>CM048745.1:619103715-619718715 GCA_026315105.1 Locusta migratoria
TACGTTACTAAAGGCTGTGGTACTGTGCGATTGTTTGGTGAATGTTTTACGGTCAGCATTTAGTTTTGTGGCTGTTATATTAAGTTTCTGTTCATCATTTTTACAGCTGCACTTTCTCTAAAAATTATCTTGTACCTCGTTAAGCTATTTTCTGTTCAGTCGATGTGCAGAATGAATTGTTACCTTGGCGTGGTATTAGAATTCTGTACAAGTTGATGCCTAGATCTGCTAAGGGAAATGGTTAGCTCGCTCTACCAGATGAAGTAATTAATTGACAACTGTATCATACAAATGTGAGTTAATGTACAGCCTCGTGATATTTTTCTTATTTTCAATTACATTTTATCATATTTATGATAAATTCTTTACCGAGGTTTCACCTTAGGATGAGTTCAAAATACAAGACGGCCAAATTAAGCTGAAATCGCAGTATTGGCTTTGACACTTTCACGAAAGTATTTAAAATTCGAAACCAAAAAGTTTTCGAAATTCAGTTGCGTCCGAGCGTTTTCGTCAGCGGTTATTAGCTCGTAGCGACTGCTGCGACGAGCGACGGCGTCAGCCGGTGGCCTAGTGGCAGCCGCAGCTCTCGGCCACCATGCCCTCGAAGCTCTTGAGCACGACGTTGTGGCTGTCGTCGAAGTAGAGCAGCGTGAGCGGCTTGAGCGCGGCCGGCACGCAGCTGGGCCGCACCACGTCGGCGGCCAGCCCCAGCTGGTGCGCCAGGCTCTGCACCGTCGCGTGGTTGGTCGGCCGCTGGCTCTGCCCCAGCGGGAAGTCGCAGTGCCCCCGGCACTGGTACGCCGCGTACCTGCCACATCACGCCACAGGTGGCACGTCAGCTAAGATAAAGCAGTGGGTAGCCCATCAAAAATTGAACTCAGATCAAGCACCGGAAGAAGTTGTATGGGTTTGGGCGGGAGGGGGGAGGGATGCAAGTGCTAACTACTATGCAACATCGAGCGAAGAGCTAGAGCCGTCGTGCTATGTTTGTGTGGTGCGGGAGATCTGTGTAGAGACCTCCTTCGGTCTATGTATTTATAATTTTTTCGACAAAATTATGAACTCTCCGTCTAATCATTAACAACTCTGTGTTCTGCTGAAAATGTAGATTAAAAAATAGAAAAGTTCTGATTATTTTAATTATTTTATCAAGTAGGCTCAACCACATAGATCGTGTATAAAACACTATAATATGACGCGTTTCAAGGGTCAAGCCCTCATCATCAGATAAAATATACAAGAATCTTTAAAACCCGAGACAAATAAAATCTAAAACGTAATAAAAGAAAACGTGGTTACTTCCCTTGTAACCGTGTCTCCGTAGAAAGCTCCTCAGCATACTGTTCTTCGTCAATATTAAAAACAGTCCCCAGTACTGGCGGCGCATAGCACTAGTGAAGCGCACGGAGTCAACAACACGAGTGGGGCGCACGTATGAACATGAAAACAAAGACCTCTAAATGCCAAAGATCATCCACAAGGCAGTGGGTACATTCGGGTGTACAGTAAGACAGAGGTTGAAATTTAAAATAAACGACTTTTGTTATAATAGGTCCACAAAGTTTTTAAAAAAGCTGTATGCATTGCCTTGAACTTGTTCATTTAATGAAACGTCGCTTTTTGCGTTATGTATTGTAATCTCTAGCTGTTCTAGCAGATCTAACTTTCTTCCCTTATCCTGTTTATGTAAAATCTTCAGGTCATCTTCAATCTGCTTTAATGGGTGGCCAGTTTCGCGGATATGTGTAGCTACAGCGGACTTGTCAAAATTGTTAAGTCGGAAGGCGTCCACGTGTTCCTTGTACCTAACTTTAAACGATCTACCGGTCTGACCAATGTAGCTGGCATTGCAACTACTACACTGTATCTTATAAACCCCTGCTTTGTCATATATATCAGTCTTTTGGTTTAAGTTATTTCGTAATTTATGATGTAACGTATTATTGAGCCTACTGGATAAAATAATTAAGCATACAACCACGACCTCACATCAATAATGGATATAATTAAGAAAAGTTCTGAATCTTCATGTCGAATAACTTAAGTCTCCAACAAGATGATTCAAAACTTTTGTATGAGTTAATCTACATTGTAAACATTAATAATGGTCACACGCTAACCGAAATCTAGATCTGTCACATAAAGCAATGCCTGCTGCAATTGCTGCTCAGAGTCCGCACATTTAAAACAGTCTCCGAGCACTATGATTTCGACGTGAAATTAAACTTGATATTTTAGTCCAAGTTCTTCCACATAATCAACTTCGCTTTCCGAAATTACAGGACATGTTCTGATTTGTTTCGATATGTGCAGCATTATGGTGTACTTCAGAAACGTTTTGACATAGCACAGGGAAAAGTTCGGAATTGTTGCGTTCATTCGTTACTCTTAGGTCCCTTTCAGACTGTAGGCAGTGAATCCAGCTGCAGAGAGCTGTAGCGGTTGGCGTTACATTGGAATTTCTGCGACCTTTCACATGAGAGTCTCAGAGGATCGACTTCGGTTCACTGAGTCGTAGTGAATCACCTGCTTCTGGCTGTACACGGAGTCTTATGGGAGCTTTCACCAAGTACAGCTATTTGCTTCCACCTCAGATCACGTAAAAAGTGAGCCGCTGTTCGCAGTTCCGGTACACATTGTTGACTCAGCGACTCTGTTGTTCAGTGTGTGTTACTAGAAAAAATCTGTCGTGCGCCGCGCGGGAATGGCCGCATGGTTAAGGTGCTATGGAACGGATTCGCGTCGTAGATATGTGTGTGTGTGTGTGTGTGTGTGTGAGAGAGAGAGAGAGAGAGAGAGAGAGAGAGAGAGAGAATGTGTATTGTCCTTAGCGTAAGTTAGTTTAAATAGATTTGTAAGTCTTAGGACTAATGACTGTATCAGTTTCGTCCCTTAGATTCACAAACATTTCAACATTTGTTTTTGTTTTTGGTCTGTGGTGCGTAGGGAAAACTGTTTTCTGCGAATGACTCTTAAGTAAAATATCCCAACTCCCTTTTCCCCCTTCCCAGTCCGAGCGAGGTGGCTCTAAATCCATCCTCCACCTTCCAGATTTTGGTTTTCCATGACTTCCTTAAATCATTCCAGATAAATACCCGGATGGTTCCTTGGAGAGGGCAAGACCGGTATGCTTTCCCATTCTAATACAAAAATCCCAGCGTTAGCTCCGTCTCCAATGGCCACGCTAACGGCGGGACGTTAAACCATTAGCTTCGTTCCTCCCTTTTTCATGTCAAATAGTATTTAACACACAACGTTCGTCTGAGCCCACTCCTGAAACTCATAACCAAATTGATAATTCCTTAATTTTGAGTCTTTAAAAAATCTTACTTCGTGAATACACATCAAGTGCCGTATAGTTATGAACTTCCATGACATTAAATTGTATTTAGTTGATTGAAATATTTGTATCTGTGACAAATTATAATAAAATTGTTCCCTGTTTTTGCAACTAAGAGCTACCTTCTCTTCTACCATATTAGCTTACTCACGTTGGTTTCAGTATAGCACACAGTTAATCAAATGATGTTAATGAGATACTACATAATCTAAAACAATTCTCAAGACTTGACCGTAGTGGCCCATTAAGGCAATGAACAGAATTATAAGCTTAATCTAGAACTAATTATTGGATTGCACCATTGCTTTCTCTTCCGTACTCTACGTTGGCGGCATGAAGCGGCTGAGTATGTCTATATGCATGGCCGTCCGTCTGAAAGGGGCCTTACGTGACAAACTTATGTTTTCATCATTTCTTTGGGAGTGATGAAATTAACATTCACATAAATTGGCCAAGGAAGCATATCGTTTCACTGACTAGACATAAAAGTTAACTATGCCATTAAGCAATTCCTGTCGTATGACGCACATATTGTCAGTGGAGGATTTAATTGTCTTACAATCAAATGTTTCTAACTCCCTTTCAAGAGGCACTTCCTACTTTCGAGTAGGAATCTCGGTAGAATGCCCGAGCGCTCTAAAGCGTCTTGCTTCGGAGCACGCGGTTGCTCGCCGTCGGAGGTTCGAGTCCTCCCTCGGACATTGGTGTGTGTGTGTGTGTGTGTGTGTGTGTGTGTGTGTGACAGAGAGAGAGAGAGAGAGAGAGAGAGAGAGAGAGAGAGAGAGAGAGAGAGAGAGAGAGAGAGAGTGTTATCCTGAGGTTATTTTAAGTAGTTTGGAAGCCTAGGGACTGACAAAGTCAGTAGTTAATTCTTACAGGTTTACAAACATTTGAACTTTTGTATTTCGACTGCTAGTAGGACAGTTGAACGGCGCAGATATTACAACACAACGCGGACACAAAATACAGTGAACAGCCTTGTCAAAGACTATACGGAACCACTAGGCCGGGATACACCACCCGCCGCTACGTCAGATCAACATTGGTTATAAGTGGAAACAGACTGCTGTTCTCCAACTAAAAGTCGAATAGCAGCGGCTACTACCAATAATGACGGCAAATACTCAATACCGTTTTCTTCATTTCCTAACTTCAGATGAGACTGTATTTTCAATCAAATGATGTATATGCAACATGTTGCCTCCCAAATAAATTTAGCTGTGATATTTGCCACCGTTCTTGGTGTTGCATCTTGGGTGGCTAGCATTACATTCGCCATCCTCAGGCTCCTGTATAAAACGACAATAATGTTATCGTGAACATAACAAAGAATTACGGATGACATAAGGTGCAAGAGACCAATTACATACAAAGGAAAACCCTGCAAGTGTAACAAAGACTAAGACTACCAGGTTTAATATCAAAATCAGTGATAAAAAATGTTCAAATGTTGTTAAGCTTATGGGACTTAACTGTGGGGTCATCAGTCACGAAACTTACAAACTATTTATGAACGAAATTATACTAAAGACAGCACAAACATCTATGCCTGAGGGGGATTCGAACTCACGACGGGAAACGGCCAATCAATGATAAATTAAGTAGTAAAATGAGTGTGCTGTGCGGACTGTGGCACCAAATTACGGATTGCGCAGCCGCTTCCGCCGGGGTTCGAGTTCTCCCTCGGGTATATGTGTGTGTCTTCTCCTTAGGCTTTAGTTAAAGTAGTCTGTAAGACTAGGGACCAACGACCGTAGCAGTTGGGTCCGTTGGGAATTCAAACATTTGAACTTTTTTTTTTTTTTTTTTTTTTTTTTTAATGGAGAGAATACCTGCATACTTCGCATATGACGGATATAAAATTTATGTACGTCTCACACGTTATTTCCTCGATGCTATAAACAGACGTCAAAATCAAACTTGAATTTCACGAAATAAAACTAAGGAGTCGGGTGTTAACGAATGAGTGGAATCTATTGCTGTTGTCGATGCCCGTTGATTAATTCAGTGAAGTTTCAAAACCTCTGTATTTGTATCTCTATTATAATCAATTACATACAATCAAAGTTTCAGAATTTTCAATTCTTGTGAATGTAATTAAGTAAATCGGAAAATAAAAAGAAGTTGAATATAGAGGATATGCTCCAATGACGTATAAAATCAAGGTTTTTATATAAAATCAACTACGTGTCGTGTATCAGTGGAGAACATAAAGGAAAGTGAAGATATTACTGAGACCAATCCAAGGATAACATCTAGTTCAATTGCGTCCATGTTGTCAATTAATGGGACTTAGCTGCACACACAAGTAATATTAAATTCACAGACTACTGTAAATGAATTGCTGTTCTTTTGTCTCGCTAAAACTCGAGAACGGCTGAACCGATTAGACTAGTTTTAGTCTTGAAATAGTCGTGTAAATTCAGGGAAGGTTTAAACGGTGAAAAAATAGGGGAAAGTTGACCGGAAAAGAGGAAAATCGGGAAAAACTGAAACAGCTTTTTCCAGTGAGCTATCAATACCGTTCGCCCTATTGCGATAAAATTTTGTACATTTCATGTAGAAAGCAAGGGGAAGGTTCGCATCAAATAAAAATTTGGAAAAGTCTCCCGGAAAATAGGAAAATTTAGAAAAAACCGAAAGCGATTTTTTTCTATGAATAAAAATCAGTTGCCGTATGGTTGTAAGAGCAAAACTTGAGTACGGCTTGTATGAAATAGGTTTGTATGAAATAACTTTTTTTTTGTAAAATCTACCGGAAAGTTGGAAAATTTTAGAAAAACAAAGTGCGTTTTTCAATGTGTTTTTGATTGAATTCAGCACTATAACTGAATATTCGCGTGTCGGAGATGGATAATTCTTTTTTTGTTTTGTTCATTATGGTCTTGGAAAAGTTTCCAGTAAAAAAAAAAGGGACCGTTAAAAAGGGAGTCGCAAAATTCGAACCAAGTTCCGTTTTCACTGTGTTTCTAAATGTATCCAACACTATAAGTTGAGAACCGTTTATCCGATTGCAATAAGATTTTGATCATTTGACGTTCAACGAAAGATGAACGTTCTTATGAACTAAAAATTTGGGAACGTTACCCGGAAAATTTGAAAATTTGCGAGAAACTGAAAGAGCTTTTTTTCAAGGGGATGTCAATATCATTCGTCTGATTGCGATAAAATTATTCATATTTGACATTCAAAGCAAGAGTCACGTTCTTATGAAATTAAAATTTGGAAAAGTTTCCCGGAAAATTCAGAAAAAATAGAAAGAGATTTTTCTATGAAATATCAATACCATTCATCTGAGATTGCGATAAAAATTTGTACATTCGACGTTCAAAGCGAACGGAAGGTGTGATGAAGTATAAGTTTGGAATAGTTTGCCAGAAAATAGGAAAATTTGTTGAAAACTGAAAGAGCTCTTTTCTGTGTGATATTAATATCATTCGTACAATCGCGATAAAATTTTGTGCATTTGACGTTCAAAGCAAGAGTACATAGAGATTACCAATTGCGAAGCATTGCCGGGTCGACTAGATGACCCTGTGAACTTCGTAACACTTACCTCTTAATATAAACCATATTAATTTGAATCATATGTATTTTAGGCCCACTAGCTTTATAAAGGCGTCATTAGATAGTCTAAGTATCGGCTCGATAGTGGGCGGAAAGAGTGGGCAAATAACGCACATATGTCCAGGATCGTGTTCATGTCACATCCGTCGAAGTTCAAAGAAGGTTTAAACGGCGATAAAATATGGAAAAATTGCGAGGAAAATTTAGATTTAAAACATGTAAAATAATGACAGGTAAATCTGTTGTGCGCCGTTCTATCCCATTTTTACAAAAGGGACAATGTATTTTTAAAAGTTAATTATAACTTCTGAAAAATAGTTCAGAAATCAAAGAGTAAATAGGTTTTCCAGAGAGTAATTATCGTTCGATATAGAGCTTTATATACTTTAAATCAAAAAGTATATTGAATTATTCAATTTTCTAAAGTATCTTATCCGGTACTACAGCGCTCAAGCTATCTCCACACCAGATTTCATCACAATAGTTTCAATGGATCATTTAATGATATATAGCCAAATCGGCAGCCGTTCTCGAATTTCAGCGAGACTATCGAACAGAAATTCATTTTTATCTTTGACAGTTCATATACGGGTTCAGATTGTGTAAAACTAACTTTACTCTTTAAAAGTATATTTCTGAACGCACGCAACACAACAACCAAGTAATTATTTTACATATTTTAAATCCAAATTTTCCTCGCAATTTTTCCATATTTTATCACAGTTTAAACCTTGCCTGAACTTGCACGAATGTGACATGATTATTATACTGGGCATGTGTAGATTATTTGCCCACTTCTTCCGCCCACTATCGAGCCGGTAATTAGACTATCTGATGATGCCTTTATAAAGCTACTGGGTCTAAAATACATATGATTTAAATTATTATTTCAAGGCTAATGTTATCAGAACCTGTTAAATATCAAAACTAAGTCGTGGTGCACCATGACCAATTCTATAGTCATAAGAACGTGACTCCATATACTTAATTACTTATGTGTATTGTCACATTTTGTTAATTACAGAACATTCATTTGTCCTCCAGTACAGGGCACTATGTGTGACGTTTTGCCTACATTTGATACATTATAATAGAGATACTTACATAAATCTAAGTTTTGAAACAGATCTATGGATATTCGCGTCATAACTCTTGTCGTTATTTTGGCATGATTTCCTCCACACAAAAATGTAGGATTTGCCACATGATTCGTCTTTACCTTGGTTGCGAATTTTTTTGTTGTATTTTCAGCATATTTGATCACTGTTCAAGTTTTCTAACGTTCCCTTCAAATGACCAAACGTCACGCGTACAGGTTGGTCTTTGTTTTTATTATTAATGTCTTTTTGTTTAATATTTCTTCTCTTACTCTCCATATACGTATGTACGCTATGTGTGTTTCAATTTATAATTTATCTAATATTGTATACGTCTCATTTATTCTATTCAGTGGGAGTTGGTTACGGCGTATTGAAATAGCTGTACATTGTTTTTATTAACCCAGCACTGCATGAATTTTTATTTTGGCACAATATATATATATATATATATATATATATATATATATATATATATATATATATATATATATATAATTCATGCAGTGCTGGGTTAACAAAAACAATGTACAGCTACTTCAACAGGGTGTCCCAGCTATCTTGTCCACCCAAAATATCTCTGGAACAATAACAGCTGTTGGAAAACGACTTTCACCGGTATCAATGTACGGATGGGGCCCATGAATGTACATATTTGGAAACATTCTAAAACGAAAGCAAATGTGTTTTTTTAACACAAAATTATGTTTTTTTAAATGGACACCCTATATTTTTTCATCAGCAATCCATAGCATGACAAATTACATAAACAATGGCGTTAATTGCATCGCAATATTCCAATTACATCCAGAGATATTGCGACGAGAAGTTGACGCTTGAAAAACCCGAAATACGCTGCTAGCGCACGCCCTGAGGCTCAGGCGTGAATCCCATGCTGCCCGTAATCGCGATATGATTGACATGCGTAATCGCACTTCCATACTTACCAAGAGGTCCGAAACGCTTAATCGGTCTGCTGCCATCCCGCATAAAAGTCGTACATTCCAGCAGGTATTTATCCCATACGCTAGACGTCCGACGTAGACGCACTAGCACCACCCCGGGCTTTATACTCTGGAGTGCAATAAGCTACAGTTCTCGTTCAGGACGTTCATCTGTGCGTGTTCTAGGACGATGTCTAGCGTATGGGATAAATACCTGCTGGAATGTACGACTTTTATGCGGGATGGCAGCAGACCGATTAAGCGTTTCGGACCTCTTGGTAAGTATGGAAGTGCGATTACGCATGTCAATCACATCGCGATTACGGGCAGCATGGGATTCACGCCTGAGTCTCAGGACGTGCGCTAGCAGCGTATTTCGGGTTTCTCAAGCGTCAACTTCTCGTCGCAATATCTCGGGATGTAACTGGAATATTGCGATGCAATTAACGCCATTGTTTATGTAATTTGTCATGCTATGGATTGCTGAAGAAAAAATTGGAATATTGCGATGTAATCAACGCCATTGTTATACTATGAATTGCTGAAGAAAAAATATAGGGTGTCCATTTAAAAAAACATAAGTTTGTGTTAAAAATACATTTGCTTACGTTTTAGAATGTTTCCAAATATGTACATTCATGGGCCCCAGCCGTAGGCCTACATTGATACCGCTGAAAGTCGTTTTCCAATAGCTGTTATTGTCCCAGAGATATTTTGGGTGGACAAGATAGCTGGGACACCCTATATATAAAATGTTCACCTATGCAGGGGAAAAATATTGAAAAAAATTATATAACTCATTTACCAATGTGAAAGTCATTATTTATCTGTTGCCATTGTCAACAACATGCATTTAGACATGTCACTCTGCATGAAAATTATTGCTATCTAACTTGTTTCCTACTGCGATTAGATGTCAATAACATAACTTTTTTTTTTTTTTACTTGACAGAAGTCGTATCAGATTTGTAATTACATTGTTCAACAGTGTGTAAAATCCGCTGGAGAGCTTTTTCTTGCATTTCTCCTCAATTCATGCTGCGGTGGAGTGGCCGAGCGGTCTAAAGCGTCTCGCTGTGGAGCGCGCGGTTGCTCGCCGTGGAGGTTCGAGTCCTCCCTGGGGCATGGGTGTGTGTGTTTGTCCGTAGGTTAGTTTACCTAGGCTTAAGTAGTTTGTAAGCTACGGACTGATGACCACGCAGTTTGGTCCGATAGGATTACAAACATTTGAACATCCTCAATTCATGACTGCGCTGCCTTCTATGGAGGAAACAATAAACTAAGTGCTTAGAACAGACTCTAATGTATACGATATACATGTTGTTACCATCTGTCAACAAGAAATATGTCTGAAAAAGTAAGAAAAATTTGCGTTGCCAAACGGCAACACCAGGCAGTGTTTAAGTATTTTTGTTTTAGGTAATATATTGCTGTGGATATTTGTCTTTACATAATAAGACAGTCTTGATGTCGATGAAACTTCCTGGCAGATTAAAATGTGTGCCGGAACCGGGACTCGAATCTGGGACCTTTGCCTTTCGCGGGCAAGCGCACTACCGACTGTGCTATCCCGACACGACTCACGATGCCGCCTCACAACTTTACTTCCGCCAGCGCACACTCCGCTGCAGAGTGAAAGTTTCATTCTGGAAACATCCCTTAGGCTGTGGCTAAGCCATGTCTCCACTATATCCTTTCTTCCAGGAGTGCTAGTCTTGTATGGTTCGCAGGAGAGTTTCTGTGAAGTTTGGAAAGTAGGAGGCGAGGTACTGGCGCAAGTAAAGTTGTGAGGGGGCATCGTGAGTCGTGTCGGGATAGCTCAGTCGGTAGAGCGCTTGCTCGCGAAAGGTAAAGGTCCCAGGTTCGCAGGAGAGTTTCTGTGAAGTTTGGAAAGTAGGAGGCGAGGTACTGGCGCAAGTAAAGTTGTGAGGGGGCATCGTGAGTCGTGTCGGGATAGCTCAGTCGGTAGAGCGCTTGCCCGCGAAAGGTAAAGGTCCCAGGTTCGAGTCCCGGTTCCGGCACACAATTTTAATCTGCCAGGAAGTTTCATATCAGCGCACACTCCGCTGCAGAGTGAAAGTTTCATTCTAGTCTTGATGTCAATTGATTGTTTCGTCACCAATTTAATCAATTTTGGTCAAATAATCTTTGATGGTGATTGAAGGGGAAGTTGTGGAATACTGAAAGTGCTCAGTGATACATTAAAGGGTAGGCCCGCAGCAGAGATATGGGTGTTATGCCGCACCCTTTGGGGGAGAGAATCCACGAGTTCCAGCCGATGCGCTCGAAGTCGACGTAGAGAGGGTGCCTGGCGCACTCTGAGGGCGCGACGCTGGCGTTGGCCGGCCTGGCCGGGGGCAGCGTGCCGTCCTCCACGGAGCGCCGCCGCCGCAGCCGCTGCCGCTGCTCCGCCGCGGGCTCCTCCTCCGCCTCCTCCGACTCCTCGTAGTCGTATGCTCCGCCTGCCGGCACATTTACAACGACACCTTACCACATTTCCAAGCATAGCGTGTTTGAGCGATCCCTCCTTTGCCATTCAAATCTCATAATAGACCTGTAAACGATACGAGTTTCTTATTTGACATTATAAATTTTTTCTTTGGTTTATTACTGTACTCAACGTGTCATTCTACGGTTTTAGAATCTTTCCAGAAATAAAAATTAGTGCACCATCTTGGAGTTAACCAATCGAACATGATGTATTGTTGAAACAGTGGTTTTGGATGTCATTTCATATCAATAGCTAAACAATACTGAGGTACCAGGTGTCGATCCATGCCCAAAAACCCATATTAGTACGTTGCGCCTCCTCCATGGGCGGCAATGAAGGCGCTGATTCAGGCATCCCTTTGATCATACAGCTGGCGAATACTAGTTATACATTATTCAATGCTTTCGCGACCTGTCCACGTAGTACTGCAAGAGTTGTGTGTTGACGAGTGGTAAGTGTCAGTTATCGCCCGTCATATCGCACACGTGCTCGATTGTAGACAAGTCCGGAGATAGTGCTGGACCAAGAAGTTGCTGCACGTCTTGCAGAGCACGTGCAGTTTCACGAGAAATGTGTGAGCGAGCATTATCTTGCTGGACCATCACACCACCTTCCTGTTGCAAGAATGGTCGTACTACATTCTACACCTACCGAAAGCTAGTCAGCGTTCCCTCCACAAACACCAAAGGTGAACGAGAACTGTAGCTTATTGCACTCCAAAATATAAAGCCTGGGGTGGCGCTAGTGCGTCTACGTCGGACGTGCAAACGACCTTTACTTGCGTGGGGAGAGTATCTGATTTCACCACTGAACATCAAGGCCCGCCATTACACCCTGCAAGTGGTCCTCTGATGGTATTAGTCGATCCGTGCACGTCGATGATGTGGCGTGAGTAGAAGAGGTGTCGGTGCCGTAGTAACCGTTTGTCAACAGCTCACGAAATTTCTTATTTATCTTGATAAGAGCTGGTACTGCTGCTCTTACAATACGACGATCTGTGCTGCGTGGACGTCCAGTACCTCCTCTACGAGGTAAGAATATTCAAGTGGCAAATGCAACAAGCAACGTTGTACACCTGACCAGGACCGGCCTAAGGGATTTTGCCGCCCCGTGCAAAAATTGCAAGCACCGCCCCCCCCCCCCCCCCCGGCCAACGCATTTTTCTTTCGACTTCGTCAGCTTTATTCATATATATGACGCCTTATTTTCACATATTACACTCATGCGTCTCTTTGTCGTGAATATGTCTTTAAGATCGAAGCAGCGTCAATTTTACATTTACATTTTAAACCATGACTCCAAAATTAATGTGTCCACCAAGATTAATTTAGATCAGCGGCGAGCATAAAACTAAAATCTGTTATCTATTTCTAGTTCCTTGAGCAGAGGTGGAACATCTTCCAGACTATTTGTTCTGTAAATCACGAGTTCCGCGAAAGCACTTGGTACAGAGACGTTTACCTAAACAGGCGGCACATACTCGTCACAGCTCATAATTAGACAAAGAAGCCAAAGGACACCTATTCACTGCGCACTGAACTGGAACCAGGACATAAAAAGATAAATAATTATAAGCGATATAATCTACTGCTGCTACCTTTGGTTCGCCTTCCCCACAATATTTTCTATGTGTTCTCTCCAGTCAAAGTTGTTCGTAATTGTAACTCCTAGGTATTTGGTAGAATTTACGACCTTAAGGTTTGACTGATTTATCGGGTAATTGAAGTTCAGCGTATTTCTTTTAGTCGTCATGTGTATTACTTCACACTTTTCTTTATTTAGTGTCCATTGCCAATTTTCGCACCATGCAGAAATTTTGTCTAAATCGCTTTGCTGTTGCTTTTGATCCTCTGTTGACTTCACTAACCGATAAACGACAGCATCATCCGCGAATAGTCTAAGGAAGCTATTCAGATTGTCTCCTAAATCGTTTATAAACACGAGGAAGAGTACGGGACCAATAACGCTTCCCCGTGGAACGCCAGATATCACTTCTGTTTTACTCGATGACTTACCGTCAAATACAACGAACTGTGTGCTTTCTGATAGGAAATCGTGAATCCAACCGCACAATTGGGGAGATATTCCGTAAGCACGCAATTTCATAAGAAGCCGCTTGTGGGGTACGCTGTCAAAAGCCTTTCTGAAATCCAGAAATATGGAATCGATTTGAGATCTCTTGACGATGGCAGTCAACACTTCATGTGAATAAAGGGCAAGCTGTATTTCGCAAGAGTGATACTTTCTGAATCCGTGTTGACTACTGGTTAATAGGTCGTTCTCTTCGAGGTAGTTCGTAATATTCGAACACAGTATATGTTCCAAAATCCTACTGCAAATCGACGTCAATGAGATAGGCCTGTAATTTTGGGGATCACTCCTACTGCCTTTCTTGAATATTGGAGTAACTTGGACAACTTTCCAGTCTTTGGGTACGGATCTTTCGATGAGTGATCGGTTGTTAATTATAGCTAAGTACGGAGCTATTGCATCAGCATACTCTGAGAGGAATCTAGTTGGTATATAATCTGGCCCGGAAGATTTGTTTTTGTTTAGTGACTTAAGTTGTTTTACTACTCCAGAAATATCTAAGTTTCGCATGCTGGCAGCTGTTCTTGCATTGAATACTGGAGTGTTCACTTTGTCTTCTTTGGTGGAAGAATTTCGGAAAGCTGTGTTTAGTTAGTAATTCTGCCTTAGCAGTACTGTCATCGGAAGTATTACCATTGCTATCGCGTAGTGAAGGTATTGTTTGTGTTTTGCCGCTAGTGTACTTCACATATGACCAAAATTTCTTTGGATTTTCTGCAAGATTACGAGACAGGATTTCGTTATGGTAACTACTATAGGCTTCTCGCATTGAAGTCCGCGCTAGGTTGCGAGTTTCAGTAAAAGATTGCCATTCTTGTGGATTCTGTGTCTTTTTAAATTTTGCATGCGCTTTGCTTTGTTTCTGCAACAGTGATCTGACCTGTTTTGTGTACCGCGGGGGGTCAGCCCCCTCTTTTATTAATTTATTTGGTATAAATCTCTCGATTGCTACTGATATTATGTCTTTGAAAGTAAGCAACAACTGATCTACACGCGCATTTTTAGTTTTGAAAGACTGGAGACTATCACTCAGGAAAGCGTGAAGCGAATTTTTATCTGCTTTATTGAATAGATATATACTTCGTTTATTTTTGGTGCATTTGGGCATTTCGACATTCAGTCTTGCTACTACAACTCGATGTTCGCTAATCCCTGTATCTGTTTTGATGCTCTTTACTAGCTCAGGATTATTTGTTGCTAGGAGATCAAGGGTATTTTCGCAACCACTTACTATTCTACTGGGTTCATGAACTAACTGTTCGAAGTAGTTTTCAGAAAAAGCATTCAGAACTAGTTCGGACGATATTTTATATTTGCCGCCGGTTTTGAATACGTAATTATGCCAACATATCGAGGGTAAATTAAAGTCGCCACCGATTATAACAGTATGCTTCGGATGCCTATTTGAAATGTGATTCAAGCTTTCTTTAAACATTTCGGCAATCGCATCGTCTGAGTCAGGGGGGCGATAAAAAGATCCAATTATTAATTTATTCCGGTTGTCAGGTATAACCTCTACCCAGACCAACTCATAGGAAGTATCTGTCTCAATTTCGCTGCAGGATAAACCGTTAGTAACAGCAATAAACACGCTACCCCTTTTTTTATTTATTCTATCCTTTCTGAAGACCATTTGGCCCTTTGAAACAATTTCGCCCGAACTTATCTCAGGCGTCAGCCAGCTTTCAGAACCTATAACGATATGTGCCTCAGTACTTTCTATCAACGCTTGGAGCTCTGGAACTTTTCCAATACAGTTACGACAATTTACAACTGTTATACCAATGGTTTCTAGATTTGCTTTCTTCCTGTGTTTGACCTGCCCCCTTTGTGACCGAAACTCATTTTGTGTATTCCCGAGGTCCTCTAACCTAAAAAAAACCGCCCAGCCACGCCGAACAGCCCCCGCTACCCGCGTAGCCGCTTCCTGAGTATAGTGGACTCCTGAACTATTTAGAGGAACCCAAAAACCCACCACACTTTGACGCAAGTCGAGGAATCTGCAGCCCACACGGTCGCAGAACCGTCTGAGCCTCTGATTCAGACCCTCCACTCGGCTCTGAACCAAAGGTCCGCAGTCACTCCTATTGTGTGTCTCTTCAGTTTTGGCAACAGGAAAGCGTAGCAAGGGGCTAAATTCGGCGAATATTGTGGCTGAGGCATGACTTTGGTGTTGTTTATGGCAAAAAAAAAAAGAAACTCGCGTCGGAGGTCCGAATCCTTCCTCGGTCATGGATATGTGTGTGTTGCCGTTAGGTTAGTTTAACTTAGTTTAAGTAGTTTGTAAGTTTAGGGACTGATGACCAACGTAGTTTGGTCCCATAGAATTACAAACATTTGAATATTTTTTCAAAAGCCTTGAAAACCCTTTTTTGCGTGTTTCTTCACGCAGACAGCTCATAACGTCAAGGTAGTGCTTTTATTGAATGTATGACCATGAGGTAAAAATTCATGATGTACTACGCCAAGGTAAATGAAAAAAAGGTGAGGAAAACTTTCACATTAGATTGAACTTAGTGTGCTTTCCTGGGGTTGGATGTCCGGGATGCTTCCATTGGGTCGACTGGGCTTTCGTTTCGACTTCATAACTGTACACCCATGTTTCGTCACCAGTTATGATCCTTTTGACCAAATCAGTCATTAAAGAGCTCCTGAGCGGCGCTCATGCGACGGTTCTTTTAATCAAAATTGATATGTAGTGGAATAAACTTCCCTGACAAACGTCTCATGACAAAAAAAAAGCTATATATAAAATGCAAGACACGAACCGACCAGTATACCAACTTTCTCAGAAACTTCACTAATTCGACGAATTTCCAAAACAATTTTCTTCACGACTTCGACGTTAACTGTTGACGTTCTGGAGTGTCTACTTCTACGTAAGTACTCTGCAAGTCACTTTGAGGTGCATGGCATAGGGTTCATCGAACTACTTTTATGATGTTTCTCTACCGTGAAAACAGAACACCAAAGTCTTTCCGTTTTCGATCTGATTTCTCTTATTTTGATGATCATGTCTTCCTATGGAAGTGGGTGCTAACAAAATATGTTCGCATTCGGAAGAGAAAGTTGGTGAAAGAAATTTTGCAAATTTTGCAAAATCGTCGCAACGAGTAACCCCTTTGTTTTAATGATTTTCACCCTAACTCGTACATAATTTCCGTAACACTCTCTCCCATATATCGCGATAATACAAAACGAGCTGCCCTTCTCTGAACTTTCTCTAAATCGTCTGTCAGTCCCACTTGGTGGGGATACCACAATGTGCAACAATACTCCAAAATAGGATCCACGAATGTGGTGTAGGCAGTTTCTGTAGTAGAACTGTTGCGTCTTCTAAGTCTTCTGCCAACGAAACATAGGCTTTGATTCGTTTTCCCTACAATACTTTCTAGGTGTTCGTTCCAATTTAAGTTGTTTGTAATTGTTACTTGTAGGTATTTAGTTGAATTTACGGCCTGTAGTTTTAACTGATTTCTCATGTAAGTGAAGTTTAACGGGCTTCTTTTAGTCGTCATACGGATGACATCGCACTTCTCATTATTAATGGTCAATAGCCATGTTTTGTACCATGAAGACATCTAAATCATTTTGCAGTTGCTTTTGATCTTCTGGTGACTTTACTAACCGACAGGTGACAGCATCATTCGCGAACAACCTAAGAGAGCTATTCAGATTGTCTCTTAAATCTTTTATAAAAATAAGGAACAGTAGGGGTCCTATAACACTTCCATGGGCAACGCCAGATATCACTTCAGTTCTACTCTGACTTTCCGTCTATTACAACGTACTGTGTCCTTTTTAACAGGAAATCACGATTCGAATCGCACAATTATGGCGATATTTCATAAGCAGGCAGTTTGATTAGAAGACGTTTGTGAACTGCAGTGTCGAAAGGCTTCCGAAAATCTAGAAATACGGAATCTATTTGACATCCCTTGTCGATAGCACTCATCACATCATGTATGTAAAGAGCTAGCTTTGTTTCACAACAATGATACTTTCTGAATCCACGTTGACTATGAGTCAGCAGGTCGTTCTCTTCGAGGTAGTTCACAATATTTGAGTAAAGTTCTAAAATCCTGCTGCAAACCGACGTCAATGATATAGGCCGGTAATTCTGCGGATCACTCCTGCTTTCTTGGATATTGGCGTAACCTGTGCAGCTTTCCAGTCTTTGAGGAAGCAGTTGTATATAACTAGTTTTGTGGCTATTGCATCAGCATACTCTGAAAGGAAACTAAATGGTATACAATCGGGACCGGGAGCTAAGTAATTTAAGTTGCTTTAATATAAATTACGCTTGGTGGCAGCTGTACTTGATACGAATTCTGGAGTATTTGCTTCGTCTTCTTTCGTGAAGGAATTTCGGAAGGCGTCTTAAGCAATTTTTTCTGAGCAGAACTGTTATCAGTAGCATCACCGTCACTATCGCGTAGTGAAGGTATTCATTGTGTTTTACCGCTAGTATACTTTACGTACGACCAGAATTTCTTAGAATTCTCGTGCAAATTATGTACAGGGTTTCGTTGTGGAATTTATTATAAGCTTTTCACATTGAAGTTCGAGCTTAAATTTCGATTTTCTGTAAAAGATGGCTAGTTTTGAGAATTTTATGTCCATTTAAATTTGGCATGCGCGTCCAGAGCGAGCTCAGTCATTGGCATCTTCTCGCCATCTTGGAAGAACTTGAACCACATATATATCTTTTTATTTTTTTTTCGACGAGCACACTAAAACACTTCTAACTTTTCCATATTTCAAAAACAAACTAAGTATGCTGTACACTTGAAACTGTGAACATATATTCGGGACATGTGTGTGTAAAAAAAAAAAAGGAAAAAAAAAGAAGAGATCTAGAATGATAGTACACTTATCATTGCGTACGAGAGTTGAGCGGAAGCGGAATGAATGAATTTACCAGCATCATCTCCTTACCCTGTCATTTACATCACGCAATGTGGTACATTCGATTAACTCAAGCCGCTTTGGCAATGTGTGTGTGTGTGTGTGTGTGTGTGTGTGTGTCAGCTTGTATTTCCGGACCGCCATCATTTCTGTAGTTATGTTCGTGAGTGTTGGAGGGAAGAACATAAGCATCCGTATGAACTGCATTTACTCTGATTTTGCCGTCTGACTGAAATACTTCCTGTTTTCGAGGTATACGAGACATGGTACATTAACGACGATTGCAGATGATTCGGTTTTTAAGGTAACAAAAATTTAGTGTTTCGTGCTTTAAAATATGTTAGTAATGGCAGTAGTAGTAATGATTTGTAGACATGAGAAAACGTTTATGCAAATGAAAAGTTAAATGATCATGTTATTTAAATGTGCTTGTGTATTGTCTATTAGCTATCATATTACATAGTTCGATACATATTAACCAATAAAGAGAAATATTCTTTATCCTGACGTTTTATTAATCGAAATTAATATGGACAGTCTTACAAACATTCATTCCCTTACTCTATTTGGAGAAACGCAGACAAGTTATGTTGATTCCAATGAAATATAAGGGCTGTTTCACTTCAAGGGTATTAACCGGTTACGCTTCCAACAGAATTTGCTTCGGTAATTCATGTTGAAATTCCTGTTGCACGTCAATGGCAACGATTAAAGTAACGTCTGTACGGTCATGAAAACTGCTGCTTATAATCGCATATTTTGATCTCACAAAAGAACAACAACACATTTTTGGTGCCTGTAGTGTGTGGCGCTCGTGGGTTATTTTTGCACACTGCCGGAAGGGAATGCTCATTCGATATGCGAGGTGGCCACTTGGAAAAGACGACTCTGGACCTGCCTGGGCCAGTATCTGAGCCATCCATCGCGAACAGTAGCTACCACCGGGAGATGGCCGATACAGGCAAGTCATGCTCCAGCGCGTTAACGGCGTGGCTACTGAAAACGCGCCAAATTGTTACGACCGCACTTTATCGAGCAGTTTTCTGTCCGCGGGCAACGACGTGTGCACGATTATCTTCCGAATTCGTCACAGGAAGAGCATCACCTACCTAATCTGCTATAACGCACGTTATCGTACGTTGTATGTATGTTACTGTAAAAGTAATATGATTGGTAAATCCTAAAATTTATCGGTAAAATCTAACATTTACAATTGGGATGTGGTAAAAGTTAGAAATTTTCTACATTTCTAACTTTTACCTAGAGACGTTGGTAAATCTTTCGATATACCAATGCGAACTGGTGGAAGTTGTATTAATTTAAAAATCACGTTAGCATATACTGAAATAGTTTGTATGGATTGTAAAATAACATTATTAAAATATTTTTACCTTCCAATGTGATTATAACGTGATTCCATATGAAAATTAGTGCAAATTGTCATTGTCAGATTTTTATTACAAGGCTGTCTCGTTGTGACATTTAGAACTGCATTAAATTGAAGACGATTTACATAATTATTTTTTAGTTGAACACCTTTTTAACAGTTGGACTTTTTGAATCCATGTCCTCCAAACAAAAGGCAAATTGGCAACCAAGTCGCGTACCCTAATTTCTACTCTTATTACTTCTTTGACAGTGAAAAATTTTCCTTGCGCAATGTTGATTGGTTCCTAGTGTAAAGTGCCTTCAGTATGCCAGCTTTGATATCATGCTGATAATATTCGTCATCCCGAAAATTTATTACCGCTACTATTAGTGATTCTGCATCAGTTTTTACCCTGTCTACAATGACACATTCTGTCCAATTGAATGTTTTGGAATGTTGTTACATCAGGCTGCTTTTATTTTATTTCTTTATTTTTTGCTTGTAGTGAAGACCTTCTTTGACAGCCAGGCGGCCCTGCATAATTTTCTCAAGTCGTCAGCACAAGTCGCAACCAAGAGTCGGGCCGCTGTCTCGCTGTTAACTATCAGCAAATAATGTGCCCGTGATGTTTCTTCACCTGGTGCAAACGCACTTTGTACCGGCGTTGCTCCTGTTCCAATATATGATTCAGTGGGAACAATTCCTGACTGTCATTTTCCCATTCTTGTGAGTCAATAATTGCAGATTTTAATATCATTATCAAATCTTCTTCAGTGTTTACTAATTTTATTAAATCGCGAGTTACAACTGAGCTGGAAATGCCAATTTTCATTGGAACGCCAAACGTAGCTTCATATGGTGATCATCTTGTTTACATCCCTTCATGATACGCCATATTTGCCTCAACAATACATGATAGCGTCACAATTTTGGGAATTTGATTGGGGTTGTATCCGCGATGTTCAGATGTTTGTAAACCTCTTGTACCAAACTGCTATGGTCATCAGTCCCTAGACTTCGCAGTAAGAGCCCACCTTTCAATTTGACGTTTGCTGCAATTTGGTTGAGAAGCGTGCCAAAACCTCTGAATCCTCTCCTGAAGCAAGATGCCCGACACTGAAGATCTAGTCTAACTAGTTTTAATTTCGTGGATACCGGCACTGGGGTGGAGCATGTGACATTACAGATACAGGGGGAAGCTGATTGTTTCCATGTGAAAGGTGGGTTTTGTCAGGCTGTTGCGTTCCCCAGCCGGCCGGCTAACAGTTTGGACCCAGTGAATGGAATACAGGTTGTTAGGTAAACCCTACCCTAATCTGCTCGGAAACAGGAAACGGCGCTCTTGGATGAGCGAGGGCGGTTATTCCAGATTGCAACTAAAATACAATATCACCACACACATTATTCTAAAAATCCACATAAAACCAGGGAACGATCATACGGCAAATATAGTTATATGAATGGATTCAGGAGACTTGGGAGAATCAAACGCCGCAATTACGATTTCAATATCCCTTACAGCTAAAAAGCCGATAATTTCAGTATTATAATATTATTATAAGACTTATATTTACAATTATTAATTCTGTGAAATTCAAATGTATAATGTTTTGGAAGGGAAATTGTATTTTAAAGCCGGCCGCGGTGGCCGAGGAGACTGAGGCGCTTCAGTCACGGTCTGCACGGCCACTACGGTCGGGGGTTCGAATCCCCCCTCGGGCATGGATATTTGTGCCGTCTTTAGTATAAGGTAGTTCATAAGTAGTTTGTAAGTTTAGGGACTGATGACCCCGTAGTTAACTCCCATAAGCTTAACAAACATTTGAACATTTTGTATTTTAAAGATGAGGCGTTTGGTTGCGCGGAAGGATACAATTTTGGGAGCAGGTAGAGCACTCTTTCGAACGTTTGGGAAGGGACTCGTAACTTGGTCGCGGTGGTGAAAGCTTGTGACTGGGCGGTCTGTAGCCGCGTTACGAACTTGTGATTTGAAGATATAGGCATGTGTGGACTTAGAAAATTTACGGAACAGTGACTGCAGAACTTAGTTACTGGTTAAAAAGTGGTAAACTATGGACGGTAGTAGGACTGTGGAACTTTGATATTCAGAAATCGTGTACTCGTGTGATGACAAACTGTTTTTTATAACAAATACTGTAATTAATCACCGATTAATTTGGAACTGCAATGTTCGATGGACTTCATTAATTTACGAGTGATAACTTGGAGCTTTTATTCTCGAGTGCGTGTGATACTTATTGTGGCTCTCATGAACAATAGTTAGGGAAATATTCAGTTATTTACTGATGTATAAAGTAGGATCACCTCCGTATTTTCATGTCCAAAAAGTGTAATAATCTGCATTTATATAAAAATTACTTCGTGAGTAAATCTCTTTTAAACATTATCCATTTTGTTGGTTATTCAGAGCTTTAATTTACGTTTCTTTAAATATATTTTTCGCGTCACCATATGCAGATTGATACTGGATAAAATACATATTAATTATTGATCTTATTTAAACAGTTTGGGTAGCTGTTGCGGGCATAGAAGCTGACATACATAACTCACCCCTCTGAACAGAGACAACGAGCCATAAACCTTTTACTACCCTGAGTTATGTATTGCCCAATTCTTTTCAGTGCGTAGCGATAGGACGGTCGCAAATGGGGTTTTCTTGTCCGGGATGAGAAATGAAGCAATTTTTTTTTGTCCGGTTTTAGTAAAATTCTGTTCTAATAGTCACTGTAAATTCTTCAGTACACTCATTTAGAAGCCAAGTCTAATGCATATTGAATGATGCGTGGGGGCTCAGAACTTTATAGAACAGCAGCAGTTTCGTGCCTGTTATAATACGAAGTTAGGAGAGGAATAGGACTCGGTATTCGGACCGGAGAAGAACGTGGTGCTGGCGTTACAAATACGGTGGGGCAGAACTTCACATCGCGGACACAGAAACAGTCAACAGCGGCCAGTGGCTTCGATTACTACACGGCACGGGCATCACTGTAGCATCGGCGGCAGCGGCAGAGGCACCATGGCAGAAAAGCTAAGTACCAACGTCGATGATGTAAATGTGTGTGAGTCTGGGTCTAGATCTTACGTTAACGAAATGCCGGTAATTTAGCAGTCAGCACACGTGTGGGGCTTCGGATATGTTAGAGGATGTGCTAGTCCGAGTTCTGAGGGAGAAAATGTAAATGGGGAGGGCTATAGTGGGGCTAGTAGTCCATCTTTTGCGAATAAGATGATACGACAGTGTGACGATACTGCTGGCCCTCTCATCTCAATGTTATCGTACGATACCGTCTGCGTCGGACCTGGAATCGTGTGGTGTAATAGTGATATATTTTGCGTGTGAAATTACAAACGAAATAGCCAGTCTAGGAATCAGTGTAGGACAGTGTCTCGGTGATACTGTGATCAAAACAAGTGATACATTTCATTAATTAAGACATTTGTATAAGACGTTTCCAGACAGTTCTATAAACAATACTTTTGTCATTGTACATTATTTTAATAAATAGACAGACGAAGGGTACAAACTTATGTAAAACATAAAGTCATGAAAATAAATAGCATTGTATATATGTTAGGCTCATAAACAAGTTGTATTGACCAGCTAATTGTGTTAATTAACGTAATAGTCAAAATTTGAATATTGCAATTCCTTGTATATATTGACTGACGTGAGATTTGAACCTATTTTCAGATTTGCGAAGATGTTTGATAATTCTATGTATGTTAGGAACATGTATGATGTACTCGTTAACTAATTAATTGACATTTAACATTTTGGTTTGTTGTCAAACAAAAAGTAGCGTGATTAAAACTTTTAAAAAGATAGGTGCGATCTAAAACTATTGTGTGTATAGTTTTCATTTTATATTATGATTATTCTTGTGTACATGAAATGTTTTATTTGTATGTTCGGTAATTGTAAATCAGTATATTCAATTGTTATGAACAATGGATAATGTAATGCCATTATTGTCGATGTTATATATTTGCCTCACCGCCTTGCGTGGGGGAGTTCGAGTTTTGCCGCTTCTGAAGTACTTTGTGTACGCAAGTTTAAAGTTGTAATGTTTGGTGGAGAAGCACTCTGAGTGCAAATTAAAGAAGTATTGAAAAATTGTACCTACGAGTATTTATTTCTACCACGACGCCCCTGGAGAATAATGTTGCAGCGAGCAGAACCCCCATACATCGTAATGTTGAAAAGCTGAGTATTCTGTTTGAAAGTGGTAGAATGAAATGTAATTACTTAAGAACCCATAAAAACATTACAAGAGGAAGTTCACTGGAAAGCAAATTTACGTGGGAATAATTGGATTTAAAACAGATTTGGGTGGTATAAAAGCAGAAGTAGATATTGTAAAAGCAGAAGTGGGTAAAGTAAAAGCAGAAGTGGGTAAAGTAAAAGCAGAAGTGGGTAATGTAAAAGCAGAAGTGAGTAATGTAAAAGCAGAAGTGAGTAATGTAAAAGCAGAAGTGAGTAATGTAAAAGCAGAAGTGAGTAATGTAAAAGCAGAAGTGAGTAATGTAAAAGCAGAAGTGAGTAATGTAAAAGCAGAAGTGGGTAATGTAAAGAAGGTATTTGGCTTGGGTTTGATCAAAGTTCAAGCAACCATGGAAAGTATGAGGGCAGAATTGAGTAGTGATATTGAAAATGTAAAATCTGATTTTGAAAAATTTAAATCAAAAGTGGATTGGATGGTAGAAATCAGAATCAAATGATGTGAAGACAGAAATGGGCAAAATAGGGCAGGAAGTTGATTCTGTTAATAATAAAGTCAGTGCATTAGAGATAAAATTAGATAATAAAATGGAAAAGGCACAGCACGAATTGAACAGCAATGTAATGAAAACTGAGCGACGACAAGATAATTTTGAAAAGGCAACTACAGCTGAAGTAAATAATTTAACAGATAGGATGGCGGGTTGTGAAATGGAAATACAAGAAATGGGAGAATTGATCAGGAAAAGGTGCAGCTACATCAAAAAATTGAGGAAGTGCGAGCTAAAATAGGTAATGCAAATGTTAGTCCATTTGTAAATAATTTGGAAATAATAAGTATTTCTCTAATGATGCCAATTACCACCCAGTAGATTTTCTTGCCGCATGTAAGGATGGATTTGTTATGGGGATGAGTGACCAAAATAAAATAAAATTGGTAAAAAGACAGCTTGAGGGTAGTGCGCAGTCGTGGACTAATTTAAATAATCATTTGTTCGACACCTATGCCAAGTTTGGGATTTGTTTCTTGAATAAGTACTGTAGTGAATCAAAGCAAACGCGGCTTTAAAACGAATTTCTTAACGGTCCAAATTTCAAGTCTGGCAATGGTTCAATGCGTGAATTTTGTGTGCGCGAATAAAGTAATGCATACAAATCACGACGTTAAAGAGGCGATTACCAAATTATTTGCAATGGGATTTGGTGCATAGTCCGACGAAAACAACTGATGAGTTTTTAGATGTTGTTGAAAAGTTGGAACGAGCATTAAAGTATAAACTAAATCACGGTAACGGAAGAGGAAATCATAGAATTGGAACCATAATAGTAATAATGGTAATTATGGGAACCATACTAATAACGGTAACTTTCGGAATCAACACAATCACAATGGTAATCAGGAGAATAAATTTTATAAAGGTCAAGGCAGTGGGAATTATCAGAAGAGAAATCACGGAAGGGAACATAGTGATATGCGATCGGGAGACTGAGAAATGCCACGTCTCATGTGCGGGGATGGCGAAAGAAACCGGCGGTAGATAGGACACCTTACTGTGATAATTCTGTGGGAAATAGATGTGATAGGGGGCAGAAGGAAATTGTGGCAATATTTGACATAGATAAATCCCTAAAAGTTGGTAATTTAAAACAGCGTGGCTGTCAGAGAAATCAAAATTATTTTGGGCAATCATTTGAATCAGATAAAAATATGGGTTTACAAAAACTATTTTGTGAAGAGATAATGAGTGATGGAGTGAATGAATGTATGCTAAATAGTTCTAAGTCTAAGAAAGGGTATGAGAAAATTTGAATTGGGTGGAGATGAAATGTGCAGAAAATTCCGAGAAGTTATTGACCAGTAGCGACAAATGCAACGATGTGTGTACTAAAATTTATGAATTTGAGGCGGCGGATGTAAGTGGTGAAATTTGTGAAGGTATCGTAGCTAAGGGCACGCCAGCTGGTAACAATTTATGTGTTAAAACGGCGGATGTGAGTAAATGTGATAGGAAAAACGGCGTAGCATTGGTCACGTCGGCTGGTGATGAATTATGTATGTGACATAAGTGATTTATTGTTGAAAGGAAATGAAATAGGTGAGATATGTGGTAAATTTGAAGCTACTGAGATATATGCTACTGAGGAAGGAATTTGCGCCTTTATTTCTTGATGAGGATGATCCAATAGCTCTTGATGGGATTATGAATCGTGAATGGAAGGTGATGCATGAAAGTGTTGACGCTACGTTAAAGGAACCATTATCTGTAGTGATCTAGCGATTTTTAATTCAGTCTAGCGACAAGATTTTTAGATTTGAGAGATGTCTCATTCCTAGCGATTTTAAAAGCGTTTTAGCGAAAATTTTAAGAAACGCAGTAAATTGTAAGTTTCAATTGACATAAAATACGAAACAGTTGCACAATTATTATATATAACTCTTTTCATTCTTCTGTAGCAGCCTCAAAATATCAGCGTTAGGCCCGATTCAGACTGTAGGCAACGTGATGTCAGCTAGTTTTTTGGGTTTTGACTTGGTTGCTTTTCATTCACAGCTTCACATTTTAAAATGTATTTTGTTACTGAGCTTACTGAATGAAGAAATATAAATTGAGCTTGTTCACCACCATGTGCTATGTGGTACTCTGAGATGAGCAGTAAAAATATTTCAGACTGTATTATTACAGTAGGTACTTGTCAATGCGAGACAGAATGTAGTAGATATAGGCTCATTACTACTTACTGTTGTCTTACATCACTATTTATGATATATTAATACAGGTAGCTATTATTTTATAAAACCGAGCTTAGTTAGGGCCTTAAAATTACAGCTCACTACTGAGTAATCGCCAATGTTTACAGATCAGTTTTTGATAGTGTATAGTCTTTTAGTTTTTATGGCGTGCAGTAGATGTTTTGTTCTATAAAATACGTCAAAATAGGAAGAGGAAAAACCGTAAAGGACTTGGCAAAGCTGAAACACCAGACACAGCTCAAGACACCACCACCTTATTTTTTGGGAGAAATTATGTGGCTCATATTTGTCTGCTTTCTTGATCCTCCCGCTTATCATAGACATTTAACTGAAAAATTATATCGCCATTTTAAGGTTTTTGTCTTTACGTTCTCTATACATTGTGTGAAATTTGCCTTCATATATTCTCTTCAAAATCATTTTCTTAACCCCTATTCGTTTTTCTTGCCTTGCGCGAATTTCTGCTCTTTTCTCGTCATTTAAGGCAACTGCATTTGTAATTAATGCTTCAACACTAAATTTTGTGAACAAATACCACCGCTATTGCGTGTTTAGAACTATTCCGTGCAAAACAGTGGTGCAAACGATGCTTTATTTGTAACGTCTCTTGACGTTCCGTGCATTGGGAATGCACTTGGATTTTTGAGTCTGTGACGTCAGTGACGTTGCCCATCCTGTGCATCCAGTCTAAGTACCCTCCCCCCTCCCTTCACGCGCTGATTTATTGAATGTCGGAAACTAGCGACTTTCTAGGGATTTTTCATGTTCAGACTAGCGACAGTTTAAGCTTTCAAGTTGGTCACCCTGCGCATGAGAGGAAACATTTCAGGACGAAAGATATCCGTGACGATTATCGTGCCGTCACAATCCCCTCAATCATTACCTGCAGTGATCTGAAGTCATTCTCCATGCTTTCCCACACCATTTCTTCTTCTTTCAAAAGCCTCAGCATTGTCTCCACAAAGCTCTTATTTTGATGCATGTCACAAACTACTACGTTGATTTGCTTTTATGTACCACCACATTATTGATGAATTGTGATTTTAGCTACATCTCAAGGTGCAACAAGTATCGAACTTTGGCCGCCCAAATTTTAGATTGAAGTGCACTTTAAAATATTTTACGAAGTATCGATAATTTACATCAGTGCTTTAGTGTTTATCTTTGAAAAGATCAAACATGATTTTGACAGCCAATCTTCAGTCCACGTAATGTGACTCTTTGCCGAAGTGATGACACTTTTTTGTAGGAAATGATTCATGATGACTGTGGATATGAATTTTTATGTCATGAGACTGACACTAATGGGAGCGGGTGAGAGAGAGAGGGACTAGACCTGACCAATTAGTGCTTACATTTTTCCTATAAAGTAGCGTGTTAACGAAACTGTATTTTTTTATTCTCTACATGTACGGAATAGCGTAACCGGAGTTATTTATGTATCATTTTTTCACGTAAATCTGGACGTCTGATTAGACAGGAGTGTTGGCTCTCTTCTATTATAATGCGTGACCGAATATGAGACAGTGTTTTCTTTCGGAAGATGTAGCGTACAAAAAACTTTAACAAATCGTATTATAAATATTTTTTGCTTGTAAATAAGTAAATGGAATTGTTTATCAATTTTTTGCGACAAGTGATCACGATACTTACTAAGATATTCTTTTTATTTCCTACTTTAAAACGGTCTGTGTGAATAGTTGTTTCTTTTTTCTGATCAGAATGGTAAAACCAAATTAAGTAACCAGTCATTTAGTCATAGGAACCCTGCTGAAAACCACAATATTATCACATCATTTTCCTGAAGCTGTGGTGACCAATTACGCGTATGTGCAACAAGAGGGACCAAATAATGTAGGCCGCGGCGGAGTGGCCGAACGCATTGAGGTGCTATGCTCCGATGCGCGAGGCCGTTCCCCGTCGGGGTTTAGAATCCTTCCCCGGGCATGGATGTTTTTGTTGACTTTAGTTTAAGGTAGTTCATAAGTAGTTTGTAAGTTTAGGGACTGATTACCTTGCAGTTAAGTCTCAATAAGCTTAACAACAAACAACTGTTTGATTATAAAAACAGGGATTTTTCTGTTGTTACTGTCTGGGTGGTACGTGATTTTGTATGATCTAACAAAGAGACATTGAAAATTACAAGAAGATATAATATGGATTGGAAGAATGAAAGTATAAGAGTTATTTTTAGGTTATTTGAACAAACTGGGAAGAAAGCCGTTAATATTAAGGAAAGTGTCTTACTTGTTATTGAACAGGATGTTCTCGATATAACCGTGTGTCGTGGACAGGGATACGACAACGCAGGAGATTCTCCTGAAACACGGTAGGTTACATTTAAGAAATTATCTCCAAAAGGAAAAACGCCGGGATCGCTGTATGATTAATTAATTTATTGACGACCGGTTTCGATGAGCTATGCCATCATCTTCTGGTCGTATATATTCTACAGTGTTTAGTCAAAATATAAAACCTCAGTTTTTAAAAACATGAACATGTTGTAGAATATATACGACCAGAAGGTGATGACATGGCCTATCGAAACCGGTCGTCACTAAATTAATTAATCATAATGCGATCGTGGCCTTTCTCCTTTTGGAGATAATCAGTGCAGATCGCCTTCATCCTGCGATGTCAGGTAATGTTACATTTAAGAGACTTCCTAACAGAAGATGTGGTGCGAACAGTAGTCATGACTGCGTTATTTCAACAGATCCGTTTAGAGAGTTTGAAAATAATTGTCGATGGCACTGAAGAACTGTCTGGTTCTTCGTAAACCGTAGAAACCAGAGGAGCTGTTCCAGTTTAGTTGTCTGCTTAGTGTGACTTCTCATTGTTGTTTGTGGAATACATTCTTAAAAATTATTTATGCCCAATAGCATTTACTGACTTCGTGTTATTTGTAAGACGAAAAGTCTACAGGTGTTTTGAAAGACAAGATATTTAAGTTGTTCAGTTATTACCATTTGCTCACACTTAGGGTGATATGCGTATTCCTGTGGAGAAAAAATAAACTGTATAAACATTGACGTGGATTTTGCACCGGGAACTGAGAAGGCCGATTGCAAAGAATTCGAATGTTTATAATGTGTGGGACGTAACTAGTGTGGTTATCAGTACTTAGGCCTACAAACTAGTTAAACTAACTTAAATTAACATAATGACAACACACACACACACACACACACACACATACATGCCCGAGGGAACACTCGAACCTCCGATGGGGAGCAACCGCGTGCTCCGCAGCAAGGCGCTTTACAACGCACGGTCAATCCATCGTGGCGATGTAAAAGGGCCGCGGCGGAGTGGCCAAGCGCATTGAGGCGCTATGCTATGCTATGCGCGAGGCCGTTCCCCGTCGGGGGTTCGAATCCCCCATCGGGCATGGATATTTGTGCCGTCTTTAGTATAAGCTAGTTCATAAGTAGTTTGTAAGTTTAAGGACTGATGACCGCGTAGTTAAGTCCCATAAGCTCTACAAACATTTGAACATTTGATGTTGAAGGTCTATAAAGGGAGACAAGAAAGAAACCTCACGCGTGCACTATCTGAGATAAGAGACCAACAATCATCTGTCAGATGATGCTGGAGTTCCTCGGAAACGTTGCAACGAACGGCCAGTCCTTCCAACACCGTAAGACAATAAAGAATGGACACTTCTCAGAACCAAAGACAAACAAAAAGTTCTATTACAACTTTGCCGCTCGTATAAATGGAACATACTGTATATACAAGAAACACAAAAGAAAGAAGGTTCAATAAGACAGGAATAGAAGGATTGAAACTAGCGATAGAAAATCCACATCCTAAATATGGCAGTGCCGTCTTCACAAAACCTGTGGTAGCCACTACGTCAACTAACGGAACTACATACAATAACATAGAATTACTGACTATTGAGTGCAGCACCTTCACCATAACGTCAGTATACAAGCCGCGCCGAGAGAAGTTCAACCTGACTTTACCGCCAAACTTCAACAACTAGAAAACACGGTTCATCTTAGAGGACTTCAATTGCCACAGCACATTATGGGGCTACAAACATACAGACGACAACGGACAAAAACTAGAGCAGTGGGCGAATCCATGATCCCAAGCGACCATGCTCGTTCAGTAGCAAGATTTGGAAGAGCGAATCCAACTCTGATATCTGTTTTGTAAGCGCAAACGTGGAAGATAGAAACTGCATACGCACCTCTTCCTAAACCATAATACCCAAACGTGTTTCGGCACTTATTGTGCCATCTTCCTTGTTTTTCTTTTATTTTTTATTTATTTTTTTATTTTATTATATCATTCGTAGGATCTGATCCGCTTAAACTGAAGAATGACAAGTTTTCACAGCTTGTCATATTTGAGCTGTGGTGTTACTGCTCGCTTGTTTGTGGCGTGTTCTTAATGTTGTATGATATTTAGTGAGCTTTTTGATGTGGACTAGCACTGTTTATATCGCCATATGTATGACTCAGCGGCAAGCCGGCCAGACGGCAATGTTGACGTAGTAATCTAAAACATCGAAATGTTGACCAGGAGTTTCACACTGTGCTCCTATCATTGCACAATCGTGACCGCCGCTGATGTTCTGTTCTAGGATTCTGACGGGTTTTCTCAACCATATCCGTTTTAATGATTTGACGCTGCCAGATTGTGGCTAGCAATTGTTTTGGTACTACTCATCCGATGTGTTATTTTAAGAATTTCTGAGGATGCCCCACAATGGTGAAACGCGTTAATAATGAATAAAGCAGTCGCAACCACGACTGTCTTTCATTGCTAAACAATTTCATTGGTTGCTGTACCAGCCGGCCCATAATGGAGTGGAGAGTATTTTATGTAACATTTTCTGCAGATCAAACGGGTATAATTGATACCTACATTATGTACGTTTCACATAGGGACTACTAGTTTTTTAAAATTGCTTTTGATTTTAATTGAAAGGCATATGAAAACAAATAAGCTTACCATTTTCTTCAGTGCTTATGTTTTCCTGTAGGCAAATTTCGCTATCTAAACTAAAACTAAACTCCGACCTACAGGCCTCGTGTCAACCTCCATCCAAATGTGTCAACGAATGCTTTTGAAAGAGGGACGTAGTCAGCGCTCTACGCTCCCGGCCGCGGTGTTGCTTTTCTGGACTGGAGTAACTACTTCTCAATCAAGTAGCTCGAGGACTGAGTACTCCCCTCTTGCCAATAACGCTCTGCAGACCCGGACTGTGACCCATCATCTAAGTGCTAGCTAAGCTCGATATTGCTTTTGCAGTGTTGTCAACTTGCGACACATAATAGGTGACGTAACTAGAGCGGACATGATTCATATCTAACTTGATAGTCTTTTACTGTCAGATGCCCCGCTCCCCTTTTCTTGACGGGGCCCGAAGCATGGTCGTGGTGGAATGGCGCGCGATTGCTTGCCGTCGGAGATTGGAGTCCTCCCTGGGGCAGAAAGCCTACAATAGACTAAAACTAATTACTGGGTATGGAAATTGCAACATTCAATAATCCTCTTCACCTACACCAGACTTTATCCGTCCCACCTAACTTTATGCCAATGCAGCCTGTATAATCAAATCATACATATCAGTGTACTCTCTCTCTCTCTCTCTCTCTCTCTCTTTCACACACACACACACACACACACACACACACACACACGCACACACACAAACATACTGACACATACACTCTTTTATATATATATATATATATATATATATATATATATATATATATATATAAAAGTGTGGGAGAGTATGTATATGTGTGTGTGTTGTCCTTATGTTAAAGTAGTTTGTAAGTCCAGGGACTGCTGACCATAGAAGTTTGGTCCAATAGGTTTACAAACATTTGAACATTTTGCCCGACGCATTTACTACGTGGATAATAGGGGAGTGTTTTTTGGAGATTACAAATACTCTGATATGTTTGATTTGTGCTAGGGGGAAGGAGAAGGTAATAATTTGGTAAATGGCAAATGTGTTAGAGAGCAATTACTATAGGTGTTAAGTGATCCACATGTGGAGGGTGATTGGATAGGAAAGTTAAATGGTACGTGTGGCAATGAAAGATTTGTACTGATAGAAGTTCAGTGAAAAGGAAGGTAGGGAGTTTAGGGTTTACGGCCCCGTCGACAGTGTGCTTATTAAATGTTCAAATGTTTGTTAAGCTTATGGGACGTAACGACGGGGTCATCAGTCCCTAAACTTACAAACTACTTAACAACTACCTTATACTAAGAACGGCACAAATATCCATGCCCGAGGGGAGGATTCGAACCCCCGACCGTAGTGGCCATGCAGACCGTGACTGGAGCGCCTCAGTCCCCTCGGCCACCGCGGCCGGCTATGCTTATTAGAAGCGGAGCCATGCTGGGAACTGTTTGAGTAAGAAAGTAGAAGGAAATCGGCCGTGCCCTTTCAGAGGTACCACCCCAGCATTTGCCATAAAAGTGGGTGGGACGGATAAAGGCTGGGATAAGTGCGGAGTATTATAGGAGGCCGCGGCAGAGCGGTCGATCGCATGCTCCGATGCCCGAGGCCGTTCCCCGTAGGCAGTTTGAGTCTCGTCGGGCATGGATGTTTGTGCTGTCTTTAGTATAAGGTAGTTCATAAGTAGTTTGTAAATTTAGAGATTGATGACCCTGCAGTTAAGTCCCATAAGCTTTACAAACATTTCAACATTGATTATAGGACGTGGCAATTTCCAATCCTCAGTATTAGTTTTAGTCTATTGTGGGCTTTGTGCTTAATAGTAAATACGGGCTTTCTGTTGAATGGGCAGGTGCTGCTTCCTAGTTACAGTTCAGTCTTATATTTTTATCTCCAGATGTGTACTCAGCAGTGCGTTCTTCAAAAAGTTTTCCGACAGCAACTATAGCAGTGTTGTTAAACTGGAGAAGTGCTTTTGCGCTGACCTGGCTGGTGGTGAGAGAGCGCCGGAAGCTCGCCGGCGGGGAGCTGGGCGGCAGAGTCGTCGTCGTCGAAGAGCACGAGCAGCGGCTGCCTGCGCTGGCTGTGGCGCGCCCAGCGCAGCCGCACGGGCCGCCCGTCCAGGGTGGAGGCGGCGACGAGCAGGCCGAGGCGCGGCGCGCCCGCCAGCCACGCCTGCACGCCGGCGCGCACGTTGAGCACCAGCCAGCCGTGGCCGCGCGCGCTCACCGCCTGCACGCTCAGCAGCCGCTGCGTGTCCGGCCGCGCCACCGACGCCGCCTCCTCCACCTGGTACACGCGCACCTGCGCACCACACCGACGCTTCAGTCCAAGGGCTGCAGGCAGCGCCTCTCTGTCCCTGCCGGTATTGCCAATTTTGTGCTTTCAGCACCAGATCTGCTGTTTTTTGAAGTTCGTCTGGTGCCAGAAATCCTCATTTAGCGCCATAGCGAAATACTGGTGCTATTTCAAAAATCCAGTGCCAAATCTGGTGCTTAACGGATTTTTTCATTAAATTGTCTTCTACGACTAATAAGTAAATCCTGAAATTCATTTAATAAATGTTCAAATGTTTGTAAAGCTTAAGGGACTTAACTACGGGGTCATCAGTCCCTAAACTTACAAACTACTTATCAACTGAAACTTCCTGGCAGATTAAAATTGTGTGCCGGAACCGGGACTCGAACCTGGGACCTTTGCCTTTCGCGGGCAAGCGCACTGATACGTAAATGCACAAGACAGCGGTTACAATGAATACAAAACGCGAACATCCACAAAACAGCGCCTTGCTGCGGAGCGCGCTGTTGCTCCCCGTCGGAGGTATGGTCAGTGAAAGCTGTACTGCAGCACGGTCGAATAGCTCAGGTGGTAGGGCGTTCGTCTGTCATGTGGACGACTCAGGTACATATGATAGGGCAACAGCTGTACTATACTTTTCCGGGAAGAAACCGGTTCCTCGAATTTACAACCAATATTGGTAATCTTTCCACAGCTTGTGAAATGAAATTGTGAGAACTATTGTAATGACTAAATTATTTAACGCTTTTAGTCTACCTACGTTAATTAACAAATGCAGTTAGAGCTATTCGACGTTTTAAAATGTTAATTAGCTGCAACCATAATTTGATTAAAAAAATACGGTGTTTATGATGTAAGCGATATTTTATGTAATTAATTTTCTTTAAAAATTATTATAATTTTTAAAACAAATAATAAAAGTAAATTGTTTCCTGCTTGTTGGATCGAACGCTGATCATCCACATGACCGTCAGGCTCGTTACTGCGGAGATATTTTTCCACAATGCTGATTAGAACTCTTAGAATAGTATATAAGCTGTATATGTGTTGCGCTTAAAACTTTGCAGCCCTTCTTTTGGGAATTTTCTTTATAGTGCACTTTAAAACTTCTATGAGTAGATACGCTTGACGTGTAGCGTATTCGCATGGAAAGCAAAGTTGCCTTTGGTTTGTTGAGCCAATCTCGTTAAGGGTAAAATTTTTTGCTCTTCTGCGACAAAGCTACAAGTGTCAAGATTGAAAATCAATAGGAAATTCTTAAGAAACTACTCCATCAAAAGTTGTTTAGCTATTTCCAATACGACATTTTGTCATTTTATCTGAAAGTGACTGGCAGTACTCAAGTACTTTCCATGCCTGTAGACACCAACTGTTTTCGAGTTAAGGTTGCCACCAAACCATGTTGAAATGCGTTTTATTCCAGAGATAAATTATCTTGATGGTTGTCACTGCTTCTCAAAATGAGTAAAAAAATACCTTAAATGCTCTACCGCAATCTTTTAAGCACTAGCAGTATGTAAATATTAATCGTAATACTAAAAGGAATAATCGAATTATCTGGTAAATTCACACTCTACAGTGATGTTTTTCAAACTATAGAATTTATGAAATATTACAAATTTCATAATGTCTTCACACCGGGATATTCTGGCTAGAGTCGTCCTTACATCCTGCTGACATTAAACTAGTATAAATTGTGTTTCAAAATGTTTCAAATGTTTGTATAGTCTATGGGACTTAACTACGGGGTCATCAGTCCCTAAACTTACAAACTACTTATGAACTACTTACGAACTAGGACGGCACAAATATACATGCCCGAGGGGGGATTCGAACCCCCGACCGTAGTGGCCGTGCAGACCGTGACTGGAGCGCTTCAGTCCCCACGGCCGGCAAATTGTGTTATAAGCTTTCTTATAGTTGGCCATTTCATTGAGCGCCACATTGTCTTCACCGCCTGTAGTATGTATGATAAGCGTATCGTACGTTACAACTGAATCACAAGCCTGCTCACTCCAATATTCATTAAAGGCAATATGAGTTATACGCAACATTACAGGCCTATAATTGAAATCGGTTTGCAGCAGGATTTTAGAACATACACTTTCCCTAAACAATATGAACAACCTCGAAGACAACGACGTATTGACCCATAATCAACAATGATGAAGAAAGTATCGTTCTTGTGAAACACAGGTAGCTCTTTAGTCACATGATGTGATGAGTGCTATCGACAAGGAATCTCAGATCCATTCCATATTTCTAGATTTCGGGAAGGCTCTTGACACTAACTCACTAGCGGAATCTAATAAAATTGCTTGCTTTATGGAATATCGGCATAGTTGTGCGACTGGATTCGCGATTTCCCGTCAGAAAGTAATCGAGTAAAACAAGTGATATCTGACGTTGCTCAGGGAAGTGTTATAGTGCCCCTGCTGTTCCTTATCTTTATAAATGATGTGGGAGGCAGTCTGAACAGCTGTCTTAGAATGTTCGCGGATGATACTCTCATTTTTCGGTTAGTAAAGTCACCCGAAGGTCAGAAGCAGAAGTAATCCATATTAGGAGTAAAAGAAATCGGTTAAACTTCATTTACACGATGAATTACAATTACAGACAACTTTTATTAGAGAGAATACACATAAAACGTTGTAGGGAAGGCGAACCAAAGGCTACGTTTCATTGGCTGAATACTTAGAAGATGCAAAAGTTCTACTAAAGAAACTGATCACACTACACTTGGGCGTCCCAATTTGGTGTATTGCTGCGCATTGTGGGATCCCCACCAAGTGGGACTGACGGAAAATATAAAGTTCAGAAAAGGGCTACTCGTTTTGTATTATCGTGATATCTAGGGGAAATGATGCACGAGTTGGGTGGAAATCGATATAATAAAGAATTTATTTGTTGCGGCGAGATCTATTTACGAAATTCTCTCACCAACTCATAGTAAAATAAGAAAATCAGATCTAAAACGGAAAGATTCAGGTATTACTTTTTCACGCGCGTAATTATTGAATGGAATGGTACAGAAATATTATAAACGCTGTTAAATGAACCCTCTGCCATGCACTTAAATGTGATTTGCACAGTAATTATGTAGATGGTGTATTTCGCCCTAGTGGTGTGGTGAGTAGCTTCGAGTTTAACGTCTGCAATGTATGGATTCGATTCCCCCCTTCAGGCGTATAATTTTAACAGTCAGGATCATATCTATTCCAAGCCTGGCAACTCTAAGCTAAGAACGTCAAGATGCACGGTAGTTCAAAATCCGTATTAAAGAAAAAATAATCGGCTTTCAACTGGTACAGAGCCGATTTACAGTTGGCAGTAATAGGCAGAATACATCTGAATTTGAGACATATAAAATTATGTTGCTGCACTAGGGTTAATTCAAATGTTTGTACATACTGCTATGGTCATCAGGCCCTAGATTTACAAATACTTAACCTAATTTAAACTAAGGCCAACACACACACAAACACACACACACACACACACACACACACACACACACACACACACACACACATATATATATATATATATATATATATATATATATATATATATATATAACGTTGTACCAGATTTTGAATACCCTCCTCATAGAAGTCTGCCGCCTGACTAGTTAACCACTGCATCACAACTGTTTTGACTTCGTCATCGTCACTGGTAGTCACTGGGCGCCAGAACAGGGCTGTACGGAGGATGATCTAGAGCTTCCCATCGAAAAGATGTGATGAGATCTCTGGTCTGATTAGCCATATGCGGACGGGCATTGTCTTGCAACAAAACGATTCCCTTGCTCAACGTGCCACGTTCTGAACTGTGCAATGTATGACTACCATCTGTTCTTGCACTTTAAGAAACACCTGGGCGGTCTTCATGACGAAGACGAAGTCAAAACAGTTGTGATGCAGTGGTTATCAAGTCAGGCGGCAGACTTTTATGAGGAGGTATAAAGTTATGACAAGTGTCTCAATATTGACGGAAATTATGTATAAAAGTAGATTAAGGTACATACTTTCATGTAAAAATAAAATTATTGAGATATCTTAGCATGTCTTTTTTAATTTCAAAACGGTACTTAAAAAAACACGCCTCGTATATGGGCTCGAATCCTGGTCCAGCACAAAAATATTCATGATTTCATTTTACTGCTGTGAATCGAGATTTTATTAGGTTAGTTCTACAACCGGTCACTACAAAACCGCGCCTCACAGGAACGACGCCAAGACGGAAAGCAATCAGTTTGTTGACCGGGTATACAGCGGTAGAGGTAGGGTGTTGTAGATGGTGGAAAGTGGAACACACTGAAGGTGACATAGGGGGATAATGTGGGGGAAGATGGTTTGTTGGAGGAAGGGGACAGTGGATTACCGGTGGTGGAGTCAGAATGATTACATGAGTGGATGATGCTTTGTAAGGATAGCTACCATCTGTGTTATTAAGAGAAGATGGTACTTCAGGGAAGGAACCAGATGAGCAAGGTTATAAAACAGCTGTACTCTGTTGTTCATGGGTGACTTTTCCTCTGCTAGTATAGTATAAGCGTGTGAGAGGACTGGTGTAGGAAGTGCTGGGTGGATGAATTGAGCACGTCTTGCACCTAAGTCTTGCTCTGGGATGTGACCCATAAGGAATGGAATTGGAAGAGAGATAGGCATATGAATGGTCTTAGATGTCGTGTGGGTTTGATGTTTGTTGGAACACTAGGAGTGGCGTGGAAGGTTAATTTGTTCCAGTCTAAGGTAGTATTGGGTGACGATGGCGATACTCCTTTACAGGTGGTTCTGGGGGTGGTGGGGTTTTGGGTGTGTGTGAGGATAAGACGCGGGAAATCTGTCTTACAAACTAGTACTGGGGATAGTACTTCTGTGTGAAGGTCATTGACAGGTCTTCAGCATACTGGACAGTGTAGTTCTTGTCACTGTAGTGAAGCAACACCACCTAGAGACAAGGCCTCACAACAGCGCGTGCTACGTCACACTGACCAAGTCGCGGCCACCAGATGAATGGCTGGTTGTTGGGGCACGTCCCCTGCCTCGTAGCGGCCTGGTCAGGCCTGGTCAGTGTGACGTAGCACGGGCTGTTGTGAGGCCATGTCTCTAGGTGGTGCTGAGTGAAGCCATCTTCACGTGGCCAGACATTTACAGGAGGAATCTCAGCTATCAAAATGCAGAACTGTTGGAGACTAGTGGGATTGATATGGACAGAGTCGTGTATGTCGCCATCAAAGAGATGTTAGTGAACGTCCATGAAGGTGGCATGTTGGATTAAGGACAATGTGAAGGAAATGGCAGAGTGGGTATTGAAACTGTCGAAGAATGAGTATAGAGTGAAGATATAATCAGTAATCTAAACCAGAAAAAACGTTTAGAGTTTATGGAGGCTAGGAAGATTACCCCTGCTAACAGTTCGGTGTTTAATAGTGCTATGCGAGTGTCTATGGCTGTGACGTCTACGTATACTTTACAGTCATAGGAGAAGTTGTTGAGTGTCAGGTAGAAGTTGGTAAGTTGTATGAGGGTTTGAAATCGTATACGTGGATAAGTAGTGTTCAATAGCAGCGGGACCAGGGATACGAGGGATGTTGGTGTATGGGGACGTTGATGCTACCTCCTGTAACCTGTAAAGGAACCCCCCCCCCCCCCCCCTTCGTCACCAGTACCGCCTTGAACTGGAATAACTGTTACCGTCTCCTTCATCCGGTCTTTGATTACCTTTCATCTTGCCCTGAAATGAGGTTCATTCTACCTAAGATTCTCTCCTCCTGTAGTGGTGTTATATTGCCGACGAAACATACAAAACCTACTGGACTATCCCTGTGCCTCCCCTACGAAATGGGTAATATTCGTGTGGTAGAGCCAGGTGCAAGACCTGCCCAATCAACCTATCCACTCCTGTCACAAGCTTATAATATCCCATCAGAGGCTGGGCCGCCTCTCTAAGCAGCCATGTGTATGCTTACTCGGCTGCAATCAGAGCACAGTTTTTGTGTGTGGGTATGAAAAAAAATTAGCTGTCCACTAGGATTCATGGCCACCGCCAAAGTGTGGCCGAGAACAAAGTTGAACACCCTGTACAACAACGTGCATTTGAGCATAACATGATCAGTTGCAATTGTCGCTTTACAACCCAGGTCTTCCGTGTTCTTCCCTCTACTAACAACTTACTAGAGGACTCGTGCGAATACTTCGCACCGTTAGTGGAATGAAAAGAAAGTTGGGAAAAATGGAAATAAAGTTGAATGTTCTCACATAGCTTTCTTCAAAATGTTCAAATGTTTGTTAAGCTTATGGGACTTAACTGTGGGATCATCAGTTCCTAAACTTGAAAACTACTTACAAACTACCTTATCTTAAAGACAACACAAACATCCATACCTGAGGGGGGATTCGAACCCCCGACGAGAAACGACCTCGCGCATCGAAGCATAGCGCCTCAATGCGCTCGGCCACTCCGCCGCGGCATAGCTTTCTTCAGAATTAATCGATACAAGTGTTTAAAAGCGCAAATGAAAGAGCTTGTTCCGCTGAGCGTTGTTACGTAAAAAAGAACTGCGTACCTTAATTAGAACCGAAGATATCGTAAAACAAATCGATTAAAATATTCAGTGCAAGGACAGAAGGATACCGCGTTTAAATAAAAGTAAAGGATGGAGAGCCTTAATTAATTCTGATACTTGATGCAAATCTGCGAATGAATACTCTTTGTTTAAAGCAAAAATGGAGGAAATCGGTCGGATAGAACGGCATGACTGGCTAACTTTAATTTACACTGAGGACATACCCATAAGAAGTATAGAGAAGGAAATCCCGTTTGTGTATAGAAAAAGGAAGGCGTGAGTTACGTAAATTCTGATACTTGATAACAAATCTGTGGATGAATTCCTTTCGTGACTGTAGTTTTTGTAGATTTTTTTAGTATATAAGATTTGAACTGTGCAGATGGAAGATGATCCATTATCCCCACACATTGGACCCGATGTTTGCCTACCCTGCATCCAGTCACCCTCTCCCAACTCCTGTCCCTACATTACGTTCAGCGTACTTCGATTCCGACCAGCTCCGACATCTGAATATATATCAGCCACCCCTTTCTTCCTGTCTTCCTGCATCCCCAACCAGGAAATTAGCTGCCTTCTGCTCTATGCCTATATCTATCCGATCAAACACAACCCCCAACCCCACTGTCTCGAGCCAGCACTATGTTAGAGCTTTGGTGTTTTTGCAAGGTGCGTCTGTAAAGTTCGGGAATGGTCTCAGGAAATATAAGAAACAAGAGTTACAAAGAAAACACCTGTACTAGCCTTCAAAGTATTCGCCATTGGCTACACTACACGTCTGATATCAGTTGTATAGTCGTTAGAAATTGTCAGCAAACGCTTCTTGTGGAATCACTAGAAGCACTGAGGTCACGCGTTGTTGGATCTCCGCTACCGTTGCGCCTGTGACCTTCAACTCATCTCCTATTATTCTCAAAGATAGCCGCCTATCAACCGCAAATATCCGACACACTTGTTTGATGTTATTTGGGACCGTGATTGTGGACGGTCTACCCGAACGTGGCTCATCCTCTATCCCTTCCTTTCCGTCTTAAAGAGTGTAAAACACTGAAACACACACTTTTTAATCACTTCTTCAGAACCATACCATACATTTGCACTGACATCCCATGTGTCTCCGTCGCCTTTTAGCCTAATTTGAAACAAAACTTGATGTTAATGCTTTGCAACACGGAGCGCAAAGTGAGGCAATGACACGAGCTCTCACACTGACCTTGTTAGCTGAGTGGCAGCATGTACCACCGCTTCATTGCAGTGCTTTTCACGATAGGGGTGCGCTTGTTTTCACGTCTCTCAATGTGTATGCCCGGGCACCTCGTCCTCGCCAGCGCAGTTTGTAAAATATGGGACCATTCACCAAACTTTTCAGACGCACCCTGTATTACCCGACTGCACGTTTATACCCCACGGACATTTCGTGTGTCTGATTAGCTATCATACCTCAACAAGAGCCGCTGCTATCGCCTGGACCGGTTTAACTCGCTATAGGTAGGTGGTCGTAATGTTTGCGCATTGTCTCTCGACAAACAGGCATAAACGGCGTTGCTGCACATTGCACACTGTCTGTCTACCAAGTGAGTTAACGATCTCGAAGCAAAGAAAGAGCTGCTTCTCTTACTCTACAGTAGGAACACGAAGCGTGGGAGAACTTATCTACCTCTCCTTGTTAATTATTACATTGTCTTTGTTTCTTGTTTCTTTTTCGGTGACTTAAATCGCTATTGGCGGGGGCCAGTCAGTCGGGTTTTGTCAGGGACAGGTAGGAAGCAGACGGAATTGAAGCTCTTCTAGATTTTCTGATTCCTCAACTTCCCTTCATACAGAGTCAAACGGATAAAAGGGCCACTGTGGCGCAGAAAAAGACGCCATGGAGTGAGAGCACGGAAAACACCGCGTCAGATGCCTCGAGTATAAAAAGCGCGCCTAGTAGCACTGTGGGAAGTGAGCGCTGGCCGCGAGGTGTCTGCCTTAAAGGAAGGACCGGCACGTGGTGAGCGCTTAAAGGCCAATTCACACTGTCCGTCACGTCAACGTCACGTCACGGCACCGTCACGTCAAGTTTTATTCACACTGTCCGTCACGTCAGTTCGCCGATCTCAATACGCGATGTTGAAAGTGAGGTTATGAGTAGCGATCTCTTATGTAGAAAGTCATAGTTTAATACTAGAATTGAAGGAACAACAACGCTAAAAGTTATTGACAGCCAAATAAAACTTTACAGTGTATGTTTTTGGCCAACTTACTGGGAACTGAAACAACATTTCAAAACATCGACATATATTTTCAAGCGAAAAAATAAACATATGAATACATCAAACAACACTTATAAGAGCATAAATAGCGCCTGTTTACTTTATCCATTACAATTTGCCCGTTGACATTGTTAATACCGTCGTAAACAACTGAATTTTTGTCTTTCGTTAGAACTGACTTTTTCATTAAAATTTTATTTAATGAGAAATGCGTAATCAAATTACAATCTTATTCTAATAAACAGTTTGCTTCAGTCTTTTCTGTTACAATGTTAAGTAACATTAACCATTTTTTGGTTTCAGATATCCGACCTCGATTTTAGGGGGACACTCAATTGACAAAAACATTTAAGTCGTCAAGAAAGATTTGAGATTTACCCCTAAAACGAAGTATAATAACAAAATAAAGGCGAATAAGACTTATTTGCATATAAACAGTGCAATCGTCGACTGCAACGTTTAATTCGAGTGACGAAAATGTGTTAACTTCCGTGATAGCAGACGACCGTTCCGTCAAAACATTCTTCGCGAGAAAGCTTGATGTGACGTTATGTGACGTTGACGTGACGTGACGGTCCGTGACGGACAGTGTGAACGCCGCCATTAGAAATACATTGCGGAAAGTTCTGACGGACGGTGATGTGACGTGACGTGACGGACAGGTGAATTGGCCTTAATCCGGCCGCGGCCTCTGGAAACACTCGCCCTGCCTGCCTGCTCCTGTTAGACACTGTGTCGCGGCGAATCGCTTGTGGCTGCCGCCCCGCCCCGTGTGTGTGTGTGAGCGCCACCAGCGGAGGGGAAATAAGAACGCTTTGTGGGCCGGCTGCTGTCTGCCGCGCGTCTAAGCTCTTTAGCCCTTCATTCGGGGAAGGGGTGCAGGTCGGCGCCCTGAAATTACTTTGCGCTCTCCTACTTGCAGGCGGAATTGCCTCAGTCCTTCCCGCCGCCCCTCGGTTTGTTCTTATCCCAAGAAAATGCTTCGCAGATACACTTCGAAAATGGCTTCAAACTGGGCCATCGATTTTTATTGGGAAGGGGAGGAGGGGGGGGGGGGGGGTAATTAACAGTCACCCTGCTGTTTAAAGTAAAGGGAACCATATATGGACGAACGGCAATGGGGTAAGGGAATGTCAGTGCGAGCAGTCAAGTCCAATTGCGAGTGGTGTTCAAATGAAAAGCGACGAAACGTCTAACCAACCAAACCAGCTGCAATCTTAATATGCTGCTTTGGGATAACGTAGTGCGACGTCTAGGAACGCAAAGCATGCGTCATCACTTTCCCCAAAAAAGTTCAAGGCTGTGCCCTCAGCAGGCAAGATGTTGCTCACCGTCTTTTTTCGACGTCCGAGTTCCGATACTCATCGAATTCATCGATCTCTAAAAAACCATTAATAGTGGCGTATACTGTAGGCACATCGTAGCCTACGCAAGCCCATCAAGAGCTTACGGTCTGGGCTGCTCATGGAGGGAGTGATTCTGCTCCATGATACCGCACGTCGACACATCTCACACAAAGTTCAAGCAGCTTGAGCATCCGCTCTATAGCCCGGACTCTGTTTGGTCCACTAAAGAAAAAAATAGTAATAATATCTACATCTACATGGGATACTATGCAAAACACATTTAAGTGCCTGGCAGAGGGTTCATGGAACCACCGTTATACTATTTATCTCCCATTCCATTCTCGAATAGCGCACGGGAAGAAAGAACACCTGAATCTCTCCGTTCGAGCACTGATTTCTCGTATTTTATTCTGTATAAGTAGGAGTCAACAATATATTGTCGTATTCGGAGGAGAATGTTGGCCAGGACACTGTTGCAAAAGCAACGGAAAAGGCATGCTAAATTTAAGCGAACACAAAATGCCCAGGAATGGCAAACATGCAGTGAAGCTCGAAATTTAGCGAGGATTTCAATGCCAGATGCCTACAATACTTTTGACAACGAAACTCTATCTAGAAATTTGACTGATTACCCTAAGAGATTTTGGTCATATGTTAAATAAATATACTAGCGGCAAAACACAAACAGTACCCTCACTACATGATAGTAATGGCGATCCTGCCGATGATAGCGATACTAAAGCAGATTTACTAAACATAGCTTTTAGAACTCATTCACCAAAGAAGACGATACCAATATTCCAGATTTCGAATTACAGAGGCCAGAATGAGTAACGTTGAAGTAGATATCCTCGGAGTAGTGAAGCAACTTAAATCTCTTAACAAGAACAAGTCTTCTGGTCCTGTAGTATACCCATTAGATTTCTATCTGATTATGCTGAAGCGATAGCTCCTTACTTAACAGCCATATACTACCGCTCTCTCATAGAAGGATCTGTACCAAAAGATTGGAAAGTTGCACAGGTCACACCAATATTCAAGAAAGGCAGTAGGAATAACCCACTAAACTGCAGGCCTATTTCATTGACGTCAATTTGCAGCAGGGTTTTGGAACATATCCTGTAACAAATATTATGAATTATCTCAAAGAGAATGATCTATAGACCCAAAGTCAACACGGATTTAGAAAATATCGTTCATACGAAACACAACTAGCTCTTTATTCACACGAAGTGATGGGTGCTATCGACAAGGGCTCGCAAATCGATTCCGTATTTCTTGATTTCCAGAAGGCTTTTGACATCGTACCTCACAAACGGCTTTTAATCAAATTGCGTGTTTATGGTATATCGCCCCAAATTTGCGACTGGATAGGGAATTTCCTCTCAGAGAGGACACAGCTCGTAGTACTCGATGGTAAGGCATCGACTAAAACAGATGTGATTTCGGGCGTTCCACAAGGTAGCGTTATTGGTCCTCTGCTGTTCCTTATTTACATAAACGATTTTGGGGAAAATCTAACTAGCACTCTTAGGTTGTTTGCAAATTACGCCGTCATTTACCGTCTAGTTAAATAATCTGAAGATCAAAACCAACTGCAGAACGATCTGAATAAGATATCACTATAGTGTAAAAATTGGCAATTGACTCTAAATAATGAGAAGTGTGAAGTCGTCCACATGAGTAAGAAAAGAAATCCGTTAAACCTTGTTTACAAGATAAATCAATCAAGCCGTAAACACCACAAAATACCTAGGAATTACTATTACTTCAGACTTAAATTGGAAAGAACACGTAGATAATGTCGTGGGAAAGGCGAACCAGAGACTGCGTTTTAATGGCAGAACCCTTAAAACATGCAACAGAACTCCAAAAGAAACTGCATTCACTACTCTTGACCGTCCATTTTTGGAGTATTGCTGTCCAGTGTGCGATCCTTAGCAGGTGGGTTTGACGGAGTACATCGAAAGAGTCCAAAGAAGGGTAGCTCGTTTCGTATTGTCACGATACAGGGGAGACAGCGTTACGGAAATGATACAGGATCTGGGATGGGAATCATTACAACAACGGCGCTTATCGCTGCGGCGTGGGTTACTTACGAAACTACAATAGCCAACATTCTCCTCCGAATGAGAAAATATACTGTTGACTCCCACTTACGTAGGTAGAGGTTATCATCAGAATAAAATACTAGAAATCAGAGCTCGAACGGAGAGATTCAGGTGTTCTAACTTCCCGCGCGCTATTCGAGAATGGAATGGGAGATAAATGGTATAATGGTGGTTTCCATGAACCCTCTGCCAGGCACTTAAATGTGCGATGTAGATGTAGAACGGCAATGGGGTAAAGGAATGTCAGTGCGAGCAGGTATTCGCTACTCGTAGTCAAGTCCTATTGCGAGTGGTGTTCAAATGAAAAGGTACGAAACGTCTAACCAACCAAACCAGTTGCAATTTGAATATGCCGCTTTGGGATAAGGTAGTGCGACGTCTAGGGACGCAAAAACATGCGTCATCACTTTCCCCCAAAAAATTCAAGGCTGTGCCCTCAGCAGGCAAGGTGTTGCTCACCGTCTTTTTTCGACGTCCGAGCCCGATACTCATCGAATTCCTCATCTCGGAAAAACATTAACAGTGATGTGTACTGTGGAACACTCCGTAGCCTATGCAAGCTCAAGAGCTTACGGTCTGGGCTGCTCATGGAGGGAGTGATTCTGCTCCGTGATAACGCACGTCCACACGTCTCACACAAAGTTCAAGCAGCTTGAACATCCGCTCCGGACATGTATTTGGCCCACTAAAAAAATAAAAAAATAGTAATAATAAAAATATATCACAGGGAGACATTTCAACTTGGACGAAAAATAAATTAATAAACTAATGAATAAACCATTACGACTTAAAAATTCAGTAATCAAAATTATTAGTAATTCATTAATTGATTTATCAGCACCAATAAACATTTCATTATGATGAAACGTTTGATCATTATTAGGACTATGATTATTAATTCAAATCTTTACAGGATTATTCCTAACTATACACTATACACCAAGTAGAACTGAAGGACACAGTAGGGAACTAGCTCTTGTCACAGCTACAGGAATTCTGGGAACATGGAATCCTTCGGCTCGTTAAACAGTGTGCATAGGCGTCTGGTAATTACTTTTGAATAAATAAATATACCCGTTGTCTTTTCGTACTAGGGGAAACACGGATAGGTAACAATCGGAATATTGTGTGTTTTGTGAAGCACGTTGTCATTGGGCACAAGACTGAACGAATATATCGGGCATCAAGGATAGTATTGACAAGTTAAAAGCAACGCGTCGATGTTTTGGTGTTAAAAAAAGAGGCACAACTTCAAAGAATGCTGCAAGGAAAATGAAGTACAATTATTGATCTGGTATCTGTTCTTTTCGGATAGCTCCGAGAAGAACAGACAGCATATCAATAATTGTATATTTACCACCACCAGACAATTTCAATGCGGACGCATTAATACACTCGATCCCTTGCTGGAATCCAGTATAGGTTGCGAGCAAGGGGAATGAATGGGCAGGGGTACTACCTTCGTAGTGTGCTATAAGTTGAGAATTTGGATTACAAGCGAAGCATGCCTGGATAGCGGATTTAGTTACGGCGACCTCTGGGCCGAATCGGGAAATCCGGGTTCTAATCACAGTCCAGCACAAATTTTTGACTTTGGCGTTGAATTTATTTCAATGCCCTGAAACTGTCGAAATGTTAAAATATTTCGGATTCGTAAAATTGCGGTCGTTAATGTCAACAAATGTCGTCTGTTCTTTCGGACATGTCCAAAAAGGTCAGACACCGTATTAACAACATCAGAAGCCTTTCCGCATAGATCACCTGAGTAAAACTGATATTCGACCAATACATCGGCCTTTCACACATTGTGTATGCGAGAGTACCGCCATATTTATCTTTCATTATCGCCTGATTTTTATCATCTCATTGTAGGTTTCTTCTGTTACAGACGATCGTTCTTATAGTTTTAATATTAACAACAAGTTGTATTTAATTTAATTTAGTGGGATAGGCAGTATGCAGCACACCTCGTTAGCCTGGTAGTACGGTGAGATGTCGCCGGCTTGGTAAATACTACACGACCCTTAGCGTCGCCAGGAAACGTCCATTTTGTCACCAAAAATCCATTATTCTTCACTCTAAATCTAGTATACAGTACGACTCGAATCTGTATTGGTTTTTTTCTTTTCAGCATTGTTCGTTGGCCATTAGTAATGTTAAACGGTGGTATAATAGGTTTACACAGAAACAAAGGTAAGTAGGGTAACAACTGGAATATGTCGCAATTAAATTATTGCCTACTCTGTAACGAGCTATCAGAGATCATGAGAATCTTACACCTCAATACTAATAGTATATGTGTGAACAATTTCCATTGTTTGGCGATGGAATTCTGGTTCACTCAGTAAATTGACAGGGCCACTTTTTTTCTGAAATTGATGTGACACATTGTTTGTGGCTGCACTAGACGAAAGTTGTAACTCCTAGTGGTACGTATATCTTTTGGCATGCAGTCCTATAATAGAGTACTGTTCCCAAAATACCCATAACACCTCATTTAAGGTATTCCTAATACCGGGAGCTACTTGGATGTGGAAGCTACTTGGATGATTCCGTAATAACAGGATATGCAGGAGCTACCTTTACAAAAGTCGTAGGTATCATTTTATCAAGTGGGGATCATACCTAAGGAGCTGCACGGCTCCGTAATCGACACATTGCTGACGCCAAACAACGTGAAGTAGATGTGTAGGTGGTTCTTCTATTTCAGTTTTTGACCAATATGATTTTCAGACAGGAGTTAATTTGAAGAGCACTGTAGGAACAGCGAAATGGTGTAGTGAGTACTGACCAGAAGATCATGGGTGCCGTCGTCACTCTCTAGTGAGTGCGGCAGGCTGTGTCGGAGCCGATAAATGCGCAACTCTGCTTGTAGCAATCGCTCTCCCGCGGGCAGAGCCGTCACGTTAAACAGGAACACATCATCTCGATCGCTCCCTGCAACAAACAAAACCATTACTCACATGTAAGACTTATATCAAGAGAGTAAAAAAATCAATATGATAGCTGAAAGCACTGTTCTGTAAACTGTAACTTACGTATTTTGTGTATGTGTGTGCACAGAGTGAAGCGAAAACTGCGCACTCTGGCTTCGCAGCGCGATTTCTCACATCCCAGCAATAGCAAAATGTCCCTCACAAAATTTCGTCATGCGCAAGTTTTCGGCAGTAAATGGACGTCGCAGACTAACAGGGCAACGGTCCAATAAGACATGTCGAAACAAACCCAGAAAATTTTTGCACAGAAAGAAGACAACGAAAGAAATGCACTTCCAAAAATTTAGCTGCTAAGAGGCACTGAAAGTATTTAAAAAAATTTTTTTTTGAAGCTACGCATTTTTGTCGCGCGAAGAACAGCTTATAACAGCGGTTTGTACAGCCCTGCCCGCATAGCGCGCAACTCGGCGAATCACTCACGCAGCGCCACGTAGCGGAATTATGCAGAGTTCACAGTCACCAATATTAAGCACCTAAAGTCTGGTTTATAATGTAGTGAATGGAAGCGAACACGAACGAATGAGCATTTTCAGAAAATTCACTACCATTCACTTGTATATGGGTTGAATCGTTTACACTAGAGGGAACGGAAGAGAACACGAGGTAACAAACATTGCCTGCGAACGGTGAGTTATTGGTTTTTAGTTTTTGGAAGTAATATTCGGCATACAGCATACAACTATACCCTGTTAGAGCCACAGCGCGAAACTTTGCTATTCAGTGAGGATTATTGTGCATAGCGAGCGCACTATTTTTGACGGAGCATGCAAAATGGCGAAGGGAAGGAAGACTTTATGTGTCTCAATTTGTATGGAAGCGAGACACACATTGAGATCGTGCACTTTACACGGAGTTCATCTCCATCTCCCCTTAGCACTGGTCCAAAATTTTCCTTGTATGTCGGTTGCAATTTTTCTCTGACTTCTCATTAGCATTGAACAGATTTTTATAAAGAGAACACTAATTACCGACGTCGAACATTATCTAAGGTGGTGACACGGCTGGCGCTAACACTACGCGTATCAGGTCTACTGGTCTAGTGGCAAACACCTGCAAGAGGCCTAGCGGACACAACATGCCGGGCGACGTGGCTCAGCACACCCGGTCAGGGGGCTAAACGCCCTCTGTAATAAAAAAAGCTGAGCCAAATATTCAACGAACATTCAAGAACGAACCAAACGAACTACCGCAGAGCACCGATCTACCTGAAAAACCACAAAAAAGTGGCAAAGTGCGCGCTTTGTGAACAACAGAGCGCGGGATCAAATCCCGTTCAGACCACAAATTTTTTCACTACGATTTTTAACCGAGCATTCACTGCTCAAAGATGATGGAGTGCCTACGAAAGAAATGTAGTTCGGATTACACGTTAAACTGCAGGTCTCTATTTTTCGATCAGGTAACTGGGAAAGGTTAGGGACACCTAAGCAGGTGCAGTGGCGTCCAGTTGAAAGACCTACAAGAGGCCTACCTGGTACACCAGATAGAATTTTCTTTTGCTCATCTTAGTTAGTTTGTTTGCTCTGCGCTTGGCCACTAAATGTTTGTTTGACAAATGTTTGTTAAGCTTATGGGACTTAACTACGGGGTCATCAGTCCCTAAACTTACAAACTACTTATGAACTACTTACGAACTAGGACGGCACAAATATCCATGCCCGAGGGGGGATTCGAACCCCCGACCGTAGTGGCCGTGCTGACCGTGACTGGAGCGCCTCAGTCACCTCGGCCACCGCGGCCGGCGCTTGGCCACTCCGCCGCGGCTATTACACCAGAATTAATTCCACAAACTAATATATAGCCATCAGTTACATGCAAGCGCAGAAACATACTTTTTACATACCAACGAAGACCAGATATGTTCTAGATAATAGCAAACAAATATCTGAATTGTAACCTTGTAATATCGCTGACATGTGTGTCAAAATCGTTGTTTTATATATATATATATATAGAGAGAGAGAGAGAGAGAGAGAGCTACAACAACAACAGTTCTGTTAAATAAGAACCAAACAGGTGAGATAAACAGCGGTCTTACAAGCATCAGAAGAGCTACCACTATATGTATAAATGTATAAAGCACATATTTCTGAGTTACAATCATCCTGTTAAATTAAATAGTATACCCACCTATGTATTTTACAGTTAAGCTGACGATGGCCTTCACGCCGAAACAGGCCTGTCGAATTAAATAATTTATTAAAAAGCAGCGTCTTGGGAATTAATACTTTACAACGTCTCTAAATGACATACACGACGCTGCATGCCCAGAAGATTGCAAATGTTTATCTAAATCACTCCACGCAAATTCCAGTATAGTTCCTTTCGAAAAGCATGGCGGATTCCTGACTAAACTATCCGGGTGTGTGCTCCATGTCTAATGAGCATGGGTTGTTATACCCTAATAGTCCTTCAATTTTTTTCAATATCCTTCCTGAAGGCGGAAAATAGTAGCTTCAGCAGACCGATTAGTGGCTTTGTTCCATTTTCTAAGTGTTTGCCAACAAAATTGCACATTTTAGTTCGTCTTACACCAGAATCTCTGTGGTCTTTCCAATTAAAGTTTGTCTTAATTGTAGTGCATATGCTTTTAGTTGAACTGCCTTGAGATTTGTGCCATTTTCGTGTAACTAAAATTCAACAGATTTCTTTTAGGTTTCATGAGGATGGCCTCGCACTTTTCTATACTTCGGATCAACTGAAAACTTCTTTGGTGGTCTGCGTGTTTCGTTTCAGCACTACATTATAGGTCAATAAATGACACACACGATACTGGCGGTGTTGTGCGAAATAAACACTCACGTGCACTAGAGCTTCACAACGCGGTTCCTCTCAAACCAGCAAGTTGTAAAGGACGTTTCAGGTTATCGTTCGTCTATTATCAGTTGAATTTTACAGTATTGGTAAGTATTGACAATAAAGATAAAGCTGAATTAATATTTATTGTGCTTTCGTCAGGTATGCCTGCTTATAGTATCTTTTTTTTTTCTTCTTCCAGTTTCACAGTAATGTGGAAGCCAATTAACTTTCTCAATTTAGCAAAGATGAAATACGGAGAACGTGGTTTCCAGCCGAAATCACCCACTTCTCCTGAGGACGTACATATGTGTCATTTGTTGATTGATTTCTTTGACATTCATTCGAAATTGTGGGAACGTTAGAATAAATAGGAAATAACTGTGACGATTCCACGAATTGTGACTCGGACGACGTCAGTTGTGCCAGTCCAGTAACAGTTCTGAAGAAGAATACCTTCCAAGCCTAAAAAAAGAGGCAATGCACCGTTACCGATGGAGATCTACGAGACTGGGCTCTCCGAATTGCATCTGACACGAACATTGTTTAATTTTCAGGCTTCGTCGACCTGGCTACAAAGGTTCAAGAAATTGTACATAATAGGAAGTCGCAAAATTACCAAGTTTACGTCACGTAAACGTGTAGAGCAGCTACTAGTGATAGACAATGCCATAGAGAAGTTCATAAGTGACATAAAGAAGAAACTTGCTGTTATCCCTGCAACAGCTGTTTATAACGCTGATCAGTCAGGGTTCGTGAAAGATTTGCGTGCACGCCGCACTTTATAATTTCAGGGTGAAAAAAAGACGGGGTCGATTGCCCAATCAATGGATGCAATGACACATTCATATACGATAATGCCAGAGATAAGTATAGTGGTTTACTGTTTCCGCGGCTGTATAACTGTCTTCAAGAACCTCAAGGCAAATTAGGACCAAAAATAAAAAGTGGACTGTTTAATTGCAAAAATCTTGTAATCGACGTATCAAAATCTGGAAAAATGGGAAAGAATAATTTTCAACATTTCGTTCGAAACGTATTTCTACCAGTTGCAGAAACTAATTCATTACTTTTGTTGGATTCATGGTCTGGACATAATGACGCCTCTGTTTTTGTGGAAGACGGCAAAAAATCTGTGGATGTAATGTGGATTCCGCCTGGAACTATTAGTGCTATTCAACCTCTCGATAAAGAATGTTTTCGACAGTGGAAAGCATTTTTTGGGAAATTATCAAACAACATAATTTCCGATACCTCTCTCTCATTTCAGGTTTATCATCGGAACAGTATTCTTAAGCTCCAGTCATTTGTGCATTACCATTTTTCTTCGCTACGCTTTACGAATTTGATTAAGTATGCCTGGTATGCAGCACAATATGCAGAACAACGGCCGGGACCATTTCTGACTCCGTCCCAGTTCTGTCTCAATAAAACTAGTGGTTACTGCGAAGTGTACGCTACGAACGATTTCTACTTTGCTTTCTGTTATGAACCAGACGTGTTGTCCATATGGTTTTCTTCTATAAAAAAATGCTGAACTCATTTAGAAGCTGCCTCGTTTTGAACCAAAAACATGCGGAACATTTTATATTGCTAACTTGCTGTACCCAGCCACTTGTTTTTATGGCTTGTTATTAAGTGGATAAAAAAGGAAAGAGAAATCACATATTTCTAAAATGCGTAGTTTGAATGATTTATGAAATGGAACTCGATATACAAAATGCAATACCTGCTCTATTTTCTCTTCTCCCTCTCTCTGTCCCTCTCCTCGTTGCCCTCTTTGTGCCCATATCAACCTCCTCATACTCCTCTCTCTATGCATCTCCTCCAGCCGCCTCTCTACATCAATTTCCTCCTCCTTATTTATATCTTGTTACAATTATATCTAACCTGGAGCCTTCCTCTTACAACTGTCTAACCTCTAGCTTCCTTATATCCACGGAAGTTCTTGATCAAATGCTTTGAGATCTGATACAATGTTGAAGCATTAACTTGCGTGTTTCTGTGTACCTAATTTTTAATGTATGTCATACATGAATATATAAACATTTTGTAATGGGTAAACGTCGTTAAAAACTTGCAAAAGTTGTATTCTGCAAATATCTGAAAGTTATTGACAGAGTGGTTTGAAATTGTGATCCAACGTTGCCTAGGAATATTCGTGTGCTTATATATCTAATTTTTAAATATGTCATACATCAATTTATATAATTTTATAGTGTGGAAGCATTGTTACAAAAATCGTAAAAAGATAGATATTTATATAGATTATATATATTATATTAAATAAATATTAAAAACTTTCCTGTATTATATTGCACCGTTGTGTCAACTTTGGGAGATTAATCGTTTTACACGAACGGCGATCTTGACTCTGAGCATTTATCCTTTTTCATATTTTTCCATTTTATAATTAAAATTAAAAACAGTTCCAATAAAAAAAATGTTATTTCTATTTCATAATCGGTTTTCGACTATTGCAGACCATCATCAAATGAATACCACCATGATGGTAGGCGGTGGCGGAGACACAGCCGATAACGATTTTTGCGATCCGCACTTTTTTTCACTGGAAACTTCTGGCAGAAATATAGAGTCATTGCAAAATTACACGACTGCCTACCATCCACAATCTCATGGCCTCACTGAACGTCTTAATAAGACACTGGCTGGCATCATGCTGTCCATTTACCTGATCGTCAAGCAGCAATAGGGATAACGAGTAGCATTTTGTAACGTTCGCCTACAACACTGCCAAACAAGAGACGACCGGATTCACGTCATTCTTCTAAGTGCACTGTCATGAAGCGAACAACGATGGACACTATCTTTCCTGTTCCGCCTGACGGTGTGGACGGTGATTTACATCGGCCATTTATTAACCAGGTCTGAAGAGGTTCGGCAGTTGGCTCGACGACGTTTGATACAGGCTCAGGATAGTCACAAGTATGACGCAATACGTCTTCCCCTCCCACATAGGCCTCAAAAGGCCCAACGGGTACTGACCGGCCGCCGTGTCATCCTCCGCCAGATGCGGATGCGGTATGGAGGGGGACGTGGTCAGCATCCCCGCACTCCCGTTTGTTGTGTCGGTTTTCGCGACCGGAGCCGCTACGATTCAGTCAAGTAGCTCCTCAATTGGCCTCACAGTGGCTAAGTGCACACCCGCTTGCGAACTGTGCTCGATAGACCCGGACGATTGCCCATCCAAGTGTTAGCCAAGCCCGACAGGTGTTTCACTTTGGCGATCTAACGGGAACCGGTGTATCACTGCAGTTTGGCCGTTGGCGACGCAAGCTATCGTACCGTTATATTCCAGCCTGATGACCTCGTCTTGATCTTCATTCCTGTTCGGAACGTTGGGCTGTCTGAGAAGCTACTCAGACATTACTTTGTACCATACAAGGTCACAAGACAGCTATCTGACGTTACATAATGAAGCTGAAGATTGCGTCCCCGACACGAGATGGCGAAAGTGCATGCCCATGTCCTACGAAGGAAGCCTTACAGAGATGCCGCAGCTCAGGATAAATTCCAGCACCAGTCAGTAAGGTAATTGGCAACAAAAGTGATATGACGTCCTAAATTCGACGAGGTCCACCACCAAAATGAGCACCAGCAATCACGATTAGTTCCCGCAGCAAGAAGTGAACATTCAGGCGGTGTTCTTCTAAGGAGGGAGCAATGTCGCACAACTGGCGGTATAAACGAGCAACAGTATAGTGTGTTGGACTCAGAAGCAAAAGATCCTGGGTTCGAGAACCCCCACGTATTTTAATTTGTAAATAGTGTCATAGTACTTCCTAGATGTATTGAATTGTAATATTCCAGAAGTTTATGTTAGTGTATTTGTATACTGTGTAAACCTCCGGCCGGAGTTAGTTCATTCTCTGTTCTTGCACGTGCGTGGCAGGTTTTAAATAAAGTATCACTGAGATCATACCAGTGTTCTTCAATCAATAAGCTATGTCCTAAAACACTACTACGTAACAATATAGAAGATAAGGTAGATATACGAGAGGCTGTTAACTCTTTAGTTAAGGAAGCTCTGCGCATAGATCGTGATTTATTGAGCAGTGGAGAATATGGAGTAAGTTGTGCTCAGACGTGAAGTACTGACCACGTTCCAGGAAGCAGCGCACAACACGGGCGTTGTAAGGATTGGGCGCCCTGGCGATGCCATCCTCGTCGACGACTGCGCGGTACAGCCTCGTCATGTATTCTGGTGCCTCCTGTGGTCGCGAGGAGTGTGTAGTCGCATGTCGACCGTCCGCCAGAGGCACCCCCAGTACCTGTGAACATTTCCAATGTTATTTTCCGGAGTACTAGGGATACGAGAATTCCTGTACCTCACAGTTTGTTGTGTATTATTGTGGAACTTGATGATGCATTTAATGTTTTTCAGCCACAATTGTTTTGATGTTCAAGAATTTAAATGAACTCTGGTTTTGAGAAAACTGTTGTTCAACCACAGTTAGGTATTTATATATTAGGGTATTCGTGGATCTTTCAGTAACTAATATTTGTCGTAAATAAAAAAATACCTATGCATTTTCGCTATATAAAAATGAAATATCAGTTATTTTATAAAAATAGTATTGATTCGGCAATGTCTATGGTTACAACTACGAAACTATTGAAAGAAATACAGTAATCAGAAACTTCCCATTCCCTGTATTAGATGCTGAGTGCACGCAGTGTTACTTGGTCGTTAGCTGTGCAGACAGCGCAGAAGGGGGGAGGGGGTGGTTGAAGAGGCATTGGCGGAGGTATTTTTGATGGGATTGGGGAGCGACTGTCCCCCGGATACAAAAACCCACAGCTCGGAAAATCAGATATCTGAAAGAGTAACGAAAATAAATTAAGTCACTTACAGAGTGAAAAAATAGAGTTGTATACTGTGCAGTTGTTTAAAACTAATAGTATTTTTAAAATTGGAGGAGAAGTATTAGATAGACGCCCACTGTAGGTGTTGGACAATACGAGTGATATTTTGCGATTCCTTGGATGGCAGAAGATGAGGCGGCGTCCCATTCCAAACAAGCGAATGGATTCGGTCAGTACCAGGATATCTTGCGCGGACTCGATGTAGACCAGCGGTACTATAGACATATGTGGTTTCTGTGTTACAGTTTCAAATATTAGGCTGTACCGTGTTAGGACATTCTAGTGATGTCACATGTTGGGGTCACCTACATGCATTGGCAAAATGATGGCGATGAGACTAGTGCAGAAGGAAAATTGGTGCAAAACACACACACACACACACACCCACACACCCACCCACACCCACCCACACACACACACACACACACACACACACACATTATTTTAGTACCATTAAAATGAAATGACGGTACATATACTTTTTTTGTATTATCAAAATGTGTTAAGATACTGGCACTATTGATGTAACTTAGAGGTCCACTTGGCGCCCAAACGCTTGGTGTCAAGGACTGTTGACCGTCATATTAAATGATACAGTGTGATTCCGTAGACTATATTCTATGTATGTAAAGAAATGGGTAGCACAAGTGTTGTTGTAAGTTAGGATTCAAGTGGTTCTCAAACATGATTGTGGTTCAATCTTTGAACTCATAGGCGTGGGGAAAAAACCTTATCCTCAAAGTAATTGGCACTCTATTATTTCCTAACCTAAATTGTCTATTATTTGTCAAAAGCTCATTTTATTTTCCTAAAACTCACAAGCCATCTACTGTAGACTACGGTCGGGGGTTCGAATCCCCCCTCGGGCATGGATATTTGTGCCGTCTTTAGTATAAGGTAGTTCATAAGTAGTTTGTAAGTTTAGGGACTGATGACCCCGTAGTTAAGTCCCTTAAGCTCTACAAACATTTGAACATTTTTGAAGGCACTGGTGACTGGAACTGCACTAATCTGTGAACCGGTAGCTCCATAGTAAAGTTACTAACATTAATGAGTACATTCCACTGAGCAACTGAAAAGTTTGATAGCAGCGTTATCTACAGATGTAACCTGCCAGTTGTCAGCAGTAACTTCAGTAAGCTGTTCTAAAGTAGGGCAGACGATTGAATACCTACAATGAGGATCAAAAAGATTACCTGGCCCGAATAATTTAAAGTCCAAGAAGAGAGCATTGCGCATGCCCAAGTGCGTGTGTCGCCAATTCCAGCGGTCCGTACAGCCTCAGCTTGCTGTTTACATCGTCAATAAGAAGCAATACCATAGTTAAGATAAAGTATATGTCGAGATTCATTGCACTTTAACTCACGTATCATTTATTTTCGAAAATATTATTATAGCACGTAGAAACGGTTGAGGTATAAGAATTCCACGGGTACATTTACTACAATTAACCATTTCTCACAAGTGTTTCATTGCGTGAGTGGATAGGTTGACGGTTTATGAACGCAGTGGATGCGCGATCGAATCCCACAGGAGTATCTTTTTACCTCTTGCAGGTAATATTTTAAATATTAATTCGCTAATAATTGTGCAGTTGTAGGCTTCTTTTATAAGTTTTTGGATGATTCTTTAATCAGACATGTGTTCAAAGTAATAATATTGTTCGTAATTACTTCGACCGCCACTTTACGTCTGTGTAGTTTTCAGCAAAGAGAAACGTATCAGCAACTGATTAGCATAGTTCTACTTCAAAATGGCTGATGTGAACGTTCGCGAGAGCATAATTTCAATTTCTGTCTGAACTTGAAGACTTAAAGGAATTTACAACGTTACTGCTAGTAGGTATTGTATTAAATCAATGGAAAGAAAAATAGTTGCCTAACTGGTATTCAAACCCGGGTCTCCTGCTTACTAGGCAGTTTCGCTTACCACTAAGCCACTGGTACATAGTGATCATCACGACTGCACAAACCACCCTAGCACGCTTCCCACTAGACGCAAATTTTGTGCTTATCCACCCACTGCTGACAATAGTGCCCCTGTCCAATTTCGGTCGTTACTCGCTGCATTTCGCTGGTTTCTCTAAGAATTTGGGCCTAGTGTGCATTCACACTGAAGGAAGGATTAGTGGCTGCCTTTACCCTAATTACGAAGGCGGTCAGGGTACTAGGCCTACATCGGTAGTGGGTGTATATGTTGATAATTTGTTTCTGGTGGGAAGCGTAGTGGTGATTACCATGTCCCAGTGGCGTAGTGGTCAGCGCAACTATCTAGTTAAGCATGCAGATGTGACTTCGAATCCGAGCTGAGGACAAATTTTTAACTTTCCCTGTTGATTTAAGTCAGTGCTCACTGGTAGCTAAGGTCGGGAAGTCCTTTGTGTCTTAATTGATAAGTTGAGCTTCAAAAATGGTATCTGTTCTTTTGTCATGCCCGAAGTATCTTACACTACTTTTCCCAATAGTCGCCACACCGGTTTACGCATTTGTCCCATCGCAGCACTAAATTTAAGATGCCCCTGCGTTAGAATTCGTCTGGCAGTCTATGGAATAATTTTCGGACTGCTGTCTTGGTTTAATCGTTACTTGTGATTCGCTGTCCTACCAGAAACTACATGCGAGGTCTGGAGTGTGGGTGGTCTATAATCTCCCAGTGAAATGGTCGCAGATTTTCGGCAGTTCTGATTGCTACATGGGGTATCAAAATTTTCGTCGAGCAGAATGACGTCAACATCGAGAATCCCTTGGCGCTTTTGCCTGACACCAGCCCTCGGACTAACAATGTGGAACAGTAGGTGTCGGCAATGACAATATTTCAAAAATCTAATGCGCCTGGAGACGCAGCCAGAAAGATTCGAGTGCAATTTTCACAACGTCAACAAATTATTAAACTTCTTCCCTGGACAAAAGATTCGAGATGTCTCAAGATAATTGAACTGTTTGTGAGTAATTTTGGAGCAGAGAGAGAGAACCAAATGTACAGCTCCAACTTCGTTGAAGTAATTGGCGGGTGTTTTAGTACAAGAGTGACTGTTGGAAACTATAAAGACACTTTATTAATCTGTTCCTCGAAGAGTTAAGACTGGTGTCAAAGCCCAAGGTTGGCCAACTCGTTATTAATAAATAAATATTGTGTCTGTGTTAGGTGTTCATAATTTTTCTCCACACCTGTAGATATGTATACACACACGGAGTTATGTCTTTAGTCTTTCTTACGATGAATTTTACATGAACTAATTTGGCATAAATGAAAATCTGATGGTGCTGTATTATGGTGTGTTGCTAGACACTATTGCTTTGCAAATACAATTATATCGTCTAGAACGGGACATATGAATACGATTACAGTTTTTTTTACAGTTACGTGAATTTTCAGTAGTTTATTTCTTTTTGTTCACTGTTTGTCACTCGCCTCATTCCTATATTTGTTGTTGTTATGTCAAAAATCAGTTTATATCCAGTTTCATGGGTATCCACGGATCACTGCTCGCTTCATGGCGAAGATATTTAATGTCAGTGCCATATGTGTCTTAACTTTCAGACTGTTGCCAAAGACATGTGAAGGGAGAAGAGAGGACATAGACATTATTTAAGTTCGTAACTTTTAAATATTTCTATATTTGCCTTCAGATCACCAGTGTAAACGCTCAAATACGACTCTCGAAAAGAAGACACCAAGCATATATTTTGCATGTTACATATATACTTATGAAATTTTACCAATACACCATTGTTAGAAACTGCTCTTGTTACACGCCTCTCAAGTGTTCAGTTAATTCCATTTTTATTTAATGAAGCACAACAAAAGTGATTTACTCCTTGTGATCGCCATTTCCTCCTAAAGTTGTCTAGATTTACATTTTTCTGCTGTTTATAGCCGAAGCGGGAAAAATCTAGATCCCTATACAATTCTCACATTTTTAAGTAACGAAATATGTCTGTAAAAAGAAGTCATAGGGAAACCTGTAACTTGTTGCACACATGACAGAGAGGTTGTCAAATGTATTGTTGGTGTATATTATATATCCTCTGGAGCTGAGTAAGTCAGGGGCACCTCGAAGAAAGCTGAAATTTTTGTTTTGCAGTAGTTTATTATAGTAGACTCATGGTCGGGCACTGGTTGGTGGGCATAGAACCCACGAATCACGATGCCTTACTGTGAAAACACCGACAGACGGGCAGCGTCTGTGTTGTCAGGTGCTGGTGCTGTGGTCTGGCTAGGAAGTACTGCTTGTGATGGCGACTTGAGGACTTGCCCTGTTGTGGCGAGTGACGGAAGGTAAACACCCAGGGTTGCAAACCAGCCGTGATTTCTGGCTGGTGTTGGGCATATGCTTACTAACTGCGTGGGCATCAGTTCAGCCTTCGGCCCATCAGTGCTACAAGAGAACATCCGGGCGTTCAGTCCCATTAGGTCCCAGGTGGAAGCCCACACGCCAGTGGACGTCGACTGCATGACTTAACATCTGGTTGTTGTCTATGGCCCGGCGTTCAGTATTTGTATGAAGCAAAGTGGGCTTGTTTTTTTATCACTGCAGGAATCACTAACACACTTTTTGCAGCAAAAGTGCCGAAATGTTCGTGGTAAGTTTGGTGATCATTGACTGGACACAGCTAGTGCGGCTTCTAGGCGGCTGGAGTACGTGTAGTAACATTACGGCAACGAGCCCATGCCCTGCCTCTCACTGTCGCAGCACTGCATAGTGTTTGGACTGGGCATGTATGAGTAATGCCCGATTTCGGTGGGAAGTAGGCGTAACAGAGGAAACACCCAGCAGGTGATGACTTCTAAGTTCGAAGGGCGTAGGTTCAGCGCCCACAGGAGGTGGGTTGTGACGAGCGGTCGGTGCATCCAGGCCGGGACGAGTAGGCGATGTTGCGTCCGTGTCAGCCCTTTGGTCAGTATGAAAAACACTGAGACTTTGCTAGCAGTGTATTGTCCGTCCCTTGCGCTACGTTGATAAGCGGCACCCGTGCCAGTACTCAGACTAGCGTTAGATGGCAGCGTTGGCCGGCGTCGAACCCTAAGCCCTGGACCAGTGGCAGGCTGACGGACACCGAAGCTGAGAAGACGTCTGGTCGACACTGCAGCTGGACTTACGATTAGGAGAATGTCGGTGAAACCCTCATGGCTTAAGCCAAACACATAGCAGGCGTTGGATCCATGCTAGGTGTAGCGACAGACACGATTAGGAAGGACGCCCAGGTATTATACACGGCAAGGTACGTCTTGTTGCGTCTGAGTTCACGAACACTGCCTGCCAAGCACCGTCAAAAGCCTCGAAACGCATGTTATTCTCAGAGTGTCAGAATCTCAGCTGCAGAGCCGTTGGTATGGCGAAAGTGCTGAGATAGCCTGTCTCAGCAAACATCCGAATCTCGAAATCGTGCATGGCTTGTTACCGGACCGCTGCAGTAGATATGATGCAGTGGATCTTGCTGTGCTACACTTTGTTCATCTTACGAGTAGACACGGAGCGATGATTGGTTAGCAGCCGTAGCACAAGTGCACTGTAGTTGTTCCGTTCGGGAAGTAGGCTCCACTTGTGTTACCTATCTTATTACTATGTTGCTGTAAATGAAACTTTAAAATATGCTAATGAATAGACAACCATCAAAGTTTGTCTTAAAAATTCTTTGGTTACGTAATTTATATTTAAAAAATCGTGTGCAGTCGCACCTTCTGCAAGGTTCAGTTGTGCTGAGATTGTCGAGCTTTTATTACATATTGTAAAAATGGCCGAAACTGGTTCCTGCTCCGTAGTGAAACATAAACTTGGAACACCATTGAAAAGTGACTTCATAGGTTTTGTTGTTGATCGCCTCTTTATCATTGTAGCAGCTTACAGTTCTAGTAATGCAATGTATTCTTCGGATTCGGACATTGAAGGCCTTAAAGAGATTATCTGATGAGAGTGAGTAATACTTTCAGTGTCTTCAATATTGAACTACACAGTAAAATCCCTAAAATATGGGATTATGTCGCTCATAGCTCATACAGAAAAAATTAACGTGCATTTAAGTTTTATAACTATTGTTATTAATTACAATAATTGGTTAAGTATGAGGGACACAAAAGAAGCGTATTGCCTGATTTTGGGGTATATTATTTACTTCTGTTTAAGTGACATTCGGAGCTATGTTGTACCTCTGCTCGTCCTTTCTGTTTTAATCGCATCTGTTCTCATTGCTGCATTTTATTTGGACCAACTGGCTTGCCAATGCTGTCCAAGTGAAATGCGCCGGTAAAGGTGCTATACCGTATTATCGCTGTGTCGATGAGCGTGTAACGCAAACAAGACAACGTATCCTTATTATTATACGTGCTGTACTGGAACAGCTTGGCTTCCGCTCTACGTGAAACGAAAACCAATGAGATTCCAACATACGCGGAAGAATACATAGTGTAATGTTTTCATTAGGTTTATTCTTATGGTGAATGGAGTATACCTCCCAAAGCAAACGATCTCCTATGAGCATTCAGTGCGAAGAAATGTGACGTGGCTTCTGTTTTTGAGGTATTTGTTATCAAATTAGTATCTCAAATGATCAAATGTTTGTAAATCTATGGGACTAATCTACTGTGGTTATTGGGCCCGAGGCTTACAAACTACTTAAACTAACTTATAATAACGTAAGGACAACACACACACACATACACACACACAAAATGCTCGAGGAAGGACTCGAACCTCCGATGGGGAGGTGCCGTGCGCCCCTCAGGAAGGCGCCTTATAGCTCTGGGCCATTTCACGGCCGCAATTAGTATCTCAGCCTAAGTTATTTTATTATATTAACAGCTTGAAATTCTGATGAATGATGTTTGAAACTATAGGAAGCTAATATTTCAGCCACACAACTGTATTCACGTCGTAGTTGATTATGTTAGTGAAAACGTAATATTGCATTAACAGAAGTGCTGTTTAGGAAATGCTTGTTGGGTTTACCAAAAAGAATAATTACTCTCTTAAGGACAGTATGGTTCCATAGATTCCATATTACTGTAAACCAGGGTCTAAGGTTTACGATATTTTTCGCATGTTGTTTTTCTTTTTGAATGGAAACGTCATGTAGTGACGAAGTATCTTCAAGCATAATGTGCTTGTCCTAGATATTTGTCTTTGCAAAGAAAGTAAAGGGCCGGTTACGAATAGTAAAAGTATCGAAAAATCCCTTCTGGAAGGTTTCAATGTTTCTAAACACATCTTCTTCAGAAGGAGCTGAGTTGTTGTTGTTGAAAAATGTTTAAATTTTATGAATGGAAATTTACTTAAGTAATTACTTTTTATTATATAACAAGCGTCGTTCCGGCTACACTCTTATTTTTACTTCCTTACATCATGTAACGAGTGTACTATGCTTCTGAAGAACATGATTATATAAGCATTGCAACGTAAGTCAAGGGATTTTAATTAATATTATACTATTCGCAACTGATTGGCTTTCTACCTTCTTCACGAAAATTCTGTATCTGCAGTTCCTACGTTTAGGATTTAAATGTTTATGGTGTAATTGATAGAACAGACTATTACAGAGCATCAGTGAGTAGAGGCCACATTCTCGAAGGCGATTTCGGACTGTTTGTGTTAATATTGTGCGTCCTGTTGCGGCCTGGAGAGTGCGTTGCAGCGGAGTTGCTTTCAACATCCCGTCTTGACAGATTGTTAACCGAAGATGACGGTCATCTTTTTCTGGTGTTACCCGTACGTGACCCTGGCCTTGCCGTCTTTTAACGGTACCTGTTGTTTGAAATCGCGCCCAGATCCTGGAAGTTACATTTTGGGACACTCCAATAGCTGCAGCCACCTCCCTCTGTGTTGTCCCGCATCCAACTTCCCTATGCTTCTCAGTGCCATAGCTTCGGGTAAGTCACGTTGTTTTTGCATTGCACTACCTGCTGCTACACTATCTGAACCCAACTGCTTGTGTAATTCGTTTGGTAGAGTAAACCAAGTCAACACCCTCTGCAGTAACTTTCTGTTATTGGCACTATCCCGGTTGCCGTAATATTGTTGTCTCCCCTCCGTAGAACCGACAGAAAGACGTCGAACCATTTTAGTTCATTCTACTGATGAGATTACTTCAAAACCTATGGTCAAAACGATTTTGTGGTTTCAAAACCTATGGTCAAAACGATTGGGATATATATATATATATATCTCAAATAATTCCCTAATCGTTTTGACCATTGTACATTCAATTCCGATATTTATCGTAGTTATGTATCATTTTTCTTCTGTACTAATCTCACTAGATATAACCGTATTTTTATCACTATAAACATGCGTCCCACTTCTGTGTTCAGTCAAGAGGATATACATTGGGTTAGGAGTTAGAATTTCATTGTTATTGAAATCGGGTTTCAGTCAGATTTCTGTCTCTATTACTGTGTGTGCACTGTGGATGTTTATAAGCGATAGTAGTTCTGGAATCTTTTCATAGACGATCGTATTACTATCTTAACACCTTCTTTCTTCGTTCTGTGATGGTGCATGCTACCCTGTCTGCACTCGCAGTGCGTGCACACTACACGTACTCCTCTACCCTAGTAGCCGTTTCCTGCGTATAATGCTCACATAACCTATCAAGAGGTATCTTACATTTCCGAGATCGAGAAATCCGCATCCAAGATCGCCTCAGAATCGTCTGGGCCTCTAGTTTTTAGCCTTACTTTCGGTATCAGACCACAGGATCGTGAGAGTTTCTGGGAATGAATGCCGCATATGCTTGATACCAGAAGACCGCCGACGACGTGTGTGGATGGAACCGGGTAGTGTTGCATGCCAGAGGCATACTGTCTATCGAGCATAACAAGGTCGCGGATCAGTGGTGGTGTGTGCGAGTATCGGACGCCATTGTTGCTCTTCAGGGACGTCCTCAAGTCTGAAAAATAGAGGGGTAACATCCTCCAACCTATCGTTAAACCGTTTCATGAGCATCTATGGGAAGAATGAAAATTTATGGATGACAACTCCCGAGTCCATTGAGCAGGCATCGTCAACGATTTCATCAATCGTGCCGGTATAGCACGGTTGGATTGGATTATACGTTCTTCCAGTATGAATGCAATTGGACACGATTAGTATAAATTGACAAGAGTTCTGCGAGTACGCTCTGACCAACTGCGAAATCTACAGGAGTTAAAGAGGACTGCGTTTGAAGAATGGGATTCATTAGAATAGCGGAGGTTGAGTGTACTCGTGGACAGCTTGACACGTATTGTGCAGGCTTGCGCAGTCATGCAAAGGTCATGCACCTCTTTATTGAATGAGGTTGCTACGTAATTAGATTACCTTAAGAAAAGTGTTTTTAGAGTCTGATTGAATGTAAAATGAGTTATTTGCTGGATTTTGATTGTCAATTAATCGGAGACCAATTCACCATAGTATAGAGTACCACGGAACTTTTCTTTGGTGGGTGATGCAATTTTTTTAAAATTTGTGTATTACGAGGGCGAGTAAGTAAATAAGTCCCACTCTGAGGTAGACACGCCAGTACAGGGTGTACAAGCCTGAAAATTGCTTTACTTTTCAGCTGAATCCACCTATAAATTTAAACACTCGTCCTATCGTTCTAGAATGCTTTAAAAGCATGGAGATAGGAATGTTTGCGGCAGCGTTTACATCCTATAAGTGACGCTCTAGAGTTAACAACATTATTTGGTTCCTTAAACTACTGCAACCCACAAGACGGATGTGTCGCAGTGGTAGAGAAATACCACTACTCTGCGCGCAGTACTGGCGTGTCTACCTCAGTTTGCGACTTATTTACTGACACCCTCGTAAGTCTGCAGAATTGTATAATAGTAGTGGGTCATTTCTTTTATTGTAATACAGCCATGTGTATCCACTTTACGCCATCTCGAGAGGAACTTATGTTTTATCGTAGCAGAAGTCGAATGGAGCTTCTAATAGCTGTCAGAGATGATGATGGTTTAGTTACGAATATGGACCTTCATAGTAAGAACAGTATTTTTCTAATTTTAAGGTGCAATGACTGTAGGTTGAAACATGATAAACGACGCTGGAAATAGTTCATGCAGGTTTTCAGTTAACATTCCTTCATGTGAGTCTAAAATCAGCCATTAGAATGGAACGTCGACCAGGGAATTCTTGTACTCATTCTTTCGTTTTGATTGGGTATAAAATTAAAATACCATAATATTAAGAATGTGTTAGAAGTAACAAAACAGTTAAAAGGTCAAAGAATGACTGTCCTACAAATATCTTTTGAAGGTCGACATACTTTCTACATTTACCTCTGTTTCCAAGTTAGGTACTACGCTGTGACTCGTAAAGTTTCATAAAATGTGGAAAGGTTAGGAATGGGTGATTATGAGTAAGAAGCGATTGATATATACATTTATTTAAATGAGTAGATTAACTCGATTAATCGTATCCTAACAATAGATTAATCGATTGTTATTTTTTAGGTCTAGAAATGTTTTAACTTACATCATTTTTAAAATAGAAACGTTTATTCTACAAAAAAATTAAATTTCAGTTTGTCTTTGTAACTAACATTTTTCTCAGTACTGTGAAACATATATTTAACATTTTTAGAGAAATATAAATGTACCGAACATAATTGTTAAAACTAATATTATAAGCACCAAAATTTTTGTGGGAGGGAAACACTGATCTTTTTCCCCTAAGCCTCGACCGGCAAGCTATTACCTTATTCTTCATCTTTCGGAAGGAATGGAGGACGTCACTATGCGCCGTTTTTTCCGAGCTACAGTATACAAAACATAAAACATAGACTCGTTGTTTTTCGCAAACTGCAGAGGAGATTTTTTAATCACATGCTAGTTTAAATTTCGTCGTACCTCTGAGGCTACGTCATAGCTGTTCTGTTACTGAGGTGGAGCTCTGGTACTAGTGGTTTGAAACTACCAGTCATGAATACTCCTTACTTTTTTTTACGGTAGGTGGTAACTTTAGATTTGAATACTTCATTTCGGCTTTTTTAGTCGTCTTGTCACATCTGACCATTGGCATAAAGTGCAAAGGGCAGCAGCTACTGCCACAGGGTCTTGAAAATGTAGACACGTGAATCAAGGATTTAGAATTGTACACAATGTCAGTTTTAGTCTTCTTGATGTTTTGATAGCGCCTTTCGTTCTGTTCTTGCAAATTGTCTTTCAGACTTTTGCATTCCGATGACAACGTATTTGTATCTATTAATTTTCTCGACAGTAAATAAACGAAAGCTGTTACTTAGACTCTTATTTAATAATTTTCAGCACTGATTTCTTTAGTTACTTGGTATACGGGCAGCAAAAGTTTAACGCCTACTTTCGTAACAGACATTTCAAAACCATTCAGTATGTTTGGACTTGCAGGTTGCTTGAGCTGACCAGTTTGCAGTATTAATGAAACGGAGATAAAAAGTTCAAGCATTAAATATAGCGAGTTCCATCTTGTGGACACTCCTAAATAAGCTTAAGAATTTCGCCTTATGGTTTTAGAGCAGTTGCTTGAAGACGTCGAAGATTATGTGAAGTACTAACTTTGATATATATAACGATTTGTATCACCTTCAAAACTAAGTGTTTAAATCTTGTAGAATTTTCTATAACTCTCTGCACTACTAAATTAAGAGTGTGTGAAAAACAAGGTGCTTTCCTCCTCCGTGTGTGTTGTGAATAGCCGTAACGATATCTGCAGCAATGTCTGCAGCATTGCTGCTACAGCCTTATCTTAATTTTAATTCTCTTGCCGATTATCTGCAATGATAGAAATGCCTCACTGGATTAGAACAAAGTTTCACGAAATGAATTTTTAAAAACACATTCAAATGTGGTGCATTATGACATCTAGAACAAAGCAGACGGACTATGTACAACAACAGTGTGTACTTCACATTTTCTGTCGCATGGTGTGACAGCAATGAAAGCAGGCGAGAAACACATCGATTCATACCGAACTGAACTAAGACAGCAGAGCAACTACGAATTTCTCAGCCATAAAATAGGTCAAAATTCTTACAATTAATCGGAAAAATTACCGGCAATTTAAAATTAAGCAACGAGTAGGAAATACCGATACGTCCATAACCGATTACGATAGCCATGACATTTAATCGATTAATTGCAGTTTCTCGCCTATTCCTAGGAAAGCAATTTTGGCTGTTGTTATTATTATTAATGCGTGCGGAAAACGGCAGCTACCAAGGAACGTCACTCTCGAGAGCGACCTAGCCGTGTCACTCAATGAACAACGTTAATGGAGGCTTCCTCATTATAGTCTATAAACGATTGCTGCGGGTCTGTGAAAACACTTCAGGTTATTGCAAGTCATCCTTCTCAGCACTTCGTTACGGAACAGAAAAAGGTTACGCAATTTGTGAATAGCGGCTGGTAACGCTGGCGTGACTGCTGCACTTGTAATCGCCCTTTTGGGGACGTGGCTCATTTCCTATTTAAGGGGTCTGCTTAAAGTTAATGTGATACTTACATCTAGTTAATATTACAAACGCTGAGTTTTTCGGCCAATGGATATAACGTTTCTCGCTACATCGCTTATGAATTTTTAATAGACCGACGACAAAATAATATATCGCAATGATATAGCAGCTGGTTCTAAATTATGAACAGACTTAGTGATGAAAAAGTTTCTGCTAGCATGTAAAATGTGTGTTTAACCACGCATAAGACGGTGATTAATTCCTTCCCCTTACCTTGCGGAACGCGTGGAATACTTCTCTGCCTCTAACGAACACGTCGTTGGAGAGTCGCGGAACTCGTAAATGCCAAATAGCGACTGGCGCGACAATTAGCGACTTCCTCTCGTTATCATGACAGTTCAGATTTAGTTTGTCAGATATTAAGAAATTAAGGTACGTGGGGACTGAGTAGGAAAACAATTAGTAAATAAGGCTTGAATTGCGCGGGTTCATCGATTGGGAAAATAATGACGACGGTAACAATTATAAATGTTTTCTGCATGTTGTACCGTGTCATGTTGTGAAACATTGCTGAAACATTTGATGTTTTGGACACGGTTATAGTGACCTTTAACGTTGGTAGTTCCAATAACGGCCATCTTTACAATATGCCGCGATACAAAATCCAGAAAACTGGGTCTGGTCGCAGAAGCCTACTCAATTGTATTTGGTAAGAATTATAAGCGCGAAAAAATGTATTTCAGCGTATCCTATTCAATGATGCTAAGTATAACAGAACCTATCACCTGTCACAGCCGTTTCTTAGAGCTACTTACTGAAAATAAAGGTGCTACGTCAACGTCGAACATGCTGTCAACGGCTGCCAACTAGCTTGAACCAAATGATTTCAACACAGACTACAAGAAAGCCGTGTTGTGAAGTCTGGGAGTTGTACGTGTTCATTTCTTCGATGGTGCTTTTACTGAGATTGGTACAGAATTTTCCTTTATCTCTTTTTTTAAAATTTGGAATTCTGCTCTTCATATCGATTTACTAAACGAAGACATGTCTTTTCTATTTACAATATTTATCCTAATGATTCAACTTATCAGTTACACACAAGTGAAAGTTTTATTGTCGCGGCAGAATAGCCGTGCGCACTGAGGCGCCGTGTTGCGGTGCGCGCGGCCGTTCGCCGTGGAGGTTAGAGTCCTCTCTCGGGCATGGGTATGTGTACTGTCCTTAGGTTAGTTTAACGTAGGCTAAGTAGTTTGTAAACTAGGTACTAATAAACAAGCAGTTAAGCCGTATAGATTTACAAACATTTGAACTTTTTTTTGAAAGTCTTATTGTGTCAAGTGCTCATCTTCATTACAGGAGAGGAAAACAGTTTACAGAAAGTTGGCTTTAGAGCGTTGTCGGTTGTTGTACTATTGGCGCGCATCTGAAGACACCATGTGTTTTTGAAACAATATATCACTGAGAACATATGGATGGATAGTTTGAGGTTAAAAGGAACTAAACGAAAAAGGTTATCAGTCCCTTCTGAGGACAGATTGAAGTAGGTTTCTATCATCTCTAAGACCAAGGTGAACAGCACAGTCTATCGAATTTAGAAGGTGTCAGCTGAAAATGTAGGTAGATATCAGGTAAATTGCTAAGGGTTTCTTAAAATGATTACAGCCGTTACAGGCAGATTTTATGATGATTTTTTCAACTGTCAGTGCTCAGATGAGTTTCTTGAGAATCGAGTGTGAACTAGACGTCAAATATATGGAATAATATGAAAGAATAGTAATATTCGGACTAACTACAGGAATCTTTAAGCCTTTTCCGGTCATTATATGTTTGATGTTATCGTAGTACTGTTCCCCATGGTTCATTTGTTTGATACACAACTTTCGTCCGAAACGTTCGTCTGAAATGTTTACTGGAAACTTCCCGTAAATGCTTATTGTAGCAATATTGAAAGCAGTATGGTCGCATGCAACGTCTGAGAAATGTAAGCCGTTTATGGCCGAGTGCACCAACCTCGGTCAAAAAGCACGATAATCAAGGGTTACGAGAACACGGTCAAAAGTTAACCGCGGTTAAAACGTCTCTGCGGTGCACCAACGTTAATCACCGGTCAGCAAACCGTCGTCAGCCAATCGTACATTTGATCGTGATCAAGTCCGTGTAGCGCAATGGAAGGCACCCAAGTGATGCAAAGGTGTTAGTTGAGCTTACTTAAATGTGTATTCTGGCCTATCTTTGGTGAATGACAACAGTACCACGTGACTTGTATGTACAATATTGTAAATACGGTAAAATTGTACGACGCTTCTCGCCGGACTGCAGTGGTTATGTTGGCATCAATGGTAATGACGGCAACTAAGATGACCAATAAATATTTTTTCGTGACAACTTCAATTAAAACGAAAATAATTTTTCTTCTGAACGGTCAAGGGTACATACAAGAGCCTTTCAACCATAGAGCAGGTACAGTATTAATTTTGCTGCGAGTGAAACGAGCAGCAATAACATTTTACTCTGTAGCTTGTGAAAAATATTAACGCAATTCTACACTTCATTGTTCATCTGTTGCCAACATAAGCACTTGAGCCCAGCGAGAAGCGTCGTAAAATTTTACCGAATCCAGTCATAGTGCAAAGATAAATGATTATTAAAAAAACACCTTAAGACAGATTTATATAATTACTTAAATTATGATTTATTGTTTCGAACAAATCAACTCAAATGTCATTGTTGTTCACAGCGTATTTTCCCATGCACCGGGACTGAGGCGCTCCAGTCACGGTCTGCAAGGCCACTACGGTCGGGGGTTCGAATCCCCCCTCGGACATGGATATTTGTGCCGTCATTAGTATAAGGTAGTTGATAAGTAGTTTGTATGTTTAGGGACTGATGACCCCGTAGTTAAGTCCCATAAGCTTAACAAACATTTTTTTCCCCATGCACCGCATGTTCACCTGGTAACAGAAATATACAGATAACATGTTTTAATAACACGAAAGCTTTACGATTATAGTTACGGAAAATATCGTAATTTTTTATTCAAAACTTTTTCTGAATTTGATAGTTACCTTACTGGAAATATTCATTAATTATGGCGCGGCGAACTGCTGTTCCTGGCAATGTGTCGTCACGATATATGTTACTGTTGTCACCAATAAGTATGTTAAATGCACCAGTTGCATATGCTCTTAACGTAATCAATAGTCTGTTCATAGGCGAAATAGGGTTATTTCTATCGGTAGGAAATTCTAACTGTCACTGATTTGGTTTAACAACCACCACACTTTCTGTGGACAAACAAAATTTTTCTTCGAAATTTTTGTTACTGTAATCTTCAAAAGAGTCCTCCTTTCCACAATCACGACGTTCCGGTTTTGCTCCCGATTTAAATGATTGAGGTCAAATAAATCTTTGTCAATTCCGTCTAAAACAGCAAAACGCGACGCCATCTTGATAATGCACACTCATATAACCCTGATCATCTCTACAAAACCGGTCGTCAGCCGCGATCAAATTTAACCGCGATCAACTCCCTCGTTTAACTTTGATCGGTGTCGGTGCACCAGAAACTTGAGTTGATCACGGTTAAATGCGGACTTGACCGCGATTAACTTTTGACCGAGGTTGGTGCACTCGGCCGTTAGTGTTGATTTCACTGTCACATTGCTTTCAGCGAGAGAGCAGATTGCGGATACAAACAAGTTGCTTTTAGCGAGTCTACAATAAACGTTTGATAACATTTTTACGGCCTAAGTCAGAGGCCTTTTACAGCTAATGGCGACACTGTTAAGGCTAATAAAGAATTTTGTTTTCAACTCCTGTTCCCTTTTTCTGAGGTCATTCACCAAACTCTTCACACGCAAAAATAATATTTAAAAAAGTTTGTAACTCTAAGAGAACAAACTGATGTTGTCACCGGTCCCTAGACTTACAAACTACTTAAACTAACTTGCGCTAAGGACAGCACACACACACACACACACACACACACACACACACACGCCCGATGGAGGACTCGAACCTCAGCCAAGAGCGGCCGCGCAGTCCCTGCCTAGTAACTCACGAAAATTTCCCTCGCGATCATTTTCACACGCACTCGTATAATAATGTTATGAGACGAATTATATTGCAGGATATGTGGCATATTTAACATTCATATATTGCCACATGTAAGATTCTTCATAACTATAGCTTTTGTATCTGCTGTTTGGATTTATGCTTGAGAAATGATTTCTATTTAGGAGCCAGCACTCATTTCTGACGGCCTCCGACAGTAAATAAATGTCATGTCCCGTGCGGAAATCACAGATACTGTGCGATCACTACAGGGCAACAGAAGACTATGTGTAGCATATGAGAGTTTGAGTCGATCCGAGAAGCGTGCGTGGATAGCGTAATGATGCTGGCGTGGTAAGTCAGAGCGTTCTGTCAGAGAACAGGCCCCCTCTGTAATAATAAAATTGACCTAAGATCTCTGGGATGAACAGCGAACACAACAAACATGATCCAACATCCGCAAATAACCGATCTACCCGAAGGAATGGCGAAAAACTGGTTAAGCCTACGGCTCGCAAAAAGCCGTAAGTGCGGGTTCGAGTCCCAGTCCAGCACAAATCCTGCAGCTGATGTTTAATCATAATTTTCTATTGCTAAAATTTATTTCCTGTATTCGTGAGAGCTTTAGTCGCCGTCGCTGTTGCTTGTTGGAGGAACGTGGTATTGATTAAATAATAAAAACACGGACTGCACAGTGTGAACACTTTTCAGCATGAATAACTATGGAAAATAAGTCGGTAGCATTTATATTGTTGTTATAGACACATAACTGGTATTATGTTGATGATTGTGACTTTAAATCCATTTATGTGCAACTGAATAAAGTCACTGTCGACATGCCATACGCTTTTCGCCGTAAATTTTAGAAAGGCATCATCTGAGTCAATATTTGCAACTGTTGCTTTATGTGAGTGCTAAATTTGCTGGTGTCAAATGCTTGCACTTAGTCGAATTATCCCTAGAGAAGCGATAATTCAAAGGTTTGGACGCGCGGAAATGGCCGTGTGCTCTAAGGCGCCTTGCTGCGGAGTGCGTGGCTGCTCCCTGCTGCAGGTTCGAGTCCTCTCTCGGGCATGGGAGGGGTGTTGTTATAAGTTATTTTAAGTAGTTAACATAAGATAGCTTAAGTAGGTTTTAAGTCTAGGGACTGATGACCACTGCACTTTGGTCCCATAGCTTTACAAACATTTAACTCAAAAGGCTTGAAGCAGACCGCAGCTTTAATATCAGAAAAGTAAGGGCCTACATAGAGAATCAGGTACAAATCTTGCCACAGCTGGTGCCTTTCAAAACATAAAGGTGCAAAAAAACAAAAACAAAAATCAGTTACATCCTCTCTCGAGTCGTACTTTGCAAACCAGTAGAAAATGTTCAAATGTTTGTAGAGCTTATGGGACTTAACTACGGGGTCATCAGTCCCTAAACTTACAAACTACTTATGAATTAGTTAACACTAAGGACGGCACAAATATCCATGCCCGAGGGGGCCGACCGTAATGGCCGTGCAGACCGTCACTGACGCGCCGTAGTCCCCTCGGCCACCGCGGCCGGCGATGTAGCGCATATAACATAACAAAAAGGTTTGTATTCAGTTGCACATAGACAAGTTAGCGTCAAAATTATCAGCATAATATTACGTATAACTTGAGGACGAAATGACATCAAAAGTTAAAGATGTTAAGATATTGGTAATCTCTTCATTAATGTTATAGTAGCTAAACCCGCCCAGGCTTCGCTGTGAATGGGAAAGTAAATAAAAATATTGTTATGAACCTCTGCCTTATATTGATGCGTGTATCTTGAATGACAGTAATGACACAAAGAAAATTCTTGTTACAGAAAATAATTGTGTATTGTAAAGCTGTCTACATTTTTTGTTCCTCCGTTTTTGCTTTACGATCACACGGTTACCGACTCTGGAGCACGCGAGTAATAATTACCGTTAAGAGAATGGGAGAAGCAATCGTTTTCTACAGTCTGTCCATCTCCTCCTCCTCCGTCCTCTCTACAGCGCATTGAGGCGGTATGCTCCGATGCGCGAGGCCGTTCCTCCTCAGGCGTTCGAATCCCCCCCTCGGGCATGGATGTTAGTGCTGTCTTTAGTATGAGGTAGTTCATAATTAGTTTGTAAGTTTAGGGACTGATGACCCCGCAGTTAAGTCCCATAAGTTTCACAAACATTTGAACATTTTGTCCTCTCTGCCCATATCTTCCTCCCCCTCTATAACCTTCTCGTCTTCCTCCTCATCTCCCTCCTACTCTCTCTAAGATAGCTCGTCTAGGTCAGATTCTGTCCTTTCATCCACTTCCTCCTCCACTCTCTCTGTCTGTTTCCACTTACCCCCTCTCTTTGATCATCTCTGTCCCCTTACTTCCCCTTCTTTCCCCTCTTCCTGCTCATATACATCTCCCCCTCCCTCTGTCCGTGTCCGACCCCTACTTTTCTCCTCCATCTCTTTTAATCAGTACGTGAGCAAGTATGGTAGAAATCGATCCAGTTTCTTTTAAGATGTTTGACATACTTGTATGCCACATATACAGCGCATTTATTTCTCATTTTCTACTGGTTTGGCCGTCCGCAGTGGCCGAGCGTTCTGCGCGCGTCAGTCACAGCCTGCACGGCAACTACGGTCGGGCGTTCGAATCCCCCCTCGGGCATGGATATTTGTGCCGTCCTTAGTATTAGCTAGTTCATAAGTAGTTTGTAAGTTTAGGGACTGCTGACCCCGTAGTTAAGTCCCATAAGCTCTACAAACATTTGAACATTTTATACTGGTTTGCAAAGTACGACTCGAGAGAGGATGTAAACTGGGTGCCTGGTATTCAGTCGTTTGGATCGACAGTGAAGTTTACCCCGCAGTTTCGTTTTCACACAACTAGAAAATCAAGTATTTGTAAAGCTTATGGGACTTAACTGCGGGGTCATTAGTCCCTAAACTTACAAACTACCTATAAGACGACGCAAACATTCATGCCCGAGGGGAATTCGAACCCCCGACAGGGAACGGCCTAGCGCATCGCAGCATGGCGCCTCAATGCGCTCGGCCACTCCGCCGCGACTTCACACAACTCAGTGTTTATATTGTCATATCCCCTGAACTATATGTGATAAAACGGTATTACAGGTACGGTGAGTTGATATTTGTCTACCATCTGGGAAATGTGTTGTTGCTGATAGAGTGAGTAGTAAAGAAGCAGTAAATTAAACCGTCAAGTATGAGGCGTCATTTTTCATGCATCTCCGTGTTCTTGACGACATATCTCCTGAATTATTTGTCGTACAATGATAGAATTTTATGGGAGCATTCGTTGGTATATGTGAATTTCGTATGCAAAATTTGTCGCGAATGCGGTTAGTAGATGTAATGCTCGACGCGCCATCTATACTACATAAATAGGACGATGTAATAAGCGATAAACTTTCCTTTGGTCCTCTATTTGCGCAGAATTTCAGCGAAATTTATAGGTTTGCAATTATGTCTAAAATACCGGATGCATAATTTCTGGACTTTTACGTGTCGTTAGCTACATCTCTTTTTCACGTCCAACCGTTTGATGGTTGGAGAAAAGTAAATACCATAAATGCTTTCTCCATGCAAAATGTATGTCAAATTTTCAAGTCATTCGACCGACTACTGTTTGAATTTCGTGAACACAAATACACGCAATCTAAGTGCTGCACCTACAGACAGAGCTTCATTTCTTCATCCTACAGTTTCACCTGAACGTAAATTAGAAATGACGGGTAAGAAGGAACAACTTACGGCGAGGGAGACTTAATGTATGGCAGTGATGTATTGTATGATAAGGCATTTCTGCATATTTCGTCTCTGTTTCAATGACAATATCTCACGTTTTACGCTTTAGCGCCTCTGTTGCAGCACTCTTCTCACGAAAAGTCAATGATGAATGTATCGTGTCACACTTGTATTGAAGAAATTTTCTCGTTTCAGTAGCGAATTAGCATATATATTTCTTTTTCGTGGGGGAGGGGGGGGACAGATTAATGTGAAGATAAGTAATTAAGTAGACACCCCACGATGTTTTTATCAGGTTTTCTGCTCAAATTAAGAGGTTAATTTTCGCTGAAGCCCATTTGAATTTAATAATAAAAAGTATAGCTATGTTTTTCTTTATATTCATTATTTCCTTTCCCCTCTCTCGCTTAGTTATTGTTGGCATATATTTCTACTTTGGTTTAATCTGACAGTGGGATAAAAATTGTGGAGTTTGTCATTTCAAGTAGAAATATTTAGCATGACGATCTAACAGTTGTAATTTGCAAGCTAATAATATCGTAGCATACAGTATCATATGTTAGTACACCTAAAAATTAGGTATCAGAAGCCGACCGCGATGGCCGAGGGGACTGAGGCGCTCCAGTCACGGTCTGCACGGCCACTACGATCTGGGGTTCGAATCCCCCCTCGGGCATGGATGTTTGTGCCGTCCTTAGTCTTAATTAGTTCATAGGTAGTTTGTAAGTTTAGGGACTGATGACCCCGTAGTTAAGTCCCATAAGGTATACAAACATTTGAACATTTTTGGGTATCAGAAAAATACTACGGCTCTCTTCGTTAACACACGGTTACCGTTTTTGATACTTTCGTCAGTCGTTTGTTCACATACCGGCATTCGGTCAGTGTGGCAGTTAACTTGTGTTGGGTTATTTACATTTAACTGAAGACCGAAGTATTTTAGTCTTTCACCCTTTAAATATTTTATCGACGCTTGATGCTATGACTTCGATACTGAAACTTGAAGTTATTTCAGAATATTATCACAGGCATTTCACGTTAATGGTTTTCGACTAGACAATGTCTGCAGATATTTCACATCTCGGATCTTAACTCATACCGTGGGTAATATTTTCCATAGATTCTTTTGGCCACGTCTAGGTTTTTCAAGAGATTCTTTTAACTACAACATATTCTTTGCGAAACACTGTGTGTTTTTACTATAGCGGTTAGTTCGCATAACCGAGGGGAGCATTTTCAATCATTCCACATCCAAGTGCCCTTTCATTCGGAATAATCATCAGCTCCTATAAGCTTTACAAACATTTGAATATTTTGAACATCAGCTCGTATCTATGCAGGTCATATATTCAGAATTAAATATGTACTGTACAAGATTATTATCTATTTTTTTTAACTTCGTGTTAAGATAGCTGCAACAGCATAGGTTAGATTCACTAATTTAACCTAAAACCGCATGCTATGTTTATTAAGGGTAATTTTTAGCAACGTGAAGTTAAATTTTGTGTACAACGTGAAGTTTATATTTTGTGTACGAAACAATTTACTTCAATAACAATGAGTAGTCCCTTTCCCTATGAAATGAAATGGTTAATTCTCGAGCCTTAGGGTAATGGTCAAATGTTCGGAACCTGAAGATAGGAAGTTTTTGCGGAGTTAGTGGACATTGGGAGGGAGAGGGCGCGTGTCCCACCTGCTGAAGCTGAGCGATGGCGGCCACCGGGGAGGACGCGGCGGGCGCCGGCGAGGCGGCGAGCAGCAGGCCGCAGCCGCACCACCACAACAATGCGCGAGCCATCACTGGCGCGCCGCGCCGCCCGCACCCAATTATATCGGGAGTGGGGAAAAACCCTGGCAGTCGCCGGAGGCGGGGCTCCCCTCCCGGCCGCGCGCGCCCACCCGATTGTCGTAAGCCGGCGCTCACGCGAAAACTCCGCGAGGAGACACCCCGGCGCCGCCTGGCCTGACAGCGTCTGCTCGCTTATCACTTTATCGCTCTTCTCGGAACGCTCGCGAGGTACTTCCTATGAAATGCGCGGGTTATTTATGTACCGCGAGGGTTTTGAACTCGTAGCCGGTGCCCCTTCCTTCTTAGTAAGGCAAAAAAAACCCTAACATCGTGTGCACAGAGGAAATCGAACTTAACGATCCGGATGCATCTTTACAACGTACTATTTCAAATTCTCAATCAGCGTTTGTGTTACTTCCTGGAATAGTTCCATGACTACTAGTATCCATATAACAGACCGCAAGGCAGTTATTAGCATTATAATACTTCGGTGGTAACAAGTTGTACAAGTCAATTGAGACTGAAATATTTTAGTATTCTCTATAATCTGATACATACGCAGCTTTAGATTGTAGTAGTTAAGTTACCAGGTTCACTGCACCAATACCTTCCAGTATATTATTTGTTAAAAGAAAAAGATACAAGGAACAGGGATACGCTTCAAAGGAACTATAGTATATATTTATGTACCCTCTTCCGGCAGACTTTCCGAGTGCATGTTGGAAGTTTTAAATCTAATGATCGAACCGACTATAAAATACTTGACTTTATTACGTGACTTTAATAATAAGTGACGACTTGGTTCGCTCAATTCAAGACGCATCCCCAGGTGACAGAAGCCATTTCAGAACGGGACATGGCTTAAGATCAACATGTAATCTATATCTATAAATGTTAATGTTCGGTGTACGTTTATCACATCTGAACGACAAGACATAAAGAGCTAAACATTTGTAAAGTTACTAATGTCCATCCGGGGAAGGCTATAGGCACGCTTTTATGGCGATCGGATAGCTATTTATCTATCTATCTATCTATCTATATCTATATATATATATATATATATATATATATATATATATATATATATATATATTAATGTGAATGTCTGTTCGGTGTACGCTTATCACGTCCGAACGACAAGACGCAGAGACTTAAATATTTGTGCAGTTACTATTTGATACCCGATGAAAGTTTTAGGCACGGTTTTATAGCGATCTGATAGATATTTAGTAATTTGAAGAATATAACGCGAAATGCGGAACAATAATTCATTTTTGAAAATTATATTTACTCTTTTAAAATGGTTTTATTGGTTGCATTGTTGGTTGAGGGTTGATAGTGATAAAAGGGTGGAGTATATTGGGAAGGAAAGTTATCGGTGTATATAAAATTCTACGTGTGTGTGTGTTAATATTTCGCTCTGCAGCGAAAACTACAGAACGCAAACGAATGGTCTGTGTTTAATTGTTGTCCGAAGTCTCCCGTTGTACACCATAGCAGTTCCATGCCGATAGCTATAAAGGGGTGGAAGATATGGTGATTGAAAGTCGTCAAATTATTAAAAAAAATCGGACTGAAGGCCAGCGATGACTTTTGCAACTCTATAGCAAGGAGGTGACATACAGCGGAACGTGATGCCACAGACCATATCTTTGGTCTATGCGTGCTACAATGTCTTCAGCTTTTTTTCTGTAAGGAGAAGCATACGAATAAGGAAATATAAGAATAAATAAATAAAGCAGTGAAAAAGAAATTTCCTTTAATACATATCTTTAAAAAAATCGATTTGACGTTTCGCGCATTATGTATCATAATCAACGAACACGCGAGCGGAGCCGCGGGTTTAAGCTAGTATTGCTATGTAATGGGCATCTCAAACAAATAAATAAAAAATAATGCCTTAAAATCACTCCCAGTCCTTCACATCAAGTGTAAAATACTGTATAGAACGTAGAATCGATCGTCCTTGGTTAGTTCTACTTCGTCCGTTGTCGGCTACCCACTTTCAGCTTATGGCACGATATTATGCGACCTATCCATTTTAAACATAGACGACCATTTCGAGCGTTTTGTTTTACTCTTGACGTGATCGACGGAGAGTGGCTTTTAGGGCGGTTGCGTTTTGGTATTAGTTTTATGTAAAAGTTCTATCATCCGATGATGCGTCTTCAATTGACGCGAAAGCATCCGTGACGATAAAATAAAAGTATTTTACAGCCAATGTGGTTAAATTGATTTAAAAATTTTGAAATCTGGCTGCGGTTAGCTGCAATAAAAAGAAAAATACTTTTCTGGTGACTTGAATGTGGGAGGAGCTTTGTGTCACATGTCATCTGATTGAAAGTTGCAGAGCAAAATTTTCACGTGAATACACACGTATTGGGGCATTGATCTTTAAAACATTTCAGCAACACACTCTTTTGGTTCCTTTGGAAAACCGTAAGACTAAATTAAATGCAACGTGGAGTACGCGTCCACAAGAGCGTCGTGTAAATCCGCACAACGATATACGTCACCCTGTGCAACTGCAGCCCCGAGTCTAAAAGCGACATCCCTGGTAGTGAGGTTATCAGTCCGCCAGACACCTCCCGTGCATTCTTTCCAGACCGTATGCCTGTCAAACAGGTGTGGCGCTGGCACTGCAGCGTGTGTATATAACAGTGGCTAGCGTTGGCAGCTGTCCCGGCTGCCGAAATACTCAATGGCCCCCGGAGCCTGGGCTATTCTAGCGTAACAAGCAATTTACTCACAATCATACCTCCTCCTGCCTCGACGCAGCAGTAAAAACTGCTTTACAGAGAAAGCTAACCGTTGAAAGCTCAACTTCTCAACCGAATGTGGATATTCTATTCCACATCTTGATTTTCTGCAAAACAGTAGTATGCATTTTGTCTAGCTGACAAAATGTAAGTATCCTGGAAAGCGAAGTGGTAGTGATTAAAACTGCGCAGCAGAATTCTTACGTTCTTTCCGTTAAATCGAGCATTTCTTCATGAGTACGTGTATTTCCCAATGCTACTACGCTTTGATGTTTCTGGTCGCCCTGAAATAAGATAGTAAAACTTAGTTCCGCTTTCAAACTCTCTTTCTTGATAGGTGGAATACCCACCCAATTACTTTTTAGCTCCTTTCCCAGAACTGACGTCAAGGTTGCGCGGTGTTCATTCAAGTGATTCCCCCGTACTCTCTTGGAAAATAAGAAAGATGCGAGTGTTTACCACAACAAAATTTCATCGATGTGCGGTTGGGCGGTATTCTGTGTGCTTGGGCGGGAAGCTCGCTAGCCCAAACAGTGAAAAGTTTTTTCGTATCCATATTGATGGGAACATGAGGACCTGATTTAGAGTTGCTGGTTTGGAGACGGTGAAATGCCGTAACTGACTGCTATTAAAGATAGGAATTTCCTTCAGTAGACTTACAACACTCATCTGTACAAGACAATTTGCAATTTGTAATTTATGACAGAATTACGTCATTGCAAAACTTTATTTTCTTTTCCATGTCCTATATTTCCTGTCTCAAATATCTCCTTTGCTAACCTTATTTTTTGCTGTGTGCTGATTGTATAGCGTAGAGATGGGTCCCAAACCTGGCTACACTCCCTTTTCAACTACATGCGTGTTACATAATCTACAGGTTGACACGGAAATGCAGAAGAGCGCGGTTTGACCGTGATCTCACTTTACGTGCCACAATAAGAACACCACACAGTGTTTTAAGTTCCGCCAAGGGGCATTTACCTGCTTGTATGTTGTGAATATTTAAACACTAAAAGCACGGCGCTGCGGTCGGAAACGCCTACACAAGACAACAGATGTCTGCCGAAGGCGCTAGATCGGTTACTGCTGCTACAATGGCAGGTTATCACGTTTTAAGTGAGTTTGAACGTGGTTTTACAGTTGGTGCACGAGTCATGGGACATAGCATCTCCGAGGTATCGATGAGGTGGGCATTTTCCCGTACGACAATTTCACGAGTAAACAATGAATATTGGGAATCCGGTAAAAGATCAAATTGCGACATCACTGCGGCCGGAAGAGATCCTACTAGAACAGGACCAACGACAACTGAAAATAATTGTTCAACATGACAAAAGTGCAATCATTCCGCAAATTGATGCGAATTTCAATGCTGAACCATCAACAAGTGTCAACGTGCGAAACATCATCGATGTGGCATTTCGTAGCCGATTGCCCCTCATGTACCCTTGATGAGTGCACGACACAAAGTATTTCGCTTCGCCTGAGCCCGTAAACACCGAAATTGGACTGTTGATGACTTGAAAAATGTAGCCTGGTCTGATGAGTCTCGTTTCCAATTGTACCAAGCAGATGGACGAGTTCGGGTATGGAGGCAACCTCATGAGTCCATGGACCCTGCATGTCAGCAGAGGACTGTCAAAGCTGGTGAAGGCTCTGTAATGATGTGGGACTTGTAGTTGCAGTGATACGAGATCCCTGATACATCTGGATGCGACTGTGACAAGTAACAAATACATTCGACGGCGATCACCTACGTCCATTTATAACCATTGTGCATTCCGACGGACTTGGACAATGTCAGCTGGACAGTACGATACCCCAAACGTCCAGCATTGCTACAGAGTAGCTCCAGACACATTGTTCTGAATTTAAAAACATCCGCTGGTCTCCAAACTCAACAAACAATTACATTATTCAGCAATTCCGGGATGTTTTGCAGCTTTCTGTTCAGAAGAGATCTCAACTCCCTTGTATTCATACGGATTCATGGAAAGCCCTGCAGGGTGCATGGTGTCAACTACCTCCAGCACTACTTCAGCCATCGGTCGAGTCCATGCCAAGTCGTTTTGCGCCACTTCTGCATGTTCAAGGGGGGGGGGGGAGGGGTACTGTATATTAGGCAGGTGTCCCAGTTTATTTGATTCTTCAGTGTGTTTTATGGATGGTATCCCATGTACCCATTGCTTCCGAACATCAGCCAATACGAAGATGCTCAAATAAATTCTAAACATGTCATTCGAGATTTAAAAAAAAATGGAAAAAAAAAGAAGTGACGCCATTTGAGAATATGCTTTTATAATTCGGAAGCGCATCGGCTGGCATATTTTGCAAATATTACGAGGTATATTTGGAAAAGTATTTGCATGTATTCGGGAACAGGTGGTATTATTTTTTCTGTATTGAGATGTAGAAATTAACGTGTTGCCTGGCTTATTCACATTTCACCTAAATTCACTTAAAGAATAAAACCGTAAAATTTTCAAGTCGGTTCTTGCTGTTTTTTGGACGTGTACTGTCAAAATGTAGTCGCCAGATTATCATAGAAGATGCGCTACGCCATTACAGTCACTGTCTGAAGTCAAAATACTGCATGAATTAAACTGTACGAGAGAACTGCATTTCTGCAACTGTTGACGTAGGCTGCGCGCTAGTACCGTGTCCTATTGTGGAAGTTGCTTGGGCGCCACCAGTTTTATGAAAATGGGACAACTATTTGCGCAAGCAAGGTTATTTATAAACAAGGGACAGCAGGTAAGTTACAGTGGAGGTATTTCCGCGTTGGCGAGCTACACAGCGCGGGTGTTTTGAGTGGCGAGCCGAGGAATGCCATCCGCAAGACCGCTCCAGCCGACTGGCCGGCGCCGCTCGGCCGCCTGCTGAGCGCCAGGAGGAACAGGAACGGCAGCGGCTTTCTGCTGGCCGTTAATCTCACAATGGACGCTTCCTTTTATCTGGACGAAAAATGTTCAAATGTTTGTAGAGCTTATGGGACTTAACTGCGGGGTTATCAGTCCCTAAACTTACAAACTACTTATGAACTACCTACAACTAAGGACGGCACAAATATCCATGCCCGAGGGGGGATTCGAACCCCCGACCGTAGTGGCCGTGCAGACCGTCACTGAAGCGCCTCAGTCCCCTCGGCCACCGCGGCCAGCAAAAAATGTTTGTGAATCTATCGGACCAAACTGCGTGGTCATCAGTCCGTAGCTTACAAACTACTTAAACCTAGGTAAACTAACCTAAGGACAACACACACACACCCATGCCCCAGGGAGGACTCTAACCTCCACGGCGAGCAACCGCGCGCTCCGCAGCGAGACGCTTTAGACCGCTCGGCTACTCCACCGCGGCTATCTGGACGATATGAGTAAGCACCATTGATCTCTATACTATCTGGATGTTGAACTTCACCTGTCTGAGCGTGCCAGCCATAGATGTTCATATTTAGTTCCTTGCCAAATTCAAACATGGCTGCTATGAAGTATTACAAGAAAACGAGAAGAAAATACGTTTCGATTCTGCTCCCATATCAGCCTACTACATCGAATATTGAATTAAATTCCAAATCTAGAGGTAAGCAAGCAATTCTTTCTCACGTAATAACGGATGGAAACTCGTTTGCCAAATTTAAACATGGCGGACAATGCGAAATCGTGTGCAAAACATGAATGTGCAGGCACGCTGCAATTCTATGCTCAGACACCAGAGTTATACATCCAGTTTGTATAGAGATCACTGGTAAGCACGCACTTCTGTCAGCCTGAGTCAGCTTAATTTCAGTTAGCCACATTAACAACTCTTGAGGCCATAAACATGTAATTACGAGACACTAATTACTTACAAGGGAAACTTCCCACCGCACCCCTTCAGATTTAGTGATGAAATGGCTCATTAGATAGCCCATCAAAAACTGAACACAGATAAAGCATGAAAATAGGTGCTATGCGTGAAGAACTTTGAAAAAAGAAGCAAAAGTGGACAGTTCACGAACAAAATCGTACGATTAGAAAGACCCATGCTTTCGTGGTTATGTGGTGACGGCGTTGGACTGTTAAACGGGAGACCCGTGTTGAAATCTCCTTCTTGCTTCATAATATATATATATATATATATATATATATATATATATAGTCTTTTACATGTTTGTTTGCTGTATTCAATATTTTGTATGTATCGTGATGTTTGCTTAGGCGTGGCATCCTAATACTACAGCTCGCTTATCTAACATCATAACTCTTGCTTCCGGTGGGCTGCGAACCTCGATCGGATTTTAATCTGAGGTCTTGTGTGGTTTCGCTAGTACTCGACACTGGAAGCCTGTGAGACTCTACACGTACAAACCTCTTGAATGTTCTACATGAGTACCCCATGTTATAACTACTGCTTTTGAATTTCTTTGTTGTTAAATAGTCAAACCCGTTTATTTGATGACTTCCTTTCTGTGAAAAGTCTATGCTGCATCTCTATTCCTCTCACTGACCATCACATTTACTTGTAATGGTGCCAAATGACTCGTTGAACATGAAATGCGTTACTATGTGTTAGGATTTGATCGAGCCATATAAACAGCGTGATCTTATCTTTGTCAATATAATAACGAATACAATATCAAGGCAATGTTCCTTTTTTTATTGCCTGATATAACTTCGTATCAGTATTAAGAATTTGGTATGGATGTTTAGATAAATCGAGGTACGCTAGTGGGTGATTTTTGATTCACGGTCCTAAAGTGATGCCAGTAGTGGGACACCTGCTGTTCTTACGCCACTTATAATAATAAAATTGATTTCATAAATAATTAAACTGAGCAGTTATCCCTACTCCCTAAGCCCTCTTGAAATATCCACCAGGAATTACCCATACTGCATCTCACAGAAGAGATTGAATAATTAATTAAATTAATCAATTAGATCCCACTCCCCACTGGGAAATGTACAAGTAGCCCCACATTTCTCTCCCTCTTTTCCCAGTTTCTTACCTCTCAACTTGCAGGTTCATCTTCGCCATCTATCACAGTACAGCCACCACCCCATCGTCAGTTTCACCGCCAGCACAATCCCCACAACTGACACCTGTGCTGTCACATCTCCTCCCACAATGCAGTCACCAGATCCATCAGTATCTCCAGCAAAGTCATCACGAGTGCAACTAGAAACAACTCCCCTATCACACACCACCATCACCTCGAGATCATATCATGGCTATAGAAACGTACTCCCCTATACCCATCTCCTCACATCCCCTCAATGTTTCACTGTCTTCATCCCATGCCATCCCACATAAACAAATAATACAGACAAAGGGAAATAGTACAGGCAAAGTATCCAAAAATCCTTAAAAGAAACGAGATTCTACAGTATACATGGACCACCCTAACTCAACTTCATCAACCATAGGGCATGAGCATCTACATGGTCCTCCTTTTGAGACCTATGGCATGTTTCCTCAGCTTCCACTCAATTCTCCCCAGCCTCCAAATTTCTCAGATAATCACCCAAAAGGATGTAGTAGCAACCTCAACACCCACTCTTATTTACTTCACCAGCTTCTTGGCATTACATCCCCTATCTTCAAGAAACTCACCTACCAAATCGCCCTCCGACTATCATGGGTGTGATCAAGAATGTAGAACTTGACATCACCCTTCCCTGACAGCATATCCTTGCCTTTCTCTTCAATGAAACCTTATAAAACCCAACTCCATCATCTGATACCCCGAACTCGATCGCTAGAACCAGAGTTGCTATAGGCTACCTCCAACCTATCCCTGTATGGCTACAACCTCTGTTCAGTAATCCTGCCCAACACCAAATTCTTACTATCTACCTCACATCACCCCTCACCACAACCTTATGCTGACATTCACATCCATCTCATTTATCCTCTCCCATCCAACTTTCTCACCTACTTATTCACAGAATATATGATATCAACTGCGAATGTGCAAAGCTGAAAATGTGTACCCAGGTGGGATTCGAACCCTGTTCTTTCGGAACAGACGCCACTTCTGATCCTGCAGTTGTTATTCTTTCATATTCACAGAATATATGACATCAATTGCGAATGGGAAGAGTTGAAAATGTGTACCCAGCCGGGATTCGAATCCGGGTCTCCTGCTTTCTAGGCAGTTTCAAAACTACGAGTACATAGTGACTACGAGTTTGGGTACTGTGGGCAGGGTAAGGCTGGGTATTTGTATCTGACGGGAGGTGTGCTTAGTAGTCCTTGCAGGAGCGGTGATCACTGTGCCCCCAGTGGTGTAGTGGTCAGCGGAACTGCCTAGAAAGCAGGAGACCCAGGTTTGAATCCCGGCACGGACCACATTTTCAGCTTTGCCCATTCGCAGTTTTCATATATTCTGTGAATATGAAAGAATAACAAGTGCAGGATCAGAAGTGACGTCTGTTCTTTCTGAATAGACGCAGGTATACGAGGCGCGTCCAGAAAGTAAGTTCCGTTTGGTAATAAAATGAAATTGTACACAGATACAGATGAAATTTTTATTACACAAAATTCTACAACCCTTAAACTACTTTTCCACATAACTGCCGAAATTTTGCAGGCATTTTTCATAGCGTGGCACCTAGTTTTGTATACCTTCTTCATAGAAATCTGCCGCTTGTGTCTTCAACCAGTCGGAAACAGTTTCTTGCAACTCGTCCATGGCGAGAGCACTAACTGTAAACCTCCGGTTTTCCTGGATCTTGTCATCAATCGCGTGAACCAATTCTTCTGTAACCAAAGATGGACGCCCACTTCGTTCTTCATCGTGCACATCACTACGCCCGCCATTGAACTGTCGGAGCCATCTTCTCACCATCGAATCACTCATCGCATTTGGTCCGTCAACATCGCAAATTTGCCAATGAATTACATTTGGTTTCATTTTCCTCGCATTCAGAAACCGAATCACCGGCCTGATTTCACAGGCGGCGGGATTTTCAATCAACGCCGACATTTCAAACAAGTACAACAAAGCGTACGTAACTGACAGCGATCTCCAAATGGCGCACGTTCTTCTCCGTCATACATATCGTCCCTGGACGCGCCTCTTATATTTCTCATCTACATTGATCAATCTTTATTCAATAATATTGTTGCCATAGACCTCAATATGCAAAGATACTCTCAAGCCAAACTCACCGGTGGTGTTAGTTCCTTGCCTTCCCTCCTGGTGATCTGGTCACTCTCCTCTGCCATACCTGACCCCAAAGGAACATCACAATGAATTTTATACTGGTGTCCTCCAACCTCTTAAGCGTATCACAGTCTATGCCTTCAGCCTGATTGGAAGTGACCCCATTCTCCTTTCCGTCCCAATCTTTCCACCTTGCCTGAACACATTCCCTCTCACCAAAACTGATCCAGGATTACGATCACACTAACTAGAATGCTTACCAGGAGTGTATCATCACCTAAATAGAAAGCCACCCTTGGCGCCCTGAAGGTATCACCCACGACATGCAAAGGAATGACCGAGAGATTCTTATATGCCACTAGAAATTACAGTGGCGCATTCGAAAATCCTTAAATGCCAAAAACTGCTGGAATTGGTGACAGACTACAAAACCCTCAACATGACACTGCCAATAAACTTACACTCAACACTATAAACAGAACGGAACACTCCTATTACAACACAATGTGTTCAACTCACAGTAACGGAAAAAGCAACACAGCGCCCAGTCATGACTGAATCATATACCGCCACCTCAAAGAAAGCCATCTCTCCTTTCACGATTACTGTATTCCGTCTCTAATAACGTACACTAAAGAGATGGGACACAGCATCAAAAATCAAATCAAATCGTTTGTGAAGCTTATGGGACTTAATTGTGGGGTCATCAGTTCCTAAACTTACAAACTACTATCTTATACTAAAGACAGCACAAACATCCATGCCCGAGGCGGAATTCGAACCCCCGATGGGGAAAGGCCTCGCGCATCGGAGCATAGCGCCTCAAAGCGCTTGGCCACTCCGCTGCGGTGAGTATCCGGAATCCGGTAAAACATCAAATCTCCGATATCGTTGCAGCAGGTAAAGATCCTACCACTGGACCAATGTTGAGTGAAGACAATCGTTCGACGTGACAGAAACCGGATCCCTTCCACAACCTGCGGAGATTTTCATGCTGGGCTACCAAGTGTCAGCGTGCGAACTATTCAATGAACTATCATCAATAACGGCTTTTGGATCCAGAGGCCCACACTTATACCCTTACTGCGCGGCACAGAGTTTTACGTCTTGTTTGGGTCCATCAACACCATCATTGGACTGTTTAAGACTGGAAACATATTACATGGCCTGAGGATACTTGTTTCCGATTGTATCGAGCAGCTGGACGTATATGGGTATGGAAAGAACCTCATGAATTCAGGGGTCCTGCATGTCAGCAGGATCGCGGATCCAGTCGAACAACTGTGGCGATATTCATAAGCACGCAATTTCAAATGTTTGTAGAGCTTATGGGACTTAACTACGGGGTCATCAGTCCCTAAACTTACAAACTACTTGTTGTTGTTGTTGTGGTCTTCAGTCCGGAGACTGGTTTGATGCAGCTCTCCAACCAAATCTATCCTGAGCAAGCCTCTTCGTCTCCTCATAAGAACGTCAACCTACATCCATTTGAATTTGCTTACTATATTCATCTCTTGGTCTCCCTCTTCGATTTTTACCCCATACACTTCTCTCCAACGCTAATTTCACAATTCCTTGATGTCTAAGAATATGTCCTACTAATTGATCTCTTCTTTTAGTCAAAGTATGCCAGAAATTCCTTTTCTCCTCAATTATGTACAGTACTTCCTCATTAGTTACACGATCCACCCACCTAATCATCAGAATTCTTCTGTAACACCACATTTTAAGAGCCTCTATCCTCTTCCTGTCCGCACTGTTTATTGTTCATGTATCACTCCCATACAAAGCAACACTCCACACAAACGCCTTCAGAAAGGGCTTCCTTACGCTTAAAGTAGTGTTCGATGTTAACAAATTTCTCTTTTTCAAAAACGCTTTTCTTCCCATTGCCATTTTGCATTTTATATCCTCTGTACTGCGACTACTTATGAACTAGCTAATACTAAGGACGGCACAAATATCCATGCCCGAGGGGGGATTCGAACCCCCGACCGTAGTGACCGTGGAGACTGTGACTGACGCGCCGCAGACGGCTTGGCCACCGCGGCCGGCAGGCCGCAATTTGATTAGAAGACGTTTGCCAGGTACAATGTCCAAAGACTTACAGAAATACGGAATCTATTTGACATCCTTTGTCGATAGTACTCATCCTATCATGTGAGTAAAGAGCTAGTAGTGTTTCTCAAGAACAATACTTTCTGAATCCATATTGACTATTGGTCAGTAGGTCGTTTTCTTCGGGGTACTTCGTAATATTTGAGAAAAGTATATGTTTTAAAATCCTACTGCAAACCGACGTCAATGACATAGGCATGTAATTTTGGGGACCACTCATACAAACTTTCTTGAATATAGGAGTGATCTGTGAAACTTTCCAGTCTTTGCGTGCGGATCTTTCACTGAGCGAGTGGCTGTATTTGATAAGTAGGTAGGGCTATGGGATCAGCATACTCTGAAAGGAAACCTAATTGGTTCAAACAGCTGGGACCGGGAGACTTACTTTTATTGAGTGATTTAAGTTGCTTTAATACTCCTTGGATATCTACTCTTCGAAATTACGCGGGTTGGCAGTTGTTCTTGATAGGAATTCTGGAGTATTTGCTTCGTCTTCTGTGGTGAAGGAATTGGGGAAAGCTGTGTTAAGCAATCCTACTTTAGCAGAACTGTATCAGTAGCATCACCAGTAGCATCACCATTGCTGTCGCGTTGATTATGTTTTGCCTCTAGTATACATACGATCAGTATTCCATAGGATTCCCTACAAAATTGATAGTTTTGTTATGTGGTAACTATCATAAGCTTCTCGCATTGAAGTTCGAGCTAAATTTCGAGTTTCTGTAAGACTGCCTGTCTTGGGGATTGTTGTTGTTGTTATGTTATGGTCTTCAGTCCGGAGACTGGTTTGATGCAGCTCTCCACCCTACTCTATCCTGAGCAAGCCTTTTCATCTCCTCATAAGAACGGCAACCCACATCCACTTGAATCTGCTTACTATACGCGTCTCTTGGTCTCCCTCTGCGATTTTTACCCCACACACTTCCCTCCAATGCTAAATTTACGATTCCCCGATGTCTAAGAATGTGTCCTACCAAGCGATCCCTTCTTTTTGTCAGGGTATGCCAAAAATTCCTTTTCTCACCAATTCTGTTCAGTACTTCTTCATTGGTTATGCGATCTACCCACCTAATCTTCAGCATTCTTCTGTAACACCACATTTCAAAAGCCTCTATTCTCTTCCTGTCCGCACTGCTTATCATCCATGTTTCACTCCCGTACAACGCAACACTCCAAACAAATGCCTTCAGAAAGGACTTCCTTACACTTAAATTAATATTCGATGTTAGCAAATTTCTCTTTTTCAAAAATGCTTTTCTTCCCATTGCCATTCTGCATTTTATATCCTCTGTACTGCGACCATCACATGTTATTTTACTACCCAAGTAACAAAACTCATCTACCACCTTCATTGTTTCGTTGCCTAATCTAATTCCTTCAGCCTCGCCTGATTTTCTAAGACCGCATTCCATTATTTTTGTTTTGCTCTTGTTAATGTTCATTTTATACGTTCTCTTCAACACACTGTCCATTCCATTCAACTGCTCTTCCAGGTCCTTTCCTGTCTCTGCCAGAATTACAATGTCATCAGCAAAACGCAATGTTTTTATTTCTTCCCCCTGAACTTTAATCCCTATTCCAAATTTTTCCTTGCTTTCCTTCACCGCCTGCTCGATGTACAAATTGAATAACATCGGAGAAAGGCTACAACCCTGTCTTACTCCCTTCCCAACCACTGCTTCCCTTTCATGCCCTTCGAGTCTAATAACTGCGGTCTGGCTTTTGTACAAGTTATAAATAACTCTCCTTTCCCTATATTTTACCCCTGCTGACTTCAGAATTTGAAAGAGTGTATTCCAGTCAACATTGTCAAATGCTTTCTCCAAATCTACAAAAGCTAAAAATGTAGGTTTGCCTTTCCTTAATCTATCCTCTAAGATAAGACGTAAAGTGAGTATTGCCTCCCGGGTTCCTATGTTCCTCCTGAATCCAAACTGATCTTCCCCGAGGTCAGCTTCTACCAGCTTTTCCATTCTCCTGTAGATAATTCGTGTTAAAATTTTGCAACCATGACTTATCAAACTGATGGTTCTGTAATTTTCACACCTGTCTGCGCCTGATTTCTTTGGAATGGGGATTATTACATTTTTCTTAAAGTCTGAGGGCACTTCGCCTGTCTCATACATCCTACACACCAGTTCAAATAGTTTTGTCATGGCTGGCTCTCCCAGAGACTTTAGTAGCTCTGAGGGTATGTCATCTACTCCTGGGGCCTTGTTCTGACCTAGGTCTTTCAGGGCTCTGTCAAATTCATCTCTCAGTATATTATCTCCTATTTCATCTTTGTCTACTTCCTCTTCCCTTCCTACAACATCGTCTCTAAGTTCATTTCCTTTGTAGAGCTGCTCTATGTACTCTTTCCACCTTTCAGCTTTCCCTTCTTTGCTGAGAACTGGTTTCCCATCTGAGTTCTTGATATTCGTAGAGTTGCTTTTCTTGTCCCCAAATGTCTCTTTTATTTTCCTGTAGGCGGTATCTACTTTTCCCCTTCTTATACATTCTTCTACAGATTTGCATTTGGCTTCTAGCCACTCCTGCTTAGCCATTTTGCACTTCCTGTCAATCTCATTTTTTAGTCGTCTGTACTCCATTTTGCCTGTTTCATTTGCTGCATTTTTATATTTTCTCCTTTCATCAATTAAATTTAGTATTTCCTGTGATACCCAAGGATTTTTTGTTGGTCTTGCCTTCCTACCTATTTTGTCCTCTGCTGCCTTCACTATTTCATCTCTCAATGCTACCCATTCCTCTTCTACTGTTTTATTTCCCCCTGTTTCTGTCAATTGTTGCCTAACGCTCCCTCTGAAATTCTCCAGAACTTCACTGTCCTTCAATTTATCTAAGTCCCATCTCCTTATTTTCCTACCTTTCTGCAGTTTTTTCAGTTTCAGCCTACAGTTCATGACTAACAAGTTATGGTCAGAGTCTATATCTGCCCCTGGGTACGTCCTACAGTTTAAAACCTGGTTCCGGTACCTATGTCTTACCATTATAAAGTCTATCTGATACCTTCCGGTGTCTCCTGGTCTCTTCCATGTATACAACCTTCTTTTGTGATTCTTAAACCAGGTGTTTGTTACTATTAAATCATGTTCCGTGCAAAATTCTACCAGGCGACTCCCTCTTTCATTCCTCCTGCCCAGTCCATATTCACCTACTATTTTTCCTTCTCTTCCATTTCCTACTACCGAATTCCAGTCTCCCATCACAATTAAGTTTTCCTCTCCCTTAACTGTCTGAATTATTTCCTTTAGCTCCTCATATATTTCTTCAATCTCCTCATCATCGGCAGAGCTAGTTGGCATATAAACCTGTACTACTGTTGTCGGTGTTGGCTTCGTATCTATCTTTACAATGACAATGCGATCACTGTGCTGCTCATAGTAGTTTACCCGCATTCCTATTTTCTTATTCATTATCAGTCCTACTCCTGTGATACCCCCAACTGATTTTGTATTTATAATCCTGTACTCACCTGACCAGAAATCCTGTTCATCCTGCCACCGAACTTCACTAATCCCCACTATATCTAACTTCAACCTATCCATTTCCCGTTTTAAATTTTCTAATTTTCCTACTCGATTAAGGGATCTAACATTCCACGCTCCGACCCGTAGAATGCCAGTATTGTCTTTTCTGATGACAACATCCTCCTGAGTAGTCCCCGCCCGGAGATCCGAATGGGGGACTATTTTACCTCCGGAATATTTTACTCGAGAGGATGCCATCATCATATTTCCATACAGTAGAGCTGCATGTCCTCGGGAAAAGTAACGGCTGTAGTTTCCCCTTGCTTTCAGCCGTTCGCAGTAACTGTGTGGCAAAGCCACATTAGCTGATGCTACAAGGCCAGCTCAGTCAATCATCCAGACTGTTGCCCTTGTAACTACTGAAATGGCTGCTGCCCCTCTTCAGGAACCACACGTTTGTCTGGCCTCTCCACAGATACCCCTCCGCTGTGGTTGCACCTACGGTACGGCTATCTGCATCGTTGAGGCACGCAAGCCACCCCACCTCGGCAATGTCTGTGGTTCATGGGGGTGGTCTTGGGGATTATGTGTCAAAAATGTTCTAATGTTTGTAAATCTGCGTGGTCAGCAGTCCGTAGCTTACAAACTACTTCAACTAAGGTAGACTAACCTAAGGACAACACACACAGCCATGCCCCAGGGAGGACTCGAATATCCGTCGGCGAGCAACCGCGTGCTCCGCAGCGAGGCGCCTTAGATCGCCCGGCTACTCCCCCGCGGCGCATATGTGTCCTTTTAAATTTGGCATGCTCTTTTCTATGCATTTGCAAGTGATGTAACCTGTTTTGTGTACCACCTCGGGTCAGACGCTTCTTTTGTTAATTTGTTAGGTACAAATCTGTTAGTGGTTGTCCATATTATTCCTTCGAATATAGCCGGCCGCAGTGGCCAAGCGGTCTGCGGCGCGCCAGTTACAGTCTGCACGGCCGCTACGGTCGGGGGTTCGAATGCCCCCTCGGGCATGGATATTTGTGTCGTCTTTAGTATAAGGTAGTTCATAAGTAGTTTGTAAGTTTAGGGACTGATGACCCCGCAGTGAAGTCCCTTAAGCTCAACAAACATTTGAACATTTCTTTGAATATAAGCCACATCCGATCTACACTCACATTCTTAATTTCGACTTGAGATTCTCAATCAGGAAATCCTTGATTGATTTTTAATATCCTTTTTTGAGTTGATATACTTTTCGTTTGTTTTTGGTAAATTTGGGAAATCTGATATTCATTCTCGCTACGAGAACACTGTGTTTTCTAATCTCTGTGTCTGCTGAGAAGCTCTTTATTAGCTCCGGATTATTTGTTGCTAAGAGGTCAAGTATATTGTCACAACCATTTACTGTTCTAGCAGGTTTATAAACTAATTGCTCGAGATAATTTTCGGAGAATATGTTCAGTACGATTTCGGACAGTGTTTTAAGCTCGCCTCCCGTTTAAAACGTGTATTTTTTGCCAACATATTGAGGGTATAGTCGCCACCAATTAAAATTGTTTGCTTTGGGAACGTTTTTGTAATTTGTCCCGTTTTCTTTGAACATGTCTGCAATCGAATCGTCTGAGGCAGGTGATCGGTAAAAGGTAGCAATTATTAATTTTTTTCTGGTTGTCAGGTATAACCTCTACCCATACAGCAACAACAGACAATGTCGCACAAAAAAGCAAACTTACCGAAAACAGTGTTGAAACAGTCGCCTACTTCACATTGTTTTCTTAAGTCAGACATCGTGCTGGTTGGATCTGTAAATTTATGTCATCTACAGTGAATAGTAATTCGTGAAAACAAATACAATGGAACTTCGATAGCCCTATAAAGGTCTTTAAAGATAACTTTTATCTGCTATTTCTGCGCCCCGCGGGAGTAGCCGAACGGTCTGGAGCGTCACGTTGCGGATCACGCGGCCCCATGCGTCGGAGGTTCGAATCCTCCTTCGGGAATGGATGTTTGTGTTGCCTTTAGTATAAGTTAGTTCATAAATAGTTTGTAAGTTTAGGGACTGATGACGCAGTTAAGTCCCATAAGCTTAACAAACATTTGCAAACACACACACACACATAATAAATCTTGTTATTTCTGCGGTAGCAGATACTCGATATGAATCGCCTAGCTCAAGCATAATTTACTGTTACAGGGCATGACAATGGAAAATCTGTTCGCACATTACCTCATTCCGTGACAAAAGGAATTTATTTATTTATTTATTTTTTTTTTTTTATTTTTTATTTTTTTATTTTTTTTATTTTTTTTTTTTGCTTTCTAGACAAAGCACGACTCAGTAAAAGAAATCCATGTCTATGAATATAAATTGACGTAAAAATAAATAAAAAAAACGAAAGATAAGGTTACTGCTGATTGCGAAAGAAAAGGACATATGGCGTCTCGTTAAATGTTTTGTGGGGTAACTGGACACAGAACGAAAAAAATTACAGTCCCGTAAAAAACAAGACTCTGGTCACCATATTTTAGTTCAATTGACTTTCGTTTTGATGTTTGCTGTGTATCTGTGGCAGAACAGAAACGGAGAAAAAGTAAATACTAGATGTGGTATGGCTGAATATTTATAAGTTTCTCTTCAAGTTGTTACTTACAGTTAAAAGTTTCATTAAGTGTATATCCACTTACAGTTAGCTGTCTCATTATGAGTATATCCATATGGTGTCTTTTCCAAAAGTGACACACATATATCCATATGTGTGTCACTTTTGGAAAAGACACCATATGGATATACTCATAATGAGACAGCTAACTGTAAGTATTAACATGAATACTAACTTATTGAGCGAACATACCACATGGAGTGTTTACTTGTTCTCGTTTTATGTCCTGCCATAGACACAAAGCAGTCCTAAAAAAGAAACTCATTTGCACTAAAATATAGTGTATGTTCTACCTGATGATGAGCTGCTAGGCAGCTATAAACCGATTATGGCCAAATAAATAAACCCATCAAAAAGAAGGCGACTGGTTGCAGTAATTTCTGACACCTATTTCTTTATTTAAGTTATAGTCGCAAGTTCGACATCCATAATGAATAAAAGTTTTTTTTTTTCGCACAAATGCTATTCACAGATGATACTCGCATCTGCCTTCAACCAGACAATCGCCGGCCGCGGTGGCCGAGGGGACTGAGGCGCTCCAGTCACGGTCTGCACGGCCACTACGGTCAGGGGTTCGAATCCTCCCTCGGGCATGGATATTTGTGCCGTCTTAGTTCGTAAGTAGTTCATAAGTAGTTTGTAAGTTTAGGGACTGATGACCCCGTAGTTAAGTCGCATAAGCTTAACAAACATTTGAACATTTCAAGCAGAAAATCGCCGGAGACGTCTTTCGTGGCAAACTGGACACCCTAAACGTCTTAGACACACGGTCCAGTGAGTGTAGCAAGGTGATGATTTTCTGATGTTTTGGGGTGTTATTATGTGGGGTCACCGTACACCACCGGTGGTCGTAGAAGGCAATCAAACGGCTATACGGTACAGGGATGACATCCTCCGAAGTACAGTGCAAATATATCGGCATTATATCTGAGAAGGATCCATATTAATGGACGACAATTATCGTACTCATCCTGCACATCTTGTGATTGCATTCCTTCATGATAGCGACATCGCAAGTTTAGAATGGTCAGCATGTTCTCTAGACGTAAACCCTATCGAATATGTTTTGAATTCATTCAAAAGGGCTGTTATTGGATGAGACCAACCAACAACCAACCAGAGATATCTACGCCGGATCGCCAGTGAGGAGTGGGACAGTGTGGGTCCTTGATGGTGTACTGAACAGTATACCACGACGAATTCAGGCATGCAACAGTGCAAGAGGAAGTGTTACCGGATATCAGGGGTATTGCAGTCTGAAACACAAATTCAGAATGTCTAGTTTGTTGTTGTATACTTGTCAATTTCTGTTTTCATTAGGAATAAAGAGAAATGAAATGTTGTTTTCATATGTATTTATTCTATTTTACGTCAAGAGCCATGAACCTCTAGAATTGTGCTGACACAACACATTTTTGATAATTATGTGTATTTGAGCAGAATTTTAGTAGAATATTTTTTTAATTTATATTTATTTTAATCGAGAGCAAGTCCCCAGAGTCATAGAACGAGTCAGTACATCAAAAAAATGTCCCATAGCTTATGGGACTTAACTACGGGGTCATCAGTCCCTAAACTGCCGCGGTGGAGTAGCCGAGCGGTCTAAAGCGTCTCGCTGCGGAGCGCGCGGTTGCTCGCCGTGGAGGTTCGAGTCCTCCCTGGGGCATGGGTGTGTGTGTTGTCCTTAGGTTAGTTATTTTTGGAGGAATTCCTCGTCAGAACAGAATGCGGGAGGCAGTAGAAACCTTCTCAGTTTAGCCTTGAAGGTTCAGGGATTACTACTAAGCGTTTTGAATTCTTGTGGCGATTTATCAAAAATCGACGCGGCAGAATACTGCACACCTTTCTGCACAAGGGTCAAGGAGGTGTGATCGAAATGCAGTTTCGATTTCTGTTATTAGCTGAGTGAAAGCTGCTAACTCTTTGCTACAGCCAAATATTATTAACAACTAACGACAATGAAGATAATGTGTGGAGAGGCCAATGCCGTAGTTCCCAGGCTACTAAACAGGGGTCGACAATAAGTACGCTTACCTCACATATTGCTCGAACCGCCAGTTTCTGCGTAATATTTACCCATTTTTTAACCAGATGAGCTGGCGAAAACGTTATCATACGTCATAAGCGAATGAAAAGAAGCAAAGTATATTACTTTTCGTGTTGAACTGTCACTGTTCAGCAACTGTTCGAATGGCAAACAACGCAGCGATTATTTTTGGAACAAGATTCTGAACATGGGCTTTTACGACAGGTTACTATCTATCTAATGTTTCAAAATGTTTGTTAAGCTTATAGGACTTAACTACGGGGTCATCAGTCCCTAAACTTACAAACTACTTATCAACTACCTTATATTAAAGACGGCACAAATGTCCATGCCCGAGGGGGGATTCGAACCCCCGACCGGAGTGGCCGTGCAGACCGTGACTGGAGCGCCTCAGTCCCCTCGGCCACCGCGGCCGGTTACTATCTATCTGAACGCCTAGAAATGTGAACTCTTCCCTCTCATTTATAATGTGCCCATTCTGTGTAATTGAAATTTCAGTTTTTATTGAATCGTGTGTTAGAAACTGCAATAACTAACTCTGTGATTTGACATCAATTTATTTTCCACACGCTATGAAATCATATCTTTAAATTCCTTATTTGATACTGCATCAATATTGCAAATAATGGGTAAATGGGAAGCAGCACTACTTAATTACTTTTTGCATATTTTTAAAATTTGGGTTTGCGGGAGGCGCCCTTGGGTAGTTCGTGTAGTTCTGGTGAACACCGACTCCAGGTGATGTAATGGTCAGCGCGACTGCCTGGAAAGCAGGAGACCTCTGTTCGAATCCCAAACTGGCACAAATATTCAACTTTCTTCATGGACTTAATGCAATATCCACTGGCAGCCAATGCCGTCAGTTCTTTTGTGTCTAAATTATTACCCGCCTCTTCGAAAACAGGGCACTGTGTTACTAACTATACCATTGGTGAACAACCTCTAGTAAATTTTCAGATGACGATGCTTTTTTCAATTATTGTGCAAATCTTGTACATGTGTTACTATCTTTGTACAATACACCTCATCCCCGTTCGAATTACGATATTGGCAAGAAATTGGTTGAAAATAAGATTTCTTACCAATACCTATAAAGACAAAAAAGAATTTTCGACATACGCTGTCAGTGCATAATGAATTCAGGCAATGGCAACAGTTGAAAATTTCTTTCGCCAAATTTCACTTCAGAATGCGAACATACGTTGTTACCACCCACCTACATAGGGAGACATGATCGCCATAATAAAATAAGAGAAATCAGATCGAAAACAAAGATTTAGATGTTCCTTTTTTCCGCGAGCTATTAGAGAATAGAACTACAGAGAAATATCACGCCGGCCGCGGTGGCCGAGGGGATTGAGGCGCTCCAGTCACGGCACGGTCACTACGGTCGGGGGTTCGAATCCCCCCTCGGGCATGGATATTTGTGCCGTCCTAGTTCGTAAGTAGCTCATAAGTAGTTTGTATGTTTAGGGACTGATGACCCCGTAGTTAAGTCCCATAAGCTTAACAAACATTTGAACATTTTGAGAAATATCATGAAAGTGGTTCGATGAACCCTTTGCTATGAAATTCAATGTGACTTGCAGAGTATTCATGTAGATGGAGATGTGCCCGGCCGGAATTCGAACCCGAGTCTCCTGCTACGAGGCAGTTGCATTGATCACTAGTCCACTGGTAAACAGTAGTGTGCAGACAAAATTTCTAGTCTCGCAGAAGACCTGCTAAGGTAATCCGTGTAGTTGCGGTGATTATTGTATCCCAATGGTGTAGTGGTCAGCACAACTGGCTACTGAGTGGAAGACCCGGGTCAAATCCTAGCTGGGCACAGATTTTTATCTTTCCCCAATTATTTAATTACAATTTAATTCAGTGCCCATACACAGTTGTCAAAAGTTCACAGGCCCCCGCGGTCACTGTAAAATCAATTTTAAATTAACGGTAAATGATCTGGCTATTAACCATGGCCATAACAGAAAATAAAACTTAAAGAGTCATCATCAACCCAAAATGTTGGACTCTGCTCAGGATATGGGGAGGGGGCAGGGCAAACCGTGAGATACACCCCAGGTGGCGCTTGCAAAGGGACGCCAAATGATCTCTAATACAAGGTGACGTGCCTCTGACGGGTAGGGTGGAAGGAACGACAACAAAGGGGCGCCAGAAAATCGCTCGCCAGTGGGAAGGAAGAGGATGGTCACTATAAAGTTGGCATATGTAGATCCGGACTCCAAGGTGAAACTGAATCGGTTCGGGATCTCAGTATACTCTTTATGCTAGATGACTTCTGACTCCCGACACAACGCCTGTGGGGTTGGACGCAATGGTGGGAGTTAGTAGAGAGCAGGTTGAAGTCTGGATGTTGGCTGACCACTACTCCAGGCATGGATGAATAGCGTCTTAGGGAATATATCCCTATCTGACGTCTAAGGCCGTTGGTACAACTATAACAAGACACAAAACAGTTTGTTACTAAACTACAATGGATGATGGAACGCCATTTCAGGCAGTTGGCATTGACTGGTGTACCGTCAAGTCGTTCCTGCCTGGGTATGTGCTGACCATGGCACGGCTTACAGCGTAATTTGGTGACAGCTGACAGGAAACTCACTCTTCTATAGACGCTAGTAAACAGCTGGATGAGAAGATGGCTCATCTGCTGCAGGCTGGACGACTGCTAACTTGGATATTTCTCCTGGAAATAACAGTATTAATTACGCTACTGCAAGGAAACAGAGCCATCACTTAGCCTGCTTTTGCCATCTTCTTTGCTATTCTGAACACTCCATGTTGTCCCAGCATTACACTTCACATGGCCTGACTGCTGTACGTATTTTGCAGCCTTCACGTAATGCAGAATTATTCTTGTGCGTGATTCATGCTTTCTTACTTAATCATTCGTACCCATAATAATGACGTCGCCGGCCGCGGTGGCCGAGGGGACTGAGGCTATTCAGTCACGGTCTGCACGGCCACTACGGTCGGGGGTTCGAATCCCCCCTAGGGCATGGATATTTGTGCCGTCCTTAGTCTTAGTTAGTTCATAAGTAGTTTGTAAGTTTAGGGACTGATGACCCCGTAGTTAAGTCCCATAAGCTATACAAACATTTAAACATATTTTTTGAATAATGACGTCGTATTGCTGCATTGACGTCTCGAACCATCCAGCTCATGTATTGGGTAGCTATTGTCTCGATGGTGTGACCGAAATATCCGCAGTATCAGGGGAGTTTCCATATATAAACTTCACCTGGCTATTATGGCAAGACCCGCTTTCATTTGCTTCTTGCATTGTCAAGGAAGGTGTCTGGTTTTTATTTAGTTACACTGTTACATATTACGTAATTTAACGGTGCATCCAAATTAATCAGCTGCTCATTTTCACAAGGATCGGGAAGACTAGCAACCGTTGAAGAGTACTAAGCTGGAAGTCCGTTTTTATTTCACGAACCCCATTTCCCTGTCAGCTCCGAGAAACTTTTTTGTACTTGCGGAAAACACTCTTGATATTGAATAACAATGGCTAGATTCACAATTAGAAACTCATATAGCCCATTAGTGTAAATGATTTATGAAGACTATTTAGCGAGTGTTGTAATTTTGTTTCCTTCTACTAATAATTGTCTTGGTTGGTTTCTCACACGTGTGACTGGTACGCTACGTTTTTAGCAGTTTGAGAGTTTTACTGCCATACACTATCTCAAAGGAAATAACAAGACTCTTGTCTGAATTTTGACTTTCGTACAACATTTTATCACAATTATGAAAAACCTTTAATGCGCTTCGTTTCGCTCGTTCGTAATTGTGAATGTAATCATCCGACTCACAAACTCGAAATACATCACGTTTTTTTCCTGCAACACGAGTACTATGCTTCAGTGTGGGCAGGAGTGTGACATATGTTACTGCCAAGCACCTACGTTCGGTGGATCCCGTGTCCTGGATGTATCCGGTTGGCGGCGGCATCTGTGGGAGGTCCGTCAATGCATACGTAACACTAGGCGTACAGAAGGACCAGTAAACGTCTGAAGTCATGTACAACGTTTATTGCAGTGTAAATATATTACTTGGCTCATCTCTACAAGGTTATCAGGTACATCAGGTTTTAGCATCTCCTCCACATCGGTCTCCTCTTGCGGAAATGATTATTACCAGCGTAATTATCAAGGATATTACACTATAATGGGTCTTCTTTTCGTGTGAATTCATTCTTTGACTTAACCTATTTACATTTTTTTATCAGTTGTTTTGTCACATTGCTGTTACTAGCGTCAGCGTTGTTCTGTGCGTCAGTCAATGTGGAACAAGGATGCTTTAACAAAAGCTGTTCCAAACTTATGTTCATTCACTACAGCACAATAGCGCTGAAATAAATATTTTTGTAAATACCGAGTGCTGAATCTCGATTTTCGAGATCTTAGTGGTCGGTTACTATTTGAGCTAGTATCATGCCGTAAATTGATTTTAGTTTATGTCAGACCAGGGCTCATTTGTATGACCCTTAGATCATTTGTCTTGTTGTAGCTACGTTACAGAATTAAAGTTAGAACGACGAACCAGAACTGGCGCCTATTCGAATCCATTTATTTCCTTTGCGAAATATCAGTGGACTGAAATTAATGCTCAGCTAATGCCATAATTTTTCTGTGTACCGTTCGGATTTAATTCTGATATTACTCGAAAAGAAATGTCCCCATGCAGGTTTTTGATGCACGTCACTTCTACCATATAAACTTGTATGGTTCAGACTTTGCCCAAAGGTAGATAACGGAGTAAGTCAAACCGATTCTTTAATCCAATAATCATTGTCTATTGGCGAAATATAAGACAATCCAAATATGGTACCTTAGAGAATTGTGGCATGTATTAATTCCATTCGAAGAAACTGTCAATTGTTTTTCCATAAAGGAGTCGCCTCGCCAAATGTTTTCTGCGACATATTTCTTGGATTGATCAAAAGTTTATAAACTTAAGGGACCAAGGTGCTGGCGTCATCGGTTCCTAGACTTAAAAATACTTAAAAAATTATCATCAAGCGAGCTAATCTTTTAGCTAACCCTTACACTCCTAAGAGTAGAACTAAGAAGTTCACAACCATATATCAAGGGCCATACCAGGTGGTATAAATGACATCACCTGTAAAATAATGTAAAACCAGACTAACAATAGCAACTGTAGTCCATGTTAGCAGAATAAAACAATTTCATGGGACCATGTACCCAGTCACGTACACGTCTCTCCTTACGAAGGTACTAGAGGTGGAAGATAAAAAAAACGACGTTAGGAACAGGCTACGCTACATCTACATGAGATACTCTGCAAATCACATTTAAGTGGCCGCGGTGGACTAGCCGAGCGGTCTAAGACGCCTCGCTGCGGAGTACACGGTTGCTCGCCGTCGCAGGTTCGAGTCCTCCCTGAGGCATGGGTGTGTGTGCTTGTCCTTAGGTTAGTTTAAGTAGTTTGTAAGCTACGGAGTGATGATCACGCAGTTTGATCTGATAGATTTACAGACATTTGAACATCTGATTTTGAACATTTAAGTGCCTGGCAGAGGGTTCATCGAACCACTTTTATACTGTTTACCTACCATTCCATTCTCGAATAGCTCGCGGGGAGGAAGAACACCTGAATATCTCCCTTCGAGCTCTGATTTCTCGTATTTTATTCTGATGATCATATCTGCCTATTTAGGTGGGAGTCAACAATATATTTTCGCATTCGGAGGAGAATGTTGGCGATTGGAGTTTCGTAGAACGACCACGCCGCCGCGATAACCGCCGTTGCTGTAATGATTCCCACCCCAGATTCTATATCATTTCCGTGATGCTGTCTCCCCTGTATTGTGTCAATGCAAAACGAGCTGCCCTTCTTTAGACTCTCTCGATGGCTTCCGTCAAACCCACTTGATAAGGATCCCACACTGGGCAGCAATACTCCAAATGAGGACGGACAAGCGTAATGTATGCAGTCTCTTTAGTAGTTCTGTTGCATCTTTTAAGGGTTCTGCCAATAAAACGCTGTCTCTGGTTCGCCTTTCCTACGACATTATCTATGTGTTCTCTTCAGTTTAAGTCTGTTGTAATAGTAATTCCTAGGTATTTTGTGGAGTTTACGGCCTTCACTTTTGATTGATTTATCTTGTAAACAAGGTTTAACGGATTTCTTTTCGTACTCATGTGGACGACTTCACGCTTCTCATTATTTAGAGTAAATTGCCAATTTTTACACCATAGTGATATCTTATTCAGATCGTTCTGCAGTTGGTTTTGATCTTAAGATGAATTTACTAGACGGTAAATGACGGCGTCATCTGCAGACAACCTAAGAGAGCTACTTAGATTTTCCCTAAATCGTTTATGTAAATAAGGAACAGCAGAGGACCAATAACACTACCCTGTGGAACGCCCAATATCACATCTGTGTTAGTCGATGTCTTATCATCGATTACTACGAACTGTGTCCTCTCTGACAGGAAATCCCCTATCCAGTCGCAAATTTGGGGCGATATACCATAACCACGCAATTTTATTAAAAGCCGTTTGTGAGGTACGGTGTCAAAACCTTCTGGAAATCAAGAAATACGGAATCGATTTGCGAACCCTTGTCGATAGCACCCATCACTTTGTGTGAATAAAGAGCTAGTTGTGTTTCGCATGAATTTCGTGTTGACCTTGGGTCAATAGATAGTTCTGTTCGAGATAATTCATAATATTTGAATACAGGATATGTTCCAAAACCCTGCTGCAAATTGACGTCAATGAAATAGGCCTGTAGTTTAGTGAGTTACTCCTACTGCCTTTCTTGAATATTGGTGTGACCTGAGCAACTTTCGAATCTTTTGGTACAGATCCTTCTATGAGAGAGCAGTTGTATATGGCTGTTAAGTAAGGAACTATCGCTTCAGCACAATCAGATAGAAATCTAATGGGTATACAATCCGGACCGGAAGACCTGTTCTTGTTAAGTGATTTTAGCTGCTGCACTACTCCGATGATATCTACTTCTACGTTACTCATTACGGCCTCTGTTCGTAATTCGAAATCTGGAATATTGGTTTCGTCTTCTTTGGTGAATGAGTTTCTAAAAGCTATGTTTAGTAACTCTGCTGTAGTCACGCTGTCATGGGCAGGATCGCCATTACTATCACGTAGTGAGGGTATTGTTTGTGTTTTGCCCCTAGTATATTTAACATATGACCAAAATCTCTTTGGGTTTTCAGTCAAATTTCGAGAAAGAGTTTCGTTCTGATAAGTATTGGAGACAACTAGCATTGAAGTCCTCGCTAAATTTCGAGCTTCTTTGTAGGATCGTCAATCCTGCGGATTTTGTGTTCGTTTAAATTTAGCACGCCTTTTCCTTTGCTTTTGCATCAGTGTCCTGACGTGTTTTGTGTACCAAGGGGGATCACCTACTTCTTTTATTAATTTATTTGGTATAAAACTGTCAGTTGCTGTCGATACCACTTCTTTGAATTTGGGTCACATCTGGTCTACACCTACGTTTAGTGTTAGAAACGAGTGGAAACTGTCTTTCAAGAAGCAATGTATTTTATTTATATCTGCATTCCTGAACAAATATACTGTTGGTTTATTTTTGGTAACTTTGGGACTTTCGATATTCAAGCTCGCTTCGACAGCTCTGTGTTCACTGTATCCGTTTTGATGCTCGTTATGAGTTCAGGATTATTTGTTGCTAAGAGATCAAGTGTGTTTTCACATCCATTTACAATTTTAGTTGGCTCATGAACTAATTGTTCGAAGTAATTCTCAGAGAATGCGTTGAGTACAGTTTCGCACGATGTTTTATGCATACCTCCTGATTTGAAAATATAATTTCGCCAACAGATTGAGGGTAAATTAAAATCACCGCCTACTATTATCGTGTGAGTCGTGTACGTTTTCGTAATTAGACTCAGGTTTTCTTTGAACCTTTCTGCTATTGTATCGTCAGAGTCGGGAGGCCGGTAAAAGGAACCAATTATTAACTTCTTACGATTTTCAGGTACGACCTCTACCCGTAATAGCTCACAAGAACTATCAACTTCAACTTCGCTACACGAAATACTACTTTTGACGGCGACATACACGCTTCCAACTATTTTGTTTAATCTATCCTTTTTGAACAGAGTTAGATCTTTTGAAAAAGCTTCTGCTGGACTTATTTCCGCCTTGAGCTCCATTATCCGCCTAACGTTGGAGCTCCCAACTACAAGCAAACCCACCCTCTGTGAAAGCCCAGATCTTGCAGGCTGGGTGATGTTCGATCGCAGCCTCCAGCTGTGCAACTGAGGTTAACACAGCTTGAAGCTGGGAGCGAAGTGTCACCAGCTCAGACTGCATCCGCACACAGCAGTCACAGTCCCTATTCGTGATTACAGTGCCGAGAAAACAAAAACTACAGTCGCGATGTGCTGAAAGGAAGATTACACTGTTTGTTAAAACGCGGATTTGAATCTAATATGCACGAGAGCACAGTATAAATTTACGAACTGAAGCGAGAACGCGCAAACAAATATCAGAATCAGAAAACAAAGACGGACGATTCACATGGCCGAATAATACACTAACCAGATATTTAACGTGAATATGAATCAAATAAAAACGTGAGCACACAATAAATTTAATGAACTGAAGGGAAAGCGCACTGAAAAGTCAAATTTGTAACTTCTAGAGAGAAGCCGGTTACACTTACAACTACCACGAGGAGAAAGGCCTATTGATCCTTAGTCAAGACGGATTAAGAAAGTATCGTTTTTTTAATCACATATGGTGATTAGTGTTCGACAAAGAATCTCAAATCGATTCCGCCTATCAAGATTTCGGAAGGGTTTTGACATTGTATCTCACATGCTGTTTGTAATCAAATTGCGTGATTATGGAATATCATCGGAGTTGTCCGACTGGATTCACGATTTCCTTTCAGGAAGGACACAGTATGTAGCAACTGACGGTAAGTCGTCGAATAAAACAGGAGTGATATCTAGCGTGCCCAAGGAAAGTGTTATAGGACCCTTACTGTTCCTTATCTCTCTAGATGATTTAGGAGACTTTGAGATCAGCTCGCTTAGACTGTTCGTGGATGATGCTGACATTTATCTGTTAACAAAATAGCCATAAGATCAAAAGGAAATGAAAAATGATTGATATTTGTATGGCGCAAAAATTGGCTATTGACCCTAAGTAATGATGAGTGTTAAGAGATCCATAATAGCATTAAAAGAAATCCATTAAACTTCATTTACACGATAAATCTACAGGCCACAATTCAATTAGATACCAAAGAATTACAATTACTAACAGTGTTAATTGGAGACAACTCACAGAAAATATCATAGGGATAGGCTATCCAAAGGCGTTTCATTGGCAGAACACTTAGACGATGCAACAGTTCTACTAATGTAACTGCGTACACTACACTTGTGCATCCTATTTTGGATTAGATTGCGAATTGTGGAATCCCTACCAATTGGGAGTGATGTAGAAAATAGAGAAAGTTTAGAGAAGGGCAGCTCGTTTTGTATTATCACGATATAGAGGAGAGAGTTTCACAGAAATGATGCACGAGTTCGGTTTAAAATCATTAAAAGAAAGGCTTTATTTGTTGCGGCAAGATCTTTCTTCTTTGAATGCGAACATATTTTGTTAGAACTACCCTACATAGGGAGACATGATCATCATAAGAGAAATTGGATCGGAAATGGAAAGATTGTTTTCATTTACCCACACCGTATTAGATAATGGAACGGTAGAGAAATAAGATAAGTGCAGTTCAATGAACTCTCTGCCGTGTAGAGATGGGCAATCTGCTCCTGAACTGATTCAAAGAGCCAGATCCTTCTAAAAAGTGAGTGATGGATGAATCCGAAAAAAAGAGTGGTAGTTCATCTGATCTGAAAAGTCCCTCCAGCGACAGCAATGAACCATATAAGCACCCCTTGCCACATGCTTCAGAAGTTTCCTAAACCCCTTGCCACATGCTTCAGAAGTTTTCTAAGCTAGAAAATAAATGTGGTATACACCATGTGCAAGTATAAAACTGCAAAAAATGAGAGCCTAAACACGTGCAGCGCCTCCGCGCTGCGAGTCGAGAATCAGTGAATCGCACAAGCAGCATGGTTCAGTGAGCGCATGGCTCCCGACTCCCGTTGGCTAGCTGCTCCGCACGACTCTGGCGGTCGAGGCGATCTGACCGCCGACTGTGTCGGTGAGCTTAAATGGTTCACCGGTTCACCTCTCCCCACCACTCTCCCGATTCCGCTCGTTTGCAGAGCCGCCCGTGTGGCGCACTGCTCACGGCTCCCTCCACTCCTCTGGTGAACCACATGGCGCAGAACAAAGCGACTCCACGCATTTCTCTGTTCTCTCGACTCCTGTGTTCTGATAAAACTTGCAGCTCGCTTACAGAAACCATCGTCTGAAGCAACAGAAACCGTCATATAGGCAAATGTCCTATTCCGAATAGTATTCGAGATGAAACGTATTTATTTAATGTGATATGTTTCTTTTTACTAATAGGAAATCTGCAGTCTGTAGCAACAACGAGTTACGGTACAAAATTAAAGTATATAAAATTTCCGCGAAAAAGATCCTACTCCATTTTTCTCGAGGACTTGTAGTTTGTATGAAGGGAGCAAGAGAGACAAAGTCTTGTGCAATGTGCAATCTCTGTTGCTTAGATTTTGTAAACCGAAATCACGCAGTTTCCTGACTTGACAGACAAGTGTCCTGTAACAAATTATGCGTCTTTTATGCACCTAGACTATGTTGGCACATTGAAGACAATGACTATATAATCGAATAACAAAGAAAATAACAATGTGCGGTTATATTTTCTATCTCTGAAACCATTCAGTTTCGGGAATGTGTTTATTTGAAATTTTTGCTGCTGGTGTCAAATGTTTGACAGTAACAACAAACTTGTTTCACAAGAGAGAGACAACACTAGGATGTCAAAGGAGATGTGTCTAAACTTACGTTTCTGAGTAAAGTGTCTTGCTTTAATGTTTCATTACGAATTTAATGTGTATGGTACAGCGAGATGTGTGTGTTTGCAATTAAAGATGAAATATATTGGGAAGCACTTAAAAAATAATTTGACTTGCTCTGTATAGAGAATATATAAAACTTTGCAGAAATAACAGGTGAAAGGGTTGTAGTTACAGGAATTAAAATATAAGATGGAACTTAGAATATAGGAGCCCAGAACGCTACCCCTGTACTACGCCGACTGTAAGAGTATCACCGCAGTTATTTACCTAATTATTTCTTTCGGCATAACTTAATCAGTTGTTGATGGTTTGCACTCACAAAAGAAAACTCATTGACGACAAAGTCGAAAGTATCTGTACTCGTGGTCGTATTTTCGAAGAATTTGGCTGGAGATCTTCACAGTCTATTTACGTATTTGAAGTTATGAATGAAATAGTCCACGAAGATATCTCGCTTTGTAAATTTAATGGACATTACTCTTTTGACGCCTCATTTCCTAAATTTAAATAAATCTTTATTGCTTACTCTGGAACTACCATTATTCTACTGTTTATGGGTGCCAGACTTTAGTTTCTAGAAACAGATGAACGGTTCTAGCGGCCATCTTGTAGCGAGAAGCTGTCGCGCTCACATGGGACACACGGCTGCGTCGCTGAATGTCGCTGCTTGTAGCTGCCGTGTCGCGTCGCTGTATATCGCGCGCTATCGCTCGCTTTTGTCGCTCACGTAGTACGTGGTAGTAGTGCGCATGGCTATTTCGCTGCAGCAGTTGCCACGTCCTGCATGGACCTCACGCGCTATCATGTTTCATTCAACTCGCTCAAAGTCGCAAACTACTCACTGTATAAATATGGAACCTAGTATCATTTTATTCTGCAAAATATTGTATTTTTTGAATGAAAGTATAAAAATATAAAAATAATAATTTTTTATTTTTCCAATTATTTCACCTGGAAAAATATTTAAATTGTGTTATAACATTTTTAATTTTTAATGTAGGTGTAACTAACAAATTTTAATTCGCGAAACTACTAAGGACTTACAACTACTTTCACGATATGGCCAAATCAGAAAGAGGTATAGTGACAAAAAAGCAATGTATCGTTTTTCGTTTTTTATCAGTTGGTGAGTCGGTGAGCCATGAAAAAGAACTAGTTCATCCCAGTGAGTGACTATTTATGATCTGATCTCTGAAAAGATTGGTTTTACCCATCTCTACTGCCGTGCAGTTAAATGTGATTCGCCGAGGAGCTATGTAGATGTAGATGTTATCTATCGATAAAGACGGACACTGTACATCTTATTTAAAAGAGGCTTAGAATGACTTGTCAGTTGTGATAAAGTCGCTCCCAGTAGGGACATACAAAGTGGAATTCACGAACACTCAAGGGGTAAATTTGTGGTGTATGGAAGTCTGGGTTGACCCGTGATGCGTGGGTGGATAGCGTGTTGTTTAGTGTGGCCGGTGACGAAAAACAGTATATCCCAGTTAGAGTCCTGATCCGGCAAAAATTTTCATATGTCACAATTATGTTGTAGAAGTGATTCTGATTCATATTCACAATTGCGAATACATTTCTATTTCTACATAAATACTCTGCAAGTCACATTGAAGTACATGAAAAATCTTTCCGATTTAGATCTGATTTATTTTATTTCCATGTTCAAATCTTCCTATGCAGTTGGATGCTAACAAAATATGTTGAAATTCGGAAGAGAAAGTTTCTGAAAGAAATTTCTCAAATAGACCATGACGCAACGAATAACGCGTATGTTTTAATGATTTTCACGCCAACTCATACATCATATCCGTGACACATTCTTCCCTATGCCGCGATAATACAAAACGAGCTGCCCTTCTCTGAACTTTCTCTAAATCGTCTGTCAGACCTACTTGGTGGGGATCCCCCGTTGCGCAATAGAACCCCGAAATAGGACGCACAAGTGTGGTGTAGGCAGTTTCTTTAGTAGAACAGCTGCATCTTCTAAGTGTTCTGCCAACGAAACGTAGTACTTGGTTCACTTTCCCTACAACATTTTCTATGTGTTCTTTCCAATTTAAGTTGTTTGTAATTGTTACTCCTAGGTATTTAGTTGAATTTACGGACTGTCGTTTTGACTGATTTATCGTGTAAATAAAGTTTGATTTCTTTTAGTGGTCATATGGATGACATCTTATTTCTCATTATTAATGGTCAATTGCCACTTTTACATCATGTAGATTGTTGTTGTTGTTGTTGTGGTCTTCAGTCCACAGACTGGTTTGATGCAGCTCTCCACGCTACCCTGTCCTGTGCAAGTCTCTTCATCAGAGAATACGTTCGGCAACCTACATCCTTCTAAATCTGCTTACTATATTCGTCCCTCGGTCTCTCTCTACGATTTTTACCTCACACGCTTCCTTCCAATGCCAAGTTGACAATTCCTAAATGTCTCAGTATGTGTCCAACCAATCTATCCCTTCTCTTAGTCAGGATATGCCAGAAAATCCATTTCTCCCCAATTCGGTTAAGCACTTCCTCATTAGTTATGTGATCCACCCACCTAATTTTCATCATTCGTCTGTAGCACCACAGTTCAAAAGCTTCTATCATCTTTTTATCTGAACTCCTTATCGTCCACGTTTCACTCCCATACAATGCTACACTCCAAACAAATGTCTTCTGAAAGGACTTCCTAATATTTAAGTTAATATTGGATGTTAATAAGTTTCGCTTCTTTAGAAACGCTTATCTTCCCATTGGCATCCTGCATGTTATATCTTCTTTACTTCGGTTATCAGAAGTTATCTTGCTACCCAAATAACAAAACTCATCCACCACCTTTATTGTCTCATTACCCAATCTAATTCCTTCAGCATCGCCTGATTTTCTGACATTGCATTCCATTACCTTCGTTTTACTCTTGTTAATGTTCATCTTATAGCTTCCTTTCAAGACACTCTCCATCCCATTCAATTGCTCTTCCAGATCCTTTGCGGTCTCTGACAGAATTACTATGTCATCAGTAAACCGCAATGTGTTTTTTTTTTCTCCCTGCATTTTAATGCCCTCTCCAAACTTCTCCTTCCATTCCTTCACTGCCTGCTCAATGTACAGACTGAACAACATTTTGGAAAGGCTACAACACTGTCTTACTCCCTTCCCAACCTCTGCATCCCTTTCTTGTCCTTCGATTCTACCAACCGCTGCCTGGTTTTAGTATAGGCTGAATATAACTCTTCGCTCCCTATATTTTACCCCTGATACCTTCAGAATTTGGAAGAGTGTATTCCAGTCCACATTGTCAAAAGCTTTCTCCAAATCGACAAACGCTAAAAACTTAGGTTTCCCTTCCCTTAGCCTATCTTCTAAGATAAGTCCAAACTGATCTTCCCCGAGGTCGGATTCCACAAGTTTTTCCATTCGTCTGTAAATAATTCGTGTTAGTATTTTGCAACCATGACTTATTAAATTGATAGTTCTGTAATGTTCACACTTGTCTGCGCTTGCTTTCTTTGGAATTGGAATTACAATATTCTTCTTGAAGTCAGAGGGTACTTCCCGTGTCTCATACATCTTGCATACCAGGTGATACAATTTTTTCACGACTGGCTCTCCTAACGACATCAGCAGTTCAGACGGAATATTATCTACTCCAGGGGCCTTGTTTCCTTCTCTGTCAAATTCTTCTCGCAGTATCATATCTCCTAACTTATCTTCCTCCACTTTGTCTTCCATTTCTAGAACACTGCCTTTAAGTTCATTTCCTTTGTATAGACACTCTTTATATTCCTTCCACAGTTCAGCTTTCCCCTCTTTGCTTAGTACTGGTTTCCCGTCTGAGTTCTTGATATTCATACAGCTGCTTTTCTTTTCTCCAAATATCTCTTTTATTTTCCTGTAGACGGTATCTATCTTTCCCCTAGCTATGCATTCTTCTACGGTTCTGCATTTGTCCTCTAGCCACTCCTGCTTAGCCAGTCTGCATTTCCTGGCAATCTCATTTTTCAGACGTTTGTACTCCCTCTTTCCTGTTTCCCTTGCTGAATTTTTATATTTTCTCCTCTCATCAATTAAGTGCAGTATATCCTGTGTTATTCAGAGATTTCTATTACGCCTTGTCTTTTTGCCTATATGGTCCTCTGCAGCCTTCACTACCCTATCTCTCAGAGCTACCCATTCTTCTTCTTCTGTATTACTTTCCCATATTTCATCTAATCCTTGCCTAATGCTCCTTCTGAAACCCTCAACCACCTCTGGTTCCTTCAATTTGTTCATGGTCCATCTCCTACCCTTTCTACCTTTCTGAAGTCTCTTAAGTCTTAATCTGCAGTTCATAAGTAATAAGTTCTGGTCAGAGTCTATATCTGCCCCTGGATACGTCTTACAGTTTAGAACCGTTTCTAAATCTATTCCTTACCATTATAAAGTCAATCTGATATCTTCCAGTGTCTCCCGGTCTCTTCCACGTATACAGCCTTCTTTCATGATGATTAAACCAATTGTTGGTAATCATTAAATTGTACTCTGCGCAAAATTCTACCAAGCGATCTCCTCTTTCATTCCTTTATCCCAGTCCATATTCACCTACTACATTTCCTTCTCTTCCCTTTCCTACTACCGAGTTTCAGTCCCCCATCACAATCAAGTTTTCGTCTTCCTTAACTTTCTGAATGATTTCTTGTATCTCCTCATACATTCTTTCGATATATTCATCATCGGCCATGTTAGTTGGCATATAAACTTGCCCTACTGTGGTCGGTGTTGGCATCGTATCTATCTTTACTACGATAATGCGTTCACTATGCTGTTCATAGTAACTTACCCGCATTCCTATTTTCTTATTCCTGCGTTACCACCAACTGATTTTGTATTGATAACCCTGTACTCACCTGACCAGAAATCCTGTTCATCCTGCCACCGAACTTCACTAATCCCTACCATATCTAACTTTAACCTATCCATTTCTCTTTTCAAATTTTCTAGCTTACCTACGCGATTGAGGGTTAGAACATTCCACGCTCCGACCCGTAGAATGTCTTTTTTGGTTTTCTTGATGACGACATCCTCCTGAGTAGTCCCCGCCCGGAGATCCGAATGGGGGACTATTTTACCTCCGGAATATTTTACCCAAGAAGACGCCTTCATCAAATAGTCATACAGTAGAGCTGCATGTCCTCGGGAGAAGTAACGACTGTAGTTTCCCCTTGCTTTCAGTCGTTCGCAGTAACTGCATGGCAAAGCCATTTTAGTTGATGTTACAAAGCCAGCTCAGTCAATCATCCAGACTGTTACCCCCGTAACTACTGAAAAGGCTGCTGCCCCTCTTCAGAAACCACACGTTTGTCTGACCTCACCACAGATACCCCTCCACTGTGGTTGCACCTATGGTACGGTTACCTGCATCGTTGAGGCACACAAGCCACTCCACCTCGGCAATGTCTGTGGTTCATGGGGGTGGTAGATATCTTACCATATCATTTTGCAGTTGCTCTTGATCTCCTTGTGACTTTAATAACCGATAAGTGACAGCATCATCCGCTAACAGTCTAAGGGAGCTACTCAGATTGTCTCTTAGATCGTTTATAAAAATAAGGTACTGTAGGGGCCCTATAACGCTCCCTGGGAAACGCCAGAGGTTACTTCTGTTTACTGTTATTTTCCAGGATACAGCAGAGAGATAGAATTTTAAAAATATAACTGTAATTTTTACTGTCATGAGCTTGAACCATTTAAACCAGCTTCCACCAATTTATCTAAAACACAATTCTGTCAAGCCTGGAGATGGAGCTACAAGCGATATAAGTCAGGGCGGATACCACACACCGTACATAACACAATGCGCCCTCTGAAGGATCTGCGGACGATATGTAACGTCGCCAATGTCATAGAGGGAAACACTTCTTGGGTGTGTTGTTAGACTGTCGACTGTTGCCTTGCAAGTCGAAACACAATTACAAACACGAATCAGTGTGCCGGTGTCACTTAGGAATGAGGGTGGCCTACACTTCTGAGTACATTGACATATTGCTGACTCTCGACGAGTGCCCACACGATCAGAGGCGCCGACTTTTGAAAATCAGTGTAGGTGCTCTATATCACGGTTCACAAATGTTCGAAACCGACCCTCCTGAAAATCATGTTCATGCATTTTTACTTGATAAAAGATAATAGGCAGTCGTCTGGCCTTTTAAAGATAGAAGGAAGAAAGAGGAAGAAGAAAATGAAAGCATGGCTGCATTAGGACACTACAATAAAGTGATGTAATTGGTCGAAGTGGATATTTCGATATAAGTAACACCCCAAAACTTCAACACGACCAATGAAATCATTTTTCACTGTACACTAATCTAACACTTTTTGTGCGAAGCTATTCTTTCTGACAAAAGCGTTTGGTAGAACACCGTCACCAAGGTTTAAAGAATTCTTTGAAATATTTTTTTTGGTCAGTTCCAAGCAAGAGCTGTATACTTCATCGTAACTTTCATCACTTCGAGATAACTTCATGACTTCTCTGACAGTATTAATGTATTCCAAGGCTTTTTTAAGCCTGAGAGAAAAGCGTTACAAATTTCAACTGTATCTTTAATTTTAATAACAAGGGAAGTGACAATCATAAATAAAAAATTATTAACTTTTGCATCAACATCAGATTCTTCAAGCTAAATTCCTGAAAGAACACAATTGAATGTTCATAACTGCGTATACCTAAAAGGTCAAAAGGACCGACGTGCTTCAGGATGAATAAAGCTAGCATAGTGGGTAAAACACGGACACTCATTACTACTCGCTTGGGGACCCGCGTACAAAACTGATAATTTCTTTCCCGTATGAAATACCGTCTCTTGCTATGGTCACGTTTGACATTGCCTCTTGAGTCATAAGGTAGGTTTTGATTTTTCCCGATTTTTTTAAATGTATACCATTTCATTTTCCACGTGAATTTTTTTGTGGGTGCTCAGCACAACCAAAAAATTCTTGGGGGGTGCACGAGCCCTGGAGCACCCACGGAGTCGGCGCCCCTGCACACGATGCAAGTGAAGCAGCAGCCATTAAGTTCTTACGTGCTGATTACTGGAAAATGACTTCGGGAAGCAGACAGCTAGAGCACAGCAGTAACAGAAGAAGACCTGCAATAAGTGATGAGACGGGGTGTTTATTTAAGCTGCAACCCTCCATGATCTCAAGTAAGTTTACTACGGGAAGTTGCTTCGGTCACTGGTATCAGCCTGACATGTGTGTGGTGTATAGAACAGGGTCACGGGTTTTACCTTACCGTTTGTCACTGACCCAGGAGTTGCATGGGAACGATTTCTATTTGAAAGTTATTCTCTGTGAATGGTCCATGATGAATTTTTCTCTGGACTCCTTATAAAGTGTCATGTTCTCTGATGATTCCAGTTTCACAATTTATGGTGCTATGAACCATCATAACATGCATTACTTGGCCACAAAAATCCTTGGTGGTGATCTATTAATGTGTGTGTGAAATTCTTGGGAATGAAAGATTGGTCCACACTACCTCTCAGATGCACTGTCAATTGAGATGTGTTGAGCTTGTGGATGCAGCACGATGGTCACCTGACCCATTCTGCTCATGGTGTTGAGGAAGAACTGAACAACAAGGTGGTTTGGATGCCTAGGTCGTCAAGAATGGCCCGCAAGGTCGCTCGACTTAACACCAGTTGATTTCTTTTTGTAGGCTTTCTAAAGAATCTAAATTATGTCACTGAGCCCATAAACCCAAATGATCTAAAACGGCCCGCGAGGGAGAAGCCGCATGGTCTAATGCATCATGCTACAGACTGGACGGCCGCTCGCGCCGGGGATTCAAGTCCTCTCTCGAGCATGGTTGAGTGCGTGGTTCTTGGGTTCAGTAGTTTCAAGTCTAAGGACCGAATACCACAGCGATTTGGTTTAACATGTTTACAAACATTTGAAAATTTGATTTTGATCTTAAAACGATGTATCGAGGAAGGTTGTCGCGACGTTACATCTAGTCCGCAAATGCTTTAGAAGGCACATTACGTTATGCATTCAGGAACATGTACATACATTTGAACACCTCATTTAAATCAACATACCGCCGCCAGAAAATTTACTCCTCAGTCATGTATTATGTGTAGCTTGTGGTATACATCCCTGAAACTTTGAAGGGTTGTAGCTCAAAACTAAATGTGTTACAAACGTTATTTGTATTGATTTGTTCTCAGCTAGTTTAAATGGTTAGTGTTCATTATGGGAAAACTACTGCTTCATAAAAAAGTGGATCTCTTTGCTGAAAGTCTCTGGAGAATAACAACAGTAACTAAGTTGATAGCTCCTAGAGAGAGTTTCGTATGTAGACCTACCTCGAAAACTTTTCCCGTCACCTATTTCTTTACATGTTCTCTCTCTCTCTCTCTCTCTCTCTCTCTCTCTCTCTCACACACACACACACACACACACAAATATACATATACAGGGTGTACCTAAAGTCCGGTAACAGTTTCAATTATTTATTGCACAAGTATCGAGCATTGTACAGATTTCATACATATGTCATTTTGAAAAGGAACTCTGAAAGTTTTTTTTTCCATGTATACCACCACAGCATAGTTTGGTAATATGCCGGTAGTCAGCGCTAGTTTCAAATATTGCGAGTTCAGGCGCGGAGCGAGCTTTCTGTGTATTGGAGTTCGACAAAAAACAAGTGTGCTACAGTTGTTCAACAGATGTTTAGAACCAGTTACAATAAGAAGGCACCAACAAGGAAGGCCATTTACAAATGGCGCAGCAAATTGGTTACGACGGGTTACTCGTGGCAAGCAAAGAGAAGCGGACGTCGTAGTGTGAGTGAATATGGAGCGCGTACGAGAGACATTCTTAAGGAGACCAAAGAAATCGGTACGTCGTGCATCCCGTGAACTCAAAATGGCTCCAATAACAGTGTGCAAAGTTCTGCGACAGAAGTTGTCTATGAAACCATTCAAATTGTAGCTAGTGCAGAAGATTAATGACGACCGCAAAGACAAGAACTTTAGTTTTGTTCGAAAATGCAACAATTGAATGAGGATGGGGATAGCATTGTTGATCGCTTAATTTTTAGCGACGAATACACTTTTCACGCTAACGGGAAGAGAAAGGGCGTAATTGTCGAATCTGGGGTACAAAGCACAGGACGAGTGGCCAGCCCGCTCACTGCCCGCGGGAAGGTCGCCCCCAATCCGTGGTGGATTGGGAGGTCTCCTCAGCGCGTGTCAGGCGGCGTAAGACTTCCCGGGGGACCGAAGTGGTGGCCTCCCCGGTTAGTCTTGCCAACAGATTCGAGGCGCTGTATGTGGCAGGGGATGTTCCTGTCGCAGATGGTGTCGCTTGTCCTGTACTCGTCCCCCTGCCTTCAAGATCCGGGCACTCACAGAGGGTGGGTTAGTAGTTGGGAGCTCCAACGTTAGGTGGGTGATGGAGCCCCTTAGGAAAATGGCTGCTAGGGAGGGGAAGAAGTCCAATGTGCACTCCGTGTGCAGACCGGGGGGAGTCATTCCAGATGTGAACGGGTCCTTCTGAATGCCATGAAGAGCACAGGGTGCAGCCAGCTGCAGGTGGTGGCCAATGTCGGGACCAATGTGTGTCGCTTTAGATCGGAAGAGATCCTCTCTGGTTTTGAGAGGCTATCAGAAGTGGTAAAGACTGCCAGTCTTGCTTGCAAGATGAAAGCGGAGCTCACCATCTGCAGCATAGTTGACAGGACTGACTGCGGACCTTTGGGTCAGAGCCGAGTGGAGTGTCTGAATCAGAAGCTCAGACGGTTCTGCGACCGTGTGGGCTGCAGATTCCTCGACTTGCGCCAAAGAGTGGTGGGTTTCCGGGTTCCGCTAAATAAGTCGGGAGTCCACTATACTCAGGAAGCGGTTACACGGGTAGCGGGGACTGTGTGGCGTGGACTGGGCGAGTTTTTAGGTTAGAGGGCCTCGGATATACACAAAATGGGTTTCAGTCTCAAAGGGGGCAGGTCAGACACAGGACGAAAGCAGATCTCGAAACCATTGGTATAACAGTTGTAAATTGTCGTAGCTGTATTGGGAAAGTTCCAGAGCTCCAAGCGCTTATAGAAAGTACTGAGGCACAAATCGTTATAGGTTCTGAAAGCTGGCTGACGCCTGAGAAGTTTGTCCGAAGGCCAAATGGTCTTCAGAAAGGATAGAATAAATAAAAAAGGGGGTGGCGTGTTTATTGCTGTTACAAACGGTTTATCCTGCAGCGAAATTAAAGCAGATACTTCCTGTGAGTTGGTCTGGGTAGAGGTTATACCTGACAACCGGAATAAATTAATAATTGGATCTTTCTATCGGCCCCCTGACTCAGAAGATGCGGTTGCCGAAATGTCCAAAGAAAGCTTGAATCACATTTCAAATAGATATCCAAAGCATACCGTTATAATCGGTGGCGACTGTAATTCACCCTTGATATGTTGGCATAATTACGTATTCAAAACCGACGGCAAATATAAAACATCGTCCGAACTGGTTCTGAATGCTTTTTCTGAAAACTACTTCGAACAGATATTGCATGAACCCACTAGAACAGTAAGTGGTTGCGAAAATACCCTTGATCTCCTAGCAACAAATAATCCTGAGCTAGTACAGAGCATAAAAACAGATACAGGGATTAGCGAACATCGGGTTGTAGTAGCGAGACTGACTGTCGAAATTCCCAAATGCACCAAAAATAAACGAAATATATATATCTATTCAATAAAACAGATAAAAATTCGCTTCAATCTTTCTTGAGTGATAGTCTCCAGTCTTTCAAAACTAAAAATGCGAGTGTAGATCAGTTGTGGCTCACTTTCAAAGACATAATATTAGTAGCAATCGAGAGATTTATACCAAATAAATTAATAAAAGATGGGGCTGACCCCCCGTGGTACACAAAACAGGTCAGATCACTGTTGCAGAAGCAAAGAAAAACGCATGCAAAATTTAAAAAGATACAGAATCCACAAGACTGGCAGTCTTTTACTGAAACTCGCAACCTAGCGCGGACTTCAATGCGAGAACCCTATAGTAGTTACCACAACGAAATGCTGGCTCGTAATCTTGCAGAAAATCCAAAGAAATTCTGGTCATATGTAAAGTACACTAGCGGCAAAACACAAACAATACCTTCACTACGCGATAGCAATGGTAATACTACCGATGACAGTACGGCTAAAGCAGAATTACTAAACACAGCTTTCCGAATTTCGTTCACCAAAGAAGACGAAGTGAACACTCAGTATTCAATCCAAGAACAGCTGCCAGCATGCGAAACTTAGATGTTCCTGGAGTAGTAAAACAACTTAAGTCACTAAACAAAAACAAATCTTCCGGGCCAGATTGTATACCAACAAGATTCCTCTCAGAGTATGCTGATGCAATAGCTCCGTACTTAGCTATAATTTACAACCGATCACTCAGCGAAAGATCCGTACCCAAAGACTGGAAAGTTGCCCAAGTTACTCCAATATTCAAGAAAGGCAATAGGGGTGATCCCCAAAGTTACAGGCAAATCTCATTGACGTCGAATTGCAATAGGATTTTGGAACATATACTATGTTCGAATATTATGAACTACCTCGAAGAGAACGACCTATTAACTAATAATCAACACGGATTCAGAAAGTATCGCTCTTGCGAAACACAGCTTGCCCTTTATTCACACGAAGTGTTAAGTGCCATCGATAAGGGATCTCAAATCGATTCCATATTTCTGGATTTCCGGAAGGCTTTTGACACTGTACCCCACAAGCGGATTCTAATGAAATTGCGTGCTTATGGAATATCTCCCCAATTATGCGATTGGATTCACGATTTCCTATCAGAAAGGACACAGTTCGTTGTAATTGACGGTAAGTCATCGAGTAAAACAGAAGTGATATCTGGCGTTCCACAGGGAAGCGTAATAGGTCCCCTACTCTTCCCTGTGTTTATAAACGATTTAGGAGACAATCTGAATAGCTCCCTCAGACTGTTCGCAGATGATGCTGTCGTTTATCGGTTAGTGAAGTCAACACAGGATCAAAAGCAAATGCAAAGCGATTTAGACAAAATTTCCACACGGTGCGAAAATTGGCAATCGACATTAAATAATGAAAAGTGTGAAGTAATACACATGACCACTAAAAGAAATCCGCTGAACTTCAATTACGCGATAAATCAGTCAAACCTTAAGGTCGTAAATTCTACCAAATACCTAGGAGTTCCAATTACGAACAACTTTGACTGGAGAGAACACACAGAAAATATTGTGGGGAAAGCGAATCGAAGGTTACGTTTCATAGGCAGAACGCTTCGAAGATGCACCAGCTCCACCAAAGAGACTGCCTACATCACACTTGTGCGTCCTCTCCTGGAGTACTGTTGCCCCTTGTGGGGCCCCTCACCAGGTGGGACTGACGGACATTGAGAAGGTTCAGAGAAGGGTAGCTCGTTTTGTTTTATCACGTTACGGTGGGGGGGGGGGGAGCGTTACGGAAATGTTGTACGAACTGGGGTGAAAACCATTAAAAGAAAGAAGTTATTCATTGTGATGTGATCTGTTTGCGAATTTTCAATCACCGACTTTTACTTCTGAATGTGAAAATATTTTGCTAACATTCACCTACTTAGGGAGCATGACCATCCCAATAAAATAAGAGAAATCAGATCGAAAACGTAACGATTTAGGTGTTCTTTCTTCCCGCGCGCTATTAGAGAATGGAGCCTTAGAGAAAAGTTATGAAACTGGTTAATGAACCCTCTGCCAGGCACTTAAATGTGATTTGCAGAGTATCTAAGTAGATGTAGATGTAGACGAATGCATTGAATTTCAGCGTGATTCCCCAAAATGATTTTTTGTGCCTTGTAACGTCGAAAACTGTATGGGCTACTCTTCTTCGTCCAGATCAATGTCACTAAATATTCCTACTTGGAGATGTTACAGCCTCTTGAGTGTTTCCCAGTAAACCTATATGTCATGAGTGTTGCCTGTTGACAAGGGATGCTCCATGACCGGTATAGCATCTGAACTCGCCATGTTTGCGACTAGGACTGACTATCAGGGAAATTACGAAACTATGCCGTGGCGAGAATGAAACTTTCATTCTGCAGTGGAGAGTGCGCTGATATGAAACTTCTTGGAAATTTAAAATTGTGTGTCGGAACCGGGACTCGAACCTGGGCCTCACAACTTTACTTCCGCCAGTACCTCGCCTCCTGCTTTTCAAACTTCAGTCTGGAAACAACCCTTAGGCTGTGGCTAAGCAATGTCTCCACCATATCCTATCTTCCATGAGTGTTAGTCTTGCAAGGTACGCAGGAGAGCTTCTGTGAAGTTTGGAAAGTAGGAGGCGAGGTACTGGCGGAAGTAAAGTTGGGAGACCCAGGTTCGAGGAAGTATACTTGTGAGGCGGCTTTGTGAGTCGTGTCGGGATAGCTCAGTCGGTAGAGCGCTTGCCCGCGAAAGGCAAACGTACCAGGTTCAAATCTCGGTACCGGTAAGTAGGATAGGTATACCGATACCAGCCCACTTTGAAGGTGAATAACAGGTTGCACCAACCTCCACACCCCACGTATACCGGTTCTGAGACACTTGGGAGGTCTCTCCTCCTCCCTAGAGGTCAAGGTAAAGGTCACCGACCTTACAAGGGCCGGAACCAGGACACAATAGGGCAAATTCACGTTCCGGGAATCGAACCAACGTCCTCCGACCTCGGAATCCCCTTTTATAAAAATTTGTCATGATTAATGACTTCTACAATACCCACACCTCACTATGCCGAAGATAGCTCACTTTGTGAGGTCTCCCCCCCCCCTCCACACCCCACTATACTGATTCTGAGACACTCGGGAGGTCTCCTGCTCCTCCCTAGTAGTCAAGGCCAAGGTCACCGACCTTACAAGGGCCATTTGTGGCCCACCGAGCTCAAGTTCACATTCCGGGAATCAATCCCGCGCCCTCCGACCTCGTAATCCCCCCACAGCGCGCGTGTTCCGAGAATTTTATATTACGTAGAGCCATCGCTGTTTATGTAGGGAACTGACTAATGCTTAATCATACAGACGCGCAGAGGGACTCTGGAGACATTCGTCCCTAACCGCGCGTTCGGAAAAAAAAAGGGGGGGGGTGGACGTGGCGCGGCCGTAACATCCGCAAATTAAGTCAAGATCACGCGGCCGGACGTAGAGGGTTAGAGGCTCCCGCACCCTCGTCCACACATCAGCCGGGTTGAAACTCCACCAAAATTAAGTCAAGAATACGCGCCCCTTACCGCGCGGCCGAAAAGTAAGCAGCGCTGGCCGCCACGCCCTAAGGCCGACCGCAAGGGGCGTACCACAGGCCGTCCCTCTTACTGGCAGCGAAATACCGCAGGGCGCGTGTACCGTACTCGTCCACACACCTGCCGGCCGCCGGATCCAGCTTAATTTTCAACTTTCAGTTCCGAATAGCAGCATCACTCTTCCCTCCTGTGCAAATCCTCCAACCAACAACGTTCGAGATTTTAACTTTTATTTCCTAACTAATGCGACTCTTAAAGCAATTCTACACCACACTAATTCGGAATTTCTATATAGAATTTTTAAGATTACAATTTGTTTTTAAACGAGTCATCATTCCGCTATTAATATAGACACACAGAGCACAGTAAACATAGGGTTCTTAGGATTTTTAGTAAGGGCTAGACTTGGCGAACGACCTTGTTTTTTTTAGGTGTCAGATCTAATTCTGCGATAACTGTTTCCGACGGCATTGTGAGGAAAATGTTCTGGACTGGGAGAAATATGATTCTCCTGCTTTAATATAGCTCTTCTGTGTGATACTTATATCGTCCTCGATGACGTCAGTATTAAGAATCTCCACGTGATTTACAGACACACAAACCATCGCGCGGTGTACCTATGCATACCGCAACCAACATATGTGTTTAAAAACAAAATCGCGAGTTAGATAATAAATGGGAACAAGACTAAGTTTTTCAAACGAATTCTTCTTAAATATTTTTATTCCATAGGGTTTTAACTTCTCAAATGATGTCTACTGTAAATGCAAATATTTTATAAGTCCCAGCCGTAGCTAGGTTTCTCAACACCTTCTGTTTAAAAACCATATGTAAACAGGTCTTTGAGAGTTATTCTCGACATGTGTGATAAACTCCACGGTAACGGTAAATACAAGCAAAGAACGCTCTATTGACACGCAACAAACGACAGACGTGTTAAAAAGAAAAAGCGCGCGTTAGATAATAAACGGGAAGTAGTTGAAACGTTTTGAGTACTACAGGGACAAAATTATATACGTCCTGAAATTCGAGAGTATATCATTTCTGTATTTGTTAAATTACTGGTTGGAAAAAGAAATTTAAGATCTCCACGTGGATTTGAAATATAAGTTTAAAATCAAGTGGGCGCTAGTAAAACCGTTTCTATGCCCCATGTGTGTACGATACCATCTCCTCGGATACAAAATCATGCGGTAATTCCGTATGGACTCTAGGTTCACAACTTTTGCAAACGAATGCTTCTTAAAATATTGTTTTTCCATAGGCTTTTAACTCCGGAAATGACTTCTCTGTAGGTAGATTGACAACACATTCGGATACGAAGTATTCGTTATTTTTGAGCAAATCCAAACGAGAGTTCATCTTTACAAACACGTGACCAATCTCCCAGGCTGTTTACTGTAAATGCAAATCTTTTATAAGTTCCAGTCGTAGCTAGGTTTCTCAACACCCTCTGTTTAAAACCATATGTAAACCTCGCTTGGATATCTTTCTCCAGCATCAGCTTGTATTCGTCCTTTTTGACGGATGCTTTAGCCATATATTCAAGTTTCCGTTTCTTGGCTTCGATATCCACCAGTTCCAGTTTTCTTTTTCGTGTACACTATGCATTAACTACACGTAGTGGTGTAATTTCTTTAATGGGGAATGGTTTGAAACTGCACGATAGATTTACTTTTTTTTCGCTGGAGTAACGGAATGACGGTATTTGTAGATAACAGACCTAATTCGACGATATCTGTATCTGGAGAATAATGTTCTGGATTGGGAGAAATATGCTTCTCCTACTCCGCAGAAGAGTAAAAGGCTCTTTCCTCAAAGGGAAGAAACCTAGGACGATTATACGTCGCAAAGGAGATACTGTGCTACAACAACTTACAACTCTACCCCTTTTAGGGCAAAGCGACCTACAGATCGAAAGTCATCTGTCTACACACTTTATAAAATCGATAATATGATTACCGATAACTTTGTTGACACCAGGGTTCGTGACTTGAGATACAGATTTATTACATATTTTTACTCTGCAATTCGATGTTAACTACTGCTTTATCGCTGCGTTTTTCTGTGCAGTCTCCTTCCATATGTAAGTCATGGTGGTATACAAGATAGTCAGACATTTCCACTTTGTGTGATTCCCAAATCCAGGAGATAGAAATCGTCATGATATTAGAAGTACAGAGAAAAATCATCTACTCCAGGGGTCTTGTACTGAAACAATTTCCCAGATACCGTACTGAGCATTACAACCGCAACCGCAAACAACTCCACCATGCTATCATGTGTCGCAGTGCAAAACTTGTCGAATTTACTACGCAGGTAAAACTTAAAAGAACTGTCCATTTCCTACTTTACCATTACAAACTGGCTCCAGACAGTCCACTTGATTACGCATTTTACCTACCATAATGTTGTCGCAAAAAATTCTGTAAATGGATGTAGGCACACTAAAGTGCTTCTTGCTTACGAGCGTAGCATTTTCGGTTTAATTTATGGTACCAATGTCGACTTTTCCCGACATGCATAACAAGCAGCAACGCAAAATAGTCTACACCATTTCGAACTAATACAAAACCCAAAAAAAAAAAAAATGTCGAATGCCAAGAGCAGTCCTTTAGAGACTAAACGTACGATTAAACATACTTCCCAACGAAGGTAACTAGCCCACTTAACGTCAGGAGATTTATAAAACACCTCCGATTCTCGGCCTCACCGGTACGCAGCCGAGATGCTTGCATTCGTAAACACCACTGTTCGCACCAGATTAAGAATGGGGAGAGCTAATTTTACGAATATAAAATTACGTTGGTACTATCAACAGACACGAAACAGAAAACTGGAACTGGTGGATATCGAAGCCAAGAAACAGAAACTTGAATATATGGCTAAAGCATCCGTCAAAAAGGACGAATACAATCTGGTGCTGGAGAAAGATATCCAAGCGAGGTTTACATATGGTTTTAAACAGAGGGTGTTGAAAAACCTAGCTACGGCTGGGACTTATAAAATATTTGCATTTACAGTAGACATCATTTGAGAAGTTAAAACCCTATGGAATAAAAATATTTAAGAAAAATTCGTTTGAAAAACTTAGTCTTTTTCCCATTTATTATCTAACTCGCGATTTTGTTTTTAAACACATATGTTGGTTGTCGCATATGTAGTCTAAACGAAGGTCTTCTATAGCTCTAACGAGTACCTCTGTTTCAAATACCATCCAAAAAGTTTCAACTAGTACCCGAAATGTTTAAACTAGTACTCCATGTGGTGTAGACTATTTTGCGTTGCTGGTTGGTAGGTATGTCGAGGAAAGTTGATAATCTTGTTTCTGTCAAAATATTTGCATTTACAGTAAACAGCAAGAGAGAATGGTCACGCATCGGTGTGCTGATCGAAATTAGCGGCAACGCAGGATGTATTCTACATTAAAGGGTGCGCTAAAAACGTGTTTGTGGAGATGCACTCTCGTTTTAATTTGCTCAAAAGGAACGGCTACATTGTATCAAAATATGTTGCCCATCTACCTACAGAGAAGTCATTTGCGGAGTTAAAACCTATGGAATAGCAATATTTAATCTAGGTGTGTTCCTGTAGAACTCAAACCGTTTTAACTACTTCCAGTTTATTATCAGACACCTTATGTGACGAACAATTTCCGAGAGGGCCTTTTCTTTTTTTTTTTCTTTTTGATAGTTCAAAATGTTTGACTTTGGTTAGAATTGTTTTAAATAATTGCTCGATAAATGTATGTAGGTTATACGACGCTTAAGAGGACACACCCGTAGCATTACACCGAATTTCTTTACGTCGCGTCTATATTTAGCTGTAAAATTGCGTTATTTACGAGTTTTAATTAAGGATGGATGTATTACAATATTTAAACAGTAAAAACACTTGTTTTAATAGTCGTATGTCGTAGTAAATAGAATGTGCAGTAAAAATCACCAAATACTCTCCATTGGAAAAATTATAAGTAGTTTTTATTAGAGCGGTAAAAATGTAGGCAAATAAAATGTATTGGATTTCGAAAGTTACCTTCCCTGCACTTACCGATTTAATAGCTGGAGGCAGAAATGCTAGACATGGATGTAAATTTTAGCTAACAGTTAAAAACTATAATGGATGTTATAAAAGCTACAAAAAGTTTAAACTAGTAAAACTTAAAAGTTTAAGCTAGCACTCCAAAAAAGTTTAAACTACTTCCCGTTTATTATCTAAAACACACTATTTTTTTTAGTCTTAAAACGACGAGCATGTTGTGAGATTTCTTAAAATAATAAAACGCTGTAATATTTTGTTTAAACTGGTAAATCTTCCAGACACGAAAGACCTAGAAAAGCTTATAAATTATGCTCTGTCAGCTTTTAGTTTCAATTGTATACCTGTAAATTATGTGGATATTCGTAATACTGACTCCAGCAAGGACGATATAAGTATTACGCAGAAGAGCAACTTTAAAGCAGGAGAAACACATTTCTCCCATTACAGGCTGTTATTCCAATGTGGATTTAAACTACAAGTTAAAAATTAAGATGGATGTTATTAAAATCATGCCAAACAAACAAGCAAAGAGTTCGTTTCCGTGGAGTTTATCACACATATCGAGAGAAACTGTCAAAGTCATGTTTACATATGGTTTTTAAATAGAGGGTGTTGTGACATCTAGTTACGGCTGGGACTTATAAAATATTTCCATCTACCTACAGAGAAGTCATTTGCAGAGTTTAAACCTATGGAATAGCAATATTTAATTTTGTTCCTGTAGTGCTCGAAACGTCTCAACTACTTTCCGTTTATTATCTAACGCGCGCTATGTTTGTTTATTTTTTTTTTTTTAAACAAGTTAGTCGGATGTTGCAAACATCGGTTATGCGAAGAGATACATTTATTTTTTGCTCAGACGCCTTAGGTTACGAACTATTTCCCAAAGACGGAACTTTTGTTGTTGTTGGATAGTTCAAAATGTTTGACTTTGGATAGAACTTTTTTTAAAAAATAATTCCTCGATAAATGTATGTAGGTTATACGACACTGCAAAATTGCATCACGACTCTCTCTAAGTGAGGGTACTGTTTATACCGTGTCACTACCGACTGTGCTATCCCGACACGATTCACGATGCCGCCTCACATTTTAATCTGCCAGGAAGTTTCATATCAGCGCACACTCCGCTGCAGAGTGAAAGTTTCATTCTGGAAACATCCCTTAGGCTGTGGCTAAGCCATGTCTCCACCATATCCTTTCTTCCAGGAGTGCTAGTCTTGCGTGTTTGCAAGAGAGCTTCTGTGAAGTTTGGAAAGTAGGAGGCGAGGTACTGGCGGAAGTAAAGTTGTGAGGCGGCATCGTGAATCGTGTCGGGATAGCACAGTCGGTAGTGCGCTTGCCCGCGAAAGACAAAGGTCCCAGGTTCGATTCCCGGTTCCGGCACACAATTTTAATCTGCCAGGAAGTTTCATATCAGCGCACACTCCGCTGCAGAGTGAAAGTTTCATTCTGGATACAGAGATGTCGTTTGCGGAGTTAAAACCTATGGAATAGCAATATTTAATCTAGGTGTGTTCCTGTAGAACTCAAACCGTTTTAACTACTTCCCGTTTATTATAAGACACCTTATGTGACGAACGATTTCCGAAAGAAGGAACTTTTTTTTTTGGATAGTTCAAAATGTTTGACTTTGGTTAGAATTTTTTTTTAAAATAATTCCTCGATAAATGTTTGGAGGTTATACGACGCTTAAGAGTACACACCTGTAGCATTACACCGAATTTCTATATGTCGCGTCTATATTTAGCTATTCCTTCAAACCGTCTTGATTGCAATTTTTTATTAGTTAATGACGCGTTTCGCCCTTTAGCAGGGCATCTTCAGATTATCTGCGTGACAAAATTTACACAAAATTACAAGGCGGAATTACAAACGGTTTTAATGGTACATGGGCTTATTTTGTGTTAAGAAGACAGTATAAATGGCAAACAAAGCTTACAATGCGCTCTCTGTGGTGTGACAACGTAAGTTGTTATTGCGGTGTTTCTATTTTCCTGGAATGTTTTTTGGATTTCCTTGTGGCACTACAAATGTTCGGGTAACATCGAATTACAGTTGGAACGTACTTGGTAAATATGTGAGAAACATAAAACCGATTTTTAAGATTACCTTAATCGAAGCGGTCGTCTCTTATGACACAAGATAAGCCCATGTTTACAATTGCGCTCACGGGCGGTGGGCGAGCGTGGTGTGCTGCTCCGCCGACTTGTACAGACTAAGGCAGTGTGGGTAGGGAGTGACATAGGAAGCTGATGTATAAGACGGGACGGGTGAAATCTAGCTATCTGAATACAAATTTAACGAAAGGGAGGTTATTAAGCAGGACAGAAGTTTATAATTTATGTTGGTATTTGTAAATGAGAGGAAATTTATTTGAACAGAGACATCATAATATCTAGGAATGTTTGATCTTTGTATGCCAACTGATCGTTTAGGAGGTGTGGGTGTCCAAAGTAAGCGCGCTTCGCTATCTCAAAATGTTCAAATGTTTGTACAGCTTATGGGACCTAACTACGGGGTCATCAGTCCCTAAACTTACAAACTACTTATGAACTACTTACGAACTGCTTCGCTATCTCAAACTCTTCCAGTAAATTTAGCTTCCGCACCTTCTGCGCAATATGTAAGATTTGTATGTTGTCAATGGTAGGTTGTTGATGATTGGATGCTTTAGTGTGTTCCGCAAAAGGGGAATGTTTTTTGAGTTGGCCTTTTTTGTAAGAAGGTACTCACTAAAACGTACTTTAAAGGTCCGGCCTGTCTGTCCTATATATTCAGCTGGGCATTCGGGACATTGTAGTTTGTAGACTCCTGAGGAAAGGTATCTGTCCTTATTGGCTTGTTCGTTGTGTGGGAGAATTTGCTGCATGCTCAAACGGCTATTAAATACGACTTGTACATTTGTGCCACGAAAGAGTTTAGCCAGGTCAGAAAAATATCCCATGAAAGGAATGGGGATACGTTTAACTTCATCGTCAGGTGTTACCGAGCGAAGCTGTGGTACATCTTTAGAACGTTTTTTATTGTACATCCAAAAAACATTCCAGGAAAATAGAAACACCGCAAAAGAACTTACGGTGTCACACCACGGAGAGCGCATTGTAAGCTTTGTTTACCATTTATACTGTCTTCTTAAAACAAAATAAGCCCATGTACCATTATAACCTGTTATTCACCTTCAAAGTGGGCTAGTTTCGGTATACCCATCCTACTCCAGCACACAATTTTAATCTGCCAGGAAGTTTCATATCAGCGCACACTCCGCTTCAGACTGAATGTTTCATTCTGGAAACATCCCGTAGGCTGTGACTAAACCATGTCTCCACCATATCCTTTCTTCCAGGAGTGCTAGTCTTGCAAGTTTCGCAGGTGAGCTTCTGTGAAGTTTGGAAAGTAGGAGGCGAGGTACTGGCGGAAGTAAAGTTGTGAGGCGGCATCGTTCCTAGCTTGCTTGTATTCGTTGACGTAAATTAATAAAAATACGAATATTTAATTACCATATGTTTTCATTTCTGCTCCTGTTTTATTCCAAAGTGTATTCTCGATCTCTGTGTCCGTGTGTTTTGGATTGGAGAGATAATATAACACAGGATAGTTGCGCACTACCTTATTACGTTTTTCATCATTCATCTATATTACTATAAACTCCCAAACGCGAACGCAACAAGTGACCATGCCGCGGCCGTGAAATCATTTATCGACGGCAAGAAACACGGCGATCACGGTACCGCTCCGGCGGGAGCACGGTGGTCACTGTCACGGACACGCCACGGCCGAGTGTGATCGTTGCCACCTAAAACCCCAGAAATATGCCTGTCGGCCGCCTCATGGCACTGGCATGGCACTGTGCCGTCGCGGATGAGTGTGAAGCGGCCTTAATGGGCATTTCGAGGCCTGTGTGGGACGGAGTTGATGTATATATTGGAATAAAATGAAATACACGCATAATTTAAAAAGCGTGGTTTGGACTTACGTAAATAAGGGGGAAATGTTTAATGTAAAATTATTACCAATTTCGAATATATAATATACAACTCGCTGCCATACTGTTCATCCAATGGCGATAACATGTGCACATAAGAATCTTAAATCAAGAGGAACGGCACTGTTTACATAATAATTGGCCCACAGCATGGCGGAGGATACTTTGCAACAGACCTCGACACTACTCTATAATTTTATTTCTATCTTGATGAAATTTGGTACATTTGGCCTTCAGAACAAGAAAAACTTCACTGTCTACATATCGTACTATGCCTGGCCCTGGGTATGTTCCGACTTTCACGCCGTTTGATCGATCACCAATAATTTGGTTAGTATTATAATTTTTCATTTATAGGGGAGATGGGAGATGAACAGAGAGAGGGGACAGGAGGAGATTGACAGAGAGTGAGGGAGGTAATGACCGAGGCATGGGGACGGCGACTGATATAGTGGTAATTACAAAAAGGTGCTTCAGAGGGGGTTGGTGTTGATTTGTGTTTACGAAACGAATTACACAAGCAGTTTGGTTCAGATAGTGTAGCGAGCGCGTAGTACAATGGAAAAAAACTTGACTTACCCAAAGCTATGGCATGGGAAGTCATAGGAAGGCTGGAAGCAGGACAGATACAGAGAGAGGTGGCTGCAGCTATTGGAGTGTCCGAAAATGTAATTTGCAGAACCTGGAAGCGATTTCAGACAGCAGGAACCGTTGAAAGAAGGCAAGGCCAAGGTCGTCCACGATTAACATGAGCAAGACATAACCGTTATCTTCGGTTAACAGTCCGTCGACACAGGAGGCTGAATGCTTGCAATTGAGCTTCAACGCACCCTCCAGGCAGCAACAAGTCGCGCAATATCAACAAAAATAGTCCGAAATCGACGTCGGGAATGTGGCCTCTACACACGGAGGCTTATGGTGTGTGTCCCAGTAATAACATGACAGTGTTTAGCCTGCAGAAACTGGGCGGAGGAACATCAGGATTACAGTCGTAACGAATGGCGCCGGGTTCTGTTCAGTTGAGTCAACATTTTGTGTTCATTAGTACAATTCTCGTCCCCTCATCTGGAGAGAACGTGGAAGTTGGAACAATCCTTCTTATATGCAGGAAACATCACCATATTATGGCGGCGGACGAACGGTGTGGGCAGGAGTCAGTATTAGCGTTCGTGCGGATCAAACTGGATTGAGCATGCTGCAGTGTTATCAGGTCCTCTGCACTTTCCTCAGAGCCACATTTGGACCTACCAATCTGAGCTTGTGGGCCCAGGCACTGCCCCGTATCCCACAGTTGCTGGAAGCATACTATTATGGTATAACTTAATCGCATTAGGTGGCAATTAAAACTTCTCTGGCCGATTGAGATCAATTTGTTCAATAGGGCTAAGGTTTTTCTTAAGTCTTGCTCAATGTGGCTCCCAAAGGACAGTGTCCGGTCAAGATGGACACTCAGGTAGTTCGCCATCTTTTGGTGTCTTATTGATTCTCCGTCAAGTATAATAATAGGGCCCCTTCGCAGTTTCCCTTTGTACAGGATGTAGTTGAATTTTTCAGCTGCAACTTTTAGTTTTGTTTTTGTACATCAATTCACTAAATGTGACATTGCCGTTGGGGTACTTTCTTCCATCTGACTTCTCGAGTTGGACTGCACCAACACGAGGAAATCATATGCATAGGCCACCACTTCAAGAACAGCCCCTTCTTTTTGCAAGTTATTCAGCAGAGGCTTCATACTGAAGTATCAATAATAATAATAATAATAATAATGGTCCACATACAGAGCTGACTGCCCTGGTGGTGGTAGCTCTGCAAGTCTCTCTGCATAGTAGGCCCTCAAACACCCATACAGCGATCGTAGACACCCCATATCTCGCAAGCAAGACAAGAGCAAAGGCCATCACAGGTAATCAAGGGCCCCTGCGTAGTCAGCCATGATTTCAGTCACATACTTGCACTCACACGTGTGAACAAGCTTGATTGTCTGGTTGATCACCTCATTGGGCTTCCCCGTACGGCAACAAAGTGGCAGTCATTCATGTCATACAACACTCACAAAGTAACTTTTCAAAGATCTTCCCAGATATATCAACTAAACATAATAGGCGATAAGACTTGGGATCTGAAGGATCCCGGTCATCTCTCTTTTTCTAGAATGACTTTCTTAGCATATATCCGCTGTTTGGGGTAACCCTGTTGTTGGAGACAAGCATTGTAAAGATACTCTGGCACCGGGATTAACTTCAGCGTCAGTGTTTGTTCACTGTTGTTGATATATCATCAGGACCAAACTCTTCCCACGTTTTCAAACCTTTAATTTTCAGGTTTATCTCGGCTTGGGAGAAGGGACGTACATTAGAATTCGGCTCTTACCTCAGCATGTATTGGTGTATCTTCATTATGATCATCGTCAGGAAGGCAGGTACTAGACAGAGGAGGGAGGAGGAGGAGGTGGATACTGAGAGGAGGGAAGAGTACATGGAGTGAGTATTGGAATACATATCTGAGCAACGCCTGGGTTTCAAGTACCTAATACAGTGAGAATTCTTAAACGACAAAGAGATAAGCAGGTGGCATAGAGATGGGCAGAGAGATTAAGAAAAGGAATGCAGGATGTATATATAATACCAAGGGATATTTAGGCATTGCACAGCATTTCTGGGTTCGATAGTACATGTTCAGAGAAAACACAGTGCCTTGAAATACTGGGACATGTACTTTAGTTTGTTCTGGAGAAATGATTAGAATTGGAACCATGTCGATTCGCGGGTTTAAGGTGACCACCGGTAAAATTTGCCTGCAGCTCTCGTTGTCGCTATAAACCAAAGGTAACTCGATCAGTCGTTCAGGATGGTTAGTAGTACTTTGCGCGAGCCGTACCGTCAAATCAATGAATTTGAAAGAGGGCGCATTTTTGACACGAGAGAATGTGATGAGTCCATGCAGGAAATTGCTGCTGGTGTGAGACGGAGTTTTTCGACAGGGCAACGGGTGCGTGCAGAATGGCTCACGGAAGGCGATAGTTGAATACGATATGGGTCAGGTAGCACCACGCAGAGAAGATCGAAACCTGATCCGAGTGGCATTGCTGGATACATATACGTCCAACTTGAGTCTTGCCCAAATTTGGAACAGTGAAACACATCGTTACAAGTGTATCTTGGACTTCTCTCTCTACCTTTCACTAATGTGCAGAAATATGCTGTTTTAGGACGAACCCAGATTCTGTTTGTTTGAAAACGATGGCCGCATTTTGCCTAGCCGCAAACAGGGGGAGAGGCATCACTTCATTCAAAAGAGGCATACAGCACCAGCTAAATGCCTTATGGTATGGCGTACCACTGGGTACATTCGGTGCATGTCCAGGGCTCTTTGACCATTTTGACCTACGTGAATGAATTGCTGCAACCTGTATGTATAGTTTCTTCATGACACCTCAGACGCCATATTTCAGTAAGACAACGCACGACCACATGTTTCTGCGCTAACATGTGTCTTATTGGTGCCAGAAGATGTCAGCCTTTTGTCCTGGCCCGGCAGATCATCAGAATTGCTGCCAGTCTAAAATGAGTGGGATATAGTCAAACTACAGGTTCAGCACTGTGACGAAATGACAACCACCACAGATCAACTTTGGAACCATCCATGCTACAAAAGTAGCACAGGATGCTATTAAAACGTTATATGAGTCGATGCCACCACGCATGGAACAAATTAGTGGACGAGCATTCTAAGGCGCCCAGCTGCGGAGAACGCGGTTTGTCGCGTCCTCCCTCGAGCGTAGGTGTGTTTGTTCTCATTAGAATAATTTAGTTTAAGTATTCAGTAAACTTGGGGACTGATAACCGGAGCAGTTAAGTCCCTTACATTTACAAACATTTGAACATTTTGGAACAAGTTACCAGGACATATGGCGGACATATATTAAACCTAGTTGCCTGAAATGCTAATTATTTCTTCAGACATAGTAATGAACATGTCTTGTGACACGACTCTAGTCTTTTGTGTGTTCCATTTCTTCATAAGATGAGTGTCAGTGTATATAGTGAAATCGCTATATTTTTCTGTGAGAAAAATTGACACTGCATTTGTAATGTAATGAGTATGGTTAAAAATTTGTTCAGAGTTTATAGAGATCTGAAAATGTAGTATGAGAATGGAAAAAACTTCGTATTTCATTCACAGACTTTCCTTTAATGTTGTGTGGCGTAACATATCACTCATTTCAGACTTTAATTTAAAAAGTACCAATAAACTTTCATATTTCGTTCTTAATTTGTCAAGTCCTTGTCGATAAGCCACTAGGTGAAATCAGAAAGCCTTAGTCATAATTTTTTATACCAAATTACGACTGTAAATGCTAAGTCAACATATCCATTCTCAGCATTGGACCTTTCTGATTAGGGCCGGTGTTATTTTCCGGTGGTGCTGCACGTCAGTTGTTAAAGATGGCGGTTGTGATTCACACTTCACATGGTGTTAGATCAACGAAGTGTGATTCTTTTTCTATGGGGCGTTTTCTATGTAGCGTCCGTTAACGGAAACTGTTCTTCAAACATGCACATAAAGAATTTAAATTAAAAACATCTCCTTGTTGTTGTGGTCTTCTGTCCGGAGACTGGTTTGATGTAGCTTCCACCTTACTCTATTCTGAGCAAGTCCTGTCCTCATCAGAACGGCAACCAACATTCATTTGAATCTGCTTTCTGTAGTCGTCCCTTGGTCTACTTCTGCTATTTTTACACCATACACTTCTATTCATCGCTAAATTCACGAATCCTTGATGTCTAAGAATGTTTCCTTTCATTCGCTCTTTTCTTTTAGTCAAGGTACGTCAAAAATTCCTCTTCTCCCCAATTCTGTTCAGTGCCTTGTTCCTTACAATTAAATTAATATTCGATGCTATCAAACTTATGTTTTTATAATGGTTTTCTTCCCATTTCCATTCTACATTTTATATTGTCTGTATTGCGATCATCAAATGTTATTTTACTGTGCAAGTAAAAAAACTCTTCTACCACCTATAACATCGCCTGTAGTGTGCATTCCATTAACCTTGTTTTGCTCTTGTTAATGTTCATCTTATACACTCCTTTCAATGGACTGTCTATTCAGTTCAATTGCTCTTCGCAGTCCTTGCTGTTTCTGACTGAATTACAATGTCATCAGCAAAACGTATGCTTTTATTTCTACACCCTAACCTTTAAAATCTTCTCCAAATTTCCCCTTGCTTTCCTTCACAGCTTGCAGAATGTGCAAATTGAATAACATTGGTGCAAGACTACAACCCTGTCTTAATCCCTTCCAAAGAAATGCTCCCCTGTCATGCCTTTCGACTCTGGTAACTGCTGTCTGATTTTTATGCAAATTCAAAATAACCTTTCGTTCCCTACCTTTTACCCCTGCTGACATTAGAATTTGAAAGAGTGTATTCCAATCAACATTGTCAAAAGCTTTCTTCAAACCTACAAAAGCTAGAAATGTAGGTTTTTGTTTGCTTAATTTAACTTCTAAGGTAAGTCGTAAAGGGTATATTGTCACATTTCTCCTAGATCTCTTAGCATCATGAAAATTAGATGTCTCATAAAGTTTCCCTCATAAAGTTCATGGCTGTTAATAAAAGATGGGAACAAGATCGTAACATTAGGGGGAAAGTCTCAACTTTGCAGGCAAACAATTCAGGATCCGGCTACGATGAAAATAAAATAACCATCTTTATCTCATTCTTGGATAATATATCCTGCAGAATTAAGCAACTCTTAGTGAACAAATGTAACTTCGAAGTGACCTTTCTGACTAACAATAGAATGAAGAAATACCATGTACATACTTTTAAAACTAAGAAAGACCTGAGCACTTTCTTATTCTTGTATTTATAAAATCTTTTCTACTAACTGTCCGTTTTATTATATAGGCCGAATAGAGAAAGTATTTAAATTGATGTACTATAATCATTTGGTTATCTGCCTTGCGGCATGTTTTCACTCCATGCTTCTCTGTCTTCCGCTTTCCTCTTAGTTCTGTGGTACCTCATTGATGCCTGCATACTTCATGCAGAAAATTGTATCTTCTTCTGCCTGCCTTTTCCTCTCTTCCCAAGAATGAAACCTTTAATATCCTCAACTAGAAGGCAATCTCTTCTCTGATTGTCACCTATCCAATTTATCTTTCTGTTCTGCTCTATCCGTAACATCCTCAGTTTTTATCCAACTCTGCCCAGTACCTCCTCAGTCCAGCTGATCTCAATTCTACGCCATATGCGCATTTCACATGCATTAGTTTTCGTCCCATCGTTCTTTCTCAGAGTCCACGTTTCTGTTTCGCACAAGGCCAGGCTCCATATTAGGCATTTCACTAGTCGCTTTCTCAGTTCTTAGTTTAAACTACTAGTTAGGAGTTTTTTCTGCTTTTGAAACGCATCTTTCGCCAGTGCCATTCTAACTTTGATGTCCTGTTGGCAATTCATGTCTTCCTTAATCCAGCTTCCCAAATACCTGAATGTTCGCACCTGTTCTATCGTTCCTGACACCAACTTAAAGTTCATACGACTTTCTTTCGAACCTATTACTTTGCTATTATTTTTCTCTTTATTATACCACGTCCTGTACAGGCATCTTTCAGGCAATTTAGCATTTGAGTTAGTGTCTATTTTTTGCGAGAATCGTCATATCATCTGCAAGTCTTATGCATTCAATTTTCCGCACACCTATCATGACGCCTCCTTTCCCATTCAGATAACTCTTTAGTATTTACTACAAATTTATGTTAAATAGGATCCACGAGAGACAACAGCCATGTCTGACACCTCTCCCAATTCTTCTCTTCTTGCCCTCTCAAGTACAAATTTGCAGTAAGTCTTCTATCCTTCCGCTTTACTCTCTTCAAGATGTCTGTTTACTTATCCCATTGAACTGTTTCAAAGGCCTTTTCGAGGTCTAAGAAAATAGCAAATACTTCTTTTACTCTTTCTATACCTTTCACCTATGGTCCTTCGTAGTCCCTTTTCCTTTCTGAAACCATATTGTTCTTCTCCAAGTACTTCTTACAATGTTCCGCATATCCTCCTATTAAGAACTCGAAAAAGGACTTTTGCTGCCTTAGACTATTCGTTTGGTATTCTTCACACATTTTCGGAAGAAAGGAAGGAAGGACGTCCCGTCGACAGCATGGTCATTAGAGATGGAACTTACGCTCGGAAGGTGTTTTGGTAAGGATATGGAAGGAAATTGGCTGTGCCCTTTCAAAGGAAACGCCCAGAAATTTGACTGAAGTGATCACGAAAAACCTAAATCTGTATGGCCGGAGGTGGATTTGAACCACCATCTTTCCGAATGCGAGTCCAGTGTGTTACCTCTGCGCCACCTCGCTCGGTCACATTTTAGAGATATTAGTATTTGGGCTGGGGCCCTATTCTGTATCTTTCGCACCGTTAGATTCGGTGTGTTTTTCTCGGTGGTGACGTCAATTTCGGTTCGGTAGCGAAAATGGTTATTCTGTACGCTTCTGCGGCCTGCTACCGCCCGAAACGACCACCGAAATTTCGAGCGCTGCACCGAAAGCCGCTGAGGTTTCTGTGAGGCCGTTTGGTTCGTTTCGGTGGGGTTGGATTGCGAAGATAAATTTTTATTTTAGCAATGCTGTGTCGTTTTAAATTCCGATAATGATACATCCGCTGTTTTTAAGTAATAAGTAACTTTAAAAAGTTAATTTTCAAGGTTATCTACAAATATTCGTTAAAATTGCTAGCGTTCTAGAGTTTAATATAACGAAATAACACTTCTGTAAACTCTATTGCAATAAACTTTTTAAAATACGCGCCTCGGTAATGTCTTTAATGCACCGTTTCATTTATCCTGTAAACTCTCATATTACGAAAGTGTAAATACGAAATCCATCAAATACGGCGTCACCTTCGTTTTCGCCGTTCGCAAAGCTGTCGCCTTTATTTGGCAAATTTTCGTATTTGTACGTGAGAATTACTCAAGTATGCCCTCCAGATATTCCACCGCATTGAAAATCTTCATAAAATGAGCCATTTTCACTGCAATCTTCAGTCCTGTTGTGCCCACAAGCACGTTACCGATGTATCTGAACGGTACTTAGTAGTGTTTTACCGTACTTTTCCGTACAAACTGATTATTTAATACTTACAGAAAACACTTTTACAACATTTAAGGTAAAATAGAAAGGAATTTTTTGAAGTTAGATAGTGGAAATCATACAAATTAGTAGCAGTATAAATAACCGATAATCATTCCGCAAAGACGTTAATGAAAACAAAGAGCGGCATCTGGCGTTTACGCTGTGGTCTGGCGGTTAAGGTAACAAGCTCCCACCTAAATTGTTTTAGGTTCGAATCCTCCCTGGTGCAAAATATTTTTTCACCAATCATCTTGTTTGGAACAGTTTTCTAGTCGTTGAAGAGAAGCATGATCTGCAAAATTCTTTAGCATGTACATGTAAGAGCGAGCACCAGCAGTAGTTTCTTAGACATCGGGGTTCACTCTTATTATAAAACAAAAGATGAAATTTCGGTGAGTGAAACAAACGTAGACTTTTATTTTTATTCATTTACTTTTTTAGTCTTGTTACAAATAATTCATGTGTGACTACTCTCAATGCTTGAAACGCAGTTTGAAACAAAGAAAAGTTTTCAGCCTTCATGGTGACGATCACATAATCTTCAATATGAAGACTGAAAATTTTTGTACGTTTCAAACTATGTTTTAAGCTCTGATGAGAGTCGGACAGCGACCAAAATCAAATTTTGCGACAGCAAAGAAATATTTGCGACTGCTCTTCATCATCTGTATATGTTAACAGCCACTGAGCGTTTGGATTCAAGATGGAATCGAACCTGACGTTTCAGGTTTTGTCCAGTTAACGACAGAAAATACTAAAACTGGTTATGAGTGAATCTAAAAAATTCCTTTAGCTTTCCCGCATCGTCAAACAACTGCTTTGTTATTAAAATATTGTACGCTCTTTCTTCAGTACAAAAAAGTTGACTAATTTGCGCTTCTAAGAGCTGTCTCGACTAATATGTAATCCTTTCCCTTTCCCGCAACTTCCATGTACTTCTGTAGTGCCAAAATAAGAAGTTTTTCACTGCTAGCACTGCGCTCTCTCTGCTGCTAACGCCACGTCTTCCCTCCCAGCGCTTTGAACTCGCGCCGCGCCAATGAACCGCACAATTCTGCTCTCGTCTAGGACAAACGGTAGCACCTAATGCCTTCCAACAAACGGCAAAAATAAATTCAAACTTTTCCGAAACTTTTTCTCGCTTTCACCCCCACAAAAAATGTAAAGGGAAAAAGTTTGTCGCTTACTACATTTTGGACGTTGGTTTGGTAAAACTTCTGCGTCAGACGTCGGATTTTAATTTATTACTTCACTATCACTGAATATATTGGCCAGAAAGTTTGCAGACATCGACAACATGTACCACTGAAGGCAATTATAACATTATGACACTGGTTGTTGTCATGTTTGAGGCTCTGTGCGATTGATGAATGAGTACTTATATTAAGGCCTGTAAAGGTTTTATGATTTCATATGTTTCCTTATTTCAAATCCGTACCATTTTAAATAGGTCCATCATTTTCTGAAGAAGGTAAATTTAGGTCTGTCTATTTAACTGACATCTCTTTCATTTAATCATTGACACACTCGTACGGCCGTGGTGTTCACAGTTCACAGTTGTAGTGTCGAGGAAATACCTGTAATGGCGAGGGAACTCTGCGAAATAATATTTTGTAAATTAAGGTGTTATCCAAGTTTTAAGTTTGTAGTTCAAATGTTTGTAAATCTATCGGACCAAACTGCGTGGTCGTCAGTCCGTAGCTTACAAACTACTTAAACCTAGGTAAACTAACCTAAGAACAACTCACACACCCATGCCCCAGGGAGGACTCGAACCTCCACGGCGAGCAACCACGCGCTCCGCAGCGAGACGCTTTAGACCGCTTGGCTACTCCACCGCGGCGGTTTGTAGTTGTTACTGCTTTTAAACGTAGAGGCATGGCAAATGTACTTTTACACTTACGAATGAATCATTTTCAGATACTGACAAGTTGTACTAAAGAAATGTATTAAGCACTGTAATCATACACTGTTCAAAATAAAAATTAGTACACCTTTTTAGAGTTTTCCATTTCACTCAAAATTAATTGATGAAACAATGCATGTGGAGTACATAAAATGATTATACATACACATCAATAGCTCAAGCGGTACTGAGGTGCCAGGTGCTGTTCTTGAAGCTTACCGCACTCCCGACCATATGGCCTGTTGTGGGGCCAGTGCGTTTTAACGAGTGCACTCTATGAGTCGTACAGACAACCATCACTTGCGTGCTGGCAGAATCTCCTTTCATCGGAGAAGTCCACGGTCAGCCAGTCCATCTTCCAACTGAATCTCTGACGGCACTAGTCGAGCTCTGCACGTCGATGCTGTGGAAGACGGGTCAGAGGTGTGCGTGTCCGTACTCCCGCTGCTGGTAACCGGCCGGCAACAGTTCCTGGGCTCACAATCCCTCTTATCTGTGCTGTGCAGTCTGCCACTGCTGCCCTTGGCGGACGTCTGTGCTGCGTGGACGTCACGAATCTCGTCTACGGGTGTGGGAATATTCACGTGACCATTGCAACTGGCACAGCACTTGTGTGTTAAGAGCCATTCTAAGTTCTATTTGCTCGTCCCGCTTTTCATTACAGTGAGTTTTGTATTCTTAATGATTTTGTAACTTCGTTTTATCAGGCTGCCTTAAGCAACTGATGCAATGTGGAAGCTTCATTTGTAACGTGATCTGTAATAGCTATTACAAGGATACTTTTTCAGCATTTGAATTTGGATTTCTCGAGACTCTGACTTCCAAACCAGAAGTAGCAACTTCGTGAAAAACAGTGTTCGACATATATAGTGTAATGTGCCATAATTACTAGCTCTTTCTATCTTTCCTTTGGTGCCTGTCGCTTTTTACGATATAACAAAAAATATCGACTTACGTTCCTCAGAAGTTTTTTTAACTTCTTATCAATTGTCCGATTCATTTATAGTTTTCGCAGTGTTATTTAAAGCCCTTTCCATACTGGGGAACTTGCAAGCCAAAGTGGAACCAATTAGAAAGCTGTATGGATATGGTATTTTAGTGCATACATTTCTGGCACCTATCGTATTTGCTAAACGTGAATACTTATGTCCATGATTCGAATATTTGTGAATTGTGTATAAGGATTCAGCTGCTCGTGAAATGTAGACGTACTTAAATCCAGTGGCAAAATGTGGGCCTCGAAACTACGAACAAGAAAGCCGTCGTCCAGTTTCAGTCTACCCAATTCACGTTTTTACTTGAGTTCCTAAGACTACTTGCAGAAAATGTTCATCCGATTGCCTTGTAGTTCCTGCTGAAACTTCTGTACTAGAGCAGCGCAATCGAAGAAGGCTCCGCAAGGGCCATAGCGGACGCCGCTGAGTGTATGCTGCTGGTCCGTCGGTGCGCGTTATTTCTGGTGGATGTCTGCCGCTGCCTTATTCCTAGCCCAAAGGCCAAGGACAGAATGTGGACTTGTCTGCGGTGAAAGCCAGCTGGCCATAGCACGTGTCCCGCCAGACTGCACGTCTGTCTGGTGCTATTCGCGTCCCACAATGGGCCTTTACAACAGTCCGAGTCCATCGCTATTTCGGTACACGCTGAGCTCGCCGTCACCGCGCCAGAGTTACGTTAGGCTCTTCCTCTTCCGACGAGAACCATTACGTCAGTTGTAAACAGACGACCACTGCTGCTTGCCGAGACAGGCACTAGGTTGGTGGATACAATAAGACCACTGAGGCTAAGTTAATTAGAAGTACATCGATCTGATTGCCACTTACCTCCACACAGACGAAATATCAGACCCGCAAACAATATCAGCAGATAATTAATTTACAAGAAGTGAATATGAACATTGGTGCAACAACTGATCACTTGAAACCTATCCATTTGTTGCAGGTTAGTTGTAGCTGACAGGCTAATTTTTTAATTGTAGCATAATACACGTATCTCCCTTCGAAGTTATTTCTACCGGATCTCTGAAGGAAAATATAATTTTGTTATTATAATGATAATTTTAATTATTTTGTTACTATTATTGTACTTCTGTTACATTATGAGTTACATTGGTGCTATTTGGTGTTGTGCATCTATGTTTGATTTGATACAAAAGTCATCCCAATTTTTTAGAGTCACCGTTTCACGTACAGCTAGTAAATCGTAAATATGCTAATACCTTTCTTTATTGACTCAAATAAGTGAAATTCTAGAGCTGTTCCTTACGCTTATAGGAATTATTCAAAATGACCACCGTTAGACTCAATTCACTTATTCCAACATAATTCAAGGATATAACAGAACTCTCACTCCAGAATTGTTTTACTAAGTCTTACGTTCATTATTTAGGATAGGATTATGTTTCTGAAGTTTGTTTCCAACAGTGTTTTACCAAGTTTGTACTTCAGTGGCACGTGATGAGTGCTTACTAACAAATATTCTCCTGCAAATCCAACACAGTCAAATTCTACGATGCAAACAACATTAGTTTGCCGAGAATCTTGACCAGCTCTGTTTGGCTCGAGCAACCTGGTTTTTTGTAATTCCATTTAGCATGATCCTGTTCTAAAACCTATCTGTGTGGATAAGAGTTTCTAGTCATTACATCCAGCTGCACCATACATGAAATCCACATGTGGAAGTTCGTTTTACTAATGCCGTTGGATGTTAGAAAAATAGATATCACTTATAGGCAGCCAAAGACCGCCGTGGACATTGGACACATCGCAGACGACTTTATATTATTTTGAAGATAGCGCCATCGCTATCGATGTGCTAAGTACTGTTAAATGATGAAAGAATGAATATTTAATGACAAAAATGTATTGTTGGATTTGGCAGAGATTGACAAGCATGAGGCGATCATAACATTTCGAGATTGTATATCGAATAGACTGGATATTTCAAATTCCAAAATACGTAAGCAGTTTATAGAAAAGCGTCGCACACGCATTGCTTCTTCAAAACTTCGTACTGCATGCGATATTTATTCCACATTACTATGAACTTACGTCACGCTCCGAGTACATCGTAATCTTTGACGGTGTGAAACAAATCTCTTGTACTACAAGTTCTTCGCTTTACATGGTGTTTTTTTTTTTTTTTTTTTTTTTTTTTTTTTTTTTTTTTTTTTTTTTTTTTACGGGTGTAGAATGGACCAAAAGTGGGAGAAAAAAGAAATATGGCCTAGTAAACATTTACTGTAAATTGTCTTTATCAAGGGCTAGAAGCATTTTACCAGTTCAAAAGACCTGTGTACGGTATCTAAGATGAAGAGGTGCTCATTGCTTTTAAGGTATACATTTCAGAGCACATGTTTGACATTTTGTTGTTGTTGAGACGAAGTAGTGGTCGTAGCGTCACTGGATGAAATTTTTGCCTGGGTTCCTTATCAAAACATTATGTACTCACACCATTCTTCTACTATTCTAAGTTTTTAATGGAAATTTGTAAATACTATCATTGTTATGCGCAAAGTTAATGTGTGTTTGGGAAATAACACGTTGGGAATTTTGGGCAGAAAAATAAGATGCATAAGTCATTTTCCAATTTTTTTATTGTTTTACAACATAAAATACAGGCCAGTGTCTGGCGTACAAAGACTAATATCAAATTACCATCCACCAAAATAAATTATTCAGGTTCTGTTTCCATTTATTTACAGTTCAAGATGTGGCGCTAAATACCGCAAGAAAACTCGGTGTCACGATGATAACTCCATAGTTTCTTAATTAGCCACTAATAAATACCAATATTGTATCTGTCAACGAGCTTATTGTGTCAAGCAGAGAATGAAGGAAGAGCAGACTTGGCAAATGAAACCGGGGAAAATAGTGAGGAGGGTGTGTTCGTTAAATATTCGTGAACTAGGGATGCACAGATGTTTTTGTTTTCGCGTACTGTCGCGGTAAGAGTAGGTATAAATAGTGTAGTATAAATATTCAGCCTTATCGGGGAGGCGCCTAGCCACAGGCGCAGGCGGTGACAGCGACGATGGTCCTGGCGGCGCCCGCGGCGTCGCGGTAGTGGTGCTCGCGGTGCTCGGCGGGCGAGCAGCGCAGCGGCGGGCCCTGCAGCGAGGACACGCACGCGCCGCCCGGCGACCGGTGCACGCAGCGCGAGAACGACCGGCCCTCGCACGCCGCCGAGCCGCCGCCGCCGCCGTCGCACCGGCCCACGTCCACCTCCTGCCGGCAAGCACACACCTGATGGGCCACGTGTCACTTCCGCCCTGTTCTCTAAATACCGGGAAACGGAAGGTACGAAGCGACACTGCGGGTATAATTGAAGTCTTTATTCAACAGGGAAGCGTTATAGGTCCCCTACTCTTCCTCGTGTTTATAAACGATTTAGGAGACAATCTGAATAGCTCCCTTAGATTGTTCGCGGACGATTAAATGTGCTCGTTAAGTGCACTGCGTTTGTCGTTGCCAGATACACCTCTCGTTTGCTAACCTGGAGAAAACGAGAAGGTACGATGTATTTCGACTAGGTTGGCAATGGAAACAAATGAAAGTGCCGTCTGAATAAACAGCTGTTCCCCATATTTGACTATCAGGGAAGAGGTTAGCAGTCAGTTGTTGTTTGCTGCTATGGCAAACAAACATGAAAGAAGATCAAATTTTACAAGAAATTAGTGCGAGAGTCTTGTGCTCTGTAATAGAGAAATATGACACAGTGAAAAAAAAAAAAAAAAAAAAAAAAAAAAAAAAAAAAAAAAAAAAAAAAAAGACGACTCTACGACACGGAACGAAAAGGAAGCGACATTGCGGCAAATGAATCCAATGCTGTCCATGGAACATGTAGGACAGCAAAAGTGCTTATGGCCTAGTACGATAATATACTGTCAAGTGCATAGTACGTTAGTGCAGGTTAAATTGTACGACGCTTGTCGACGGACTGCAGTGGTTATGTTAGCACCAGTGGTAATGATGGGAACTCAAATGACCAATAAATGTTTTTTCGTGACAACTGCAATTAAAACGAAAATTATTTTTTTCTGAACGGACAAGGGTACATACAAGAACCTGTCGACCATAGACCAGGTGCAGTATTAAATTTGCTGCGAGTGAAACGAGCAGCAACAACATTTACTCTGTAGCTCGTGAAAAATATTATCGCAGTTCTACACTTCATTGTTCATCTGTTGCCAACATACGCACTGGAGCCCGGCGAAAAGCGTCGTAAAATTTTACCTTACTGCAAGCAATAAATTGCACGTAGGCGAAAGTGCACTGTTCCTGTAGATCGGAGGAAGAAATCACATTTTAGGCCTTATACTAGGTGCAACAAGCATAAGTAAATACTGAATTAATAAGTTTGCACACATACATAATGTTCAAAATGTTTGTTAAGCTTATGGGACTTAACTACGGGGTCATCAGTCCCTAAACTTACAAACAACTTATCAACTACCTTATACTAAAGACGGCACAAATATCCATGCCCGAGGGGGGATTTGAACCCCCGAGCGTAGTGGCCGTGCAGACCGTGACTGGAGCGCCTCAGTCTCCTCGGCCACCGCAGCCGGCCATACATAATGTATTCTGTTTTTTATTACAACAAATAACTTACAAAATTGATAACTATATGTTGGTCTCTTCAGATGGTCGTGTAGTTTTTCATGCAGCATTTCCAAAGTGGCTTTTCGAAGACGAAATTGCGTAACAAATTCTGCATCATCCCAGCATTCAAAATGATTTGGACAAACATAAGCCGGCCGCGGTGGCCGCGGGGACTGAGGCGCTCCAGTCACGGTCTGCACGGCCACAACGGTCGGGGGTTCGAATCCCCCCTCGGGCATGGATATTTGTGCCGTCCTAGTTCGCAAGTAGTTCATAAGTAGTTTCTAAGTTTAGGGACTGATGACCCCGTAGTTAAGTCCCATAAGCCTTACAAACATTTGAACATTTGAGAAACATAAATACGTCTAGGACGCCTTATAGGGGCCATGTCCTCTAGATCATCCAAAATATTGACATCGTAGTAATTGTCACCGAAATCTTATTCCAGCCATTTTTATCATACCGATTCTCACTTAACTAGTCGTCACCCGTAAGTTTGTATTTTGATATCGCAACAATATTTTTAAGGTTATGTTGCGTATCTGCAATGTATCAAACTCATCTAACCGCTACTGACAGGGATAGGGCGAGAAAAATCACGATACAATTTACCGATAAAGCTGCTTTCCGCACTAGTTTTTCATACATGTAGTGCTTCTGTTATTTTGTTCGATAAATCGGTCTTATTCACGTTAATATATTGATGTATTTTAGCGCTTTGGAATCCTGCCATTTTGATACAGATTCTCACTTAACTGTTCGTTAGCCGTGTAACGAGCAGAATTCTACTCGTTATCTTAACGGCTAGTTTGAGGTCCTTTATCCTCAGGTTAACTCATAACGAAACATTGACAAACGCAATTATCCACTAACGATATGTTAAACTCTTAACTGGAACTTAACGAGACATTGACAAACCGGCCCTGACCACTAAAAGAAATCCGTTGAACTTCAATTACGCGATAAATCAGACAAACCTTAAGGTCGTAGATTCTACGACCTAGGAGTTACAATTACGAACTACTTTGACTGGAGAGAACAAATAGAAAATATTGTGGGGAAAGCGAACCAAAGGTTTACGTTTCATCGGCAGAACGCTTCGAAGATGCACCAGCTCCACCAAAGAGACTGGCTACATCACACTTGTGCGTCCTCTCCTGGAGTACTGTTGCCCCTTGTGGGACCCTCACTAGGTGGGACTGACGGAAGACATTGAGAAGGTTCAGAGAAGGCAGCTCGTTTTGTTTTATCACGTTACGGAGGGGAAAGCGTCACAGAAATGTTGCACGACTTGGGGTGGAAATCATTAAAAGAAAGACATTATTCATTGCGGTGTGATCTGTTTGCGAAGTTTCAATCACCGACTTTTAGTTCTGAATGTGAAAATATTTTTCTAGCACCCACCTCCTTAGGGATACATGACCATCCCAATAAAATAAGAGAAATCAGATCGAAAACGGAACGATTTAGGTGTTCATTCTTCCCGCGCGCTATTAGAGAATGGAACGGTAGAGAAAAGTTATGAAAGTGGTTAATGAACCCTCTGCCAGGCACTTGAATGTGATTTGCAGAGTATCTTTGTAGATGTAGAAACAGTAGTCATCAAAGGTCTGAGCACAACTAGCCGGAGGATTCCCTTTTTCCAGAATTCTTTTGGCTTGACAGAAGCCAGTCCTCCAATGTGTCCTTCAGTTCGTCGTCCGAGTTGAAGCACGGTATTTTCCTAGGACCCGTGTACATCAAAGGAAACGGCAATGCGATCGATAAATATCGAACGTGCTATTCTTGCTCCATATTCGATATGACAAACACGAAGTGGTTGATTTAAACTGTATTTTTGATTGCGTTGAATTTGTGATATTTTCTTGTACTTTTCCGACTCAAATATGTTGTTCTACATCTACATGGGATACTCTGCAAATCACATTTAAGTGCCTGGCAGAGGGTTCATCGAACCACCATTATACTATTTATCTCCCATTCCATTCTCGAATAGCGCGCGGGAAGAAAGAACACCTGAATCTCTCTGTTCGAGCTCTGATTTCTCATATTTTATTCTAATGATCATTTCTACCTATGTAAGTGGGAGTCAACAATATATTTTCGCATTCGGAGGAGAATGTTGGCGATTGGAGTTTCGCAAGTAGCCCACGCCGCAGCGATAAGCGCCGATGTTGTAATGATTCCCATCCCAAATCCTGCATCATTTCCGTAACGCTGTTTCACCTGTATCGTGACAATACGAAACGAGCTGCCCTTCTTTGGACTCTTTCGATGTCCTCCGTCAAACCCACCTGATAAGGATCCCACACTGGGCAGCAATACTCCAAAAACGGACGGACAAGCGTAGTGTATGCAGTATCTTTTGTAGTTCTGTTGCATGTTTTAAGGGTTCTTCCAATAAAAAGCAGTGTCTGGTTCGCCTTTCCGTCGACATTACCTACGTGTTCTTTCCAATTTAAGTCTGAAGTAATAGTAATTCCTAGGTATTTTGTGGAGTTTAAGGCCTTCACTTTTGATTGATTTATCTTGTAAACAAAGTGTAACGCATTTCTTTTCGTACTCATGTGGACGACTTCACACTTCTCATTATTTAGAGTCAATTGCTAATTTTTACACCATACTGATATCTTATTCAGATCGTTCTGTAGTTGGTTTTGATCTTCAGATGATTTTACTAGACGGTAAATGACGGCGTCATCTGCAAACAACCTAAGAGAGCTACTTAGATTTTGCCCTAAATCGTTTATGTAAATAAGGAACAGCAGAGGACCAATAACAGTGCCCTGTGGAACGCCCGATATCACCTCTGTTTTAGTCGATGCCTTACCATCGATTACTACGAGCTGTGTCCTCTCTGACAAGAAATCCCCTATCCAATCGCAAATTTGGGGCGATATGCCATAACCACGCAATTTGATTAAAAGCCATTTGTTAGGTACGGTGTCAAAAGCTTTCTGGAAATCAAGAAATACGGAATCGATTTGCGAACCTTTGTCGATAGCACTCATCACTTCGTGTGAATAAAGAGCTAGTTGTGTTGCGCATGAACGATATTTTCTAAATCCTTGTTGACCTTGGGTCAATAGATCGCTCTGTTAGAGATAATTCATAATATTTGAATGCATGATATGTTCCAAAACCCTGCTGCAAATTGACGTCAATGAAATAGACCTGTAGTTTAGTGGGCTACTCCTTGTTGCCATTTGAAATACCGAAAGAAATATCGGTAAACTCGAAGAATGGTATATATCAAACGTGCAACTGTAAAAGATTTAGTGTTTCTTAACCGAAGATTCGAGCGCTACGCGCCCTCACACATTAAAAGAAAACAAAAGAACTTCTTGTTTGACCTATACCTAACCTTCTTAAGGCTATGCTACAGATCTCCTTTTTTTCCTTAGTACATGAGGGCGCGTAGCGCCCACATCTCCGGTTCATAAGGCTAATTAGATTTATACCTGTACGTCAGATATATCATTTCAGGACGAGGTTCTTAGATTGAAAGATTTCTTGGAAATCACTGAAACATCGGCAGAACTGAAGTAAGGGATACCACCAGTCAAATTTAACCCATGATGTAATCACAATCTCAGACCAAGACCCCAGCGTAGGAGAACGCAACCCAAGAATCAGAGTGGGAACATAACTGCGACGCAACAACAAAACGAGTATCGGAACACGGACACTCAGGCAAACACTGCACCTGAAACCACTACACACACTACACAACCACTCACCGGACCCGTAATACAGACGCCCACAGACTCTACACAAGCAGCAGACACAAAAGCCAGCCCAAACCCAGCACCAACTCAAATACAAGCGGCCACCAACTCATCGAATACCACTCAGGCCGACATAGCCAACATCGAAACATCACCAGGAGGAATAATGCCTGCAGTATTCCCCCAACATACGACTCAACAGATCTTTACGAAGAGCTTGGAAACCGTCACCTCACTGATCACACAGCTCATGTCTGCCGAATCCGGCCAGTACTGCGCTGTCATACAAACTGCGCTCACAAACCTTTTCTCACCCATTCATGGATAACACGCCACACCCGCCCCCTCACATAAACAACCGAACACTATCACAGATGCTGTTCTGGAACGCGGACGGGATCACCAACAAAAGGGCAGAATTTGCCGCGCTCCTTGAGGTTAAGGGGATACTGATTGCCCTTGTGAGCGAGACTAAACGCAAACCTCAGAACAGACTGAACTTCACTGGCTACTGCGTCTATCGTACCGACCGAACGGACGACAGAGAAGGAGGCGGAACAGCGATCACCATACACAAAGACATTGAAGAGACAAATATCCAGCTCCCTGTACTTGAAAAATTATAGGCCACTGCCTTCAGTGTCAAGTTCAACGGAGCATACATTGCATTGGTGTCGCTTTACAACCCTCCTGGCAACATTGTAACACGCGATATCAGCACAGTACTCAACATCGCACCGCGAGTCATCGCCACTGGAGATCAGAACGCAAAACACCGCGACTGGAACTCAATCAGACAAAATCGCAACGGCAAAAACCTGTACGAACACTCACTAGGCAGAAACTACATCACACTTGCACCGGTCGAACCGAATTATATTCCTTACCAAAGGAGTCACAGGCTTGACGTGATAGTCATGGCTCTCATCAAGGGCATCACAGTAACCCTCAACCTTGAGGTTTAAACGATCTGCCCTCAAACCACACTCCTGTAATGCTGCACACGGAAGCAACACTGCAGCACAATGAACTACACAGGATACTGAATTACAAGCGCGCGAATTGGGCTCTGTTCAAGGAAACGCTTGATAATCGTATTCCTGATGCTCACGAGATTACGCAAACAGAACAAATTGATGAAGCTGTTGAAGTGCTCACCAATGCCGTCCGAGACGCAATAGCCGAATCCATCCCATTACGTTGCCACACAACAACACCCAGCGGCCCTGCCCCCAGGAAATCCTCGGCCTTATCTGAATGAGAAACCGACTCATGAGATATTGGCAGCGTACCAGGCGTCCGGTGTATAGACATCACGTCAACAGACCACAGGGTATCATGCAGGATAAAATAAAAACATTTAAAACAACACAATGGGACCAGAAACTCGCTGAACTGGATACCACACGTCCTGGAGTGTGGGCTCTGGCTAGACACCACCAAGGAAAAACTCTACACTCCTACTTTAAAGGGACCAAATGGCCCAGCATACTCAGCGGAAGAGAAGGCTGAGATAATGGCCCAAACACTAGCAGCGTCATTTACACCAAAAAAATGTTTGTAGAGTCTATGGCACTTAACTACGGGGTCATCAGTCCCTAAACTTACAAAGTACTTATCAACTACCTTAGACTAATATATCCATGCCCGAGGGGAGATTCGAAGCCCCGACCGTAGTGGCCGTGCAGACCGCGACTGGAGCGCCTCAGTCCCCTCGGCCACCGCGGCCGGCCATTTACACCGAACCTGGTTCCATCAGACCCAGTGTTCACACTTGAAACGGACCAGGCGATCACACGCTTCATAGCTCAGCCTCCGCGCAACGAAATCAGACGCACTAGCATACACGAAATCACATGGGCTATCAAGCACACCACTGCCAGAAAAGCGCCTTGTCCTGACGGCATTCAACACCGTGTTCTCCAGGAGTTCACGGATAGAGAAATAGTGTACCTTACACACATCACGAATGCCATCCTGCAACACCAACACTTCCCTGCCTTTTGGAAGGCGGCCAAGGTCCTGATGTTCAGAAGGCCAGGGAAAGACAACTCCCTCCCACAAAATTACCGACCCATCAGTCTGCTGAGCTCGCTCAGTAAGATAGATGAGAAGGTAATTATTAAACGTCTCACTCGGCACTGCATCAACAATGACACCCTAAGACCGGAGCAATTCGGATTTAGGAATCACCACTCTACAACACAACTACTCCTCTGCGTAGTAGAACATATAACAGACGGCTACAACAAAAACAAAGCCACCGGGGCGGTGTTCCTAGGCATCGAGAAAGCTTTCGATCGTCTCTGGCACAACGGCCTTATACGCAAACTTAATGACGCCGCGTTTCCCGGCGGACTCGTGCATATCATGCACTCTCATATCTCACCAACAGAAGCTTCAACGCTAACTTGCAGGGCAAACAGTCTACACGACACGGTATTCAAGCCGGAGTACCCCGAAGCAGCAGCCTGGGGCTCTTGTTTAACCTCTACATTAACGATCTTCCATCCACACATAACACGATGACTGCAATCTACGCAGATGACACCGCCATCATGGCGCAAGATTGGAAGCCATCAGACATTAATTCACGCCTACAGACTGCATTCAGGACTGCCGAACCTTGGTTTGAGAAATAGCGTATTAAAGTAAACGTCGACAAGTGCGAGGCAGTTCTGTTCACACGCAGACCGAAATTACTGCGCAAACACCAATACTGTAGATCAATTATTCTACATGCACGCCCAATACGTTTCCGTGAGAAACTCAAATACCTCGGTGCCTGGCTGGACCGGAAACTCACATGGGAGACCACATACAACACATCACCAACCGAGCAAACGCGAGGCTCAAACAGCTCTACCCAATGATCAACAGGGAAAGCAAACTGAATAGCCGGGTGTCGGGGAACCTCTACATGACACATATTATACCTCTGATGACGTACGGTGCTCCGTGCTGTGCATACGCGGCGCCAACACGGCTACACTGCCTGCAGCTCGTACAGAACAAGCGACCCAAAACACTTCTCCTCAAAGACTAACCACCTACGGTCATAGGGACCACCAACTCACAAACACGATGAATATGGCAAACCCCTGCAGGACAGCAAACTGACCGACAATGCCAGCTAATCTCACAGCCGACCAACAGACAAAGCAGGGAAATCATATTCAACGCACTGAACGCAAACAGACCTATACAGTCCAACATATTTGGCCAGTTCTATGACAGAACTGTCTAACTATCATGACAAACTTGGCTATGTTTACAGGTATACTGCCGCAGCCGACTCAGGAGACTTCACAGGAGCTTAGCTGCAGCAGAACCTCGCATTAACCGGACTGATTCTTTATGACAAACCTAGAAAAGTTAATGGTACCCTCTACTAACATTACCAAACCTTGCATGATCTGTCGCAATAGCATACCGCTACTGCCCTCGCAACCTACCCCACTGTCGCAGAGATTTTATCCCATTCGCTCTTGCCTTGGCATTTTTTTTCCTCTGCCCTTACATACAGTGGCGGCTACTCCTTGAGGACTCTGGGGCGGCGCCCTCCAAAAAATATCCAACACAGAATACGTACCAATCGTTAATCACAAATCGACTCTAATAATTTTCGTGTAGCAGCAGCCCGTGTAAGTGAATGACCAATGTTTTTAGTCTAGGTAGTCTGCCAGCCAGGCTCACCGAATGTTTTCAGAATGGACTGACTGTCGGACTCTACGCGATCCGTCCGCGCCGTGTAAAGGCTGGCAACGGGCGCTTGGGTTGAGTGGGGGTACTGGGGGTTGGGTGGGGGTAGTGTGCTGAACCGGGCCGCTTAGGACGGCGTCCGCGCCAAGGGCGCGAAATATACAAAGGCGCACCGCCACCGGCAGGCAGTTTCTAACAGGTGCCCTGCGTGTGATACTAGAATCCTAGTATCGTTGTTGTGAAGGTGCGTGTTGTTGCCTTTTTTTTCTAGTTCCCTATTTAGAATGAATAATATAAATAGCGTTAACTGTATTTTAACATTTGGTAATGAAAAATTGACATTTGAAGGAAAGTTGGAATTAAAAAGGTTAGGACCACCGAGACCTGATTTGAACATTGTATAGACACAAAATGCGTGCAAAAGTAAAAGTAGTTTCACTAGGAAATTTAATCCTGCTTTATAGAAGCACACCAATATATAGGCATACCCGTGGTATTACTACATTTGTTGGTAACAGTCTTCTAATTTCAGTAACATATGTTTGTCTCTGACGAAGCATTTGTGTTCTCTGAACACTTATATAGTTACACACACAACGAATTTACTTCTTACTTTATATTATTTTAAGGCCTCTTGTGAAATCTAATAAAATGGAGTTACAAGGTTTTCATGCCTGCAGAAAATATTAAAAACGACATATTTGTGCGTAAATTTGTTCGTATTTTGATATAGGAGGAAAAAGTCGTGTTAGATGAAGGGTTAAATTACGTAACTAGCTAATAAAATTAATGCTATATTCTCCCCGTTCAAGAAATGTTCTGAAGGGACAAAATGTCCTGTACAATTGAAGAGACATGCCGCCCCTCCTAATAAACAGCCCACCAGCCGCCACTGCTTACATACCTTTACCCTTCGTATACCTTTCGACCACTACTATCTCCAGATGCACCGTATTAATGGGTCATCGTGCCCACGCGTACGGATAACATTGCGGCTCCCACATCCCGTGATCCACCTTAGCAAAACTAACAAATACGGAGGTGACAGTAGAACTATTGAGTTGGTCACCACATTGGTGTGGACGTGGAGGGGCCCCATCCTTTACAATCTCGGAAAACACTTATACGGGATAATATCTTAATACTTATGTATTGTAGACAATAAATAATCTGTGGTTATCCTCGTAAATTACATATTGAACAGAATGCACCATCAATGACATACCATTGTCTACAACTCAGCCACCACAATTACTCACGCCACCTACAAATACGCACGTACACGACAACATGCCATTGCCACGGGTCAAATCTAACGGGTGATATCCCAATCTTCAGATAAGCCAAAATTACATAAAATCATGACGTCAAAAACCAACATCGTAATTAGCAATATGAATCAGCTGTTCCGCCATGTCAGTTTTCCGTTATTGGTAGCGAAGCGAGAGTCGAACGTTCGATATATATCGATCGCAATTCCGTTTCCTTCGATGTACACGAGTCCTAGGAAATAACCTAAAGCACCCTTTGAGATGTGTTTTTTAGCGGACCGAACAGATGGAAGTCACAGGGCGCCATGTCCGCACTGTAAGGTGGATGCTATTAGATAGTATCTTTTCGAAGGAATCATACCGGCCTTCCATTAAATATCGTTAAGGATACCACTGAAGACGAAATCGGAATGGTCTTAGGGGATTTTTGATTCCCCTTCTCACGAATACGCCTCCATTGTGCCGACAATTGCGCCACATCCGTTGGTGCATTGTACAAATATGTACAGAGCATATAGCAGATGTATATACAGGTCTCTTGATGAAAAGAACTATACTGATTACATATCGGTCTGTACCGTACAGACATCGTCAAATGTTCTTAAGATGGATGTACACTGAAACTTCCTGGCAGATTAAAATCGCGTGCCGGAACGTGCGCACATTCCGTCGCAAAGTGAAAGTTTCATTCTGGATGTACACTGTTTCAATTTCTTTCCTAGCCTAAGCCGCGTGCACTTCACAGTTCAAAGTTTTCAATAGCACCTAAGCTTTCAGGAAGTTAGTTCAACTGTCTGTAAATCTATCGGACAAAACTGCGTGGTCATCAGTCCGTAGCTTACAAACTGCTTAAACCTAGGTAAACTAATCTACGGACAAACACACACACCCATGCCCCAGGGAGGACTCGAACCTCCACGGCGAGCAACCGCGCGCTCCGCAGCGAGACGCTTTAGACCGCTCGGCTACTCCACCGCGGCAGGAATTTAGTTAATCTGACTGGAATACAGGAGTGTCTTCGTAGTAAATAAGAAGTGAATTAAAACGGGGTGCATAATGTGACAGGTTTTCAGCCTTCACAGTACACTTGATCTCATAAAATGTTCAAATGTTTGTAAATCTATCGGACCAAACTGCGTGGTCATCAGTCCGTAGCTTACAAACTATTTAAACTAAGGTAAACTAACTTAAGGACAAACACACACACCCATGCCCCGGGGAGGACTCTAACCTCCGACGGCGAGCAACCGCGCGCTCCGCAGTGAGGCGCCTTAGATCACTCGGCTACTCCAACGCGGCTTGATCTCATACCTATTGAATTAAATGTTATATATAGGTATATATTTAGTTGTATCAGTGCGATATGTCTGTAAAACCTGTTATGACTACAGTTAGTAGTAAAGAAGTAATAGATTAAAACCTGTTGCATGATGGGACGGTTTCGTAGGAACGTTACTGTTTATGTCCTCATTCTCATTATCTACACATCGTACTGTGACAATTCAGAAGGTACATTCATCTGCATGTGTGTATACCATCTGTAAAATTTCCTGCAAGTACGATTTGTAGTGTAGAAACTATAAATTGTAACGTCATACCGAATGCCGCAGTTTTACTCCTTAAACAGCAAAAAAAGAATTAAGAGAGGACGGTTTTTCCTTTCAGCATTTTGATGTGGTTGTTAGCGGGACAAAATATAATAAAGATTTGAAATTATGTTTAAAATTTCTTGCAAGTCGCTAAGTACTCTGTCTCATAATAGTGTATGAATAAAGTTTCGTCGATTGATGTGACAGTTTTTTACGACTCCTATTGATTATGACTATTTCTCCTGAATAATGTGTAGTGCCTCTTACCCCTACAGCAAGTGTTACTTGACGATAAGGAATATGTGTGTAAAATTTGGTTGAAATCGATCCATTGGTTTAGGAGGAAATGAAGCATTGTCACTTTATGCAGCAATTTTCGCGTATCTCATTGTTTATAACGTATCTCGTGAACTATGTGTTGTACGTGATCCTTACACTTACGGCGACTGTTCTCGTGGATTTAAGCTTACGTGTTCAAAATTTCATAAAGATTGGAACAATTGTAGATTTCTATACAACACGTACACACACAATCAAACGGACACACTGCTTTATATATAATAAAACAGAAGAAGATCGTATCAGGATATTGGGAATTCGTTCCGCTATTTCTAGAATCTCCCTTTCGTAAAAAAATATGGCCAAAATATTTTGATTATATAATGCTGCTGTTAGGAGGAATTCCCTTTTACTGTTCACTGCGCGATTGACGTTTTCGGGTATTCGCTCGGCTGATCGCGTGATGATTCATTCTAACCGAAGTGGGTAGGGTTTTCCAACGTTTGCTTTTCAGTGACGGCAATGAAGTATTTTACGTTCACCGCACTAACATCCGACTGTGTAAAACCCAGTTTTTGTTTCTCTAATGCTCAAACAGATTTGGCAACTTCCGTTTGTGCTACTTGGAACCTTACGAATAGGCAGCGAGGCTGTGGCTGACGCAGCAGAATATCAGAGACTAAGTGGTGTTTATTATCCTTTTTTACTGCGATGTTACAGTTTGACTCAGTTAATTAAGAATATCAGTGAAAAGTATTACGTATGTAGATAATATGAAGACAGTTTCGGGCAGCCACAAGTTGTTCACTTGGCCCTCTAACATTTTAAAATTCTCTCAAACCAAGTGAGCTTTCGTCTATGTTTGAAATCCATTCTTTACTTCATATTTGTAGTTCTGTCCAACCATATGAACAACATTATACTTTTGTGGGTGTGCGTTTGATGGCTTAGGAAAATGTAACTGCCTGATAAGTACTTCAGACAGTTATTTTGATTACTAGACATTCATTTTTATAGTTCTCACTGAGATTTCATAATTACAGCAACCGTTACTGTCACAAAAGAAAAATTTTAAAACTTATAACAGATATTTTGCTTTTCATAGATAATTGAATAAATGAAGCAGAAATAATGTTAAATGTTACAGTATGTTTTAGAAAACTTCGTCAGTCATAAAAATAAGGAACGCGTAAGTTGTAGCTAATACATAAGTATCTTCTTGAGATCCAGCGAAAGAAGCGTACTGGCATCTAATATGGAAAAGTCTAATTCTTTAATTCTAGTTTATGCTGTTTCGCGGTATTCACAGCCAACTGCCTTTTTCTTATCTTTTATGTTATCTAACGATTATACCATTCCACCAGCTAATAGTTCGACTTACATTTTTCTCAAATGCCACCTAATATAACCGTATTTACTGAACCTCGCAATCAAGCATGTTGTTAATATACATAGAAAAGTATTGCATCTCCTGAACACTGACGTTGAATGTGTACATTGCATCAAGAACACAGTTATTTTATTGTTCATGTATGTCACTCATCCCACACAAAAACGCATGAGCAGTGCCAGTGCGATGAGGTCGGTGAGACGGCCGGTCAGTTCCATTCAGAGTGAAGTACACTGATTGTGTGACTCTTGTTCTGCCATGCCTAGAAGGTCAATTCCGAAGTAACCGCATTGTTACACTGTCAGAAAGGACGCTTATCGAGTTAAGATTACAGGCGTCTCTGAGTGAACCAAAGCGATGTCGTTCATACGCGGAGGAGGTCGGAGATCCAGGAACTACCCATGACTAGCCTCGCTCTGGTCGCATAAAGACTACCACAGCAGCCGTTGGCCGTTACTTACGGATTTAAGCTCTGAGGAACTTTGTTTTGCTCTTAATTAAAGCTAATGGTGCAACGATGATCTTGTATATCACAGGTAAAACGCGACCACCAATGTTCCTCCTAATGACGCGATCATTCGAGTGTTAACGGCATTCCTCTGGAAAGAGAAATTAACCTCCGAGCGTTCGCGCGGACGTCATTTACATCTAGTTTTCAAATGATAAATATTTTCTCTTAAAGCTGCATTGTGGACTTGATTTGACTCTCGGGTATTCCCTTGTCTATCGGCTCTGCAAATGACCTCTTTATCCTTGAGAGCCCGTTATCTTTATAAATTAAACGCTAAATGGAGATCGTGTTGTTAGTGAGCGGAACAGACGTTTCCACGCGGTTTGTTGTGGCTTAGTGGAATCTTTTGCTTACCACATTTATACGTTTGCGATGAATATATGTTTACACAGTCTGATTTATTGCATTCTTAATGTTATTTCCCTTTATTATTTGTTGGTCCTTTTCTGTCATACTCCTGAATATTCAAATGTTTGTATAGCTTATGGGACTTAACTACGGGGTCATCAGTCCCTAAACTTACAAACTACTTATGAACTAGCTAACACAAACGACGGCACAAATATCCATGCCCGAGGGGGGATTCGAACCTCCGACCGTAGTGGCCGTGCATACCGTGACTGAAGCGCCTCAGTCGCCTCGGCCAACGCGCCCGGCTTTAATATTATAAGTTATCACTACAGTGAGGAACGATATAGCCGACCTTGAAGTCTGGTTACGAATCAGTAGAAAATCATATGAGGAAGAGTGCAGGACGGACTATAGCTGTTTACCTTTTCGTCGAACTGAATGAATGATTATGACCCTGAAGAAATTTAAGAGTTGAAAATCAGGACATTGATTGCGAAGAAGAAACTAATTGCGGTAATGGAGAGCCTATGACTGATGAAACTGAAAGTAGTGAATTACATTTCTACAAACAAGGGTAGATGGCGGAAGTAATTCCGCCCATGATGCAGTCACGGCAGACCTAAATAGAAGTACGAGAAATGTCATTCGGTACATAAATTTGTAAAAATTACTTTTTCTTTAATCCGAATAAATGATTTATGGAAGACACAAATTGATTTGGCCGTATGTATAATTGTGCATCAACATCTAAAAACGAAAGCGAACTCGTCCCCACACGAGCGCTAAAGTTTCTTCAAATGGCGCGCGATCACCCGATGCTTAACCGCTGTCAGTGCCTGCTGTCGGATGAGAAACTCACCAGGACTGTGGGCTCGGAAGCGTTGGCGGAGTAGTCGTAGACGGTCTCGAAGTGGGCGAGGCGGTGGCAAGCGGGCACGCAGGAGCACTCCTCGATGACGGAGTGGCACTGCGCGCCGTTGGGGCCCGTCACGCTGACGCTGCGCGTGCGCGCCGCGCGGCACCCGCCGCCTGCCAACAGCGAGCGCTACACGTCGCTAACAGCTAAAACATAATGATAAATCTGAAGCATAGAATTGTAGCCAGGAAGAGAGCCTTGGCAGTAGTGGCAATTATCTTTGGAACACAGAAGTTGCATTAAAGTTTGTGACATGGAGGGAAATAGACTATTCCGAGGCGCCTTAATCGTTGGTGATTTGGTGGTCTAACGGTTGCCGGGCGCCGTGGCTCAGCGCGCCCGGTCAGAGAGCTCTACGCCCTCTATAATAAAAAAAGCTGAGCCAAATATTCAACGAACAAGAACGGACAAATACGATCGACGTCCGCAACGAAGACAACAACCCATAGAGCAAAAAAAAAAAAAAAAAAAAAAAAAAAAAAAAAAAAAAAAATATATATATATATATATATATATATATATATATATATATATATATATATAGCACGGTCAAAACGTCTGCTTAGAAAGCATGGAGGTCCGGGTTCGATTGCTGGCCACATCACAAATTTTAATTCTATGCTTCAGATTTATCATTATTGTCTTTGACAAATTCGAGACGAAAATCCGTCTCAAGGATTATTTATTTGAATTAACTGAAACATAAATACACATTTGTAGTCTTTCTTTGGTTTAATACTGGCAAAGTATGAAACTCGACATTTCAGGAGGTTAATTTAGGATTCTTTTGTAAACTACAGGTTTTTATAGTAGAATTTCATTTTCTATTAAAAACAAAAAATGGTTCGTAAACTTATACAAGACGAACTGCCCTCTAGCAGTCATACGTCGATTTTTCCCCGCACGAAAGTTAAGAATTCTTCACTCCAATTCCAGCAAAATCGGCTCGGATGGAACGTAGGAAACGTACATAGACTGCAATGCCTAAATTATTTAATGCACGAAATCAGCCACCAAAATTATAACTGAAGGAAAAAGTTACAGTCATGGCATTAAAGCATCAAAAACACTCAAACTGTTTCCGAACAAAGAAGAAACAAATTTCACAATTGTTGCTACGCAGCGAAACGACAAACGGCAAGAAACTTCAAGACATTGGCTTTTTAAGCGAAAGTGATTGCAATGAAAAGTATATGCGCATATTAGACAGACGAGTGAAGCGTAAGTGTAAACGTAAGCCGGCCGCAATGGCCGAGTGGTCTGCGGCGCACCAGTCACAGTCTGCACGGACGCTACGGTCGGGGTTTCCAATCCCCCCTTGGGCTGGATGCTTGTATCGTCTTTAGTGTAAGGTAGTTCCTAAGTAGTTTGTAAGTTTAGGGACTGATGACCCCGCAGTCAAGTCCATTTAGCTTAACAAACATTTGAACATTTGTAAACTTAAGCGTAGCTCCATACCGAATTAATATGCGTAAAATGAAATAAGTGCCTGTCTTATATGTTTAGATTGTATTTACTTTCAGCAGAGTAAGCTGCAGATATACACATATTCGTTAAGTAATTTTTTATGAATACGTTGTTCTGTAATCACTGAATCAGTGAAATTCGGCTATTTTTTACATGAATTTCAAGATATCTATATCTCTCAATATTTTACTAATGCTTGAGTGACAAAAATCATAATAATTTTGCCATTAATTAGTTAGAAAAATAATTACAAACATTTTTCTTACGGCGGCTTACCCATCGCTAGGAGCGCTAGTTGTTTCCAACTATCAGTCGGTAACAACTTTCACAGCAGAGAGTGTCGCGACTGAATATGTTAGACTGTGCTCTCTGTAGTCTCACTCACGTCACAAGCAGAGGACTTACGCTGCCTGATATAAATTTTATGAGACAGTAACGTTTCTTGTACCTTTAACGCAAATAATCACAGCTTTCCAAATTAAAACATATTGCTAAGAGGGCAATTCGGAAAGTTCTTGTCTCTCACGTCACACGAATGAGTCTCGACCGTAACCTTTCCTGGACCCCACACCTCCGCACCGTCCGACAGAAAGCGCTCTCCCGCCTTAATCTCCTGAAACTCCTCACCGGCCGGACGTGGGGCCTCAGACCCTCCACCATCCTCTACACCTACAGCTCCCTCATGCGTCCTGTCCTTTGCAGTTTCCATCCCGCCTGGATTTCCGCTCCCCCTTCCTATTACAAAACCCTCCAAGTCCCCTCAAAAAGGTGATTTGCGGAAGAAGAAGAAGAGAAGAAGAAGGGATCTTACACTCCGAATCACTCTCGTACACAAAATAACTAACTACTAAAGTTTCTTAATAATGAGTGATAAAACAAGATTCTACTAAGTTACTTAATAATATGGACAGCTTCATTAATCACAATGTTTAGTAGTATATACAGTTATAATCGCTTGTTTGTGGAATGAAACTTGAAGTAAGCGAATCAAACTTTTGCACAATAACTACATATATGACTAATGTTATTACAAAGAAATCTATGTAAAATGGGGGACAAAAAGATTATCTGGCCCGAATGATGCGAAGTCCAAGAATAGAGCACAGCGCATGCCGAAGCTCATAAACGGGAGTGTTGCCAACTCCAGCGGTCCGTGCAGCTTCAGCTTGCTGTTTATATCGTCAAATAGAAGCAGTACAATAGTTAAGATACAGTATATGTCGACATTCATTGCACTTTCTCACGTATCATTCATTTTGGAAAACATTATTGCACGTAGAAACGGTTACCTTTCTCTCGTTCTCAATCAGAAGATTGGTTGGCAGCAATTCCCCTCCACACTTCTCTGGTCTCTGATAGCCTCTTCATTTTCTGATATGAATCCACTCCTATTTCTAAAAATGTTCAAATGTTTGTAGCACTTATGGGACGTAACTACGGGATCATCAGTCCCTAAGCTTACAAACTACTTATGAACTAGCTAAAACTAAGGACGGCATAAATATCCATGCCCGAGGGGGGATTCGAACTCCTATTTCTCTTGGAATATTTTAAAAGTACTACAATCTGGGTCTTCCTCTGCCTCTTATTCCTTCTACCATTCCTTCCATAACACTGACTATAAACTCATTGTGCCTGTAAAAATGACCTGTTAATTTATCTCTTCTCTTCATTATCGTTTTCAAAAGTGCTCTCTTTTCTCCGATTCTTCTAAGAACTTCTTCGTTAGTCATCTTTGCCGTCCAAGGGATTTTCTGCATCCTCTTTCAACATCATAATTCAAAAGCTTCTAGTCTTCTCTTGTCGCAAATGCCGAGTGTACAAGTTTCGGAGCCATACAATGATGCCAAACTCCACACACAGCGTTTTAGAAATGCTTTATTGTCTCTTCTTTTATATTTCTTGATGTAAGAAGCATCCGTTTATTTTTAAAGGCTATTAGCCTGCGCAGTTCCGTTTTTCATGTCTGCAGAACTTTTTCCATCTGGTGTGATTTTACTTCCTAAGTAGGTGAATATATTAACTTGTTTCAATGGTACAGCATTAATCTTAATGTCAGTTGTAATTTATTCGTGGCTGCATACCATGATATCTGTCTTCTTTGTGTTGATTTTCATGTTATATTTATCTGGCTGGATTTCATTCATTCTTGCAGATTTTCTTCGCTCTCTTCAATGATGGCTATGACAACAGCAAACCTTATCATTTTAATTTCTAGTCCACTGATCTTAATTCTATGCGTAGACTCTTTACATTCCTCAATTCCCTCTTCAATATACAAGTTGAAGAGCACTGGTAATAAACTGCATCCTTGTCATGCTCCTTTCTTTATGCAAGCCTCTTGTATTTGACAATGTATATTTATAATCCCTCTTCGATTTTTGTAGAGTTCATGAATTATCCGTCTGTCTCTGAAATCTAGACCAACATCAGTCATAATTTCCCTCAGAACATTACAATTTACGTTATCGAAGGCTTTTTCCAAGTCAACGAAAGCAATGAACAGTTGTCTTTTTAGGTCCAGCATTTTACCGATGATTTTTCCTAACATTAAGATAGCTTCCCTTGTTCCTCTATTCGGTCGAAATCCAAATTACTGTTCATCCAAACTCTGCTCAGTTTTACTTTTTATTCGGTTATTTTTGACACATGTGATAATTGGCTCAGGGTACGATGTTCTTCACATTTCATAGTGCCTGGTTTCTTTGGGATAGGAATTATGATAGTCTTTTTAAAATCTTTCGGTATTTCTTCAGTTTCATACATATCTTGGTTTAGTTTGAAGGTATAGGAATTCCACGATGGCACATTTACTACAACGAACTGCTTCTCACATATGTTCATTGGATGAGTGGATAGGCTGACGGTTTATGAACGCAATGGCCGTGCGCTGGAATCCTACTGGGGCAATTTATTTATTTTTTATTTTTTTATTTTTTACACCTCTTGCAGGTAACATTTTAAATATTAATTTGCCAAAAATTGTGCAGTTGTTGGCTTTTATATGTTTTTAGAAGATTTTATTTTATAATACTCTAATCTTTAATCAGGCAGACACGTGTTCATAGTAATAATATTAAAATGGATGTATTTTGTTTCTAATTACTTCGAAAGTCACGTTCTATAGTTTTCAGCTAAGAGAAACGTATCAGCTGATTAGCATACATCATAGATCCACCTCAAAATGGCTGATGTGAACGTTCGCGAGCGCATAATTGCTCTCTTTGAAAGTGGTTAGTGTATCTGAGACGGGACGTCATTATAGTGTTGATGCTTCCACAGCAAGGAGATGGATCAGACGATTCATTGGTGAGGTAAGCAGACGTCCAATACGTGGAAGGCCGCGAGTCTCTACTCGAAGAGAAGATAATGAATTGGTGAGAGCGGCCCAGACAGCGATAAAAAAGTGATAAAATAATAAAGTAAAGGCTTTAGCGGCAATCCTATCCGACGCACACCACTTAAACAGGAAGGCCGACACGCTAATAATGAGCTACCTGTCCTTTGTCGTCAGCGTAACGGTAGAATAGTCGTACCGGAGTTGAAGAACGAATATTAAACTGGAAACAACAGATAATGGAAGGCACAGCCACTCACTCGTGTAAACCGCGCGTAAGGACTTAGAAAATTATGCCTATTTGCTGATACATATCTTAGCTGAACACTATAGATTCACCATGTGGCAGTCGAAGTAATTACAAATACATGCTTCCATTTTCCACATTTTTACTATGGTTGGCATTTGTCTAGTTGTTTAAGGATTAGGCTGTTACAATTTGGAATATGAAACTTCCTGGCAGATTAAAATTGCGTGCCGGAACCGGGACTCGAACCTGGGACCTTTGCCTTTCGCGGGCAAGCGCTCTACCGACTGAGCTACCCCGACACGACTCACGATGCCGCCTCACAACTTTACTTCCGCCAGTACCTCGCCTCCTACTTTCCAAACTTCACAGAAGCTCTCTTGCAAACACGCAAGACTAGCACTCCTGGAAGAAAGGATATGGTGGAGACATGGCTTAGCCACAGCCTAAGGGATGTTTCCAGAATGAAACTTTCACTCTGCAGCGGAGTGTGCGCTGATATGAAACTTCCTGGCAGATTAAAATTGCGTGCCGGGACTCGAACCTGGGACCTTTGCCTTTCGCGGGCAAGCGCTCTACCGACTGAGCTACCCCGACACGACTCACGATGCCGCCTCACAACTTTACTTCCGCCAGTATCTCGCCTCCTACGTGAAAGTTTCATTCTGGAAACATCCCTTAGGCGGGGGCTAAGCCATGTCTCCACCATATCCTTTCTTCCAGGAGTGCTAGTCTTGCGTGTTTGCAAGAGAGCTTCTGTGAAGTTTGGAAAGTAGGAGGCGAGGTACTAGCGGAAGTAAAGTTGTGAGGCGGCATCGTGAATCGTGTCGGGATAGCACAGTCGGTAGTGCGCTTGCCCGCGAAAGGCAAAGGTCCCAGGTTCGAGTCCCGGTTCCGGCACGCAATTTTAATCTGTCAGGAAGTTTCATATCAGCGCACACTCCGCTGCAGAGTGAAAGTTTCATTCTGGAAACATCCCTTAGGCTGTGGCTAAGCCATGTCTCCAACATATCCTTTCTTCCAGGAGTGCTAGTCTTGCTTGTTTGCAAGAGAGCTTCTGTGAAGTTTGGAAAGTAGGAGGCGAGGTACTGGCGGAAGTAAAGTTGTGAGGCGGCATCGTGAGGCGTGTCGGGGTAGCTCAGTCAGTAGAGCGCTTGCCCGCGAAAGGCAAAGGTCCCAGGTTCGAGTCCCGGTTCCGGCACGCAATTTTAATCTGCCAGGAAGTTTCATATCAGCGTACACTCCGCTGCAGAGTGAAAGTTTCATTCTGGAAATTGGAATATGTTTAAGAATGTGGAATCTAGAAAAGCCTATAATTGCACAATTCGTAGCGAATTAATGTTAAAAATATTATTTGCACAGTTCTAAAAAGAAAGGAAAAATAGAGGCTGAACTCTTAACTTGCGCCCCTTGTGTTCGTAAACCGCCAGTCTATCCACTAAGCCAACGAAATATATGTAAGAAGCGGTTCGTTTTAGTAAATCTACCCACGTGGAATTCTTATACCAGAACCGCTTCTGAATGTTCGAAAACGTTTATCTTAGTTAAGTTGCTATGAATCTCGACCTATACTGTAACATACATATTATATTACCACTACTTGATAGTGTAAACACAAGACTGAAGCTCCGAAGATCGCTGGAGTCGGCAAGACTCGTACTTCGAAACTAGGACTTAAAATTATTCGAGCCAGGTAATCTTTTTGTTCTACATTGTACTGATACCAAAAGGTCGGTGCAGGTTGGAGTGTAATCACTGAACAATTTCCTATTTTATTAATACATATATAGTGGTTCATGGTGTGGGTTCCTGTAGTAATGTCCTAGTTCATGAACCACGGGCAACGTATGAGTGGCCAAGTAAGTCGTCCTGACAGTTGGGATACCAGTTACTTTGGAAAAAGGTTGGGCATCTCGGACATATTCTGAGTCGTGGCCAGCTTTGTGCTCATACGGCAAAGACTACCAAATTCACCGGTTAGTCCCTCAACCGTTAGGAGTAAAACCCAATGGGGCCCTGGGCAAGTAAGGCTAGCAACCTGTTTCTCAGGTACTTCAGTATCATGCTGGCAACAATCAGAGAAAAATGACTCGGACCTTTGGAGGTGATGGAGTCCCACCTCTAATTGACACCAGGGACTCCTCAGATACGACTTGGCAAACGATCTGGAATGAGATGGGGAGCTATTAATATCAATGGGGATTACAATGGGAAGAAGGTAGAGCTGGCGGAGGCTTCAAGTAAGATGGGGTTTGATGTTTTAGCTGTTAGTGATGTTAGAGTAAGGGGAGAGAAAGAGGACGAAGTCGGAGAATACAAGGTCTACCTATCAGGAGTTAAAGTAGGAAGAGCACAGTGGGGTGTAGAATTTTACATCAGGAAAGCAATAGAACCCAGCATAATTGCAATATGGTATGTAAATTAACGACTGATGTGGATAGATTTGGTCATCTCCAGTAAGAAAATTAGGATTGTGGCAGTGTATTCACAGATCAAGATGAGATGGACAGATTTTACAATGCACTTAGTGATGTAGTTGTTAGAGTGAAGGATAAGGATAGTGTTTTACCCATGGGTGATTTCAACGCCAGGATAGGAAATCGAACAGAAGATGATGAAAAGGTTATGGGTAAGTTTGGAGAGGATATGTAGGCCAACAGGAACGGAAAACAGCTCTTGGATTTCTGTTCCAGTATGGGCTTAGTTATCACAAACTCCTTCTTTAAGCATAAGGACATTCACCGCTATACGTGGGAAGGAAGGGGAACCAGATCTATCATTGACTATATAATAACAGACCAGGAGTTCAGGAAGTCAGTCAAGGACAAACGTGTTTTCAGGGGGTTCTTTGATGATACTGATCATTATTTAATCTGCAGTGAAATTGGTTTTGTAAGGCCAAAAGAGCAGAAAGTCAGGTCCATGTGTAGAAGGATAAGAGTGGAGAAGCTTCAAGACAAGGAAATTAGGTACAAATACATAACAATGATCTCGGAAAGGTACCAGTTAGTTGAATGTAATGATTTACAGTCACTGGAAGAGGAATGGTCAAGGTACAGGGACACACTACTGGAAGCAGCTAGAGAATATCTTGGACCAATAGTGTGTAAAGGTAGGAAGAAGCAGATAGCCTGGTGGAATGACACAGTCAAGGCAGCCTGTAAAAAGAAAAAGAAGACATATCAAAAATGGCTCCATACTAGAAATCAGGCAGACAGAGAAAGTTACGTTGAAGAAAGAAACAAAGCCAAACTGATAATTGCAGAATTCAAGCAGAAATCATGGGAAGGCTTTGGAAACAAGCTAGAATCTCTGGGCCAAGCCGCGGGAAAACCATTTTGGAGCGTAATTAGCAATCTTCGAAAGGGAGGGGAAAAGGGATTAACAAGTGTTTTGGACACTTCAGGAAAGCTGCTAGTCAATCCTGTGGATGCCTTGGGCAGATGGAGGGAATATTTTGAAGAATTGCTCAATGTAGTTGAAACGTTCAATGATGTATCAGATTTTCAGGTAGAATGGGATAGGAACGACGATGGAAACAGGATCTCATTTGAGGAAGTGGAGAAAATGGTCAGTAGATTACAGTGTAATAAAGTGGCTGGGGTGGATGAAATTAAGCCGGAACTCGTCAAATACATTGGAATATCAGGTCTCAAATGGTTACACAGGATAATTGAAAAGGCGTGGGAATCGGGACAGGTTCCGTCAGACTGGACGAAAGCGGTAATCACGCCAATTTTCAAACATGGAAACAGAAAAGATTGTGACAACTATCGATGTATCTCTTTAGTTAGCGTTGTAGGCAAAATTTTCTCAGGTGTTGTTGAAAGGACAGGGCGAATATTAATTGAGGGCAAGTTAGTGTGGTTTTAGGCCTCTTAGAGGTTGATCAGGACCAGATCTTTAGCTTACGGCAGGTAATGGAAAAGTGCTATGAGTGGAACAGGGAATTGTACCTGGAATTGATCTGGAAAAGGCTTATGACCGTGTTCCTAGGAGGAAGCTACTGTCAGTTCTTCAAGATTATGGTATAGGAGGCAAACTTCTGCAGGCAATTAAAGGGCTTTACGTAGACTGTCAGGCAGCAGTTAGAGTAGATGGTAAATTAAGCTCATGGTTCAGGGTAGTTTCAGGGGTAAGACAAGGCTGCAACCTGTCACCACTGTTGTTCATACTATTCATGGATCATATGTTGAAAACAGTAGCTGGCAGGGCGGGATTAAAGTAGGTGAAAACAAAATAAGCAGTCTTGCATATGCGGATGACTTAGTTGTAATGGCCGATTCGATGGAAAGGTTGCAAACTAATATTTCAGAGCTCGATCAGAGATGCAAGGATTATGATATGAAGATCAGCATCTCCAAAACGAAAGTAATGTCTGTAGGAAAGAGATTCAAACAGATAAGTGCCAAAGAGGAGGTACAAAGTTAGAACAGGTAGATTTCAAGTACCTGGGATGTATTTTCTCACAGGATGGCAACATAGCGAAAGAACTGGAATCGAGGTGCAGCAAAGCTATTGCAGTGAGTGCTCAGCTAAGATCTACTCTCTTCTGCAAGAAGGAAGTAAGTACGAAGACTAAGTTAGCAGTGCACCGCTCTATCTTTCGACCAACTTTATTGTATGGGAGTGAAAGTTGGGTGGATGCAGGCTACCTTATTCATAAGGTAGAGGTTGCAGATATGAAAGTAGCAAGAATGATTGCAGGTACCAATAGATGGGAAGAATGGCAGGAGGGTGTCCATAATAAGGAAATCAAAGAAAAGCTGGGAATGAACACCATAGATGAAGCAGTTAGAGCGCACAGACTGAGATGGTGGGGTCATGTTAGACGCATGGGAGAAGCAAGGTTACCTAAGAGACTCATGAGCTCGTCAGTGGAGGGTAAGAGGAGTCGAGGTAGACGAAGAAGAAAGTACTTAGATTCGGTGCAGAATGATTTTGACGTAAAAGGCATAACATCAGACGAGGCATCAATGTTAGCATTGAATAGGGGATCATGGAGGAATTTTATTAGAGGTACTATGCTCCAGACTGAACGCTGAAAGGCATAATCAGTCTCTAATGATGATGATGATGATATTAATACATAAAATCTGCTAATATATCAATATAGTTTTCTTAATGAATATATGTTCTGTCCGAACATTGGTTCAAGCTTCTAATTTGTCAAGCAAAAGTAAACTAAATTTTAATGAAACTTGACTGACTGAAGTTTGATTTCACAAAAGGAAGATAAGGGTTTAATTTCCCTTAAACATCGTAGCCATTAAAGACGGATCACAATTTCACATCTTTTTCTTAAGGATGGCGAAGGAAATCGGCCGTGCCCATTGAAAGTATCGATTCTAGCATTTGCCTAGAGTGAGTTAGGGAAATAAAGGGAACCTGAAATGGGGATGGGCGGAGGCGGGTCCGGTGTGTTAGCACTGAGCCACCTCGCCCTCGACTGACACAACGCTTCAAAAGAACCGAATGGCTGGATACCTTGGTGGCAGTGGCCGTGGCAGGCGCCGACGTCGACGTGCTCCTGGAAGGGCGTGCCGGGGAAGACGGCGAGCAGGTGCGGCAGGCGCGTGCAGGCGGGCGGCCGCGGCGCGCACTCGCAGCCCTCCACCACCGCCACCTCGCTCACGCCCTGCCGCGTCCACACGCGCCGCAGCTGCGACGACGCCGCCCGGCACAGCCACTCCGCCTCGCACGACACCTGCGCCAAGTAGCTCACCATTATTTTCTACTAGCCTCGCTATTTATGTACTACATACTCTCGCAGTCTCTCCCCCCTCCAATAATCTCTCCCTCCCTCTCTACATCTACATACATACTCCACAATTCACCGTAAGGTGCGTGGCGGAGGGTACACTGTACCACTACTAGGAATTTCCCTTCCTATTCCATTCCCAAATGGAACGAGGAAAAAAAGAATGCCTATATGCCTCCGTACGAGCCCTCATTTCTCTTATCTTGTCTTTGTTATCTTTACGCGAAATGTAAGTAGGCGGCAGCAAGATCGTACTACACTCAGCTTAAAATTCCGGCTCTCTAAATTTACTTAACAGAAATTCACGAAAAGAACGTCGTCTTTCTTCCAGCGATCCCCAATTCAGTTGTCGGAGCATTTACGTGACACTCGTGCATTGGTCGAACCTACCGTTAACAAATCTAGCTGCTCGCCTCTGAACCGCCTCTATGTCTTCCTTTAAACTGATCTGCTGCGGGTACCAAACACTTGAGCAAAACTCAAGACGTGGTCGTACAAGCCTTTTATACGCGGTCTCCTTTACAGATGAAGTACATCTCCCCAAAATTCTCCCAATAAACCGAAGTCGGCTGTCCGCCTTATTCACAACTGTCCTTACATGCTCGTTCCATTTTATATCGCTCTGCAATGTTACGCCTAGATATTTGAACGACGCGACAGCATCAAGAAGCTCACTACTAATGCTGTATTCGAACATTATAGGATTGTTTTTTCTACTCATGCGCATCACCTTACATTTTTCTACATTGAGAGCTAGCTGCCATTCTTCGCATCAACTAGAAATTTTGTCTAAGTCATCCTGTATGCTATTACAGTCAGTTAAAGACGATACCCTCCCATACACCACAGCATCATCAGCAAACAGCCGCAAATTACAAGTTACTCTGTCCATCAGATCATTTATATGGATAGAAAATAATAGCGGTCCTATCACACTCCCCTGGGGCACGCCTGACGATACACTCGTCTCTGATGAACACTCGCCGTCGCTCTCTCTGTCTCTGTCCATTGCTTCCTCTCCCATTTCTTTGCCCATCTCCTCCGTCCCCTCTCTCAGGCCATTTCTTGTCCCCCCCCTCCCACACCACCCGTCAATCTCCTCATCCTTCCGCCTCTTCGTTTCCTCCTGCCCCATGTCAGCTTTCGTGATGACCAATGAAACACCGGCAAAAGTTTACTGCAAGGTATCCTTTGACACACACCATACGATGACTTGCGGCTTCTAAAAACCCTGTGCGGGAAAACATTCGTACATCACCGAACTTCCTCGTAACCTACTGAGGCCCACGTTGCAATATACTACACTTAACAATTTAATTTTGTTTTGCTACATATCCGGTTGAACTGAGCATTGGTGGCTAGAAAGTAAAGTTAAAAAAATCCATTGTAGAGATCAGCGATCTGAATGAAGTAACATGAAGGTCGGTCTAGCTCGCAATTTACTTGATGGTAATTCGTTTCAGCCATTTAAATGGCCATACTCAGACCACTTCAACCACAGTGTTGGCCAGCGGTTGACCTCAGTAGGAGCTGCCTGAATGATAGATGTCGACATATATGTGACGTGAAGATTTTGAAAATCTTTGTCTCACTTTACTGCTTATCCACCAATGCTCAGTTCAGTTGTCATTTCTAGCAGAAAGAAAAGTAAATTGTACGGTCCTCTATACTGGACCGTGAGCCTCAGGAATTACTAAAAGGGTGTCAAAAGCTGTTATAAGGTACCCTCATGCTTTAATGGTCAAGAGTGCAAAATTTCATCATGATCGCAATAATATTATAGATTTGTATGAATTGAAAACACACAGTAAGACACACTTTTTTTTTGTATACAAAAGAGAGGATTAAAATGGGCACTTTAATTTTCGTGCACACGAGTTAATGTAATGATGCATCAAGGGAGTAGCAAAGGGCTTTAGTTCTTGAGCAACACAGCTACTGGGTCTTTTCTCACATGAAGTGATGACTGCTATCGACTAGGGATCTCAAATAGACTCCATATTTCTAGATTTCCGGAAAGCTCTTAAAATAGGGCAAACTGTATTTTGCTGCATCACAAAAAACAACAAAAACGGTACAGAGGATCAACAGGGATCCCATGAAACTGCGACATTGTTTTTTGTAATTCAGCAAAATACAGTTTTTCTTGTTTTAAAGGTCTGATGATGATGGCGTCGTCTATAGAAATTGGTTGCCAGTAAATGAGAATATAAAAATTACAGCTGATGCTAGTGTTTTTCATTGTTTCTCGGCTGAGGTCCCAGCATCCATACATACAATGGACAAAATCAACTTAGAACTAAGATCCCCAGGGAAGTGTTATAGGACCCCTTCTGTTCCTTACCTTTATAAATGATTTAGGAGACAACGTGAGCAGCTCTCTTAGACTGTTCGCGAATGATTCTGTCGTTATCGGTTAGTAAATTCAGCAGAAGATCAAAATCAACTACAAAATGGTTTTGTATTGTCACTATACAGGAAAGACAGCGTCACGGAAATGATACAGGATCTGGGATGGGAATCATTACAACAACGGCGCTTATCGCTGCGGCGTGGTCTACTTACGAAACTCCAATCGCCAACATTCTCCTCCAAAAGCGAAAATATATTGTTGACTCCCACCTACATAGCCAGAAATGATCATCAGAATAAAATACGAGAAATCATAGCTCGAACGGAGAGATTCAGATGTACTTTCTTCCCGCACGCTATTCGAGAATGGAATGGAAGATGAATAGTATAAATGTGCCAGAATGAAACTTTTCACTCTGCAGCGGAGTGTGCGCTGAAATGAAACTTCCTGGCAGATAACAATTGTGTGCCGGAACCGGAACTCGAACCTGGGACCTTTGCCTTTCGCGGGCAAGCGCTCTACCGACTGAGCTATCCTGACACGACTCACAACTTTACTTCCGCCAGTACCTCGCCTCCTACTTTCCAAACTTCACAGAAGCTCTTCTGCGAAACATGCAGTATACCTTTAGTATAAAGGTGGTTTGATTAACCCTCTGCCAGGCACTTAATGTGATTTGCAGAGTATCCCACGTAGATGTAGACGTAGATATATGCATGGTGCAAAAATTTGCAATTGACCCTTAATAATGGTGAGTTTGAAGACATCCATATAACCACTGAAATAAATCCGTTAAACTTCATTTACACAATAAATCAGTCAAACCTTAAGGCCGAAAATTCAACTAAATGCCTAGGAATCACAATTACGAACAACTTAAATAGGAAACTACACTTAGAAGATGCAACAGTTGTACTAAACAAACAGCCTGGTTTGGCGTATAGCTGCCCATTGTTGGATCCCCGCTATGTGGGGCTGACGGATGATATAAAATGCAGAGAAGGGGAGAGAGTGTTACAGAAATTACGCAAGAGTTGGTGTGGAAATAATTAAAAGCAAGACGTTATTCTTGCGGCGAGATTAATTTGCGAAATTTCTTTTCGTGGAACATATTTTGTTAGCACTGCCTACGTAGAGGACATGATCATAATAATGAAATAAGAGAAATCAGATCGAAAACGGAAAAATTTAGGTTTTCCTTCTCACCGCACACTATTATAGAATGGGACGGTAGAGTAATATAATAAAAGCGGTTTGATGAACCCTCTGCCAAGCATCTAAACGTGATAAGCGGAGTATTCATGCAGATGTAGCAGTGTCATCTCCTTTTTTCTCTAATGCTGCCGTTTGTGTATTGAGGGTTGCCTTCCGAGCGACAGTAGGCGTTGTTTTTAGTTTTTTTTTTTTCCTTTTCTTTTCGTTTTGTCGATTGTTCAGCTGTTCCTTTGGGTTTTTAATATTCTTTATTTTCTAAACCATCCCTTTATCAACACGAACAAACAAAGTCAAATCAGCCAAGCTATTTCTGTCTTTTTGTGAGACTTGTGCATAGCTATCCATTTTTACTTTTAAGATATAATGGCGCAAACTCGTTTCCTGTTAAATTGGTCTACAATATCTGTCTTAGTTGATAACTGAATATAGAGGTAAACAGTGTGATTGAACTACCCCTACCGATATCGTTTTACGAAATCACGCTATGCAACATGCTTCACTGGTGGGAACATGGCCGGCCGCGGTGGCCGAGGGGACTAAGGCGCTCCAGTTTCGGTCTGCACGGCCACTACGGTCGTGGGTTCGAATCCCCCCTCGGGCATGGATATCTGTGCCGTCCTAGTTCGTAAGTAGTTCATAAGTAATTTGTAAGTTTAGGGACTGATGACCCCGTAGTTAAGTCCCATAGACTATACAAACAAACAAACTGGAACATGTTTATATCACTAACATGTTAGATCAACGATTCCCGTTCCATAGGACGCAGCCCACGTGTAGACCGCGAGAAGCACGGCAGTTGATCGCGAACGCTGATCGGAAGTCGGAGACGAGATAAAAATTATCGGGAACTTCTGGGGTTTCGGTCGTCAGTCCTCAAGGTCATAGAGTACAGAATTACACAACACCTGTAATTCTCCATCGCTGTCATATACCAATCAGGTGAGAATCGTCCATGGATCATTTCAAAATCCGTCCTGTTTCTAACACAAAGAAAGAGCAAACGATGCTACTAAGCTGAAGTGGCAGTGTTTTTTTAATCTTAAAAAATATCAATATCTAGCGTCACCAAACAGTTAGAACTGTTCACGTCTAGAGAATGTTGTGTTGATTTTGAAGGGACTAAACTGCGAGGTCATCAATCCCCCTAGACATTTTCTTACAGGGTTGTAAACTCATGGCTTAAACACATTCTCAAATGAATCATAATATTTCGAGTTGTTAGTTTCTTGGACACAATTGTCGACAATAAAGCCTTGCTTGAAATTGCTTATTTAATATCCAGACACAACAAGAAGAAAGAAGGCAGATCGTTGTTCAGAACTAAGATTATTAGAGACGGAGCTTGGCTCGCAATGCCTGTTTCTGGAGAGGAATGAAGTGGGCATGACGCTTTCAAGTAGCCACTCCGGAATTTGCATCGAGCCCTCTGCATCACTGCAGGAAACAACATATATCTGTATAACCTACTCATGAATTGAACTCTGGACTCTCGCACATGTACAGGCCTACTGAAGTTATGTGTAAGTCATGATTTCATACGAGGGCGCGCTAAAAAAAGGTGTATGTTTCTTTATTCTATTCCCAATATGGGTTAAGTATTACATCTCATGCGTATTGTTTGGCCGACTTCCCCCTACGCAGAAATAAGTTTCAATGCTTTGCCTCTAGAGCGCTCCAAATTGTAGCTTGTGATATGGCCGTGAGCAACGTAAAAACGTGGGCGCATGGGAAGTCCTCATGAAAGCACGAATTTAAAGAGTTCGTTCATATGTGGTGCGCACTCTCCTTGAGCATGAGCGCTGCAAGTGCAACAATTCGATGCCTTGGATTCATTCGCAATCGGAAAGACAGTAGTTAAAAGATACCTCTGACCATTCCGATTTAGTTTTTCCGTGATTTTCCTAAACAACTCCAAGCAGATACCGGGATAGTTTCTTTGAAAAGCACGGTCGATTTCCTTCGTCATCCCTAATCAAACAATCCGAGCGTGAGCTCCGCCTTAATGACCACGCTATCGACAGAGTGTTAAACCCTATTCTTCCTTCCTTTGGATTCACTGTCATCGATCATCATACAGTGTCTACTCGGCCCCATCACATTTCCATCTGCTTTCAAAACTTAAAGAACACCTTCGATGACTTCACTTTGATAATGGTTAATTGATGCAAGTAGAGGTACAGTTGTGGCTTCGTTTACAAAGTCATACATTCCACAGTAACGTTATGATGAAAGTGATCTCTCATCGGGTTAAATGTGTTAGTTACCACGGGGAGTGAGTTGGTAGATAAACATGTGGACCTTGAGAACAAAGTTTTGCGAGCCAATAAAGTTTTTTTATTTAAAAAGCTGCGTTTAAATTTTACTTGGTATTTAACCTATTGATATGTATATGTGTGTATAATACATATATATTTGTATATAAAATTTCTTGGCCTCTAAGATATTTTTAAAAAAGTTATCTTTACAAGAAAAACGTTGGGAAATACTTGATTCGACAACGTATCCCGCTAATTTGGTATTTAATACTTTATTTACTTGACTGTATTCTGCACAAATAGTTCTGTACTGAACTGTAGCCTAGTTAGTGAAGGTTGTGGAGAGGCCTCTGCATGAGGTTTGATGTTGAGAACCGGGATTAGGATTCAATTTATTTTTTGTGATTGTTTGGTTTGTAACGTATTCAGAGTCGCCGAGTGGATGTCGTCCAGTACACACCTGTCCAGCGCCAGCACATTTTCAGTTGTAAGTGTAACCGGCTTCTCTCTAGAAGACACATATTTTGACTTTTAAGTGCGCTTTCCCTTCAGTTCATGAAAGTTATTGTGTGCTCGTGTTTTTATTTGATTCATATTCACGTTAAATATCTGGTTATTGTAATTTCCGTCGTGTGAATCGCGTCGCGACAGTCGTATGACTTTTATTTTCTGATTAGAAGCGACATATAGTATTTTGATTTTCGTCTGCGCATTTTCGTTTCAGTTTGTAAATTTATACTGTGCTCTCGTGCATATTGGACACAAATCCGCGTTTTAAGAAACAATGTAGACTTCCTTTGAACGCATCCCGACTGTAGTTTTTGTTTCGTAGGCACTGTAATCATGAACAGGGACAGTGACTGCTGTGTGGGATGCAGTCTGAGCTGGCGACACTTCGCTCCCAGCTTCAAGCTGTCTTAACCTCGCTTGCACAGCTGGAAGCTGCAATCGAGGGGTGTCGTTGTTGTTGGCCGGTAATGGGGACCGAACGGACTCCCGTCGTCTCCACTCATCGGCCTGCGCCATCGACATGCCCTGATACTGCTAGCAGTGAGGCAGATACCCCACCCGTGGATGCGTGGGAGGTTGCTCCAGTGCGTGGTAGGAGGCGCGAGACATTCCGGGGGACCGTTCGTGACGCCTCCCTGGTTCGTCTTACGAACAGGTTTGAGGCGCTATCAGTTCAGGACAACGTTCCTGAGTCGGATGGTGTCTCTCATCCTGATGTCACCACGCAGCCTGCAAGATCCGGGCTTTCACAGAAGGTGGATTTGCTTGTAGTTGGGAGCTCCAACGTTAGGCGGGTGATGAAGCCCCTTAGAGAGATGGCTGCCAAGGAGGGGAAGAAGGCCAACGTGCACTTCGTGTGCATACCGGTGGAGTCATTCCAGATGTGGAACGAGTCCTTCCGGATGCCATGAAGGGTACAAGATGCAGCCAACTGCAGGTGGTATCTCACGTCGGTACCAATGATATGTGTCGCTTCGGATCTGAAGAGATCCTCTCAGGTTTTGAGCGGCTCTCTTAAGTGTTAAAGACTGCCAGTCTTGCTTGTAAGATGAAAGCAGAGCTCACCATCTGCAGCATAGTTGACAGGACCGACTGTCGACCTCTCGTACAGAGCCGATTGGAGGGTCTGATTCAGAGGCTCAACGGTTCTGCGACCGTGTAGGCTGCAGATTCCTTGACTTACGCCATCGGGTGGTGGGTTTCCTGGTTCTGCTGAATAGGTCAGGAGTCCACTATACGGAAGAAGCGGCTACGCGGGTAGCGAGGGCTGTGTGGCGTGGACAGGGCGGTTTTTAGGATAAGGGGCTTCGGGGAAAAACAAAATGGGCAGTCTCTAAGGGTGCAGGTGAATCACAGAAGAAATTTAGACCAGGGAACTATCGGTATAACAGTTGTAAGTTGTCGTAGCTGTGTCGAGAAAGTACCAGAACTCCAAGCGTTAATAGAAATCACTGAAACACACTTCATTGTAGGCAGTGAAAGTTGGCTCAAGGCGGTAAAACGTTCAGCAGAAGTATTTGCAAAAGATCTAACTGTGTTCAGAAAGAATAGATTAAACAAAATAGGTGGAGGCGTGTTTGTCGCCGTCAAATGTAGTATTTCGCGTAGAGAATGTGATAGTTTCTGTGAGCTATTATGGGTAGAGGTTGTACCTGAAAATCGTAAGAAGTTAATAATTGGTCCCTGTTACCGGCCTCCCGACCTCAGTCTAATTACAAAAACGTACCCGACTCACACGATAACAGTATGCGGTGATTTTACTTTACCCTCAATCTGTTGACGAAAAGCCAGCCGCGGTGGCCGAGGGGACAGGCGCTCCAGTCATGGTCTGCACGGCCACTACGGTCGGGGGTTCGAATCCCCCCTCGGGCATGGATATTTGTGCCGTCCTTAGTATTAGCTAGTTCATAAGTAGTTTGTAAGTTTAGGGACTGATGACCCCGTAGTTAAGTCCCATAAGCTATACAAACATTTGAACATTTTTTTGTTGACGAAATTATACTTACAAAACAGGAGGTACCAATAAAACAGCATGCGAAATTGTACCCGACGCATTCTCTGAGAATTACTTCGAACTATTAGTTCATGAGCCAACTAGAATTGTAAATGGATGTGAAAACACACTTGATCTCTAAGCAACAAATAATCCTAAGCTCATAACAAGCATCAAAACGGATACAGGTATTAGTGAACACAGAGCTGTCGTAGCGAGATTGACTATCGAAACTCCCTAAGTTACCAAAAATAAACGAAAAGTATATTTGTTCAGGTAAGCAGATAGAAATATAATACATTGCTTCTTGAAAGACAGTTTCCACTCGTTTCTAACACTAAACGTAGGTGCAGATGAGGCTCAAATTCAAAGAAGTGGTATCGACAGCAATTGACAGTTTCATACCAAATAAATTAATGAAAGGAGGTGATCCCCCTTGGTACACAAAAGAGATCAGGACACTGATGCAAATGCAAAGGAAAAGGCAACTAAATTTAAACGAACACAAAATCCCCAGGATTGGCTGTCCTACACAGAAGCTCGAAATTTAGCGAGGATCTCAATGCGAGATGCCTAAAATACTTATCACAACGAAATTCTTTCTCAAAATTTGACTGAAAACCCAAAGAGATTTTGGTCATGTGTTAAATAAATATAATAGGGCAAAACACAAACAATACCCTCACTACGTGATAGTAAGGGCGATCCCGCCGATGACAGTGCTACTAAAACAGAAGTTACTAAACATAGGTTTTAGAAACCCATTCACCAAAGAAGACGAAACCAATATTCCAGATTTCGAATTACGAACAGAGGCCGTAATGAGTAACGTAGAAGTAGATATCATCGGAGTAGTGCAGCAACTAAAATCACTTAACAAGAACACGTCTTCTGGTCTGGACTGTATACCCATTAGATTTCTATCTGATTATGCTGAAGCGATAGCTCCTTACTTAACAGCCATATACTACAACTCTCTCATAGAAGGATCTGTACCAAAAAATTGGAAAGTTGCACAGGTCACACCTATATTCAAGAAAGGCTGTAGGGGTAACCCACTAAATTACAGGCCTATTTCATTGACATCAATTTGCAGCAGGGTTTTGGAAAATATCCTGTATTCAAATATTATGAATTATCTCGAATAGAACGATCTATAGATCCAAGGTCAACACGGATTTAGAAAATATCGTTCATGCGAAACACAACTAGCTCTTTATTCTCACGAAGTGATGGGCGCAATGGACAAGGGTTCGCAAATCGATTCCGTATTTCTTGAATTCCAGAAGGCTTTTGACACCGTACCTGACAAACGACTTTTAATCAAATTGCGTGGTTATGGTATATCGCCCCAAATTTCCGATTGGATCGGGGATATCCTGTCAGAGAGGACACAGTTCATAGTAATCGATGGAAAGGCATCGACTAAAACAGATGTGATATCGGGCGTTCCACTGGGTAGTGTTATTGGTCTTCTGCTGTTCCTTATTTACATAACCGATTTAGGGGAATCTCTAAGTAGCTCTCTTAGGTTGTTTGCAGATGACGCCGTCATTTACCGTCTAGTAAAATAATCTGAAGATCTAAACCAACTGCAGAACGATTTGAATAACATATCACTATGGTGTGAAATTGGCAATTTACTCTAAATAAAGTGAAGTCGTCCACATGAGTACGAAAAGAAATCCGTTAAACTTTGTTTACAAGATAAATCAATCAAAAGTGAAGGCCGTAAATTCCACAAAATACCTAGGAACTACTATTACTTCAGACTTAAACTGGAAAAAACACGTAGATAATGTCGTGGGACTGGCGAACCAGATACTACGTTTTATTGGCAGACCCCTTAAAAGATGCAACAGACTACTAAAGAAACTGCATACACTACGCTTTTCCGTCTTTTTTTTTTTTTTTTTTTTTTTTTTTTGAGTGTGGTATCCTTATCGGGTGGGTTTGACGGAGGACATCGATATAGTCCAAAGAAGGGCAGCTCGTTTCGTATTGTCACGATGCAGGGGAGACAGCGTTACGGAAATTATACAGGATCTGGGATGGGAATCATTACAACAACGGCGCTCATCGCTGCGGCGTGGGTTCTTTACGAAACTCCAATCGCCAACATTCTCCGCCGAATGCAAAAATATATTTTTGACTCCCACTTACATAGGTAGAAATGACCATCAGAATAAAATACGAGAAATCAGAGCTCTAACGGAGAGATTCAGGTGTTCTTTCTTCCCACGTGATATTCGAGAATGGAATGGGAGATAAATAGTATAACGGTGGTTCGATGACACTTTGCCAGGCACTTAAATGTGATTTGCAGATTATCCCATGAAGATGTAGATGTAGTGTATGTGAAGTATCCTGTTTTTGTGTCTGAATGAAAACGTTCGTAGCCCTAAAAAACATCAATTTATCAACAGACTCAACAAATACGAAACATAAATAAGAGGAACAATACTGCACTGTCAAAGTCAGTAAACTCATCTTGCAAACGAGTTGAACGTACCTGACAAATGATAAAGTCTGTTTCCCAAACGTCGACTCTTTGAGTCATTTATCAACATCATTCAACGTAGTCCTAAGTTAATTAGTTAAAGTGGAGTAAATAACAGTTCGGATAGAGTTTTAGAAACCATGCATTTCTGAAATCACCACCATCCATGTCGTTATCTTCGTCTGCCTTTGGAAAGTATAGATACATATGACATTTTTATTTTTAGGATATTTTATTCATTACTAGCTTATATTTCCGTGCTTCGCATGGGTTGTTGAAGGAGGGCCTGTGTATATCATGGCTTTTTACAGTTCAGGACCTCAGTCAGTAAAAAATAGAATCCTTTTTGGATAGCTCTGTTAATAAATTCAGTTGCCCTAACCTACATGTCATATGTAAGTAAAAGTCTTTGTCCGAAACGATGTATCTTCATGAAGTTGTCAAATGTAAGTAAAAGTCATTGTCCGAAACGATGTATCTTCATAAAGGTTTTGATAAATAAAAAAAAAAAAAAAAAGTGAAAAGTGCCAAAATAAGCAAAGACATGTCGTTAAGTATTTAATACAAAGTATTTAATACACTATGTTCAATGTTTGTTGGTATTTGTAGACATAAGATTGCTTAATTCTGTCACAGACGTTCGCTTCCTTGTACCACTCCATACTCATTATGCAGCAGCGGTGTTTATTAGTTTTTTGGTGCACTACAGCGCGTCTATCGCTTGTTTGCTGTACTACGCAATCCATACTTCAAGCATAACCTACATCTAAAACAATTTCCCTGATTCCACTTTTATGGAACGAAGTTGCTCCATGCAAATCCGTGAAGTAGTTTATGATATCAGGTATTTCTAATAGATGAACAGACAGTTACTGAAAAACTGAAGATTACGATGTACCTTTCTTCCGTGATCTGATTTTGATGAAATCATGCCTATATGTTGCCCCAATCTTAGCTCAAATTTTCTGTGAAAACCGCATGAAAATGTGTCAGTTGGTTTTTTTAATACGTTTGCGAAACGTGTTAGAAATAGGCATATCTACATGAATATGATGTAGCTTACATCATACATCAACTATATTCGCCATTTAAAACATGTACTTCATGATCATTCATATCTCTGGACAATGGGCTAAGGCACGGGAAGCTGAAATATAATAAGTATTTCCTTAATGAAGTAGAAATATCCCTGAAAACAATTATTCTTACGGTTGGATCTCTTTCCGTTAGATGCGCAATTGTCGCTCCAAGCGTGAGACGTAAACTTCCACAGCAGTTGTACATATACGTTAGACTGTGATATAAGTATTTAAATATATAGATTAAACACGGCGAGGGTTGTATCAGTTTTATATTCATTGCGTTGAATCGTATTTCGTAGAACATAGCAACCAAGAAAACGATTTACAGAAATATGGTAAATCTGAAAAGTCAAAGAGTAAGTATTTTCAAAGGGTAATAATTCGATCGCTGCCCCCAAGGAGGTTACAATACAGGGAGACGCCCTTACGCTGAAAAAGGAAGCCTGCCTCGGCCATATAGCTTAGTTTTGGAGAAGTGTTCGTATTGTATAGCTAATGTTTTTGTCACTTAAAACAGGTAAAAAACTTCCGACAGTTTTGTCGTGATGTACTACGTGTTATAAGAGTGCAAATTAGCCATTAAAAAGTAAGTTTTCAATATATTAGGATGTGTGTTTATTACTATTTATTCAAGAAAGTATATTGTTTGCAAGTACATACTTTGCAGTGACTGTCAGTTCAATGCATTAACAATAAGAGGGTCGACTTAAGGCATAGTTTTTAACAGGTAAATAGCATTCCAAAACTGACCAAGATGGCGTACAGGCTTAAACTGACCGTGACGTATGTACTCGCCATATATAATGCCATCTCCCTTTATTCTAACCTCCTTGGCTGCGCCGAACTTCACACGAATACCAGCAGCGCTATCTATTAGTTCTTTGCTGAATTACGCCGTTCTTTACAAGCATGAAATACTCATAATAGGTCAAATTACGATATCTTTTACTTTCCTGATCTGATTTTGATAAAATGAAGCCTATATGTTGCTCCAGGATATTCTCATTTATCTGTAATACCCCCATGAATGTTCATCTAGTATTTTGGATAATTCTCTCTACAAATAGAAACATGCGATTGCTTTCAGAGAAATGTTAAAATTGTGATATTGTACTTTTTCTGATCCGATTTTGTGAAATGAAGCGTTTCTGTAACTGCAAGATATACTCGCGGTTTCTGTGAAAAACCCCTGAAAATTCATTAGTTTTGGAGATGACAGACAAAGATAGACATGACGGTTGTCGATGAAAAATGTTAAATTGTGTTCTTCTTTCCGTGATCCGATTTTTATTAAACTAAGTCTATATGTTGTCCCAAGGTATGCTGAAGTTACCTGTGAAAACCTCATGCGAATTCGTGAAGTTTTGGAGAAGTGGTTTCTAATAGATGAAGAGACATACGTGACGTTCGAAAACATTTCGTAATTCTATTTTGATGAAATCATGCCTGGATCATGAACCTATCTTCACATATATTTCCTGTGAAAACCGCATGGAAATTCGTGCAGTGATTGAAGCGAACAGCGACAGGCCTACATTTAGAGATTTATTATTAGTCTAGATATGTTGTACAATTGTAAAATTTTGCAGTAATATATTCATTTGTATAAGTGGTGTATGTGGTAAAATCTGTTTCAAATACGGTTAGTAATAAAGAAGTAATAGATTGATGGGGCGGTTTTGCATGAACGTTACACTTTACCTCCTCATATCTCATGAACTACATGTCGTACTGTGATAAATTTCGAACGCACATTCAGCTTTAAGTGTGTATACCGTCTGCAAAATTTCCTGCGAATACAATTCGTAGTGTAGCAATTATGAATTGTAACGTCATACCGAATGCTATATTTTTGCTCCATGGACAGCGGAAAAGTATTAAGTGAGAAACTTTCTTATTTTCATCATTCTGCAATGTTTTCCAGCGAGAAAAAGTTTAATAAAGGTTTGAAATTATGTTTAAAGTTTGTTGCAAGTCGCTACGTACTCTTTCTCATATAGTATATTCATAAAGTCTCGTCGCATTATGTGGAAGTTTCTTGCAACTCTTATTGATTATGATGTTTTATCTCCTGAACCATATGTCGTATGTGGTTCGTACTCCTACACCAATTGGTATCGCATATAAGGAATATGTGTACCAAATTTGTTTGATATCGGTCCAGTAGTTTAGGAGGAGATGAGGAACATACATACCGGTACCAGTGGGCATAAAACTATCTCGTCAATGGTTTCACTGTACGTTATTATCAAAATTTCAGCGGTTCAGAGTGTTCATTTTATATCTCTTTTATCGTCAAGACGTTTTTCCAGTCCTCATGTTATATCTGGCGTTTCATTATGACGTTAATTCAATTACTGCAATTAATTCAGTTCTTAAAACTAAACTGATTTTCTAGTACGAAGTCTTTCACGGCGGTACTTCTGTGTAGAACTTTCTCGGACTACTTGTCGCGTCCGTTCTTGATAAAATCTCAAGATTTCGAAGATATCCTCCATCTTCTTCGTCAGGAGCCGCTGACTAACAGTGCTGGTGCTGTGGTGGCCTTAAATAGCCCATGGACGGCTTATGATTGGTCGGCTTCATATTGGTCGACCGCTACGTAATGTTGTCACAGATGCTGTCTACGTCTTTGCTACTGGCGCCACTCCTCCCGTAGTATCGAAGACTTTGAGCGAAATGTCTCTTGCTTCATTTCTGTATCGCGCGCTCGTTTCCAAGCACCGCTAAGATTATACCCGCTGTCACGGTTAAAGTTGTTCTCACACATGCTTATTTCTACAGCCTCTTTGATTACAGAGTCTCAGCATGTGGATGCCTGAGACAAAAAATTTTCTTTCGTTGTGGAAAATTTTATGTTTGATCCTGAGGCTGTGCTCAGCGGCTGCTGATTTTCCCAGTTCTCGGTTTTTAATACGCCGCTGATGTTCTGTACAGCGTTCGGAAACGGTGCGAATTGAGTGATCAATGGCCGGCCGCGGTGGCCGAGGCGACTGAGCCGCTCCAGTCACGGTCTGCACGGCCACTACGGTCGGGGGTTCGAATCCCCCTTCGGGCGTGGATATTTGTGCCGTCCTCAGTCTTAGGTAGTTCATAAGTAGTTTGTAAGTTTAGGGACTGATGACCCCGTAGTTAAGTCCCATAAGCTATACAAACATTTGAACATTTTTTGACTGATCAATATAATTTCTTCCGCACTCACACGGTATGTTGTATATTCCAGGGATCCTAATGTCGAGGCTCTCCTTAACAGGGCGCAGCATCTTCTCAATTTTCGTAGGTGGCCGGAAAATCGATCTTATACGTTGTCTTGCCAGAACTCTGCCCATTTTGCTCGATGTGGTTCCACAGAAAGGCAGGAACACCGTCGGATGTCCATGACTTGGATCTTCAGCATTATCCCGTTTCCGGTTCGTGGCAAACGCTGTTTTTATATCACGTGCACCAAATGGTTCTCGTCAGAAACAGTTACTGCTCTGTATATTAATGTGTTTAGAACGGCTCTCTTCTGAACGGGGTGATGGAAACTCTGTGCGCTGAGATACAAATCCGTGTGCTCATTAACTAATTAGAGGACAGGTGACGTCCTGAAAACTAACTGTCAACAACCTGATAAAACCATTCGATGTAGGTCTAATGTTCTCTTTAAGCTGTTCGTCTCTGAGAGCTACCTTAAGTTAGTATTCTGGATTGTTTAAGCACTTACACGCGGTAGCTACGTTGTCTTCGGTCCTGATATATCGTGCGAAAACCATTACAAAGTGGCATCTGATGTTGAAATTATTTCTGTAAGTTGTTTTTCATCTAGACGAAATCCCAACGGATCACACAAAATAAAAATATCCTGCTCTCTCTCTCGGCGCGTCCTTCAAGGGAAAAACCGCGCCTGGCGTAAGCGGCTGGGACGCAAAAAGCGTCGCTTTCAGCGACACCGGTCACCGCCTACGTTCTCAGGGAACAAAACATGTTTACATCATTTTCCATCGGTGTACCGACAGAGATCACGAGAACGTGCACTGATTAGAAAATAGCTCATTATCCCTGGAAAGTAATGAATTCCGCGCTATCGGAATTCCTTCGCCGACGACCGCCCCATAACATAAAGATATATGGAAGGCAGGAAGGTGCGGAGAAAATTTATTTATCATTGTTCGAGGCGGCTGTCAGCCAGGCCTTGAAACGGAGTATTCGTTCCTCGCGGCCATCGGCCGATCGTGTTTGGCTCGATTCAGTCGAAACGAATACTGGTGGCGACCATCTTTGTGATCTTTAACAACGGTAAGACGCAAACGTTGGCATCGGTAATCTAAATATACTGCTTTACTCCCATGTTGCTGTAAACAATGTTCTGCGTTATGGATACAGTCCAAGGGATTCCCGAGTATATTAACGGCGAAATAATTATTAGAGTATGGAAGTATCATGTCGCATGCAGATGGCTCTAATCTTCTCATTTATTATTGTTATTATTATTACTGTTAGTAGAAGCAGCAGTAATAGTAAAAGTTAAAGTAAAGGTAGAGTAAGCTTGACGATATACTGCATGAAAAGAAGGTCTAAGATGGGGTACCCTATGGTATGAATCTCAGACCTGGGGTCAGAAATCAAAAGAATACTGGATGAGAGAATACAAAGATTTGAACATATTTCTAATCTGTAATTGATGGTTTCGGTATGAGGCACCATGGTATAAGTCTCATATATGGAACCAAAAGGTCACAGTATGGGATGAGGTACATCACGACATGGATAGTATCTATATGTGAAGTGTAAGTAGATGTCTGAATGTAGGGTTATTATTATTTAAACCTTAGAAACGGAATAAAACTCCACAGTATTGGATAAAGGCAAGGAAGATTTGTACAAATCATGTGTGCGATCTGTTGAGGAAGATCTACAGGGGAAACCATGATTTAAATCTCGTAAGTGGAATCAACATTCATATTATTAGGTGAGAAGGTGGCAAGGTTTGAGAAGAACTTAATAAGTGCAATCTGTAAGAAATGTCTAAGTATGGGGCACCCTATGATATGAATCTCAGACCTGTCATCAAAAGTAAAAGTACTAGATGAGGGCAAAACATTCATACTATTACGTGAATAGGTGGTAAAAATGGCCAAAAGTGTGGAGTTTTATTCGTTCTAAAGTTTAAATAATAATAACCTACATTCCGACATCTACTTACACTTCACATATAGATACTATCCAAAACATGATGTACCACATCCCACACTGTGACCTTATGGTTCCACATATGAGTCTTATACCATGGTGCCTCATACCCAAACCATCAATTACAGATTACGTACATGAAATATGTTCAAATCTTGGTAGTCTCTCAACCAGTATTTTTTTTTAGTTTTTGATCCCAGTTCTGAGATTTATATCATAGGATACCCATACTTAGACCTTCTTTTAAGCCGGCCGCGGTGGCCGAGGGGACTGAGGCGCTTCAGTCACGGTCTGCACGGCCACTACGGTCGGGGCATGGATATTTGTGCCGTCCTAGTTCGTAAGTAGTTCATAAGTAGTTTGTAAGTTTAGGGACTGATGACCCCGTAGTTAAGTCCCATAGACTATACAAACATTTGAACCTTCTTTTACAGATTATACACATAAAGTTTTGGCCATTTTTACCACCACCTCACATAATACAATGAATGTTGTTGCCCTCATCCAGTACTTTTATTTTTGATAACAGGTCTGAGATTCATATCACAGGGTCCCCACACTTAGACCTTTCTTACGGACGATACTTTTTAAGTTTTTATCAAATCTTGCTAAATCTTGCCAATAAAATCAAATATTTGTTGTTGTTGTGGTCTTCAGTCCGGAGACTGGTTTGATGCAGCTCTCCACAATACCCTATCCTGAGCAAGCCGCTTCAACTCCACATAAGAACGGCAACTTACATCTGTCTGAATCTGCTTACCGTATCCATCTCTTGGTCTACCTCTGCAGTTTTTACCCCAAACACTTCCCTCCAATGCTAAAGTCACGATTCTTTGATGTCTAAGAATGTGTCCTACCAATCGATCACTTCTTTTAGTCAAGGTATACCAGAAATTCCTTTTATAAGTTACCAATTCCTCCGATACTATAAACGATGTGACTAGACATTTGGACCCCCTCCTCTTTGTTTATTCTCAGCCGAACATGTGAATTTTTAGTCGTTTCAATATAATCCAAGCCTTATCTAATATCAACATATGCTTCTATCTTTGTGCATTAGGTTAAGTAAAAATTATTGTAAACAATTGTTTGTACTGACTCTTGTCTGTTCTACGCACAAGGCCTGAAGTGTTAGCATTGACAGTCGAAACTGATTGCTAAATAAATATATTGAACACAGCTAATGGTATTATTTCTCGTTACAAGATATACAGCTGAAACACCTGCTCCGTAATTAAGATGGACAAAGTCAAATTGAAGAAAAATGAGGTTGACAGGAAGTGCAAACTGGCTGCACAAGAAGGCTACAGGACAAATGCAAGTCCGTAGAAGAATTTATAATTGGAGGAAATGTATATATAGTCTACAGGAAGGTGAGAGACGTTTGAAAATATGAAAAGCAACTCTATGAATATCAAGAACTCAGGCGGAAAAACAGTAGGAAGCAAAGAAGGGAAACCTGAAAGGTGGACGGAATAAATAGATGGGCTGTACAGGGGAATATAGAAACGGCTGGGAATTAGATGAATATGAGATACGATTCTGGGACAAGAATTTTACAGAGCTCTGAAAAAAATAAGCCGAGACAAGGTACCTGGCGTAGATGATATTCTCGGTGGACTGTTGATATTCTTGGGAGTGCGTGCCAAGACGAAACTATTCCACTTGGTATGAAAGATGAATGAGACAGGTGAAATACTGTCAGACGACTAGAAGAATGTGATAATTCTAGTTCCAAAGAATGAAAATGGAGACAGGTGTGGAAATTACAGAACTATCAGTTTAATAAGTCATGACTGAAAATTACTAACATGAATTATTTAGAGATGAATGGGAAAACTACTAGAAGCCGACATCGGAGAAGAGCAGTTTGGACTACGGGAGGCAATACTCACCTTACGCGCCAGCCACTGCTGTGGAGTCCTTTCCAAGTGAAGTCACCTGCAGGACTCCACAGCGCTTGCCCCTCTCTATGACAACATTGGGGTAGATTTGAGAATGATCCACACTAGGATAGAATTCGGTCAACAATAAATTTAAATTGTACACTTTAACCTTTATTTTATTATCTTGTCTGAATCGAACTAGGCGCCGCGCGAGAGTAGCCAAGCGGTCTGGAGTGCCACGTACGGATCGCGCGGCCTCTTGCGTCGTAGGTTCGAATCCTACCTCCGGCATGGATGTGTGTGTGTTGTCCTTAGGTTAGTTTACCTTAGTTTAAGTAGTTTGTAAGACTAGGGACTGATGACCAACGTAGTTTGGTCCCATAGCATAACAAACATTTGAACATTTGATTTAAAACCGGGCGGGTATGGCCGCGTAGTTTGGGGTGCCATCTAGCGCAGTGCCGCTCCCGTCGGAGGTCCAAGTCCTCCATCGTGTGTTTTGTTTGTGTGTGTGTGTGTGTGTGTGTGTGTGTGTGTTTTTTCTGTGTGTGAGTTGGGTTTAGTATAATTAGTTTAAATAGTTTGTAAAATCTAGAATCCGGCGACATCAGAAGTTTGATCTCTTAGGATTAATGCATTTGCCTAGATTGTAGTCTTGTATGGGACTGAAACGTCTGCGGTAAGCATTTCATACAGGAATAGGACAGATGCTTTTGAGATGTGGTGCTACAGAAGAATGCTGCAAATTAGGTGGATTGATCGCTTAAGTAATGATGAGATACTCGACAGAACTGGATAGAAAATAAATCTGTTACATAATTTGAATAAAAGGAGGGATCTACCTATAGGACATATTCTGAGACATCAAGGAGTTCTCATTTAATGACCTCGAGACGAATAAAATTCGCAGGTTCAAATGGATCTAGTTTGCCGTTGTTATTTAGAGATGAGGCTTGCACAGAATAGCAGAGCTTAGAGAGCTGCATAAAACCAGTCTTCTGCTGAAGACCACAACAAAAAACAATCTCTTTTTCTTTCTCTTCTCCCTCAACTTGAATTATCTTTCCAGATTTCTACTAAGTTTCCATTTCGTGCTTTACCAATGTACAAGTGGAATAACATTGGAGGTAGGTTACTACATTGTCTGATTTATGTTTCAACTAACACTTATCTTTCAGGTCCTTTGACTCTCATAACTACAGTCCGGTTTCTCTACTAATTTTACCTGTTTCTCCAGTCTTCTGTAGATAAGTCGTTTTAGAATCTAGCAACCATGAATTGCAATTAAACTATTTTTGAGGTAATAGTTATTATATTGTTATCTGCGTGTATTTCGCCCACATAACATATGTTGTGTAAAATGTAGACTAGTTTTGTCCTGACAGGCTCTCTCAAAGGGTTTCAATTCTTCGGAAACAATGTCTTTTACTCTAGTGGACTATTTTAACTTAGGTATTCCAGAGCTCCATCAAATTTCTCTTTGAAGTATTATATCTCCTACATCATCTTCATTTGTTTTGTCTCTTGTTTCCTTCATATAGACCCTCCATATGATCCTTCAAAATTCCATCTTTCCTTTCTCTTCTCGGCGGGGGCGTGCCACCCTAGTTGATAATGTGCATGGAGGTGTACCTCATGTCTCTAAAATTCTATTTAATATTCCTTTTCACTGCATCATTTTCCTAGATGTGCACACTTATTCATTATTGTATTCGTCGTCAAGTCATGTTACCTTATTTGTCACAGCCAGTCAGTCTCGTTTGGTAGATGTTTTTATTTACTCTAGCTTCCTTAGTTTAGTGAATTGTATTTTCTCCGATCTTCATTCTGAATTGAAATTTCTTTAGTCTATCCATGAACTTTTAGTGGGCTTTGTCTTATGTCTGATGCTCTGTTGTTTTCACTATTTTGTTTTCTTTTGTATTCCTTACGCATGTTTCAATCGATGGTTGTGTAATACTACCTTTGAATTTCTCAATAACCGTCGATTCTTGCAATTTACCTAGATCTCAGCTCCAGTTTATTTACTTTTATTCCTCAGTTCACAATCAGTGAATTATATACATAGTGCACACCTGGAAATATCTTGCGATTTAAAATATGCTTTCGAGATATCTTTGTTACCGTTGTACAATACATTTAAAATAATGTGGTGTCTCAAGGTCTCTCCCACGAATACAACTTCTTCCGTGGTGCTTAAACTTGTGTTCGTAATTATTAAATTGTACTCTATGAAAAATTCTAGTATGAGGCTTTCTTTTAATTCCTTTAAGATAGCTCAAGTTCTCCTAGCCGTTTTTTCTTACCTTTATATTCGCATGTAGAGTTCTACCGTCGTATAAAAATTTTCATCCTTTTTAAAAACTTCGGAGAAAGTGTTATCATACATTTGTTAATCTCTTAAGCATCTGCGTGGCTAATAGGCTTTATGAACATGCACTATTGTGCATCTTAAGAGCATCTTGGCTACAATAATGCGTACACGAAACTTTACGTAGTTGCTCCTCGGATTCATATTTTCTTATTCGATAAGATGTATTCTTACAATAAGATTAATCTCGTGTGAAAGCTAGAACCCCGAATATCATCTTGTAAAATATTCAAAGGGGAATATGCATATATAGTACCACTGAAATTTATTAATGAGCCCATTTCTGCAACCCCATATTGCGGTCGGATTCAGATTTCCACCTTCAGGCAGGGCGCCTTTTTCTTACTGGATTGGATTCTGCTGATCTAACCGCAACAGCTATTGTAAAATGTCGGCCCTACTGATGTCTTTCAAACGCACTTGAGTCCTTCCAATCTCATTGTTAATTCTCTAATATACCAACTCATCTAAGCGAGCTAACATTACACGCTCCTACCTCTAGAATATATTTCGTGTATCATAATTGCAACGTTCTTTAGAGGAGTCCAACCAGAAAATCTGAATGGGGTAGTATTCTGCATCTGGATTATTTTACACATGTCGATGTCGCGAGCTATACAGTAGTACTGCCGGTCCTCGGGGATTGTAAGAGCTGTATTTCCCCTTGCTTCCAGTTATTCGCAATACCGATATAGCAAGGCGATGTTGGCTAATGTAAACACAGCCAGACTAATAAATCGTCCAGAGTGGCGTCTCTCTAACTATTGAAATAGTTTCTTTCCCCCTTCAAAAACCACATGTCCGGGGTCTCCGTAGATACTCCTTGGATATGTTACACCTAGGTACGCCTATTTGCGTCGTAGACCACACAAGTCACCCTTACCTTCGGAAGGTCCAATGATTTTAGCTAGAGGATCATCATGAGACGACTTTTAATCTTCTCTGAAAGAATTCGTTTAGGATCCTTTGTCAGTGTATTTATGACTAAAGGTTTGTAACATACTGCATAGTGAAGTTTTTTGTAAAATAAATTACTATTGTTTTCTTTGTTTGAGTGGTCGCCTTCTGCAGCAACTGTTAAATTTAATTATATTAGTTTTTTTTTTCATCTTATACCGCCTACAAATGAAGACAATTTCTACCGAAAATACGTTTTTCTTTTTATTTACAAAGCATCTTCTATGTTTCTGTAAATATGGATACATAGGTTTGTATTTTTTTACAAGATTAGAAACAGAATAAACGTTTTCGTGCACAGTATGCATTTATAAAGTTGGTATATATTTTAGTTGTGGTGTTAATGTTTTTCTTTTTATCAGTCTTCGTTTCTCTCTTGTTGGCAAGTAGACATAAACCTTGACTACATGTTGTCTATATTTTACAACGCTTATTGATAATGATCGCATTACTACACACGGTTTGTACAGAAGTTAGAAAGTACGCAGTATTCACCTAAAGTGATCTTACAAATGAGATTCACGTATCAATAGGTTCTGCTAAGAATTACATCAAAGAAGTCACTGGACTCGCATTCGGGAGGAGAGCGGTTCAAATCGTCCTCCAGTCCATCTAGATTTAGGTTTTTCGTGACCTACGTGAATCACTCCAGTCAAATGCCGGGATGGTTCTTTGAGTAGGCAAGGGCGATTTCCATCCGCATTCATGACACAAACTATTCGAGTTTATATTCTGTCTCTACTGACCACGCTGTCGACGAGACGTTAAATCACAAGCTTCCGCCGTATTCTTTTTCTTCTTCATTATATTTCCTATTGATGCATTCATTGGTTGTTCTTAACTTAGTAAATGCACATAGTACAAGTCTATTACTTATATAACCTAGACCTGTCTTATAGCACACTGCACACAAATATGTTGCAGAAGATGGATTTCTTTTTTTGTTATTACTTGATAAAGCATAATCTGTGCATGTTGTTTCTATATTTGCTGTATGCCATCTATACTCTGTAAGTGACCTTATGGTGTGCGGCGGAAGGTACCTTATGTACCATTCTTCCTCTGCGACTTCGCTGTTCGTAAGAATGAATGAACGTCTCTGAGAGATACATGAAATAACCTTTAATAAAAAAAAGAAGAAAATTAAATATAAAATTTTGCCTCCATTATCTTAATGCGAAACATAAGCAACGGAAGCAATACTGTTGTTAATACTTCTAGGAAATACTTACACAGAATTTAAACGGTAAGCCACATCGCGATACCCGACTTTAAACATTTATGTATCACATTTTTCGAAGTACCAACACATATAACAATTGTCTCGCATAATTGTAATTTACTTTCGCTTGATAATAACTAAAAACCATAGTTAAAAACTCTCAATTATGATTTATATTGTTTTGTTTTTAACTGTATGAAACTACAAAATTAATAGTAAGTCATTACTCACTAAAATGGAAGTTTACATCTCAGAAAGTCATATCTACTTCTTCTCTTTTTATATTAATGAACCCTACTTATGAGATCAGTCGAAATTTTGTCTAAATTACTTCATAATTCTGTAAATTGCACTTAATTCATAATGTAAACACATACCACAATATTAAAAATAAACACTATTACCAATTACCATTTTAGGGCACTTCAACTTTCATTGGCAATATTAAAATCAAAACAGAACCACTTACTCTGTTTATGTCAAATACACCAATGTCTCAGTTGTGTGTGTTAATTATTTATTTACAATATTTCGTGCCAAAAGTAAACCACTGTTTGCTTCATTTTTGTAATCTCAGAAAATCAGTTGAGCAGAGCACTCGTCAGTAGAGACAGTTGTTTGAAGTAAGTCAGTCAGTCAATAACGCAGTTATGTGTTTGTCGTATGGTGACAGCTTGAATGTTTGGATGATTTGTGGGGACTACGTATTTGAGAAAATACATACCACCGTCTCCGTAACATCTGTTTAGTGTAAATGTTATTAGTAATTTGGCAGAAAACTGACCTCTTGCGGGGGAATCATTCTTTTAGAGGCGTTAAAACCATCATACTACTTCAGTAGCCTAGATGTCGTACCAGGTGGTCGTGGGGTAAAGAGCTCGACGGGAAACCGAAGGGTCGTGGATTCGAAACATCGATTCCCGGATTCTTTCAGTCTGCGTTTTAACCCATCCTTCGCCTCTCAACGATGTGAGGAGTCGCCAGAAACGACATGTGGTTCGCATTCCACGTTAAGCTGTAGGTCCCCTTTGCCCGGTTGGATAACTGAGGTAGGCTAGGTACACGCAAGTCGCCGAAGTGGCGTCCAATTGAAAGACTTGCACCAGGCCAATGACCCACATGAAATTATTATAGTAGCCTAGATAATACATTTTATCTTTGTATTATTGTGGATTTGTGCATTCCACTGCTGTATAACGTAAAGTGCTATTATCAAATATCTACTGAATTCTATGTTCTGAGATTTAAAAAAAAAAAAAAAAAAAAAAAAAAAAAAAAAAAAAAAAAAAAAAAAAAAAAAAAAAAAAAACTTTGCACAAAATAAAACAAACACCTTTAAATCTGCTCAATTAATGCACTTAATAAATGGCGAGACTCTTCATGTGCTATGCAGTTCCTAAAGGCAGCCAGTAAAATACTTCGTAGGTATTTCAAGCAATTTTCTGTAACTGATTCGCATTTCACAATCAAAGTTAGATTATAATGACTCCTTTATTATTGACTGAAACAAAAATATTTGGCTTTCTCGCTATTCCGGGTCGATAGTTGAAAATTAGTGCCGGATAGGACCTCGAGCCTAGTTTTCCAGGTCGATGCGAGCGGTGGCTTATCTGCTTCGCCTATGCATGCCTGCTTCCCATCCATCCCAAATTATCAGCTGCTGCACATTACTGACGTAGCGACCTCGCCCACGTTTCCATTTGCTCGAAGGCTTCATCTATATGGACGAGGATACATCAATAGTGGGCAGCACTTGTGGGTTAGACGGGGAGTGTGCACGGAGGGACGAAGAGGTAAAGATGAGCGTTGCTTTACAGTGGGATCTCCAATTCTGAGTCACAGTCGCGTACAAATTTTCAAGTGTCGTCGTAGAATTTATTTCAACGTCCAGGAGCAGCTAATTTCTGAAATTTGTTTTTCATCATAAAAACACGTAATAAAAATATGTCATTTGTTCTTACATCATCCAGTGTAGAATGGATGCCGGCTGCAGTTCGCTCTATGTCATAGGGAAGCCTGCCTGATGCGATTTTTCTTACCTAGTCGCAGAGTTCGCACTGTTATACGAACACCGTAACCTTAATCGTTCTCCGGAGGACAGGCAAATAATACTATATCACTATCATTTAACATCCTTACGTCTGCCTATTGTTAAAGCAGTCCAGTTGATGGTTGCTTCATTCTTACCTCGTACTTACCTAAAAATTAACAAGCTGGTGTTGTCTCTTTCAACATATTTTCAAAAATATGAGCTCCCCGGCGGATTAGCCGTGCGTACTGGAGCGTCGTGTCGTGTTGCGGTGCGTGCGGCAGTTCACCGTCGGGGGTTCGAATCCCCCCTCGGGCATGGATGTTTGGGTCGTCTTTAGTATAAGGTAGTTTATAAGTAGTTTGTAAGTTTATGGACTGTTTACCCCTTAGTTAAGTCCCATAAGCTCTACAAACATTTGATCAAAAATATGAGCACCAACAACACATTTATCGATAATACCAGTCCAGTAGTTGACGGTCTATCATTGTTGACTATATGACTTGCGCAACCAGTAAGGGGTCACAGAGACCTAACTGAGTTTGTTAGAAGAATTTGGTACACCTGGGCTGCAAAACGTTCCTTCTATGAAGAGAATCTCTTTAAAATCTCAATACCTTTGCTGAATGCCCACTCATAAAAATTGGCCGATTAGCCTTGCATTTCAAAGAAAGCCTTTGGTTTACGTGCTGGTTATGTGGGTGTAGGTTCCAGTCTTTTAAAATACATGCACCGTGTAGTATGACATTAGTAATTCCCCTAGCGTGTTGTACTGGTGTGTGCATTAGTGTATATCACATTTAACGAAATGCCATTGTTCCGATTTCACAGAGACCTACATCGCTGACGCTTTGCCGCGTTCAAATCCCCTGTGTCTTGAACTCGTTGTACTGCTGCCCTAAACGTGTATGCACAAAGTTGCCTTCTCTCTCGTTTTAGATACATTTGAGTGCACCCGAGCTACATCTATGGCAAGCTAATTATGGACACCGAAAGAAATAAAATTCGTAGTACGGTATCTTATTAGAAAGATCCATTACAATAACAACCAAACAGGACGCACTTATCCATTCTCAAAAACATGCCTGTTACTTCTGAAGGCAGTAAGTATTCTTCAGTGCGGCGTGTTGGGAAGGGGACAGAGATGCGTCTACTGTGAGCTCCAGTAGTTTGCGGCAAATATTTGTTCGCGAGGTGCACTCAGCCCTTGTGAGGCCAGATGAAGATCTACATGATGGAGAAGCAGCGGCTCCGGTTTGGAAAACCGACACAACAGCCAGGAGCGCGGGGCGCTATGTCTCCCCTCTATACCGCATCCGGTGACGCCTTCCGGCGGAGGATGACGCGGCGCTGGTAGGTACCCGTTGGGCCAAAACAAATGTTCAGATGTTTGTAAAGTTATGGGACTTAACTGCAGTGGTCATCGGTCCCTAAACTTACAAACTACGTATCCTAAGGACAACACATACATCCATGCCCGAGGGAGGACTCGTACGACCGACATAGAGGTACCGTACCGTAGCAAGGTGCCTTAGTGCACGGGTATTCCGCTGCGGCCCCCGTTGGGCCCTCGAGGCCTTTGTGGGACGGAATTTAGTTACTATCTTCCTTGCCTGAGCTGCTTCAGTTTTGTGCCTCGTCATTCCCTACGATCACTGATGTCGCAATGCAACAGTACTACTCAGCCGCTGCTATAGTGCAAGTCAGTCTATGTGCTCTACTGGTCCTGTTAATACATATTGATGAATCGAATATTTGTAGACTGATTTGGGAATGCTCTACAGAATAGTCTCGTTAAATTCCTCTTTAAAAAATCATGTTGTTTGCAGGGCCGTAGTCAGAATTTTGGAGGAGGATCAAAGAATAAAAATTGTAAATTATGACATGCATTCTAACTTGTAAAGCATTAAAACAAATTTCGGGAGGGGTGTGGGACAGATTGATCTCCTTGGCTACGGTCCTGGTTGTTTGCCACGGGCCACAATTCGACGATTCTATTGACATTAGGTGCTACACGGACGTGATGATGGGCAGTATTTGTTTGGGATGACTGCATCTACACATCGATAAAACGAAATTGCAAACATCTGCCGAGACACCAGACAGCGCTAGACGACTCTTATCAGAGACAGCAAATATCTGCGGTAGACGGCGGGCTGCGTTTGGGCGGTGCCCATTCTAGTTGTTTTAACCCTTTAATGCATAGTGTAGCTGATCGGCAACATACCTTTTTTTCATTATCTCTCAAACTGGTCAAACATTTTACCACAAATTCATTTGTAGCTGCTTGCGAACATAGTGTTACATATGCTAGTAGTTCGTCCTAGAAATTATAAATTGTAGAGTGCTGCTGAATCAATTCGACAGTTAGCTGCATTGAATTACTCCTAACATGTGCGTTCGTTTACTTTAGTATCCCATGTATAGTAGTCAGTCACATACTACTATTGCATTATGAGCTACTTTCTGGAAAGATAGGAGGCATAATAGTAACATTTACTGCGTCGGGTACATCATGGAAGAACTAGTTAGTTAACCAGCTATGAACTTTTTGTTGCTAGTAGGCAATAATAATTATAAGGAATTTTTTCAATATTTTTCTTGGTATATATGCACTATATATTAATCGTGGTAGTTTTTATAGCTTCAAATAAAAAGCCATGCATTGAAGGGTTAACCTGTTTTATTTTAGGAATTCGGGGTATGTAAGGACAAAATATGTTTAAATGTTTGTATAGCTTATGGGACTTAATTACGGGGCCATCAGTCCCTAAACGTACAAACTACTTATGAACTAACTAATACTAAGGATGGCACAAATATCCATGTCCGAGGGGGGATTCGAATCCCCGACCGTCGTGGCCGTGCAGACCGTGACTGAAGCGCCCCAGTCCTCTCGGCCACCGCGGCCGGCTATGTAAGGACACTCTTGTTTGTCGGAGGAGGTAATAAAAGTCCCGGCACTCCCTTGCGAAATATCCACTAAAACCCTGGCACGGAGTTGTTCGAAATTTCAAATAAACAAAGATACCATTATGGACATGAAATTGGATAGCGTGACGTGTGAAATGTGGTAATCAACAGTGATAATACAAAGCAACCTTCTAAGAGAATCAAAGAACAGTGACGGATGTTTGTGACTGTCTTCTGAGTTCCATACAAAGCGGAGAAAAATAGTCATTGACTAACGACCTGTTTCAGGAATGGAATGTTATACGATTAACGTACCAGAGCTGCGGTCACTTGATTACTTGCTTTTAATTCATGAGCCAGAACAGTTAGTTTTTGATGTATGTGAGATAGCTTCGGTTCGATAGACGGATCCAGCACATAGTTTGTTTTTCCGATAGGAGGAGGTCAGTGGGGGCTGGCACGGGGTTCGTTGTCCGCGCCGAATTCCTCCGCGGCTTCAAGGGCGGCGCCCGCTGTCGCTAGCCTTGAGTGCTGCCCAAGGCCGCGCGCTGCCGCTGCTTCTAGTGCACTTACCAGTATTGAAATATTCCGGCTGCCGCAGGCGCCTGTAAAAACCGGCCGGCCGCCTCGTGCGATACCAGACGCGACGGCGCGCCGCTCCGTCCGACTAGCGGCCTCTGCGCCGCTTGCGCGTCCTGCCGTCTGCACCGATGCACTCGAACAAGGGGAACTTTGTTTAGAATAGCAAACGCCATGGGATACTGGGGTATAGACAACACAGGTGACGTGCAACGTCGTCGTGGTTAGGTGATCGGTGCCCGACGGGTGGAAATTGCTTTTTCGACAGTGGCACAGTAGTCCGGCTTCACACATTCAACCCTGTCCAGATGCGTCGTGAATGTTTCAAGAAGGGCGTCACAGTCTACAACAGACGAACTACCGACTGCCCTCGATGACTGTGATCGACGACGTCTGAGACGGATCGTCAACAGTGACAGAAGGGTAACAGTGCAACATGGCCCAGTTCAGCACAGGACGTGTTCCACACGTCTTCCAGTGGACAGTCCATAGGAACATGGGTTCCGTGGTATATATTGTAGTCGGCGACCCAAACTGGTGTCACTGTCAACACGTTTTGGAACGCGACTGCTTGAATTTGTTGCCAGCCACCAGGGATTGTCAATGGAATAATGACGGTGCGTGATGTAATCGGACGAATTGCGATTACAACTCCACCATGTCGATGAGGGCCACCTCATGAATAACTGCGTCCTGTCTGCCAGGACCGTATGGTCCAAGGCTGTGGCGTCTCTGTTGTGGTTGGGGTTGAATTTTCCTGGTATGGGGTGGGGCCCTGTAGTTGTTCTGGAAGGAACTTAAAATAGTCAGGGGTATGTCGAGCTGCTAACGGGGACTTTCTTCAACAACCTGACGGTTTCGTGGTGTTGTAACAAAAAGCGCAGCCACATTGCTTCTACCGGCCAGAAATGATACTAAGAACATGCAGGGAAAGTCGAAAGACTAATTTGACCATCCGGGACCCCAAATGTGAACCCCATCGTGCGTATTTGGTATGGAACGCAGGCTCTGTCCTGTGGATCCTCTATCCCACTAGAATTGACTGCTGCTTTGCAAACGATATGGTGTGAGCTGCTTCTAAAGGAGTACCCTCTGGTAGACTCACTTCCATGGCGTCTCTGAAGGGCCAGAGGAAGGAAGAGAGGAAGGAAGATTAGGGCTTAACGTCAGTTGACAACATGGTCTTTAGGGGAAGAGCTGAAGTTGAGATCATTTTTTTTATTTTTTAGTTTATTTTAATTTTTTTTTTTTTTTTTTTTTTTTTTTTTTTTTTTTTTTTTGTCTGTTAAGAACAGGGGAAGTGAGCCATCGTCTCTTTTCAATTTCATCCAGAATTTTCCTCGACTGATTTAGGGAAATTACGGAAAACCTAAAAGTGGATGCCGGAGGCAAGTTTGAACCACCGTTGTCCCAAATACGAGTCTAGTGTGCTAACCAATATGCAACCTCTCTCGACGCTGGGTCAGTGTGTGTTAATACAAAATTAGCTGACAGATTAAAGGTGTGTATCCGACTGGGGCTCGAACCCAGGATATTTGCCTTTCGTAGTAAAGTGCACTACTGGATGAGCTACCCCAGCACAACGCATGCCCAGCTATCTCAACCGAATTTTTACTGGTACCTAATCTCCAACTTTACAGAGAACCTTTGAATAACTGCTGGGATCGGCACTTTTGGTAGGCGTGATGTTGGGTAGATATGGCATAGCTACATGTTAGCACCTTTTCCAGCATATGTGTTTGGCACTGATGGCATTTCTTTTGAAAAGATCATTATTCTTTTCAGCATTCCGTTGCATGTGTAGAGCTATAAAATCATTTAAAGAAGTCCTGGATTTTCAGTAAAGTTTCTCACTGTTTTTACTTTCACACGTGAAATGTGATGCATACCTAACTTATATTTTTATCTTCTTCGTAACAGATTGCTGCATTTGCTTTGACCTTTACATGCTCTGCTTCGCGGTCTTACCCGAAGTTAAAAAGTTATTTTAAAAATGATTATGTCGAAACTGATCTACGCATATGCCATGCGTGCCACTTGCGAAAAAGCCGCAACTAGACTATGGGAAAGCTGACTCACGGCGCTAGCAACACTTCTTTTATTACACGAAAACAATTTTTTGTGCGACCGAGAGTCGCAGTACAAAATGTACCGGAAAAGATAGTAAGCAATGTCACAACTGTTTGCGGCACTGTGATCATCTCCTCCTTCCCCACTACCTATTTCCACTTGCACCAACTCCACCTCCTCCTCCCTCTGTTCATCTCATCTTTTCCATCCTTCTGATACAGACGATGGTACATGGAATTGACAGTGACATTTTCTTCCGTAAGTCCAATTCTACCTCCCCCCTCCAAACACTCATTAATAATAAAATAACAGTTATAGTATTCTTTATAATTATATTCACAACCATTACATTATACTATTATATACGAATTAGATTCTCAGCAATCATCTGCTCTTCTCTGTAACTCGTGCCCCCTCTGTCTCTTCTTTTCGGCATATCTCTCTTTTTCCATGTCCTCCTCCTCTTCTCTCTGGACATATCTTCCTCTGCCCCTGTAAGTGCGTCTCCTGTGAAAAATTGCATGTATTCTCCAACTTGTATGGGTATATGTAAAGTGGGTTCATGGTTTTTTATAAGGTACCTTTCACCATACGCTGGCTTACGGAAAGTCAGTGTGTGTGTTAATTCAATGTATACGTCGTATCAGTTCAAAATTTCATCCAAATCTGTCCAGCCGTTTCAGCATGAATGAGTAACAAATATTGTAAGCAATCCTCTCGACGTCCCGTACAAACATAATAAAATATAATACACATAAACTATACAGGACATACCACGTAACTCTTTTACCTCATATGTTTCCGAAATGAAACAAAACGTGAAAATGCAAATTACCTATTATTGCCCTGCAGCCTACAGCAAACGATTACGTTCTGTCTACAAGCGTCTCCTGCTCGGGTCTACGTATTACTGTCGGCGTCCGAGACGAAAACACATCATGACGCCTTCCACGTACGTTGTGAACAGTGTTTTCCCGTTTTTGGTTTGGCTTTGACATTTGCGGTCGTCTTGTTATGCCGGCGTTCAGTAATGAAGAAAAACAGATGCGCTGCTTATTTACTTCGAAGGTCGCATAAATTTAATCTCACCTGTAGTAGTCAACGCTAAATGTTACACGGATCGACAGTGTCCTGCAACATTTGTACAAGTCTCATAGAAACAGGCTGTTGGCCACTCAGGAAGCGTCAATGTAAAATATACGCAACTGAAAATGCAATGAAATTTCTGTTCTGGCTCTAGTCCAGTCAATGAGTGCTCAAAAGAGGGGTGTAGAGTGCATGGAATATGCGATAATTTTTGACTTCAGGACTTTGTTAGGGATAGTTAGGAGGTGAATATACTAAAAGTCCCCGCCCCTGGGGGGTGAGCTAAAGCGGGGGTGGGGGTAGAAAGGTACAATTTTTTGGTTTTTCGCTTATATCTCGAAAGCGGTCCGCTTTAGGAAGAAAATGTTCCAAATAAAAATGAAAGATAATTGAATTTGCTATAAAATTGTTTCGATACATACTAGTCGAATTCCCAACTGTTTTCGAGATATACGTAACTGAAAATCGACAATTTCGGAAAAAATCATTTTTACCTCACTAATTTTGTCAAACATTTACTTCTAGTGACTTACTCGATCGCTTCTCAGAAAATTTGTCAGAAAGAAAGTTGTAGAGCATTAAATTTCCTTCAATTTCATATACGCATTTATTACTTTATCGTCAGCCAATCAAAAGTTACATCATTTGTAAGTTGTGCGATCAGTTTCGAGTTCCTTCTAGAAATGAGTGTTTTGAGAGGCTGTGACATTTATGTCTTATGAAACGTGCTAGCATGGTAAATAACAACACTTTAACAATAACAAGCAGGTAACTGGAATTGTAAGAGAACACCTTTTTAGAATTATAGCTTTTATTATATTATGAATCATACAATTAAAGTTTTTACAAGCACTGATAGTGATTCAAAATGAATCATTTCAAAGCAACATTTTTAATTTAAGAGGAGAAATGGTCGATGCTCATTTATTGTCACCTGCCTTCAAGGTCGTCGGTACCTAACGCCCGGGAGAGGGTTAAAGATGGGGAAGCCCCACGAGGAACATCGAAGGCCTGCCAGTGCCACTGGCTCCTTCCAAGAGACTGGACAGGGAGTGGAATGGACTGTTCTCACTCACTTCTTACTTCAGTTCACTTCAAAAGTTCTCCAAACATAGAAAACTTTGTATGCCGGCTTTTCGTGATATTTTTCATTTATTTATGAAAATGTTGACTATGTAGTCAGAGTAATGGCTACTCGGTGTTTTCATGTGATGAAACAATAGATGGACCAGATGTTGGTGTTTTCACAGTGACAAAAAAGGAATACTATCACTCATCAAAGCAATTGGAGAAAGAGACATAGCAATGGCTCATTGTTAGAAGGTTTGGACATCCTTCTGATTCGTAATGAATGTCAAAAAAATTACATCCGGCCGCAATCCATCAACGCTCATTTAAAGAGACAGGCACTCTCATCGTCCTCTGAAGTAGTTCAGCCTTCAACTTTGAGATCCAAATAAGCGAAATTCGATTTGAAAACAAAATGTTTCTTTTGTGCCGAAAGTGTTGATGGCGAGCAAAAGAAACCCAAGGATTTTTAGTTATTTTTCTCACAAAAGGACGCAACAGAACTGACATACAAGTGACGAGTATGGATGCTTCTCGATATAGACATGATCAGTGGGGAGAGGAAGCGATGAGGCATCTTTCCACCTAAAATGATTTAGTTGCGGAGGAGGCTGTGTATCATGATGAATGTCAGTTGGAACTTGTGAGATCGTTGTACATCAGCTGTAACTGGAAAACTCGGAACTATTCCTCTAGAAGCATAGATTACGATGAAAGGAGGTCTATGTAATGTGACTGTGGCACACATTGATGTACCAGAGGAGCCGCCACATCCTGCATCATATGACATTCTGAGGTTTGTTGCCAAAAAACAAGATATTGTAATTCCAGAGTGGAAAGGACACAAGCAATGTATAACAAGAGGAGCAGGAATTGAAAATCAAGGACAACGTCCATTTGTGACACAACATCCGCAGCGTATTGCAATAGTAAAGTGGGGTTTGTCAAAATGCATCAGAAGTCCAAAATCATACAACATGCTGCTGAAATATTTTTCCAATAATTCTTGTTTTCCCGACTCCATTCAGACAGCGGGAATCATGAGTACTCTCTCATGGTATGGAGCTCCAGCCACCAAGACATCCTTCAACGAGTTCCGGTACAAATCATTTATAAAAGCAGCTGGGCACATGAAACCTAATCTTTGAACTCTCCCTCCAACTGAAGGAGCTGTTAAACAGCATCCATTCCGAATGTACCACCAAGTACGACTTTGGTTAAGAGAGGAACCGAAATGTGGAGTGCCGAATTGGGGTTGGGAAAGAAGGAATGACCAACTAGTTCCGGAACACTCAGAGTGAGATGCTGCTTCTGACGAATTCTTGAACATAATTATTGTCAATACACGTAAGAGCAAAACAAAAATAATGGAATGCGGTCTTAGAAAATCAGGCGATGCTGAAGGTATTAGATTAGGTAACGAAACAATGAAGGTGGTAGATGAGTTTTGTTACTTGGGTAGTAAAATAACACGCGATGGTCGCAGTACAGAGGATATAAAATGCAGAATGGCAATGGGAAGAAAAGCATTTTTGAAAAAGTGAAATTTGCTAACATCGAATATTAATTTAAGTGTAAGGAAATCTTTTCTGAAGGCATTTGTGTGGAGTGTTGCCTTGTACGGGAGTGAAACATGGACGATAAGCAGTGTGGACAGGAAAAGAATAGAGGCTTTTGAAATGTGGTGCTACAGAAGAATGCTGAAGATTAGGTGGGTAGATCGCATAACTAATGAAGAGGTGCTGAACAGAATTGGTGAGAAAAGGAATTTTTGGCATATCCTGACTAAAAGAAGGGATCGCTTGGTAGGACACATTCTTAGACATCGGGGAATCGTAAAATTAGCATTGGAGGGAAGTGTGTGGGGTAAAAATCGCAGAGGGAGACCAATAGATGCTTATAGTAAGCAGATTCAAATGGATGTGGGTTGCCGTTCTTATGAGGAGATGAAAAGGCTTGCTCAGGGTAGAGTACTGTGGAGAGCTGCATCAAACCAGTCTCCGGACTGAAGACCATAACAACAACAACACGTAAGATTGTGACAGTGGAGGTGTGGTTCCAGAAAATCGTTGTTACAGTGCTCTGTTACATGGCTGAACTGCAAGGGCAACTGCAACAACGGAGTCTGAATATTAATTAAGGATGAAGATGGAGACAGTGACATCGAGACTCTACCAGTCTTGTTGGACGACGTCTCCACTACTGACTTAGGTGAATGAAACTCGACCATTCCTCAGAAAAATGAAAATGTTGCATTCAGTGCACTTATTTTTCATTTTGAATCACTATCAATGCTTGTAAATACTGGCCTTGTATGATTCACAATATTGTAATAAAAGTTGTAATTGTAAAGAGGTGTTCTCTTTCAATTGAAATTACCTTCTTGTCATTGTTAAGGTGTTGTTATTTACCATGCTAACACGTTTCATAAGATAAAAACGTCACAGCCTTACAAAACACTCATTTCTAGAAGGACCTCGAAACTGAGTGCACATCTTATAAATGGTATAACTTCTGATTGGCTGAAGATAAGGTAATAAATGTGCATATCAAATTCAAGGAAATTTAATGATCTACAACTTTCCTTCCGACAAATTTTCTGAGAAACGATCTAGTCTCTAGAAGTAAATGTTTGACAAAATTAGTGAGGTAAAAATGATTTTTTCCGAAATTGTCGATTTTCAGTAACGTATATCTCGAAAACCGTTGGGAATTCGACTAATATGTATTGAAACAATTTTATAGCAAATTCAATTATCTTTCATTTTTATTTGGAACATTTTCTTCCTAAAGCGGACCGCTTTCGAGATATAAGCGAAAAACCAAAAAATTGTACCTTTCTACCCCCACCCCCGCTTTAGCTCACCCCCCAGGGGCGGGGACTTTTAGTATGTTCACCTCCTAACTATCCCTAACGAAGTCCTGAAGTCAAAAATTATCGCACATTCCATGCACTCTACAATGCATTCATTGGCTGGACTACTCTTGTAGCTCACAGTACTGAGATCAGTGAACAGTAGGACAGATTCACGCGGGCCGCAGTGGAGTGGAAGAGCGCTCTAAGGCGCTTACTGCGGAGCGCTGCGCTGCTTGCCGTCGGAGGTTCGAGTTGTCCTTCAGGCTTGTGTATGTATGTGTGTGTGTGTGTGTGTGTGTGTGTGTGTGTGTGTGTGTGTGTGTTGTCTTGAGCGTCAGTTAGTTTAAGTAGTTTGCAAGCCTAGGGACCGATGGCCAACGTAGTTAAGTCCCTTAGATTTACAAATATTTGAAATTTGAATTAACTCTGAGTGCGGCCGCTATTGCTGACTGCAAAACCTTATACACGTCTCAGCATTGAATCTAAGAGGTTCTGGTGGATGGTTTTGAGGTATAGCAGTTCATGTTGCTTCCACATAATGGCCGAAGTTGGAGGTGATGTATCATAAGTGTTTCCTAAAAACTAATTTCTACAAAATGTTTCCAGTATTTATATGTGGTTCTCAGTAACTAAAATGAACAAAGGTGAAAACGTATTTCCCAAAGATAAGCGTAAATAATTTCAAAGATGAGCACGAAATTTCTTCCTGTGACTAAGTTATATTTGGATATAAAATGTTAACTCCCGAGCAAAATTCATATTAACATAATTCAGTTTCAGTTGATGTGGTGCCCATTCCAGGTAATATACACAAAATTCGGCATAACCCTATAATGTAAAACGAAGAAATGGCAACAACAAACTAATGTTTGGAGATTATCACTTAAAATGTTCATTAATAAAGAAGATACACTAGCCATAGAAGAAAAATGCTGAAATGTATCTATATCTACATGCTTACTCCGCAAGCCACCATTCGGTGTGAGGCAGAGTGACCCTTTCACTGTATCACTACTAGACACCTCCCTTCCTGTTCCGCTCGTAAAGTGAGAAGATTGTAGACAAATTACTGTATGGCGAACCTTATATCCAGTCAAACAATGGAAATTGCAGGAAGGATTCAACAACATTTTCGTGAAGGATAGGTCGCTATTCACAACGGAGACGTCCTATGAGCCGCGGAAAGGCACAAATAATAAAATACAATTTGCAGAGCTTTCGGCCTTTATGGCTTGCGTGGAATGGAGAAACACACACACTTTCTCTCACACACATACTCCAGTCATTTACAAATATCTTTGTTTAATTAAACAGATTGTTACGGTTCTACTATCGTTTGGTTGAATAATTAACTTCTTTAATAGTTGCTTCGTCCATTTGAGAGTTTTTGTTTGCATCGGGGCATATTTTTATTGGGATTAGTGCCTTTATTGTGTAATTGTTTCTTTTCTCTAACCTGTATTAATGTCATATTACAAGATACTTGTCTTGCGTATCTAGATTTGGTATTCTTCCCTTTCATAGATATATAATGGAAGTGTCCCATTAGATAATCATTCGTCAGTTTTTCTTCTACTCTTCTTAAAATCTACCATTGCGATATGTTTGTTTAGCACCTGCTGTTACATATCGAAGAAAGATTCTATTCTTGTTATCATAATTAAAGTACATCGCAGCATAGATGTCAATTCCATGGAATACATCTGCATAAATAACATTTATTTATTGAATCAACTTTTTATACTTAATGAATGTCCACAAGAGTGTTTGATAATGTAAACTAAAAGGAAATGCACTGAACTGAAAATATTTGGTACAGGGTAACAACACTAAGCATTTCCGAGTTCTGCATTTAAGTATAGTTCTCACGACATGCATGTACAAAAATGTATTACTGCTTTATAGCCACCTCCTCCTTCTCGTCCACACCGTAGAGCACCTAGAATATAATGGAACGTAAAACTTGATAAGCAGACTGCCAGCAAAGTTGAGATATCAACCTGTGCCCACTGTTTACATTCATATGCAACAGAGAAGAGGTATTTAGAGGACCGTGAAATATGGCTGGCCAGGTTAAAATGATATCGGAAAATATAGGATATTGTCTGTTGCAAGTTACCAAAGTGAGCATGCCCATGGCAACGCTCTATACTCTGCTGGTAAGGGATATAGGAACATGGCCACATGTCTTCTCTCTTTCTTCGCGGTACTTTATAAGCGTGGTTTCTAAGCATTCTGAGTGTAGTCTATGTGGATTAGTCAAAATCTTGAAAACTGTTGAATGTTGTTGTGGAACTACTGAGCCGGCCGCGGTGGCCGAGGGGACTAAGGCGCTTCAGTCACGGTCTCCACGGCCACTACGGTCGGGGGTTCGCATCCCTCCTCGGGCATGGATATTTGTGCCGTCCTAGTTCGTAAGTAGTTCATAAGTAGTTTGTAAGTTTAGGGACTGATGACCCCGTAGTTAAGTCCCATTGACTATACACACATTTGAACATTTGATTTTTTTTGGAACTACTGAGCCGCAGCGGAGCGGCCGAGCGCATTGAGGCGCTATGCTACGATGCGCGAGGCCGTCCCCGTCGGGCGTACGAATCCCCCCTCGGGCATGGATGTTTATGCCGTCTTTAATATAAGGTAGTTCACAAGTAGTTTGCAAGTTTAGGAACTGATGACCCCGCAGTTAAGTCCCTTAAACAAACATTTGAACTACTGAAAAATGTATTTTCGTGGTTTGTTCTTTACAGTTGAACACTGGAATCTTATGAGACAGTGATCCTGTAGACTGACTGTGCAACATCTGTCGTAATTTCAGATCTGTGCCCTCTTCACCACAAAGTCAGCTTTTAAATTACGAGCACCTTTTTTATAAAAAAAAAATGGCTTATGAACTCAATATATCTGTCTAGAGGAGAACTTGTGACTGTCGTTGTTGAAGGCGAATGTAATAGGTATGTGAATTGTGAGAACAATCACTGATCTAGCTTCTGTTTGAGGTCATAAGTACTTGCCTGCCTCATAGATTTCTAACAGCTACCTGTTGCATGCACTTCGGATTGCTGCATATTCTTGGAGAAAACCTTGAATGGTTACTTGTTGGTGGACTGCTCCTTCTTGCATCGGCGATTACACCCAGGTGTGTGCTTGATGCCGGGTGAGCTTGCATGGAAGTCACAGAACTCTTTGTCCATTTCAAGTGTACCCTTAACGTGAGTGCGTTCTGTGACATCACGATTCACGGTGACAAACTACTAGAACGGCTCATCTACAAAATGGTCTACCAAAAAGTTGACAGTAAAGTGCCTGCCTACCAAAGAGGCTTCAGGCAAAACCGCAGCTAGTGTGAGCGGGTATTGGCGCTCATTTCATATATCGAAGCTGGATTCCAGAAAAGGCTGAAAACGTCACTAGCATTTGTAGACCTAACTGCAACTACACTGTGTAGATGGATGGTCTGATTGTTAAAGCTAACGCGAACTATTCCATGCTTAATAATAACAACACTGCTGTCCCAAATGCTGAAAAACCAATATTTTCGTGTCTGTCTTCATGACAAAACGAGCAAGTCATATAAACTTAAGAACGGCCTACCACAAGGATCTGTCCTGTCTCCACTATTGTTCAACCTGTACATAATGACATGCCAGAAACTATATCCAGAAACGATACCGCCATTGCATATCAAAGCAAGCACCTAGAGGAGGGAGAAAATGTGCTCACACAAGACCTTAGAGTACTTGGTGACTATTAAAGAAATTGGAGATTGTGTCCTAACCCAACAAATCCTGAAGTGACAGCTTTACACCTCAACAACCAGTTAGCAAACCAGCCACCTTCTGTAACGAATCAGTCAAGGGGGACTGGACGATCCATATATCACTCTGAAATTTGGACTACATGTTCAGTGAATATTTCTGTACAAAGTTATAATGCCATGTTAAGAAATATTTACTGGTTTTTGTTTTACAATTTTTTTAAACAGATGCTTAATTTTTCTCTAAAATTATACACTTTTTCTTCTATAACGCTTGAATTTTACAATTTGTTATAAAAACGAGGGAAATGAAGTAAACAATATTGTGTATAAATTTCACTGATATTCTGTTATCAGTTTTTGAGAAAATGTCAGTTAAAGGTGAATATTTTAAAGTTATGGGAAATGGCTTCCAAAGCTTTTTAATACATTCCTGCCCCCATATGATGGATTATCAGCATCCTCTTCTTTTTCCAGTGTTAGTTTCCTTTTCACTGGTCTTTTCTTCCCTTTTGCTGCATGTTGTAGGCTTTTATCTCTTCTTCCTGCACCTCTTAGTCTTTCTTCCACTATTAGGCACATTGTGGAAATGATGTTTTGTCCTGGTTGGAAATCTAAACGTTTCAGCACATCACATTTAATAATGTTTCTTCTTTGTATGTTGCCACTCCATCATACACTCCAAAATTCAATGTTTTTATCTGTACAAACACTTTGGAATCCTGTAGATTACATTATTTACACGTTTATTATTTTACTTGTCCAATAAACTTGTCTGTCATAAATCTCTGAATATGCACTTCATTGCATCAATTAGAGCATTTGGCAAACTGTTTTTATGGGAATATTACTTTTCTCACTGGTACTTAAACCATGAGTCATCACCTGTGGGGCAAAGTGCATGTTGTGGGTGCTCATTTGGTGATGCAATTTGAAAAAATAATGGCCATACTGCTCTCCTCATATGTTCAAGGCTTATTGTATTTCTCCTAATTGCACACCCATAATATGTCTGCAATCTATCAATTGATTCATTTGTCAATCTTCCTCTTCCTCCAAGGGTCTTACCACCACTAAGCTTCTGAGATCCTAATGTCTGCTTCCCATGAACCTCTGACATTGCCGAGGTGGGGTGGCTTGCGTGCCTCAACGATACAAACAACCGTACCGTAGGTACAGCCAGAACGGAGGGGTATCTGTGGAGAGGCCAGACAAACGTGTGGTTCCTGAAAAGGGGCAGCAGCCTTTTCAGTAGTTACAGGGGCAACAGTCTGGATGATTGACTGAGCTAGCCTTGTAACATCAGCTAATGTGGCTTTGCCATACAGCTACTGAGAACGGCTGAAAGCAAAGGGAAACTGCAGCCGTTACTTTTCCCGAGGACATGCAACTCTACTTAATGAATATTTGACGATGGCATCCTCTCGGGTAAAATATTTCGGACGTAAAATAATCCCGCATTCGGATCCTCCGGGTGGGGACTACTCAGGAGGATGCGATCATCAGGAAAGACAACACTGGCATTCTAAGGATCGGAGCGTGGAATGTTAGATCCCTTAACAGGGTAGGGAAGTTAGAAATTTAAAAATGGAAATGGGTAGGCTAACGTTAGATATAGTGGGGATTAGTGAAGTTCGGTGGAAAGAGGAACAGGATTTCTGGTCAGACGAGTACAGGATCATAAATACAAAATCAGTTGGGGTTATTACAGGAGTATGTCTGATAATGAAAGAGAAAATAGGAATGCGGGTAACCTACTATGAACAGCGCAGTGATCGCATTATCATAGTTAAGATAGATACAAAGCCAACACCAACCACAGTAGTACAAGTTTTTATGCCCACTAGCTCTGCCGATGATGAGGAGATCGAAGATATGTATCATGGGCTAAAGGAAATTATTGAGACAATTAAGGGAGAAGAAAACTTAATTGTGATGGCAGACTGGAATTTGATAGTAGGAAAAAGAAGGGAACGAAAAATAGTAGGTGAATATGGACTGGGCAAAAGGAATGAAAGAGGAGATCGCCTGGTAGAATTTTACAAGGAACATAATTTAATCGTAACAAACACTTGGTTTAATAAGCATGAGAGAAGGTTGTATACATGGAAGAGACCAGGAGACACTGGAAGGTACCAGATAGATTTTGTTATGGTGTGATATAGATTTAGGAACCAGGTGTTAAACAGTAAGACTAACCCATGGGCAGATATACACTCTGACCATAACTTGTTGGTCATGAACTAAAACTGAAAAAAAACTGCAAAAAGGTAGGGAAATAAGGAGATGGGACCTGAATAAATTGAAGGAACTTGAAGTCCTTGAGAATTTCAGACGCAGCTTTATGCAACAATTGACAGAAACGAGGGGGAGGGGGATATAAAACAGTAGAAGAAGAATGGGTAGCATTGAGAGATGAAATAGTGAAGGCAGCAGAGGACAAAATAGGTAGAAAGGCAAGACCTACAAATATTCCTTGGATTCACAGGAAACACTAAATTTAATTGATGAAAGGAGAAAATATAAAAATGCAGTAAATGAAACAGGCAAATGGAGTACAGACGACCAAGAAATGAGATTGTCAGGAAGTGCAAAATAGCAGGAGTGGCTAGAAGGCAAATGCAAGTCTGTAGAAGAATGTATAAATAAGGTGAAAATAGATACCGCTTACAGAAAAATAAAAGAAACATTTGAAGAAAAGCAGCTGTATGAATATAAAGAACTCAGATGGAAAACCAGTTATCAGCTGAGGAGGGAAAGCTGAAAGGTGGAAAGAGTACATAGAGGGGCTCTACAAAGGAAATGAACTTAGAGGCAATATTGTAGGAAGGGAAGACGATGTAGATGAGGATGAAATAGGAGATACTATACTGAGAGAAGTATTTGACAGAGCACTAAAAGATCTAAGTCGAAACAAGGCTCCTGGAGTGGACGACATTCCCTCAGAGCTACTGAAGTCTCTGGGAGAGCCAACCGTGACAAAACTGTTTCACCTGGTGCGTAAGATGTCTGAGATGGGGGAAATACCCTCAGACTTTAAATAAAATGTAATAATCCCCATTCCAAAGAAAGCAGGTGCAGACAGGTGTGAAAATTACAGAACCATCAGCTTAATAAGTCATGGTCGCAAAGTTTTAACACGAACTATTTACAAACGGATGGAAAAGCTGGTAGAAGCCGACCTTGGGAAAGACCAGTTTCGATAAAGGTGGAATGTAGGAACACGGGAGGCAATACTCACCTTACGGCTTATCTTAGAATATAGATTAAGGAAAGGCAAACCTACATTTCTAGCTTTTGTAGATTTGGAGAAAGCTTTTGACAATGTTGATTGGAATACTCTCTTTCAAATTCAGAAATCAGCAGGTGTAAAATATAGGGAACGGAAGGATATTTACAACTTGTACAAAAACCAGACAGAAGTTATCAGAGCTGAAGAGCATGAAAGGAATGCAGATGTTGGGAAAGTGTAAGATAGGGTTGTAGCCTTTCTCAAATGTTGGTCTATTCGTACATTGGGCAAGCGACAGAGAAAAGCAAGGAGAAATTAGGATAAGGAATTAAAGTTCAGGGTGAAGAAATAAAAACATTGCGTTTTGTTGATGACATTGTAATTCTGTCAGAGACAGCAAAGGACCTGGAGGAGCAATTGAACGGAATTGACAGTGTGTTGAAAGGAGCAAAACAAAGGTAATGGAATGCAGTCTTAGAAAATCAGGTGTTGCTGAAGGAGTTAAACTAGGTGACGGGATTAATAAAGGTGGTAAATGAGTTTTGTTACTTGGGCAGTAGAAAAACATATGATGGTCGCAGTACAGAGGATATAAAATGCAGAATGGCAATGGGAAGAAAAGCGTTTTTGAAAAAGAGAAATTTAGTAACATCGAATTTTAATTTAAGGATAAAGAAAACCTTTCTGAATGCTTTTGTGTGGAGTGTAGCCTTGTATGTGAGTGAAACATGGACGATAAACAGTGCGGACAGGAAGAAGATAGAGGCTTTTGAAATGTGGCGTTACAGAAGAATGCTGAAGATTAGGTGGGTAGATCGCGTAACTGATGAGGAGGTACTGAACCGAATTGGGGAGAAAAGGAATTTATGGCATACCTTGACTAAAAGAAAGGATATATTGGTAGGACACATTCTTAGACATCAAGGAATTGTGAATTTAGCGTTGGAGGGAAGTGTGTGGGGTAAAAATCGTAGAGGGAGACCAAGAGATGAATGCAGTAAGCAGATTCAAATAGATGTAGCTTGCCGTTCTTATATGGAGATGAAGAGGCTTGATCAGGATAGAGTTGGGTGGAGAGCTGCATCAAACCAGTCTCCGGACTGAAGACCACAACAACTTGAATTGTATTTTATCTAACTGGTTCTTTTGTATTTGTTTTAGCATTGATAACGACCATACAGTGGTCGAAATCTAGGTTTGGGGAAGTTCATAATTCCACATAACATTGTCCCTGCAGCACTGCCCTTGCCAATTCAACGCAAGCCATACACTAGGACAACATTTATATCATACACCTTCTTTCCACGATTACCACTAGGAGGAATACTGTTAGAAAACGAAACTTCTGTAGCACATTTGTTGCACTTCAATAATATTTTACATGCCAAACCAATGTGTGAAGTTATTTTCAATTCCAGTTCTCTTTCTTTGCAAGCTTGGCATAATATGATTCAAAATATTAGAGAGGAAGGAAATGTTAATTATTTCATTCACATCATTACTGTCCCTTTCATAGTTTTAAAATTTTTCTTTGCTGTCACAAAGTTTCTTGCTGGAAGAAGTTCTGTCACATTCTTTTGGAGTAGTCGGTGAAGCAGTCTGAGAAGCATGGCCAATTCGAAACAACAAAAGATTTTTTCTTCCACTCATTGTGGATTTTCCTCAGATAGTTGACCTATTTGCACATTTTCTTCATCCTTCTCCCCTGAAATTTCTCTTCTGCTTCTGTAATAACCCCATTCTTGAACTTCTTCTTTTCTCTCCGCAATACCGCTTGTGTTTCTCTTCTGTCTCTGCCAAATTTTGCTTTCTCAGCCCGACTTCTTCGCCTTTAAAGTAATTTATTTCCAATCATGTAAACTAACATCGTACCTCTCTACAGAAGAAGGTGCATAATCTGTTTCCGTCAGTGAAGTCACTGCATAGAAACTGACATTAACAAAGGAAACTTAAAATTTCTTCGGGAAAGAAACTTGGAAACGTTTTACCTCAATACCTCTTAAGTCATTGATTGATTTTGTATTCCTTTTATTTTCTCCATACTTCAACCTTAGCATATCGAAATCACTCAAGGCTCGTCTTCTCGATATTTGCTTTATTATGTTTCCCCAAGCAGTATCCCAGGTCTCGTTTTCCTGGTTTCCCATTTGCCGTCGTGCGTTCTCTCAACTTGTCGTCTCTTAGTCCTGAGTGCGCCAGTCACTGAAGGTCGCGCATGTACCTGGTGATGTGCAGGGATGTGAATTTCCTTTGTCTTTTCCTAAGTACTGGAAATGTATGTCTTTTGAAAATAAAAATATAAAATAAAGGTAATTCAAACCCTCTCCGTCGAGGTTAGGTAATGTGAAACAAACCATCTTCTTAAGGAATTGAAAAAAAAAAAAAAAGATCGAAATGAAACAGTAATTGATAAACGGTGACATACCTTGAATATTGGATGCCGCACATACCTTTATTTCTACAGTCGTCTTTCCTCGTCCTTTGTTCGTTTCCTTTTTTCCTGTTTGTTCTTTTTTCCTTCATATCCTCGTTATTTGTAGGGCCGTGATATAATTCGCAAATCTTTTCCTGTAGTTAGCACCCTTCTTCAAGAGTTGGGCTCTATAGCCTCTATAGCCTGAGTATGAGGCCTTGTCTTATGCACTGGTTATGTGGTATAGTGTATTCCCTAGTAACCAGGTCCACGTATATATCTTGCTGATTGGGTACTAATTTCCGTCAGGTTTCAGTACCGAGATGAGAGGAATGTGTTGCGGTGCTGTTCTGCAAATTGAAGCCAGGTTTTTCCTGCACCATCCCCATATAAGTTTTTCTACACAGACAAATCTGTGTTGCAAGTTGTCGACGAGATGGCACTCCCAGCATTTGTCAGTGACAGACAAATGTATTTTGTGAAGTTTCTCTATTGTTGGTATCGTCTCATTAACTATTTTGTACTAGGTTGATCTTATATCCGTACCCAGCACTTTGTTGTTGATGTTTTTCCATATAAGAGTCCAGTCCTTATCGGGGTGCTTTTAGTTCCATTCGGTTCACCCTTCCACTGTCGTGATAAGGCGGTACAGTTGAGCGGTGGTATGTTAATGTAGTGGAGCGCTCGATATCATTCGGAGGTAGATAATTTCTAATAGAAACATCCTAATGTGGTTCGCCTTGTAATGCGTGTCACCAAGGTGAACTGGTACTTGCATACTCTGAGGCTTATATATCCTGATGGCCATACTTAGCGCACTATCCCGATATTTGTGGCACAGATGCATAGTGCGCCTTATCAGAAGTGCCTTGCATTTAGATGAAACATCGGTGAGGCCAAGGCCTCCTTTTTCTGGCGGAAGAGTGACGACATTGATTCCCACCTTGAATATATCTCCCCTCCAAATATAACAACCTATTGCCGACATGATTTTCCTGGCAACACTGTCTACCATATGTATTATCTGTCCAACGTACCATAGTTTCGAGAGGATGTTGGTATTGACGAAGTGTACTTTCTGCACCAAATTCTGTTCACGGCCTTTGTTGTTTTGTAAGTAGCCTCTCGTCATGGCCAGAAGATCCTTCCAGTTGTCTGCCGTTGCTTTCAGAGGACAACTGCTCATCTTTATCCCGAGCACCTTCACGGTATAGCACACTCTGTATGAGCAGTTGGTATCTGTGCGAAATCCACTCCCTATCGGCATGAGACGAGTTTTTGTAGAACTCGATGCTCGTTCATATTCAACCATATTAGTGGTAACGTTTCGAAGGTCCTGCTCCGAGCGTACAATGACACCCACATCGTCCGCAAATGCCATGCATTTTATTGTCGTAGAATAGAGGGTTAGACCATGAAGCGTGCAATTAAGCATTCTAACCAAAGACTCAATTGCTATAACGTATAGGGGCATAAACATACGACACCCCTGAGGGACTGACTTTGAATAGGGATCTGACGGGTGAACTGACCATTGATGATGATTCTAGAGCTGGCAGAAGTGTACATATTTTGAATTATCGTAATAAATTGATTGGCGGTATCTATTTTTAGATACCAAATCCGAAATGATACACGATATCGAACAGGTAGCGATGTGAAACCCTGGCAAAAGCCTTACATTGGTCTAAGGCTAAAATTGTTTCCTGAGGGCGTTTTAAGGCACTGAAAGATATGATCTCCATATAATCTGCGAGACTCTCGAAAATAGTGCGTCCCGGTACTGCTGCTGTCTGGCTGTTATGTATAATGTTTGCTAGAACATTTTTAATTGTAGCTGCTATGACACGGGCTACAACCTTATAATCAGAGTTCAGGAGAGAGATGGGACGGAAATTATTGATATCTTCATGTGGGTGTTCTTTCGGAACCAGTACTATTACACTGTCATTGAAGCCTGCTGGTAGTTGCTGACCCACTTTGATTTCATTACACATGCTTACAAAGCATCGCTCCATTAGATACCAAAACTGTTTGTAAAATTCTATTGGTAGTCCATCATTTCCGGGTGATTTATTAGGTTGATCCGTTTTCAGTGCCTCCTGAATCTCTTCCGCGGCGATGTCATACCTTAATGATTCCCTGTCGGTCTCTGCAAGTGTCATTGTAAGTTAACTTATCATTGTACGTATTGCTTCGTCATCCGCCTGCTCTGCTGTGTACAGTCACTGGTAGTAATCCGTTATATACTCTTTCATTTCAGCCTGAGTCGTCGCGAAACTGCCGTCTTCTTTTTTTATACGAATGATAGGTTTTTGTCTTGCGCGAGGCTTCTCTCTCCCGAGGTGGAAGGGTGACGTATGTTCGTCGGAGGTGCAGTTATCATCTCTGGGACGGATTTTAATTTCTTCCATATGTTTCCGTTTCAGAAGGGATAACTTTGCTTTAATCCTCTTAATTTGGATGAACTTCTCCGGCGTGAAAGGCATATCAGAATACAGTTCACGAAGACATCGAAAGTAAAACTCAAAAGTTTATTTCTGTAGTCGGTTCCTCTCATAACTATACGCCTTCAATACCCTGATTAATTTAGGTTTTGCGCAGTGGCACCACCAGAGCATTATCGATGGGAACGTATTTTGTCGGCGTAAACAGGTATGCCAGGCCTCTTGCTTACGCCTGCAAAACGCTGTTAATTTAGGTTTTGCGGAGTGGCAATGGGAACGTCTGTTGTCGGCGTAAACAGGTATGCCAGGCCTCTTGCTTACGTTCTCTCAACTCTTGCTTCTTGAGAATATCGACGTGTAACTTCCATCCTGTTCTGTCACGGAACGTTTTCTGCCGTGTCATGCGCATAGTGCAGTGGTACGCCGAATGATCTGAAAAGTATAGTGGCCACGTTTCCGTTGCAGATACTGTTCCCTGCAAGGTAGTAATGACATAAATTCAATCCAGGCGACTAGCAGTTGTCGCAGTATGATACGTAAAACACCGTTGGTCGCCGTTTATTATTTCCCAAGTATCCTCTAGTTCTAATTGGTGTACTATTTCTGCAAGAGTTGGACATCCAATAAAGTTCGGCCATTGGTCCTTTGGCTTCAAGACACAATTATAGTCGCCTCCGACAACAACGTCCTCCCGATTTCGCCGGAGGAGATACAACAAATTATTGGCAAAGAACTGGACTCTACTTATTCTATTTTGGTTCCCGGAAGGGGCACAGATATTTGTTAATCTAACTCCATTAATGAGACACTATATCCCTCTGACATTTTCCAATCGCTCGACATCCGACACAATCACGCCCTCTTTGGTTAAGAGAGCAGTTCCCGAAGTACTACCTGGGGTAGTGTTTCTGAGTACTTCGTATCCCGGAATATCTGGGTGAAATTCACCGTCTACCTCTTGCAGCAGAGCGATACCAGCATCACAGCTGTATAAATAATCACGAAGACTGTGTATCTTCTGTTGTGAGATGATCTTGTTTATATTTACGGTGGCTACCTTGTAATCCTGAAACGCATGCATTCAGTGTTAGAATTACACTCCCCAACCAGGGCGCAGAGGTACGATGTTGATAAAGGCATTAATGGTTGTTAGAAAGGGTACTCTGTATCACCCGACGGGACTGTAGAGGCAGGTCGTATAATTCTTCTCCTGTTGTGGCTGATACATCTTCTGTTGGTGCCCCAGTGCTATCCGTTTCTTGCCCCAATGTCATATCTTCCCCGTCATCTGCCCAGTTCAGTACACTGACAGAGACAGTCTTGTTTTGTGTGCCGTTTTCCCTTACTTTGCCTCTCCCTAACAACGTGTTGTGATCCCGGTGGGTCTTCCGCAGCTTCATAGTCCCCCGGCTTGATATTAGGTGGGGAAATTTCCGACAACTGTTTGCTACCATTCTGCTGCTTCGGATCGTAATTTGCTGATGTGTCAGTTAAAGTGAAATCAATTTTCGTCGGTTTCTCGGGCAATATTGGCACTGTCTTCTCTGCGTCTTGATGGGCTATTCTTCGTTTTTTTGTGTTTCTTGGGAGAGGCTGCCTCTGTTTGATTTTCTGAGGAGCAGGTTTCCTTTTCCGGAATTCGTTCTTCGTTTACCACTGGGTTGGATTCCAGTTCGCTGCTGGGACTCGGACGCTTTCCTTCTTCTTGGACTGGAGCACGGAGGCGCTCCAGTCACCGTCTGCACGGCCACTACGGTCGGGGGTTCGAATCTCCCCTCGGGCATGGATATTTGTGCCGTCCTTAGGATTAGCTAGTTCATAAGTAGTTTGTAAGTTTAGGGACTGATGACCCCGTAGTTAAGTCCCATAAGCTATACAAACATTTGAAACATTTGAACTGGAGCACCGTGTTGGAGGCCGGCCGAGCTCGTGCCCTCCTGTTGATCATGTTCCATTGTCACATCTTCGGTAGAATTATCTTGGGTGGGAATTTCCATAGACGTCTCTTGAACAGCTTCTGTAGTACCTGAAGATTCACTGAAATGAGGGTGCTCCGGCGTGTCCGTGCGCAATCGGGCCGCAGCCACATAAGAGATCGTGTTCAACCACGCGACTCAATTCCTCGCGATGTACGTCAAGAGACGCGATGTTATCGTAAGGCGCGACTACGAAATTGCAGCTACAATGAAAGGCGATATTTATTTGTACTAAATTTTAGCAATTTTCGTAATTGACCCTCCCCCACCCCCAGTGATATCAACACAGATCTTGTTTGTCTGATTCCGTGTTGAAAAATCTCTTCACGGAAGCATTTTGTTCATTTTAACTAAACACTCCGTAAAAGTTGGTATTGTGATGCTTCGTTAGCATAGGCGCCGACTACAGTATTCTCAGTCGTTCAAGCATACCCCAAATTTTGAGTGGGTATGCTAGGTATCATTTTTTCTTGACGTTATATTTCTTGACTGTAATTAAAATCGACTCTCTCATCCGTCTGCCTTTCGTAAGACACCGCTTTAAAAAGATTAATTTAAACAGGTAATTAAATTTGCAGGCATTAAAATCCACGTTCACATGTGAGTGAAGTGACCGTTTTCTAAATAGTCCGAATGTTAATGGAATTTCGCTTGTTAAGTCAATATTGTAAACTGAAGGCGGCAACCTTTAATTGAATTAAATAACTAGAAATGAAGTGGGTTTGGTACGATACATTCAAAATGTTTACACTACGAATTTAATTTCCGGTATCTTGTAAGATAACCTTTTGACAACCACATACGTTTGCAGTGAGCCGACATACTTGCTGCGAAGACTGCCCTATCCCTTCTAGCTAAAACATTCTGTAAACACAGTCGTCATAACTTGCGAAGGTCTTTGTGTTTTAATTGCCAGCTCTACGAAATCTCGAAACGCAGCAGCTAGTGATAGATTTTTTTCTGAATTTGAATTTTCAGGCTTCAACAATTGAACGTAGTAGTCGGACCTTAGTTTCTGCTCTTTTTAACCTGTGTCACCTGTGCATGGAATTACGTCTTAACCCTTTCCTCCCCCTCATTTTTATCAGTCCCTCTAGCCACAACCATTTGTTCAAAGATTGTAAATAACATTGCAGGGCTTCCAATAATTCATTGTGACTAGATTGTCTACCATTACCACGAGGAAACAAAGAGCATTAGGCTACAATGCATTGTCAAAATATATATATCGTTGCTTGATGTCTAACAAAGGAATGGTCAGACTTGTCATGCGAACACATGTATTGATTTTTTTAGCACTGTTAGTTAACATTGAAGGAAGTCTGTATGCAGAACGTTAGCTGCTGACATGACCTGGAAGTCACCTAAAAAATCACGAAAATGGCTGTTTATCCTGCTAGGCGCTTGCGGTGACGGCTGGCCACCCCAGGAAATTGCGACTCGCGAGCTGTTGTTATGGTGAGCGTTGTGCGCATGGTCGGGAGGTGCGGCCGTCTTATCGCGGCGTTCACTAAAGAGGAATATCGTTGCACGGTTCTGGTGGAAAGGGGAAACGAATATTCGTTTCTGTGGTATGCACTTCCTTTCCATTTCTGGTACATATTTCGAAACATACCGTCCTGAAACTGGTTAGAGATGTGAACGATATTCTGTACATCTACATCTATACTCCGCAAGCCACTTTACGGTGAACATAAAATCTCCCCTCACAGGTGATGGCAAACCCTGTAATGGTTTTGTTACTTGCCATGGAGATATACCACAGACGCCAAATGAAGCAATGAAAACTATGTGATGTGTGACGTGGTAGTTAAAATTCTAGACGAGCATTTAAATAGCACAGGGCATATGGCTAGAAACGACTGAAACACTCGCTATTGCAGACTGTGAATCTACAGACTGCGAAGAAACGGAAGAAAGTTCCACACATGAAGACTCTTCGAGTGATAGTGCCACGTAACATCATCAATTATCTCCGAAAGCAACACCAGCAACTACAATTACATTATCAGACAAAGAACAAGCGGTGAAGTATTGGTTGAACGAAAGTGGTAAGAAACGCTTACGTCTCAGTACTGTTCAAAATAGGTATCGCTTTGTCCGTTCTGAACGTGAATTGTATAGACAGAAAAAAGGAAGTCGCTGGACGACGTAAGAGTTGATTGGAAATTGCGACGGAGACAAATGCGCGACTTTTTGAGCAATTTACCGATGCCAAACGACACTCATTGAGTGTTAGCGACACACCTTTGCGTGATTGGGCGTTAGAGATTGCCAACGCGATAGGCGCTAAAGAATTTACAGTTTCTCAAAGTTGGATTAGTCGCTTCAGAAGATCACAGAAAACTGTGGCACGAAAAATAACAAAATTTGTATCGAGAAAAAGGTCGGAAAATGAAGTGCCTCAAATGGAAAAGATAGAAACTTTTCTTACGACTGCAAAAAATAAGATCTCCAGTTTTAGTGAATCTTACGTTTACAAAGCAGATCAGTCAGGTTTTCAAAAAGAAATGCGTGCGAAAAGAACACTTTCATTCAAAGGGGAAAACATATTGAGGCAATTGCGCAGTACACGACTGCACTCATCCATTCCTACATAATAATGCCTATAATTAGTCTGGATGGTTCATTGCTGCTTATACTATATGTGTGTCTTCAAGAACCAACTGGACGTTTTGGACCACGTGTCAAACAAACAATGTTCTACGCAGACAACCTTCTGGTAGACACATCGAAGTCTGGAAAAATGGGAAATGATAACGTTACAATTCTCATGCGTCATGCTTTTCTTCGGTTCTGCGAGAACAAATCTCCTCCTAGATTCGTGGTCAGGTCATAAAAGTTCTGATTCATTAAAAGCTGTATTTCGAGCTCACCCTGACAAAGAAGTAGAGATACTTCAGATTCCACCCGGCACGACGAAAGTAATTCAACCGTTAGAGAATTTTTCCGCCAGTGGGAGGCATTTTACAGAAAACAAACAGAAAATTATTGTGTGCAAATCACTGCCGTTTCCTATCACCGTGACAATATTCTCAAGTTGAAATCACTCGTATATTATCAGTTTTCCTCCCCATGGTTTCAAAATGTGATTAAACATGCGTGGCGCGCACGCCTGGAAATATACTGATATTAGGCCTGATTCCTTCCTAACACCGGCCGAGTTTTGTCTACGGACGTCTAACAACGTCTGTGATTCGCAGGGCTGTCATATGTCGTCTTTGCTTGTATGTTCTTGGTGCACAAAAAACCATGTTTTGAACATGGTACAATATTTCGCATTTTTGCGGTAATTACAACAAATAAAAGTTTGGCGTGTTCTAAACCGTATATGTATTTGTGTATTTCATAACATATCAGCTACATTTGTCAACGAATTTATTATTATCGTATTTATTATCGTACGATCGCTTTCACTGGGCAAATCAGCTCTCTCACGGCTGTGGCAGGAGAGCGGCGCGTAGCTAACGCCACCTTGTCCCTAGATGGCGCTGGTATGACGTAGCGAGAGGGGTCAGGGTTGTCCAACAGGCAGTTATACGCGCGGAAACCACGCGACGGTAATGTCATACTTCATAAAAGTTTTTACCGACTTCCAGGTCATGTCAGCAGCTAACAGTCTGCATACAGACTTCCTTCAATGTTAACTCACAGTGGTAAAAATAGCAACACAGGTTTCGACATGACAAGTGTGACCATTCCCTTGTAAGTTGGAGTAAATGAAACAATACTTTCAAATGACTGTATCAAGGTAAAGGAAACAAAATAATTTAAAAACTTTATTACTAAATAAATGTCCAATGTCTAAATTAGTAGTAAACAGTTTGAAAATGTTATTAATTACGATAAAGGAAACATATCCTGCACACTGATGCCATCTTTAGTCATCCCAAATTACCCTCCAAAAACTAAAAATAAACAAAAATTATGTCAATATACATTAATCCAATCATTATTTATAGATATGTGTAAAGAAATATTTTTGTTCATAAATCAATAAAATTTGGAGTTAAAAGGGTTAATGTCTTGCATGTGAAATTGGTGAAAATGTAAAGTATATAGTGAATACAAAAGGACTTAGACTTGTAATCGTGATGGTGATATGGAATCTATAGCGTGTATGTGTTGTATAAGTTTTGGCTTTGCTTTGTATTTATTTATTTTTACGACGGATGGCGCTGTAATAGTGAGAAGTACTTGCTATTCTATGAAGAAATGTACTAAACAGGAAATAAAATAAATGAAAACCATATTCCTGATGCTTCAGAACGCTACCAAATGATACCAGAAGTGATCCCTCCCTCTCCCCGCAGTGGACAGGGCAGTCTTCCAAAGTGATACCGTAGTCCAGATTGCTCTTGTCTGAATACCAGTTATGAATTGCCGAAAAAACACTTAATCGAGCTAGCCAGGATGAAATGCACATCTTGTTTCATTTGGTTGGGTTCTGAAGCATCATCAATATGATTAACCTTTATTTTCTTTCCTGGGTTGTACATTTCTTCAGTAGTATGACAAATAATAGTTACCATTACTATACAATATGTTGCCTATTGAGAAAAATAAAATAAAAACAACCAAACTGTACTGATTTGGTCGATATAATCTGAATCTGAAATAAAAAATGGGAGCTTCCATTTAAAATTTTACACTACACACCCACTGCTCTCAAACGGTAGACTGTCCAAGTTTAGTATCGTTTCCTAAGCCTCTCTCGTCCGTTCATAATGGTGAAAACCGTTGTTGAATATATACTGTTTTTTTTTTTTTACCTAGTTATTATGATTTGTCAACTTAAAATGTACACCGTGTACTATACATTGCGTCAGTGTCGAATCTGGGGTTGGGGAGGGGTCATCGGGCTGCAGATCCCCCAAAACCATAAAGAAAACCTCATAATGATATGGTTCTTGTTAGATCAGTTTGAGGTAGAATGCTAAAATTTTTATGAGCTCTACCCACCCACCCTCTCCCAACACAAATCCTGGATTCGCCACTGCTTGGTATACATCACAACGTGACATGATTCAACTTGGATGACATGTGTTTTAAAAATATGTAATTACTTTTTTGCAGTGTAGTTGTTTGATAACCCCTTTGAGCAAAATTAAGTTTCGTGAAAACCTGGAAAATAATTAATCTTAACCTGGAAAACCTGGAAAAAACCTTGAATTTGAAAATGAAGATTTGGTGGCCACCCTGGTGTATAACCAAATTTCGAAAATTTGAAGCATAGGTTTGTCCGAATTCCTTATTGTCCACATTTAAATTAATATTTAAATTAATATTAGATGTTAAATAATTTCTCTTCTTCAGAATTGCTTTTTTCCGATAACAACTCAGCATCTCATATCTTCTTTACTTTAGCCCTTCAAAAGTTATTGTACTACCTAAATAAAAAAAAAGCTCATCTGCTACTTTTATTGCCTCATTACGTAATCTAATTTCGTGAGCATCACCTTATTTTCTTACAATACATTACATTATTCTTGTTTTGCTCCTGTCTCTGACAGAATTACAACGTTTTTATTTTGTCTTCCTGGACTTTAATTCCGTCTTAGAATTTTTCTTTGCTTTCCTTCACTGCTTGCTCAATATACAGATTGAACGACATTGGGGAAGACTACAACTCTGTCTTACTCCCATATCCTACAGTGTGTCCCCACTCAAGTAACTACTGTCTGATTTCTGCACAAGCTGAATATTAATTTTTATTCCCCGTATTACACCCCTGTTAAGTTCAGAATTTGAAAGAGTGTGTTCCAGCTTGGAATGTTGGTTTGCCTTCCGTTAATCTATCTTCTAGGATAAGTTGTAGGGTCAGTTTTGCCTACATTTCTCCTAAATCCAAACTCACCTGCCCGGAAGTCGTTGCCTGGCCACACCGATTGCACCTAATCATTAATTCATAATACTACGAGGTCAAAAGAGTTCACTGGTTAGAATGTCCGGAGTTTATGTTTGTAAACCTGTTGGACTAAACTGCTATGGTCATCAGTCCCTAGACTTACAAATTACTTACACTAACACTAAGGACAAAACACACACACATTCTCAAGAGAGGACTCGAACCTCCGTCGACGAGCAACTGCGCGCTCCTCATCAAGGCCCCTTAGTGCGCTCGGCCACTCCACCGCTGCTGGAGTTTATGGAACGTCATTATATCCTAGGTACGTTGCTGTCTATAAACTACAGAAATCATTTCGAGGAAACTTCATAAAATATATAACAGCAAAAACCTTATGGAACTCTACAGGAAAACCATCTCCATTGAAGAAGTCAGGCACCAAAATTATTTTCAAATGTTTGTAATTGTATGGGTCCAAACTATTTTGGTCATAAGTCCCTAGTCTTACAAACTACTTAAACTAAGTTAAACTAATCCAAGGACAACACACACATCCATGTCTAAGGGAGGATTCGAACCTCCGACGCGGGAGGCCTCGCGGTCAGTAACGTGGCGCTCCAGACCGCTCGGATACTCCCTCCTGGCCCAAAATTATTGTTGTACTCTTCTCTGCTGTAGCGGTGGTTATAAGATAATAATCGTTAACTCCCTCCCCGCCCCCCAACCACACGTAGGAATAAAAGAGTTCTTTCGTCAAAATGAAAATAACTAAATATTTATGATGCAAAAGCGTAAATTGATAACTATATTCTCTTATTATTACTCAGTCAGCTGCAACATTGTTAACATTTCGTTAAAAATTTGTTAACACCTGACCTATCTTACTTGGTCATTTATAAAATACAGCAAATAAATTGAAAAGTCTTGTTTGCTGCTAGATATTTGCCGGCCGCGGTGGCCGAGGGGACTGAGGCGCTTCAGTCACGGTCTGCACGGTCACAACGGTCGGGGGTTCGAATCCCCCCTCGGGCATGGATATTTGTGCCGTCCTAGTTAGTAAGTAGTTCATAAGTAGTTTGTAAGTTTAGGGACTGATAGCCCAGTAGTTGAGTCCCATAGGCTTTACAAACATTTGAACATTGATTGCTAGATATTTATTTTGATGGTGTCTAATCGCATAGAACCTTTGAAGCACTTGGTAATGGGATAACGTATTCCCGAAACAAGTTGACGGTTGGTCCGTAACGTTATAATGCTTCACGAATGTTCGTTCGATAAGAGAAATTTAGAGGAAACCCGCATAACTTAAAATTCTTGTGGCAAATATAACAAAACTAAGTCCATACATGCCAGACATTATTCTGTCATATATTTGTTATTTTAAAATTTTATTTCAGTCTCTTAACACAACTAGTATGTAGATTATCTTGCATGCTGTTCATAAATGCTCGATAGTAATTGCTTGATAGATGACGACCTACATAAAGAAGTCATTGTTTCATGTTTCTACATTTATTTAAAGCTTATTAGCTAGTGTACTTTGTGACTTTTAGGTTTGAAACCGAGCGACGTGGCGCAATGGTAAGACACTGACTCGCATTCGAAAGGACGGTGGTTCAAATTCCTGATTTATGTACTCCTGGATTTCCCTAAATCTCTCCTGTCATATGCCGGCATGTTTCCTTTCAAAGGGAACAACGGACTTCATTTGCCGTCTATAACAAAAAAATCCGAGTGTGTGCTTTGTCTCTAATGATGACTGTGTCGACGGGACGTTAAAACCTAATTTTCCTCGCTTGCTTCTTCCTATTTCGGTATGAAGAAATTTACTATTTCGTGATTTATATCTCTTGGAAGTTTTCTGATGGCTAAGCATATCACTAAATAAATATAATGAAGAGCCAAAGAAACTATTACTCGTGCCTCATATAGGGTAAGGTCCCCGCCAACATGGTGAAGTGCCGCAACACGGCGTGGAATGGATTCGACTTGTGTCTGAAGTAGTGTTAGACGGAACTGACATCATGCATCCTGCAGGGCTGTACAAGAGTAAGAAAGCGAGAGCGTGGGGATCTCTTCTGAATAGCACTTTGAAAGACGTCCCAGATATGCTCAGTAATCATGCATGTGGAGGTTGGTAACGAGCGGAGATGTATAAACCCAGAAGAGTGTCCCTGGAGGCACTCCCTAGTAATTCTGGACGTGTGGCGTGTCTTACTTGCCCACGTCCGTCGTAATGCACAATGCACATGAATGGATGCAGTGATCAGCCAGTATGCGTACGTACGTGTCTCCTGTCAGTCATATCTAGACGCATCAGGGGCGCACGCCCCACACTATTACAGAGCCTCCACTAGCTTGAACAGTCCCTTGCTCACATGCAGGGCCCATGAACTCATGAGGTAGTCTCCATACCCGTAAACGTACATCGGTCCCGTTCTTGCAGGATCTGTTTCCGACCGCAGCGATGTCGAATATTTGATGCTTTCCCGATATTCACTGTGCACTCGTGAAATGGTCGTACAGGATAATCACCACCTCATTGCTACCTCGGAGTTTCTGTATCCTATCTCCCGTACAGCCACTGTAACGTACGTTCAGACTCACATAAACGTGACACCCTGCCACTGTAGCTGCAGTAATCGATCTAATGCCTGTACCAGACACCTGTTCTCTTAAATAAGCGTTGCTCACCACAGCTCCATCCTCTGAGTGTATACATATCTTTCTGTTTGTATTAACCATGCCTATACCAATTTCTTTGCCTCTTCAGTGTAGAAGGCGTGTTTCAGGAGTAAGAGCCGCATTGCTAAAATGAAAGGATGTACTTCAAAACTTTATTTTTGAGGTTGTCTAACATCTCCTTTTTCATTGTTATTGTTGTCCATGTACGTTGCTGGAATAGCCTTTTCTAAGTCATCTCTTCCGTATGTAACCATAAATTTCAGTCACCCAAAAGTTCCATCTTTTAACACAACTATTTTCCTTGAGAACGCTGAGAAGCAAGAACCAGAGATTTCTTCAGCCGGAGTAATAGATGCTAATTGACGTCTTACTGTTCTACACAGCCAGTTGGATACGGCAGATGGCAGTTCCTATAGTGGTGGTGGAGGTCGATGGGTGGATGAGACCAAACAACTAGGTCAACAGCCCCGCAGTTTCTAGAGTGTTTGTGTTACACTACAAATATTATAATTGATGATCTTACAGATTCAATAAAATCCAGATAGTTTGAATACTAAAATTCAGCAGCTATTATTTTTAATTACATGTGTTAAGACCAAGAGATGGATACAGTAAGCAGATTCAGACAGATGTAGGTTGCCGTTCTTATGTGGAGATGAAGAGGCTTGCTCAGGATAGAGTAGGGTGGAGAGCTGCATCAAACCAGTCTCCGGACTGAAGACCATAACAACAACAACAGTACTTATTATTAACTTTGGCGTGTTTAAACACCACCATTCGATTCTGCCATACTTTGCTGTGTAGAGTCCACAATGGTTTAAGAAACTTAGAGTTTATAACGTGGGACGATGCAAGTGGAATTAATTTCCTCCAACTGGAGAAAAAGTAGTGTCCAGAAAAAGTAGTGTCATCTTTTGTGCTCATGAACTTTTGTTAAAACTGTCGAAATTGAAACCGTATTTCACTTCCCCAAGCAACAAAGAGATGAATGGTCCAACCAAGCAACTCTTATGAAAGGAATTCAGCAGACCCATTTCTGGATTCAACGTGATGAATCAACATACGTTGCACACACTTCAAACAGCAAGAAAGAAGAGAGTTCATTCATCCACTCAGTACCTGTGAAACAGCATGAGAATATTTAAATTCATAATCTGAGAGGAGGGATGTTTGTGGAGTGTGCGTATCAATATGATTTGTGTTTCTCTTGCTTGCCTTTCAGAATAAATAAAATAAGTCTTACATTTCGATTTGATGAGCCAAATATGTGGAAATCCCGCTTGCTACACAAATCAGGTCAGGACACTGTTATAAAAACAACGAAAAAAGACATGCAAAATTTAAACGAATACAAAATCTCCAGGATTGGCGATCCTACACAGGTGCCCGAAATTTAGCGAGGACTTCAATGTGAGATGCTTACAGTACTTTCCACAACAAAACTCTTTCTCGAAATCTGAGATCCCTAAGAGATTTTGGTCATATGTCAAATATACTAGAGGCAAAACACAAACAATAACCTCAAATGGCGATCCAGCCGATGATAGCGCTACTAAGGCAGAGTTACTGAACACAGCTTTTCGAAATTCATTCACCAAAGAAGACGAAACCAATATTACAGATTTTGAATTACGAACAGAGGCCAGAATGAGTAACGTAGAAGTAGATATAATCGGAGTAGTGAAGCAACTGAAATCACTTAACAAGAACAAGTCTTTTGGTCCTGACTGTATACCCACTAGATTTCTATGTGATTATGCCGAAGCGATAGCGATACTTAAAAACCATATATAACAGATCGCTCAAAGATCGTCCTGTACCAAAAGATTGGAATGTTGCACAGGTCACACCTATATTCAAGAAAGGTAGTAGGAGTAACCCACTAAACTACAGACCTATTTCATTGACGTCAATTTGCAGCAGGGTCTTGGAACATATTCTGTAATAACATATTATGAATTATCTCGAACAGAATGATCTATTGACCCAAGGAAACGCGGATTTAGAAAATATCGTTTATGTGAAACACAACTAGCTCATTACTCACACGAAGTGATGACTGCTATCGACAAGGGTACTCAAATTGATTCCGTATTTTTAGATTTCCAGAGGGTTTTTGACACCGTTCCTCACATACGGCTTTCAATCAAATTGCGTGGTTATGGAATATCGCACCAGATTTGTGACTGGGTAGGGGAGTTCCTTTCAGAGAGGACACAGTTTGTAGTAATCGATGGTAAGGCATCGACTAAAACAGAGGTGATATCGGGCGTTCCATAGGGTAGTGTTATTGGTCCTCTGCTGTTCCTTACCTACATAAACGGTTTAGGAGAAAATATGAGCAGCTCTCTTAGGTTGTTTTCAGATACCGTCGTCATTTATCGTCTAATATAGTCATCTGAAGATCAAACCCAACCGCAGAATGATTTAAATAAGATATATCTATGGTGTAAAAATTGGCAAGTGTCTCTAAATAATGAGAAGTATGATGTCGTCCACGTGAGTACGAAAAGAGATCCATTAAACTTTATTTACAAGATAAATCAATCGAATGTGAAGGCCGTAAACTCCACTAAATACCTAGGAGTTACATCAGACTTAAACTGGAAAGAACACGTAGATAATGTCGTAGGAAAGGCGAACCAGAGACTGCGTTTTATTGGCAGAACGGTTAAAAGATGCAACAGAATTACTAAAGACACTGCATACACTACATCTACATGGGATACTCTGCAAATCACACTTAAGTGCCGTTATACTATTTTATCTCCCATTCCATTCCCGAATAGCGCGCGGGAATAATTAACACCTGAATCTCTCCGTTCGGGCTCTGATTTCTCGTATTTTATTTTGATGATCATTTCTACCCATGTAAGTGGGAGTCAACAATACATTTTCGCATTCGGAGGAGAATGTTGGCGATTGTAGTTTCGTAAGTAGCCCACGCCGCAGCGGTAAGTGCCGTTGTTGTAATGATCCTGTATCATTTCCGTAACGTTGTCTCCCCTGTATCGTGACAATACGAAACGAGCTGCCCTTCTTTGTACTCTTTCGATGTCCTCCGTCAAACTCACCTGATAAGGATCCCATACTGGGCAGCAATACTCCATAAAAGGACGGTCAAGAGTAGTGAATGCAGTTTCTTTTGTAGTTCTGTTGCATGTTTTAAGGGTTCTGCCCATAAAACGCAGTCTCTGGTTCGCCTTTCCCACGACATTATCTACATGTTCTTTCCAGTTTAAGTCAGAAATAATTGTAATTCCTAGGTATTTTGTGGAGTATACGGCCTTCACATTTGTTGATTTATCATGTAAACAAAGTTATAGGATTTCTTTTCGTACTCATGTGGACGACTTCACACTACTCATTATTTACAGTCAATTGCCAATTTTTAGACCCTGGTGATTTCTTATTCAGATCGTTCTGAAGTTGGTTTTGATCTTCAGATGATTTTACTAGAAGGTAGCAAACAACCTAAGAGCTACTTAGCATTTCCCCTAAATCGTTTATGTAAATAAGGAACAGCAGGGGACCAATAACACTAGCCTGTGGAACGCCCGATATCCCCTCTGTTATAGTTGATGCCTTACCATCGATTACTACGAACTGTGTCCTCTCTGACAGGAAATCTCCTACCCAGTCACAAATCTGGGACGATATTCCATAACCACGCAATTTGATTAAAAGCCCTTTGTGAGGTACGGTGTCAAAAGCCTTCTGGAAATCTAGAAATACGGAATCAATTTGAGTACGCTTGTCGATAGCACTCATCATTTCGTGTGATTAAAGTGCTAGTTGTTTCGCATGAACGATATTTTCTAAATGTGTGTTGACCTTAGGTCAATAGATCATTCTGTTTGAGGTAATTAATAATATTTGAATACAGGATATGGTTCAAAACCGTGCTGCAAATTGACGTCAATGAAATAGGCCTGTAGTTTAGTGGGTTACTCCTACTGCCTTTCTTGAATATAGGTGTGACCTGTGCAAATTTCCAATCTTTTGGTACAGATCCTTCTATGAGAGAGCGGTTGTATATGGCTGTTAAGTAAGGAGCTATCGGTTCAGAATAATCAGATAGAAATCTAATGGGTATACAATCCGGACCAGAAGATTTGTTCTTGTTAAGTGATTTTAGTTGCTTCACTACTCCGGTGATATCAACTTCTACGTTACTCATTACGGCCTCTGTTCGTAATTCGAAATCTGGAATATTGGTTTCGTCTTCTTTACTGAATGAGTTTCTAAAAGCTATGTTTAGTAACTCTGCTGTAGTAGCGCTGTCATCGGCAGGTTCGCCATTACTATCACCTAGTGAGGGTATTGTTTGTGTTTTGCCCCTAGTATATTTAACATATGACCAAAATCTCTTTGGGTTTTCAGTCAGATCTCTAGAAATAGTTTCGTTCTGATAAGTATTGGAGACAACTCGCATTGAAGTCCTCGCTAAATTTCGCGCTTCTATGTAGGATCGGCGAACATGGGAATTATGTGTTCGTTAACTTTAGCACGCCTTTTCCGTTACTTGTCCATCAGTGTCCTGACCTGTTTTGTGTACTAAGGAGGGTCACCTACTTCTTTTATTAATTTATTTGGTATAAAATTGTCAGTTGCTGTCGGTACCACTTCTTTGAATTTGAGCCACATCTGGTGTACATCTATGTTTGGTGTTAAACACGAGGGGAAGCTGTCTTTCAAGAAGCAATGTATTTTATTTCTATCTGCTTTTCTGAACAAATATACTCTTCGTTTATTTTTGGTAACTTTGGGACTTTCGATATTCAATCTTGCTACGACAGCTCTGTGTTCACTAATACCTGTATCCGTTTTGATGCTCGATATGAGCTCAGGATTATTTGTTGCTAAGAGATCAAGTGTGTTTTGACATCCATTTACAGTTCTAGTTGGCTCATGAACTAATTGTTCGCAGTAATTCTCAGAGAATGCGTTGAGTAGAATCTCACACGATGTTTTATGCGTACCTCCTGATTTGAAGATATAATTTCGCCAACAGATTGAGGGTAATTTAAAATCACCGCCTACTATTATCGTGTGATTCGGGTACGTTTTCGTAATTAGACTCAGGTTTTCTTTGAAACTTTCTACTATTGCATCGTCAGAATCGGGAGGCCAGTAAAAGGAACCAATTATTAACTTTTTAGGATTCAGGTACGACCTCTACCCATAATAGCTTACAGCTACTATCAACTTCAACTTCGCTACACGAAAGACTACTTTTGACGGCGGCAAACACGCATCCACCTTCTTTGTTTAATCTATCCTTTCTGAACACAGATCGTTTGTAAATATTTCTGCTGAACCTATTTCCGGCTTGAGCCAACTTTCACTGCCTACGTTGATGTATGTTTCGGTGCTTTCTATTAACGCTTGGAGTTCAGGAACTTTGCCAATACAGCTACGACAATTAACAACTGGTACACTGATAGTTCCTAGATCTACATTTCTACCTGCATCCTTTGAGATTGACCATTTTGTTTTCCTTGAAGCCCTCTATGCTAAAAATAAAAATAGAATAAAATAAAATAAAAAACGCCCAGTCCACGACACACAGCCCCCGCTATCCGTGTAGCCGCTTCCTGCGGAAACCCATCACCCGATGTCGCAAGCCAATGAACCTGCAGCCTACACGGTCGCAGCTGAGCCTCTGTTTCAGACCCTCCACTCGGCTCTGTACCAGAGGTCCACAGTCGGTCCTGTCAACTCTGCTGCTGATGATGAGCTCTGTTTTCATCTTGCAAGCAAGACTGGCAGTCTTTACCATTTCAGATAGCCGCTCAAAACCTGAGAGAATCTCTTCAGATCCAAAGCGACACACATCATTGGTACCGACGTGAGCTACCACCTGCAGCTGGCTGCACCCCGTACCCTTCATGGCATACGGAAGAACTCGTTCCACATCTGGAATGACTCCACCCGGTATGCACACAGAGTGCACGTTGGCCTTCTTCCCCTCCTTGGCAGCCATCTCTCTAAGGGGCTCCATCGCACGCTAAACGTTGGAGCTCACAATTACAAGCAAACACACCCTCAGTGAAAGCACGGATCTTGCAGGCTGAGTGGTGACCTCAGGATGAGAGACACCATCCGACTCAGGAACTCTCAGAATGCATACGCACACAGCAGTCACAGTTCCTATTCATAATTACAGTACCGAGAAAAAAAAAAAAAAAAAACCTACAGTCGCGATGCGCCCAAAGGAAGACTGCACTGTTTCTAAAAAACGCGAATTTAAATGTAATATGCACGAGAGAACAGTATAAATTTACAAACTGAAATGAAAACGCGCAGACAAAAATCAAAATACTATATGTCGCTTCTAAAAAAAAAGTTCAAATGTTTGTATAGTCTATGAGACTTAACTACAGGGTCATCACTCTCTAAACTTACAAACTACTTATGAACTAATTAAGACTAAGGACGGCACAAATATCCATGCCCGAGGGGGGATGCGAACCTCCGACCGTAGTGGCCGTGCAGACCGTGACTGAAGCGCCTCAGTCCCCGCGGCCACCGCGGCCGGCTATGTCGCTTCTAATCAGAAGCCGGTTTCACCTACAAAATATGAAGGTGGCGTCTGCTGCGTGTAGGACTTCGGCTAAACAGACACATTCAGTCAGAATTACATAATTTCGATTTATGTTTTAAACGCATTATTAATTAATAGCAATACTCTGTTATATGTGGCTGCATTCTAATGTACATTTGATTTGTGTGATTCTGTCCGATCGATCCAGGTAGCTGTAATTTTTGAACCGATTAAACCCATCCTTACGCCGGCATAAATTGAACATGGTGTAATCAAAAGCTTACAAATTAGTTCAGACTACATTTGGCTAAATAAGAATTCCATTTCCTAATGATTAATAATTCTCCCATCTAAATCCCAGTGAGCTAGTGTTTTTCACATGGTAGAGACTCTGGTTGGTCGGTGACGCTTTGTGGAGACTACCGACGTCTTAAAGAGCAGACTCTTCCTGACCGATATCCAGTTCTGCACATAAATGATGCAGATTTAAACCTTCATAATTTCATTCTGGCTGGCGTCAGGAATGTGCGGATGGACCTTTTAGTATTACTGAAGGCTTGAGAGTTTTAGATCACTTTTCAAATAATTACTTGATTCTGTGATAGCTTTAGTCTCAACATTACCTACAATGACGAATAAAGTCCGAAACATTGCATTAAAATTTGCACCAAGGCCACGGTTCGAATCCTCGGACTGCTACTCATTAGGCAGATGTGCTACCATTACACCGACTTGGCACTCTGGTTACCGCAGTTCTACGGATAAATCTAGTTTGTCTTCCTTCCAGTACAGTCATTATGCCTCCGATACATATCGGATGAACCCCATTTTGTTGAGTGCAAAGGTGCTGTTCCTATGTACGAGAGCCTCGGCAATACTGATATGAGGTAACAGGTGAAGATGGGCTGAGGATTAGTTACAGTTTGTATTGGAGAGGCAGGTTGGGTATCCATAGATCTAGGGTTGTGTAATTTTTTGCCCATCTGCCTTGTAAGTAGGAGACCCAGCAAAATATACAGGCATTGGTACCGATTTTAATACCATGCTTCAGCCAGTATTAATTATCGTATTTAGTTTACAGTTTTGTATATCTACATCGAGATGTAGCACTACATACCCTAGATATTCAAAATGGTAATCTATATACGATAATGAATACAGGTTGAAGCATGGCATTAAAATTGGTACCAACGCCGGGCTTTGAAGCCAGGTATGCTGCTTATTAGGCATACTGATAGTTTCTAACTGTTCAGAAAACACACCAAACATTTAATTGTCCTGCTTGAATGACTGATTAATTTCAGTTCATTTGGGAAATCTGTGTTTAGAGTTCAAGAAATTTACTTTTCATGTACACATGTTTTTCATAGAACACAAGTAAAATTCGTAGATAATTTCAAACGTCCATTAGTTGTATTAGAGAACGTAGTCTCATTTTTACACTAAATTTTGACCGAAGGCATCTGCAGGGTACTGCTGAGCATCAGGGTATCGTAAATTATCGGTGGAAGAACACCAAGTGAAATGACAAAAGAAGAATCCTGTGGACAGAAAAGGAGCAATGCAGTTCCAGCTGTGCAAAATGACCGTGAACACATAGTAAAAAAGTTCCCGAAGGTAAACAACGCACTTGCATTATTTGTAGACGATGCAGTGGTGCAACAACAGTAAGAAAAATATGGAAACCAACTGCTGCTACTCCGTAAAGTTCTCGCCATCAAAGAAGAAATATTCAACACACTATAGGGGACTACCCATTATTTACGTTGGTTTGTGGCAACTAACATCGAAGTTTACAGGCTGAAAGTTGTAGGAAAAGGAGACCTAACTTGGCTTGATCAGTAAAGTAGAATAGAGAAGGTCGCGCAGAGATAAGACACGAGATTCACATTCGAGAGAAAAGTAATTCAAATCCCCGTCCGCTTTAAAATGAATGTTTGCCACAGTTTCTCTACATTACTAAAGGCAAATACTTGGATGTTTCTTTTGAAAAGAACACTGCCGATTAATCTGCCTACGCTTCCTCAATCCGTACTTTTTCTCCCGTCTCCAAAGACCTTGTAGTCGACGAGACGAGAAACCCTAATTTCTCTTCTTTTAGTATAGTGGATCGTTTTTAAGTGTGCCCTGTCCATGAAATTCATGATGTATGACCTCGAAAGAATTTATGAGATATTATGGAAGGTTTCACCTTCTCAAACCAGGTAGATGTGAATCCTGTTAGAACCCTATAGTTCAATCATAAGTTGTGAAAATATGAAAATTAGCAATACAATTTTTCCGTAGTTACTTTTTATGCATAATCATAATTGGAATAAATAATAATTTCATATTATCATTTAGAAACTCTTCTAAGTAATACAAGCGAAAATGTTGTGAAGTTCATAATGCAACACGGCAATTGTATAGCAACCGTATCAACAGAAATCAATGGTGGCAGAAAGTACTTTTGTTACCGTCACGAGTAGAGTTCTTCTGAATGGCAGCTGGTAATTAACAACAGCTCATCCCTTACAAAGTACAACTGCCTATATTAGTTCTGCATGGAGAGGAACAGATCTGTGCAGCTGCTGATAGTCTTTATGGATAGAGGAAATCGCGTCACTTACAGATAAACCATAACATTATGCATCGAATAAACACTTACTTCGGAACCTGGTCTTACTAGTACAACATAAGAAACAGTGTCGTTCAATGAAGTGAAAGAATTAAATTTTTTGTTGAAAGACAAGAAATAGAAATTGCAAAAGTTAGTTAACATTTTTAGTATTATCAACGTTAGATGAAATGTTTTCTGAAAGACAGACCTCAATGCTTGCAGATTTGAGGGTATCAAGAAAGCATTTTCGGAGAAGAGAATTCGGTCTCTTTCCACATAATGTAAGGTTGTTTTCATAGATACAACACAACTGAGGGCACGTAGACAATGTTAAACAATATCTCGATGTCTTTAGATATAAAACATCTTTAAGAAACGATCTTTTTATGTTGGCAATAATTTACAGATGATTAGATTTATCATTACTGAAAAACACAGTTAACAAAACCTAACGTGCAAGCAAATGACCTGTCACAGACCATAGTATGCGATAATATTGTACTTAGTAATAGTTTCATTGACAGTCGTGTTTAATTTACCCACACAAATGATATATGTGTAAGGATATTTTAATTTAACCTCTTTATGAAACTGTTGCGGGTTGCTTGTACTGAGCTGTTGGTGGTAATGGAAATTTCTCAGTTTTTTAATGCTTAGGCCACTGGTTAACGTATTTCGTTTCTGTTATCAAAATATAATTAAGTTAGCATGATCTGTTTACTATTTCATTCTATTTAACAACGGTGAATTGCATGCCCTTTCTGTAGACGTCTTCGTTCTCTCTACTGTAACTGCCCAATTATTCTTCCATCGCCGGATATAAAGCTTGCCGCTGCACTTATCGTGCGTGCTGTGCGTGCTTCGCAGTGAGACAGTCTCCTTTTCATTTCTGTACACTTGTAATTATCTCAGCCAGTGAAACCCAATTCAGTAATGTGTCGTTATTTGTGTCGTCATATTTGAAAATGAATACGTCTCTGAAATAATTAAAACGAACAACAGATATAGCAACAAAGGCTTGTTGACCACGCCTCATATTTGCGACGTAGTTTCTCGGGATCTAATTGCCAGCGCTCATACTTCAGAGCAAAACATTGACCCTTTTCATGGCCTCTGGCACAAGGTCGAACCAAACAAGTTTCTGCTTCGGAACGATAAGGATCTCGGACAAATGGCTACCTAATTTGGTCAGCAGAGATACTTTTGTACCTTTCTGACATTACTCTTTTTGCCGCTTATACTGTCGTCGCTCAGTAGTTTTCCTGGTACGTACGAGCTATTTTTAAAGTTAATCCATTGCAAATCCAGAAGCATATTAAGTGGAAACGGCACTTTGAATAAGAAATACAGTATTGTATTTTCTTAGACTTAATTATTGAAATTAGATATGCAGGTAACTACATATTATCTTAATAACGGCCGTTGTTGCAGTAGAATGTCTTTGATATACAAAGTGTAGTACTTCAGTAGTAACGCAAGCTAAGAAAATGGTGGCTGGAATGCGATTTTGAGTCCAGTGAAGGTGTGATGACGGTTGTAGATGAGCATTAAGCAGACCACTTCAAGTGTGATATCTAGTCGGGGAAAGACATATTAACGCCACGTCTGACTGCCAAGGCGTTTCACATAATCTTAACAGTAGGGTGAAACGGCTCAAACGGAGTGGCAAAATACACCTGTACTGTAAAACGTTTGACAGTGCTTGATGAGCAGAAGAAATATTTCTTACTGGAGACAGTAGAAATAGCAGCCGTCGATCGACACGGCGCGATTAAACCGTATTGCCGCATGGTTACTATGAGTTATTGGCGTGGTTAGTTTAAGGGTTGGCCGGATGACGTTTACTACCAATATGAATATATGTTCCCAGTTATCTCCGTATAGTGTTAAGCGTGTGAAAGTGTGTGGGCGTTTTCTAAATGTTGCGAATATTAACACTAGAAGTACTAGACTTTTCCGTCTCCTAGGAGTACAATGTGGGTCATTTTGGCCCATAGTAGCAAACTATCATTTTATTGGAATTCTTCTGGCGTTTTGAGTTTCAATATGTTGGTTTTACATTCAAGAAGACTATTGGGCGAGAAAAAATAAATAAATAAAATAAAATAATTCTTCTCTAACATGTATAGTTCAGTCAAAAGTAAATATTCGGGAGTAAATGTTGTTTTATTTAAATTTTACAGAATAATCCTCAGCCTCCATCAAATATAACGGAAAGAAGTGAATAAAATAATTTTATAGTGTCTATCTGTATTAAAAGATTGAAACAGGCTTAAGACATTTAGTTTATAAGACTACTAACACTATTTTTCCTTTTTTCTTTTCTTTGAGATTTAAGGCAAGTGCCGAGTATTTGTAAACATGTAACATGTTTTCTTCGTTATTGAAATCAAGGGACGAAAATACAACAAAAGGCAATTTCAGTCTATTATTGAAAGTGATTGGAAATATTTAGGATCAAACAGTTGACATCATTGGGCTCATAGTTGACACGTTATACAAGTGTTTTGGCTTGGCAGCTTATGTACACGTACTTGTTGCACTTGAAACATACGTTCGGTGTTTTATCCCTCTTTTGTTGTTTGTAGGAATCCCGGATTTGAAAATGCCCTCTATTTTCTCATTGGCCGATGGCGCCATCAAGTTCTTGCAAGAGGAGGTTGGCTTCCCTCTGCAGTTTGTAGGGAACAGCAAGCTCATCTGCTACACTGACAATATATTCTCGCATTGCCATCTTCTTAAGCCGTCGGCACACGGAGCGTGTGTCTGATCGAGTGTGGCCAACGTGGCGAGTTTCTGACGTCACAACGTGCGAACCGCACGTTGGCGAGATTTTTCCAACGTGTCGGGCAGTATCAAGCATGCCAGATATTCCCAACGTGCGTCTGAACGATCACCAATAAGGTGGGAGAACGCAACCGACGTCACAACACTTGGCTATCCAGGGAGGGGGCACCTCTTTTCCGTTGACTGATGAGGTCGCCATATTGGCCGTCGTATTTCATGGGTTTTATGTATATAACTTAGGTCTTATGAATGTATGACATTTCAAAGAAAGTAAAAGTAACCGAGTAAACATAATCTTTCGAAAATCTGACATTAGGGTACTATTTGGTGGAATAAATTGCTGGAAACGTCTTATATGTGGATAAAAAATTCCCGTATTACAGTAATATGCAGTTTCAAGGCAAGGCGGACTGAAAATCTATTAACACGAATTGTTCTTTACATCATTAAATTACATGTAATTACGTGCCAGCGAACGACATATCTACCGGTACTGTATATAGTTAGGCAGCAAATGAGACATCCTACGGCGATGGTTCAAATTTCTTCGAACGCAATTTTTTTTCTTCTTTTATTGGAATATCCTTATAGACGTAAAGACTTTCCTATAAATTTCACAGAAGTATACCGCATAATATTCGATGCTATGTAAACATAAGTGCGCATCCTCTGAGGAGTGACTTTGTTGGGTTCGTTTTATGAACTGGACAGTTTGCACCTTACTTAGAGTAAAACACACACTTTATTGTTTCACGCCTTGCATTTTACACGTTCTTAACATGCTTCTACTGAACAGTAACATTGATCGTGGAAGAATGACCTTTCTAAGTTTTACTAAAAAGCGAGACTGTTGCAATGTTTGCCTCATGTGAAGTTGTTTTCTAATTTCATATCGCACAGTTCGCCTTGAAACTTTCATAATTCGCAGCAGTTATTGACGTAACATGCAACTTTTATAAGAGTTATGTTCAGAGATATTTTGTTGTTACTTATGCAGGTCTATATCACAGAACATAGCGAAAATATGCACAAGCGCGGAAATAACCGATTTAATAAAGGAAAACAGGAATTCCAGTCTATTGATTTCGTAAACAGTGTGATTTCAGAACCTGATGCCGCCGACAACTGTTGCTGGAGTGCGCTGTGGTTGCGTGTAGCTCGCTGAGGCGCCCGTCCCGTAAGCACAAATCGCGCCGTCTCCGAGCGTTCAGCCACACGTTGGACTCGGCACGTTGACTGCACTCGTTCAGACACACACTCCGTATGCCGACGGCTTTAGATAAACATATCTTAAAAATTGTGTGAGCTCTGGTCATTGCAAGGTCAAAAATGTTGTAAAGACATTCACAGGCCATCAGCAGGTTGCCAGTTCGGACATCGTAATGTCTAGACATTTGGTCAATTACATCGACTCCACCATTGGTTTCATAATTAAACTTCACAGTTTCCGGAAGTTTCCGTTAGTATTGTCACTGACCTGAAATCCAGTAGGCTCATTACTTAGAAGAAAAGAGATACATAAACCCGACACCTAAATAACAGAACAAAGATACACATACAGTGGAATGCGCACTTATTGGCCCCAAAACTCAAGTAATATTGTACATGCTTACGTTGTGCAAGAGTTAAATCATCGTCATATGTTTCAGATTTTTTTGCCGTTCATTTGAAGCATCTGAAACACATGATCAGCAGGTTCCACTGTAACAAAATCGTTTCCTCCTCTGCGCTTGTCTCGCTACCGGATTCATCAGTCGATTGCGTTTGTGAAATGTAGCTAATAGAGTATCTCAGTATATGTAAGACTGCATCGTCTTGCCATAGTAGTTTCAATGACGCGAACCCACGAAAATAAACCACAAGCTGACGTCGCTGCTACCACGAATGCCTTAGCCAACTTGGGTTGACAAAAGATACGCAGAGAGGAAATTCTGTAAGGACAAGAGTGTTTGGTGCTAAGATGAATATGGAGGGGAATAGGACATTCGAAACACCCCCATGGGTCAAAAATGACCTACGTGGTACTTCTAGTGATAAGTACCGGGTGATCAAAAACTCAGTATAAATTTGAAAACTTAATAATTCACGGAATAATGTAGATAGAGAAGTAAAACTTGACACACATGCTTGGAATGACACGGGGTTTTATTAGAACCAAGAAAAAAACAAAAGTTCAAAAAATGTCCGGCAGATGGCGCTTCATCTGATCAGACAAGCAATGATTAGCATAACAAATTAAGACAAAGCATAGATGATGTTCTTTACAGGAAATGCTCAATATGTTCACCATCATTGCTCAGCAAGTGCTGTAGTCGAGGAATAATGTTGTGAACAGCACTGTAAAGAATGTCCGGAGTTACGGTGAGGCATTGGCGTCGAATGTTGCCTTTCAGCATCCCTAGAGTTTTCGGTCGATCACGATACACTTGCGACTTCAGGTAACCCCAAACCCAATAATCGCACGGACTGAGGTCTGGGGACCTGGGAGGCCAAGCATGAAGAAAGTGACGGCTGAGCACACGATCATCACCAAACGATGCGCGCAAGAGATTTTTCACGCGTCTAGCAATATGGAGCGCCATCCTGCATAAAAATCGTACGTTCCAGCAGGTGTTTATCAGCCAGACTGTGGATGATGCGATTCTGTAACATATCGGCGTACCTCTCACCCGTCACTGTAGCAGTTACAAAATCAGAATCACGCAGTTTCCACTAAGAAAGAAGGCCCGATAACGGTAGATGTGTTAAATCCTACCCATACCGTGACTTTCTCGTCGTGCAATGGAGTTTCAACGACAGCTCTAGGATTTTTGGTAGCCCAAATTCCGCAGTTGTGGGCGTTGACAGACCCTCGAAGCGAGAAATGAGCTTCGTCGGTCCACAACACGTTACTCAACCAATCGTCATCTTACGCCATCTTTTGAAACGGCCACACCGCAAACGCCTTCCGCTTCACTAAATCGCCAGGTAACAGTTCATGATGCCGATGGATTTTGTAAAGATTGCATCGGAGGGTGCCAACCAAACAGTAGTGTATGGAATGCCGGTGAGACTGCACCAGCGCTGACTTCCCCGTGCATAGACGAACCCGCTACAGTCTCCATTTCTTCCTGAACTGTCTCAGCAGCATTACGCCTTGTGCTCGGTCGGCCACTACGGGGTCTATCGTCTACCCCTCAGGGGCTCAGCATTAATTTGCTGAGTACGGGCTTAGCGAACCAGGGGTCCTGATCCCTGGGCTGTGTCGCGCCAACAGTCCGCTACACTGTAAGCTCTGTGCGTGCTTCAACGACCATCATTCGGCGCGACGGTGGAACGTTGTACGTTTCAGAGCTCGGGGATCTTAGATTAATCGCCCGGGTCACGAGAACGGTACAAACCTCTATAAAAAAACCTCAATCTCAAGGTGTGCTACGTGCCGAGGAGATGTATCGCTGTTGAGGTTGAACAGCCGCTAGCGAGCAACCTCTGAGGAACCTGCCGCTTCTCAGTTGTATAAGGCTTAACCAGGCAAGCGGGCTCTGCCTGGGTGGACCTTTAGTTCCCTAGCTGCTCGTGGGACCAGAATGAAACGAGCAAACAATAGCGTCGCCACACGCAAACCTGGCGTCTCTAAGCGAGGTAAACGGGACTTCACTACAGCAGAGTATGATCCCCAAACGTTCCCTTACCTGGCTACACCATGGGAGGAACGCCGGACAAGAAACCAGGGTGAGGCTTACGCCCCTAAATATTTAGTTTGTAGCCGCACTGATGGGGACTCCTTTAAGACGACTATGCCCTTGTTCTTCGTGGAAAACTTGGAGGACACGTATGGTGAGGTGGAATGCATGTCAAAAATGCACTCTGTGTCGGTATTAATAACGACGTCATCCCCTGCCCAGTCACGGGCATTGCTTGCCTGTGACAAGCTGGGCGATGTTTTCGTTAGCAAAACACCACACAAGACCTTAAATATGGTGCATAGAGACCTTTAGTTGCAGTCAGACGACGAACTGCGTGCAAACTTAGAACGGCGGGGCGTTCATTTTATTCGACGAGTCCATAGGGGTCCGAAGGATAACAGGGTTGCACTGGTGCCTTCATCTTGACTTTCGAGGGTGGTTTATTGCCCGAGAAGGTCAAGATGATAATCTACCGGTGCGACGTAAAGCCCTACGGTCCTCCCCCTAAGCGTTGTTTTAAATGCTGGAGGTTTGGGCATATGTCCTCCCGATGTGATGCCAATCCTACATGTCGGGAGTTTCCATTCAAACGTCCCTTGCACCCCTCGTCCAGTACGTGTCAACTGTGGCTTAAATCACACCCCTCGTTCGTCTGTCTGCACGGTTCTGCACCAGGAAAGGAAAATAATAGAATATAAGACCCGCGATCGACTAACCTACTCAGAGGCAAAGCGAAAATATCTAAAGCTCCACCCTGTACGCCTGGTTAACACCTATGCCACGGCAGCTTCATCATCGTCGTCTACAGTGCCTGTTCTACCATCTGTACTATCTATGTCAGTGGGCTCCCAGGCCCACCCAACTGTCCCTGCCCCCTTGCCAGCTGGGGGCACTTCCTCTTCGGTGACTCCCACTCTTTTCACTGTGGGAGCATCAACCCCTCAAACATCGGGGACACCGGTCCCCCACCTCTCAGTCGGAGAAGGTGAAGCCTCAAATCAAATGTTCAAATGTTTGTAGAACTTATGGGACTCAACTACGGGGTCATCAGTCCCTAAGCTTACAAACTACTTACGAACCAGCTATGAGTAAGGACGGCACAAATATCCATGCCCGATGGGGGATTCGAACCCTCGACCGCAGTGGCCGTGGAGACCGTGACTGGAGCGCCTCAATCCCCTCGGCCACCGCGGCCGGCAAGGTGAAGCCTCCTCCGGCTCCTCTTGCTTGGAAGGGGTCTCTCGGGACACCCACTTCTGAAGCTTCTCAGGGTGTCTCAGAGGATCCTGGCCGAAGGCCCGCGGATCCCAAACCTGCTGGTCGAAGGGCTTCTCGCTCTTCGTCCACCCCCAGCGCCACTTCCGAGAAACCCTTCCAGTCCCTCAGACCGAAGGGGCAGCGAGAGGGAAGAGTGACGAAGACAAAGAAGAAGGACTCCTTAGTGTCTCAAAAGCCACAGATACCCTCATCTTCTGCTTCAGAAGATGAATTAGAGATCCTCACCTCATCTGAGGATCTCGCCCTCATTGACTCCCCAGAGCCCATGATCTTGGACTCGGTGGGTTCAAAATCGGCGGTAACTGGTGAACCTTCGGAGTAGCCTTTTTCTTTTATCTTTTCAATCAAGGCATTTAATTCCAATAACACCTTCCTCCAGTGGAACTGCGGTGGATTTTCCCCCGCTTAGCTCAGTTACGCCAACTCCTCAGCACCACATTTGCGTTTTGCATTGCCCTGCAAGAAACTTGGTTTCCCGTGATGCGCACCCCTGCCTTACGTGGCTATCGGGGTTATTATAGGAACCGCGCAGACGGTGACAGGGCGTCAGGTGGCATGTGCATCTACGTCCTTACCTCTGTCTACAGCACAGCTGTTCCACTACGAACACCTTTGGAAGCTGTAGCTGTCAGGGTAAGAGCTGCAGTGGACATTACCCTCTGCAACGTCTACCTCCCTTCTGACAGTGAAGTACCACAACATGTCCTGGCTGCACTGATAGCGCAACTACCCCCGCCTTACGTGTTATTGGGTGATTTCAACGCCCATAACCCATTGTGGGGTGGTACTATGATTACTGGCCGTGGTAGAGATGTCGAGTCTTTGATATCTCAACTCGACCTCTGCCTTTTAAACGACGCCACCCCCACGCATTTGAGCGTGGTGTATAGTACTTAATCGGCCATCGATCTTTCAGTGTGTAGCCCTAGCCTCTTCCCCTTAATCGACTGGAATGTCCACGATGATTTGTGTGGTAGTGACCACTTCCCGATTTTCTTGTCACTACCCCCGCATCGGGCCCCAGAACGCCCGCCCCGATGGGCGCTTAATAAGGCTGATTGGGATGCTTTTACTTCTGCTGCCATCATTGGTTCTCCTATACGCTCCAATATAGATGCGGTCATCGACAGCGCTACCTCAGCCATTCTTTCTGCAGCTGATGGTGCAATCACTCGCTCTTCGGGATCTGCCCGGCGGCGAACAGTGCCCTGGTGGTCTCCAGAGGTTGCTGAGGCGATTAGAGAGCGCAGGCGAGCTCTGCAGCGCCACAAGCGGCACCCATCTATGGAGAACCTCATTGCTTTTAAACGGCTTCGTGCCCGCTCCCGACAGTTGATTAGACGAGGCAAACAGTAGTGTTGAGAAAGATATGTCTCTACCATTGGATCGCGTACCTCTCCATCCCAGGTGTGGTCGAAGATCAGACGTGTTTATGGCTACCAGTGTCCTCTTAGTGTGCCCGGAATTTCTGTGAATGGAGCAGTTTACACCAATACAGATGCAGTTGCTGAACTGTTTGCTGAGCACTACGCTCAGATTTCTGCATCTGCGGCCTACTCCAGGGCCTTTCGCGGCCTGAAAGAGCGGGAGGAACGACAGCGCTTATCCTTCTCGACTCGCCTTACTGAACTGTACAATTCTCCATTCAGTGAATGGGAATTTCTCAGTGCCCTGGCACACTGTCTTGACACAGCGCCTGGTCAGATCGTATCCATAATCAGATGCTGAAACACCTGTCACCTGAGTCTCAGCGTAACGTTCTGGCTATCTTCAACCACATCTGGAGTTCTGGTACGTTCCCTTCACAGTGGCGAGAGAGTCTGATAGTCCCGATGATCAAACCTGGTCAACATCCACATGAGTTGAACAGCTACCGACCAATCAGCCTCACCAACGTTCTTTGCAAATTGCTGGAGCGTATGGTGAGTCGACGATTGTGCTGGATCCTTGAGTCCAGGGTCTTCGCACTCCATGTCAGGGTGGTTTCCGAAAGGGGCGTTCAGCTGCGGATAACCTGGTCCACCTTGAGTCCGCCATACGGACAGCTTTCTCTCGCCGCCAACACCTGGTGGCAGTTTTCTTCGATTTATCTAAGGCTTATGACAAGACCTGGAGACATCACATCCTTACCACATTACATGGGTGGGGCCTCCGGGGCTCGCCTCCAATTTTTATTCGAAATTTTTTATCTTTGCGTACGTTTCGTGTACAAGTCGGTGCTTCTTCTAGCTCTCTGCATGTACAGGAGAATGGGGTACCCCAGGGCTCTGCCCTGAGTGTTCCTCTGTTTTTAGTGGCGATAAATGGTCTAGCGGCAGCGGTATGTTCCTTAGTCTCCACCTCGTTGTATGCAGATGACTATATTCTAGCTCTTGCAGTATGCATGTTGCTGAACGACAGCTGCAGGGAGCCATACGCAAGACGCAGACGTGGGCCCTCGCCCATGGTTTTCATGGGTCTCTGCTGCCAAGACCTGCGTTATGCATTTCTGCCGGCGTCGGACAGCCCATCCACATCCTGATCTTTACATCGATGGCCATCTGCTCGATGTGGTGGAAACGCACCGTTTCTTGGGGCTAGTGTTTGACGACAGGCTGACATGGCTTCCTCATATCCGTGAGCTCAAGCAGAAGTGTTGGAAGCACCTTAATGCCCTCCACTGCCTCAGTAACACCACTTGGGGCGCAGACCGCAGTAGGCTGCTGCAGTACTATAAGGCGCTTTTTCTGTCCAGACTGGACTACGGCAGCGTTGCCTATGGCTCGGCATCACCTTCAGCTTTGCAGATGTTGGACCCAGTCCATCACTGTGGGGTAAGGCTTGCAACAGGAGCCTTTCGAACAAGCCCTGTGACTAGTCTCCTTGTGGAGGCCAGTGTGCCTCCTCTGCATATCAGGCGACAACAACTCCTTGCAAATTATGCTGCTACCATCCGTGGTTTACCTAACCACCCAAACCACCGTCTACTCTTTCCTGTAACTGATCTCCACATTCCGCAGAGGATCAGGGTTGACGGTTGGTGTCCGTGTTAGGTCTCTGATGAGTCAATTGGAGTCTGTTCCTGTCCCCTCTTTATTCAGATACCAGTCGCGTACACCACAATGGTGTATACGACGGCCTCACCTTCGGCTGGACATGTCACGGCACGCTAAAACCTCAGTCCACCCTGAGACCCTTCGTCGCCACGTCATATCAATTCTTGACAGCTTCCGAGGCTCTACGGTAGTGTACACCGACGGCTCTATGGTAGATGGTCATGTCGGTTTTGCTTACATGCTTGCAGGATACAATGAGTTGCGCTCCCTGCCAGATGGCTGCAGTGTTTTCACTGCAGAGCTGGTAGCCATCCACCGCGCACTTCAACATATACGTTCCTGCTCTGGGGAGTCATTCGTCATTTGTAGCGACTCCCTGAGCGGTTTACAGGCCATCAACCAGTGTTTTCCGCGCAATCTTTTGGTTGTTGCTATACAAGAGTCCTTGTACACCATTGAACAACGTGGGCAGTCAGTGGCTTTCCTTTGGACTCCGGGACACGTCGGGATGGACGGCAATGAGCTGGCTGACAGGCTGGCCAAAGAGGCCACCCACAAGCCTGTCCTCAATATAGGCATCCCATCTGCTGATCTGCATTCTACACTACGCCGTAAAGTTCTCGGTTTGTGGAGTAGTGAATGGCGCACCCGACAGGTGCCCAACAAATTGAGGGGTATCAAGGAGACAACCAACGTGTGGAGGACCTCTCTGCGGGCCCCTCGCAGAGACTCTGTTGTTCTCTGTCGGCTGCGTATCGGCCATACTTGGCTTACGCACGGTCACCTTCTTCGTCGCGAGGATCCTCCTGAGTGTTGATGTGGTGCGCGTCTCAGTCGTCCACATCGTCTTGGAATACCCGAGCTTGGCAGCTCAGAGAAGGAATTTTAATCTCCCTGACGATTTAAAACTTATTTTAGATGACAATGCCTCGATGGCTGACGCAGTTTTAAATTTTATTCGTGTGGATGGGTTATATCGATCTATTTGATTTTTAGTACTCTGTTCATTACATATTTGTTCTCCGTTCGCCTACCGTTTTTAGGCAGGTGGTTTTAATGAGCAAAATCGGCCAGAAGCCCTACTGCCTTGTCTGTGGTTACCTGGCCAGGACACTCTGGTATCGTCTTTCCACCTTTCTATTCGTTTATCAGTTTTTACTTTGATTCTTTTACTTCTTGACGTGTTACACCCTTTGCTTGGTGAGTTTTAACACACAGTTTTCTATTACATAGTAGTGCTTTTTATTCTACTCTCTACGGTTGGAACAAGGGACTGATAACCGTTGTCGTTTAGTCCCTTTACAAATCAAACCATCCATCCATCTATCGTCTAAACAACCCGTGGCTTCGAAATCATTCTCGCCACAGATGCATTTGTCAACGGACCTTTAGCCGTTGGAATCCCCTTCCTGAGGCGATAGGATCGTAACGCTGAACTAGCACATTCCTCATTCTGATAATACAGCTTCACTAAAAATGCCTCTTCAGGTAACGTCAACATGCTGCGACTGCTGGTGCATCTGATTCTCTCTCTCATTACAGCTTCTTTTGTACACGATTTTCACGCGCAGTCACTGACGTTTTGCTGTCCAGCGCCATCTGTCGGTCATTTTCTTATCGTTTTCTTTTCTTTTTTGTTTTGTTTTAATAAAACCCCATGTCATTCCAAGCATGTGTGTCAATTTTGACGTCTATCCACATTAACCCGTAATTTATTATGTTTTCAAATTTATACTGACTTTTTGATCACTCGGTATATCTGACAAATCAGTTTTCTTCAGTTCACGGATCGATACATGGCAGACGTGTTTGGAGATCATGACATAGCTTCCGCTGAATGCAGATGCTAAAATATTACTGCAGTTTTAGAAATAATTTTTCCTGTCTTTATTGTTTTCACCATTCTAATGTGATATGCTATTGTAGACCAGGATTGACTGAGAATAGAAATGTTCCTAAAGTTGCATTGAAGAACAAAATTTGAACAACCTAAAGCGCACAATAAAATGTTCTCTGTTAAGCGAATATAAACAACACCTTACAGTTTAAGGTACAACAATACGTAGTGGTTGCAGAGTGGGTTTCTATATCTCATTGTTTACGAGATAATTAAACAGTTGCAACTAGCGTCCAAGCTTCCTAATCACACATTACATGTTCTGTCTTTCACAGATTACACGCACCTGTCCAAATTTCGTACTTTGAATGTAGAGTGTGCCAGGTGACATGTTATGGTATTGCGTCAACAAAAGACAAGCGAATGGTGTGCAATGTCCACCATCGTGGTATCTTTGGTTATGTGGTGTCCGCCTCTGTTCAGATGAGGCTGAAACTAACGTTACTAGCGGCGTGGGCCAAGACTCTAACCGCAACGAAATGATGAGTCTGAATCGAAGTTCAGGGGTGACAGTGACTTTTAATAACATGAAACGACGTATCAAAAAAATGTAAAACAACTGATAATGTTAATACATTTTGCGTACTTTATAAACAGCACACAATAAAATAGTTCATTAAAACTTGTCTGCAGTGTGCAGAAAGGTCTGAAAGAAGAAGCATTTCCTACACGGATAGCCGTAGCCGTAGCTGCTACACCCGTGCTCACTAGTATACGACCAGATCCCAACTCATCCAGCAGTAAACGCTTCGCTCAGCGTACCATGGCTCACTAACTACTTGGTCAGAGTTACGTCGTAATAAAAATATTCCTAAAGCAAGTATAGAAAAGAATTTTGGATGTTCATATTGATCACTTACTATTGAGAGTCACTTCTATACCTGGCGTCAAATCTCAATTGAATATGAATAAATGTTAATACGTAAATCAAGTTATGTGCACCTCATTCCGCCTTTTACAGCATTCTAATTAAGAACTAGGACTTAGGATTGAGTGCAATGTCTCTTATAGCTAGTAACGCCAGGAGTGTCGTTGTGATAACGAGGAAGCATACGAGAACATTTGTTACATGCAAAATAAAATTACATTATATCATTATTATTATTGTTCTCATTCATATTGTGACATATAACGCACTAGTTATCACTTATATAAACGTTTACGTCAGTACGACATGTTTCGGGAGTACATTATTCTATTCTTAAGTGCCGAAAACAAGGAAGCACGTATTCAACTAGGGCGCATCGCTATGCAACATTACATCAGTATGATTTCTTCCAAGCGACGTGCCGGCCGCGGTGTCCGAGGGGACTGAGGCGCTCTAGTCATGGTCTGCACGGCCATTACGGTCGGGGGTTCGAATCCCCTCTCGGGCATGGATATTTGTGCCGTCCTTAGTCTCAGTTAGTTCATAAGTAGTTTGTAAGTTAAGGGACTGATGACCCCGTAGTTAAGTCCTATAAGCTATACAAACAGTTGAACGTTTTGAACCAAACGACGTATTTACGTTGACAAACCATATATGCTGCATGTGTTTTATTGGTGACATTGCCTAATGGGAGACATATTTTTATAAGTATGTTAGTTTTGTGAATTGAATTTGGTTCGTGAGTCGTCAAAATCGTGCGCCCGATTTTACTGTGTGCTTCCTTGTTTACAGTACTTGAGAATGGGATAATGTAGAACCGAAATATGTCGTATTGACGTAAACCTTTATGTAAGTGGCAACTGGTGTCTGATTTTCCACAATACTTTGACAAACAGTTGTACGATGGCGTCTAATATATTTTATCTGTATTTGCATACTATTAACACAGCAGGCGGCTCTGGCGCGCTTCTGACGTTATCACGGCAGTCACCATGCTAAACTGTTTTTCGTTGTGTAATTATTATCAATGAAACATCGGATCAAGAAAGTAACAGAGAATTTTACAATAAATACGGTAATATTTCCAGTTACATAGGGGGATGATGTTATAAACTTTCAATAATGATTTAGAAAGATAAATGTATCATTCTGGAGGGACACTGGTTAGGAAAGATATAAACTAAAATCTTAATTTCCGCCTTAGCCTTGCACAGCGCTCAAACTAAAGGCCCCAACATCCTAATCGTGCTCCTGACTTACTTACCAATACCTCCAGATAATCTTCCCTGTAAGGGCGAACCAACTTGACGCCAGAGTAACCGTAAACCCCGAGTCTGCGGTACAGTAACAATAAATTCTGTGATGTGACAAGTGTGATATGTTCCAGAAACTTGGGTAATATAATATAATAATATTATCTCTGATAAACAGTGTTTTCACTGGTGCATTTAAGCGCGGAGGAAGAAGAAACGGTTGCAGTATGTAATCACTGACAATGCCTGACCAAACATTGTTCATCTGTATTGATGGCTAATGGCAATTGAAGGCTGGGAATTCTCATCGGCCGAAAACCGACAAATGCGATTGTTTAGTATTCCGTGAGTTCTGAAATGGGCTTCACCATGAAAAGTACATGTGGAGGATAGTGATCATTGATTGTAAGGTCATCTAAGAACCAGTAAGTTAGCACTACATGAGGTCGAAAGGTAGCAGGTGGCAAAAGCATATCCTTCCTCTGGATGGTAGGGTTGCATCGGCATTTTCGAATTACTCACCACACAGTACTCTCCAAAACATTTATTTTACTTGAAGCTGATGGAATGCTTATTGCAGGTGTCACTACAGAAAGTCTGTGTCGACAGTCTCTGTAGTTCATAGTGCTCCTCTACGTTGTACTGTCGTGCAGACTCGCCATTTCACAGTCTGGGAAAAATGGTATGAGACAGATTTCTACGCGGATAGTTTGCTCGGTTCAATTTTCCCGCTTTTCTGCTGCTTATTCTTCCACGAAAATCAGACCCTGCAGTCTACTTCAGTAAAGGCTTGTACACTAGGTTTTTTTATGTGAGGACACAATACTGTTTCGATTAGTTGGCTTGTTATCCCATTCTCTACATGTAAGTTCTCATCAACATTTCCAGCCCTAAAATATTAGCAACAATCATACTGGTAAATGTATTCCACTGCCAGATATAACAAACTGATTTTCGGTTATAACTTCGTCGTTTCAGGACTAGGGCTACTTACCTCACATTTACTCTTATCCATCATCCCTGAAAGGGTGCCTATAAGTCACCACGGAATCATCCTGTGTATGAGACTCCGTAGTGTACCGGTTATCACAGTCGCCTAACACGCGGAAGTTCCCCGGTTGCCGGAAACATTTTTGTGGTTTGGTGCCTGAGTGCTTAAGTGCCAAACTACTAATCCGAAGGACGAGGGTTTGATCCCAGGTGAACCCTAAAATGTGTCTGTCACTTTCTCCTTTTTTTCAGCCAGGCCCGTGTTGTGAAACATGTCGTGTTGCACAGTGTTTCGAAGTCCACGTTAAACTGACCGGGTAAGTCAGTTCCAAAGTCGACTAAAGACGACGGCATAATACTTCCAACAGGTTTGTGCCTTTTGTGGGGGGTGTTATTTGGTAAATACAGAAATTTCACACGATTTTAAAAACAGGCGAGAAGTTTATTATAGTTAAATGAATAGTCAGCTTGGTTCTGTAGAAGTAAAATGATGACTGGTAAAATTCACTCTTATGCTTTAAAGTTGATTTTACTATCCGCTGTATTTGTAAGAGTCAATACACGGATGTCGTGAGAAGTGTGACATTTCGTCCGATATCGGTGAAGTCTATTTCCTGGATCGTAGCACTGCTAACTCGAGGCACAGACTTGATGAACACGTTGCGATCTGTGAATACGATGTAATCTTTATCAACACGAGGCACAGCCTGCCTACAGGCCGTATGCTCAGAGTACTAATTCGCACAAGTGATACAGTTCGTACTGCGCTTTCGATTGCGTGATAATAGGAAGTTGTTTTGCCAACTATTCCCGCGGCCCTATCGAATCGCGTAGTAGTCTTTGGTTTCCTCACAATACGTGACACTACAATGTCTACTAAAGGAATGTGATGCTCCAACCGGTTTTCAGACTGATTACTGGTTTACCTATGAAAAAAAAAAAAAAAAAAAAAAAAAAAAAAAAAAAAAAAATTCAAATGTTTGTATAGCTTATGGGATTTAACTAAGGGGTCATCAGTCCCTAAACTTACAAACTACTTATGAACTAATACTAAGGACGGCACAAATATCCATGCCCGAGGGGGGATTCGAACCCCCGACCGTAGTGGCCGTGCAGACCGTGACTGGAGCGCCTCAGTCCAGTACCTATGAGATTCTACAAGAAATAATTTTCATTACGCTGTACGTTCTCTAGTTCTTTGGCCCCTGTATATATATATATATATATATATATATATATATATATATATATATATATATATATATATATAATTTTTTTTTTTTTTTTTTTTTTTTTTTTTTAGTTGCTGACGATTCAGGCTACATAGCCGGGATTTCCTGTTGGTGTACATGTAGGGTTTCCTGTGTTGCAGAATATTTTTATTACTGTGCGTGAGTTGTATGAGTCGTTATTTAGACGGCCGGTAACTGGTTATACGCGAGGCCTGGACCAAACCGTAGGCTGCAGCGGGTAGGCGGTGCATGTGTTGGCGCCGCGGGGTGCCTGCTGGGGCGCCCCTGGGGTCAGCCGGCGCCAGCCTTGGAAGGCCGCCTCTGGCCGCTGGCCGCCCACCAGCGCCTCCCAAACGGCCGCTCTAACTCACGGCCGCTAACTGTACAGCTCGGCAATTTACATCCGGCGCCTCAGCTACGCTGCTCCTAACGATCCTGCCCCTCCATCCGCGCCGTGTGGGGGCAGCTTGCAACTTAGTCAAGTTAAGGCCTGCGTCTCCTCAGCGACGGATGCAGTTTCTGCTGGTTCGCAGCAGTTATTTTCTTAAACTAAACATTTCGGAGACAAAAAACAAGCATACGAGGGTTGCCCAGACAGTAATGCACTGCATTTTTCTCCTGTAGAAAACAATGTTACAAATGCGGAACGTTACGCATGAATTATTTGGTGCTCCCTGAGTCCCATTCCGATATATAGCTTAGCTACAGGACTGTTTCAAAATGGCGTTTGTATGTTGGGTGCGCCGCAAGCAACGTGCTTCATTGAATTTCTCGCTGCAGACAAAGAAACTGAGGGGAATATTCACAAACTGTTATGCAAATTCTATCGAGCACCTTTCGTGAAAAGGCTTGCAGGTACTGCTGAGCACAGAGGGTTATCAGAAAGTGGTTCGGCGGAGCTCATAGATTTGCAGCGGTCGAGTAATCCACGACCTGTTGCAGAGAACCGATGTTGTCGTCCATTGTGAGGCAGACGCTTTGCGAGTTAGCAATAGGCGCTGCATCTTTCAATAATGAGATGATTCACACAGTGAATAAATGGCTCCATGACAAGAACAAGTGTTGGTATAGACGCCCTTGTTTGACGTTAAAGGAGTGCAAGAATGAATGGAGATTTCTTGGAAAAATAGGATGTGTAGATTAAATATGCTTTCTCGTATATAGTCCTCATTCTGTGCCATATAGCTGAGAAAAGAAAACGTAATGCATGTTTTTACAGGTAACGGATGTGTTAAAGATCCATCTCGTGTATCAGTGGGTTATCTCTAATTATTGATATGGTTTCTGCTCTTTTCTGACATGGCCGAAAGAACAGACACCATTAGTTGACAGTAACGGCCGTAAATTTACAAAATCGAAATATTTAAACCTTTAGACCGTTTCAGGGCGTTGAAATAAATTCAACGACGAAGTTGACAATTTGTGCTGGACCGAGATTCGAACCAGGATTTCCAGCTTTGGGCCAGTGGTCGCCTTACCCAATTAGGCTATTCATGCACGCTTCCCTTCCAAACCAAATTCTCAACTTCTAGCCCCCTGCACATTACTTCCTCTTGCTCGAAGCATACACTGGATTCCCGCAAGGGATAGAGCGTTTGAATGCGTCAGCATTGAAACTGTCATTGCCTGTTGTGGGGATATTAACAATTATTGATATTGTGTCTGCTCTTTTCGGACACCGAAAAATTTTCAGCATAGTCGTTGAATTTATTTCAACGCCCTTAAACGGTCTGTTTTCTCTAAGCATGATAAATAGCCTGACATCCTTTTCCAATCCAGTCAGTATCTGGACATATTGTATATTTTGCCTTTAATATATTCTTAACTTTGTGGAATCTCAGTTCGTGTATTTGTGTTATCATTTGGGAAAAAACGAAAGAATTTTGCAGTGTGCTAATCAGTTCTGTGGCTATATCAGAAATAGCTAATTATGGACCACTGAGGGCTGTAATACACTGTGCAACACAATTAAAGGCTCAATTTTTCATAACCTCGTAATTATCTACAATTAAGATGTAGAAAAAATGAATTTGGCTTAAGGATGTCTACAGCCTTGCTCTGTAACAGTACAAATACGTGGCGTGCTGCGACGCTCGGACTCTGCAGCACAACAAACAATAAGCTTTCCACACATAAAAGAGAATGGCCAGTACCCAGAAGTACTGGAATTACACGAAGCTTCACCACAGTTGTGTCCAACGCTACCGTGACCGTCTTTCATGGTAGGAAGGTCACACCCGTCTTAACCACATCTCACCTCTTGATTTGACGCTTCTGTGATGAAGGCCAGAATAACGAAGTTGGATCACGCGGTTTTCTTGTGAGTTGTATGAGACATAGTGGTGCTAAAATAGATTATAGCACTGCTTGAAAAGAAAAGGCATTATCAAAACTAACATCGGGTTGCGACTTTTGGCATGGTATTGTTAAGCCTTACAGAGTGGTTCTCATTTTTATTTAATTGGAACACTAATGTTCTGATTCAATATATAGCTTTCTCAGAGCAAGAAAAACGTGCAAATACCTATGTCCTTCCCACACTATGTCGTGGGAGAATAATTTTCCATCTGAGGAGTCGCGAATGGTTTAAGCTCCCTTTCGTCCACTACACCAGACATTTGTTCAGATTACATTCACAATTTCGGTTAGTGAAAAATGTGTAGATTTTGCATTATCTCTGAACTCTTCCCCAATATCAGAACTTAATACCCAAGTTGCAAAAACAACTCATGTTCTAGTTTGGTTTTTAGATTAGGCACTATTGATATCTATCTTTCTTAAGAACGAAATGATTTTGTTTTACTATTTCATATTGTCGGATAGTTGACAAGTGCACACTGTCTGATCAAAGTTTCGGTGCCACTGGGGTGGCCTTGTGTTCTGGAGCACTACGTTACGAATCGTGTGTCCTCTCGCGTCGGAGGTCGTTTTGTGTGTGTGTGTGTGTGTGTGTGTGTGTGTGTGTGTGTGTCCTTAGGGTAATTCAACTTGATTTATGTAGATTGTAAGTCTAAGGATGATGACCACAGTAGTTTGTTCCTGTAGAATTACGAACATTTTAACGTTTAAAAAAATATATCAGGTCTCGTATTATGGGACATTAATAAGGGATGTGTCCGTCCTTTACCTCTCACATGGCTTTGATGGGGATACTTTCAGTTAGGTGTCTGAATGCCTGTAGAGAAATGACAGCCCATCCTTCCTCAAGAGTCGAAACTAGAGAAGGTAGTCATGTTAGACGCTGGTATCTGGAACAAGGTAGGCATTCCGTTTCCAATGGTGTTCCAGTGGTTGCAGGTAGGGGCCGCGGGAGTTTAGTCCACCACAAGAATGTTATTGTCGAGAAACAATTGCTTCACAGTTATTGCTTTATGATAGGGTGCAGTTTCAAGCTGATGCTAACAAACTTCTCTGAATTGTTTCTTTGTGAAATACACAATGCTGTAATATGTGTTCACATGCTTCCATATTTAGTGTATTTGAGTACACTGAAGAGAAAATTCCTTAATCACATAAAATACCCTCATAATGTAACTCCATCTCTGTGATTCACTGTCGTCATTACAATTGACAGCAGGACTTACTGAGATAGTAATTTCATTTTGGTTGATATGAAGTACATGATGAGCTGAAATTTATTAATACTATGGATACTGGCTATAACAACATTCAAAGGTGAAATTATGTCTACGGTCAAAGGTGACATTATGTCTACATAAACGAGAATCATTGTAACCGAGATTCGTATTTTCAGTCTATTGTGTTGACAAGTAGAAAATAACAAATTCATTTTTGCTTACAGTATTCATTCTGAATCTTAAATGAAGCAGTATGTCGAGTACTCACCAAACGTCTTTACCGAGTAGTGAAGCAAACACTATGCACAAACATTCAGAAAAAAACTTCCGTACACTTTGACATGTATAACACTATTCGCAGACAGTTAGGCTACACACATCTCATCCTTGGGGACCAAATGAGGGGCGACGGGAAGGGCATCCTACCAACCCTCAAATTACCCATGCCAAATTCAATAGTTAACAAGGCGACCACGCGCAAATGGGAAAAGTGTAGGACAAAAAAGAAGTTTAGTATTACATATAGCAAATATACTGATCAGATTTGCAATGTTAGGGAACAAAGAATGTTAGAGAACTTCTGAAGAACACGAAATCGCTATGTAAAATAAATGCGAAAATAAACGCAATATTGTATCTGACAGCCGACAGTCAAAATTTACTGATAAAAAGGAAAAAATAAACGTGAGAGACTATGCAATAAAATCTATAAACTGTTCGATATTTATAGCATTTAGGTAGTAATTAAGACCAGTAAACTGTTGCTTGGATTATCCCCCTCACAAGCACGGGAGTGCTTTTTTTTGTAGGAGCTTCCTGCAGTGAATCACACCACCATCGTTGGATTACCGGAGCTATTGAACTGAACAACCTGACCACCTGGACCAGTTGATTTCCGATTGCATCTGACAGCTGTCGAGCTTTCGCCTGTCCTACCGGTTTGCTCTAAGCCAGACAGCACACCTATCGTGACTCACGATTACAGACACCACACCTGGCGGTCCGTCCAGAGAGGAAATATTCCCTTCTTTCTAGGTCTCATGACCTGCTTTTTCTGACACCATAACAGCAGCACAGACGAGATTTGCAGGACAAGCCATTGACCCGGAGGCGGATGCGAAAACCGTTGCCTAATGACTTGCATCTGTTATCTCTGTAGTATCTACACGAAAGAACGTCAGGGCGGCGAATAGCTGTCTAGATCTCACTTTGTGGTGGGAGACATCTGTCACTTCTGGTCAGCGCTTCCGATATGGTCGGCTTTCCGTGATGGAAGATTGTAAAAAAATAAAACGTGTTTCTTGACCAGTTTCGAAGGTCCGGGAATGGTCATTGCACCGGAGTAGAGTGCTCCTCCACCCGCTGAAGTGTCGCAGTATATATTTACTGAACTCCTTAAACTAAGTGATAATCCAAAGCACTCAGTTTCATTTCGTGACGACAATCAGTTACACTATAATATATTTGTAATACTAAGCATCTTTATTGTTATTGCTGGATAATGTTTTACTTTTATGTTGTAAATAATAACTTTCAATTCTGCATTTTATATACAAAAGACTAATTTCCGAAAAAAGGATAAAATATTGTACACCTTTCGTATGTTTCTCACCTCTTCGATAAGATCCAAACTGTCGTTGATGCTAGAGCATTCCTTGTGACAATGTCCAACATCAATCTTGATGGGTTTCCCGTTCAGTCCTGTGGAAGAATAAAAGAAATAATGTACATATTTAATATATATTTAGTACAGACGCTTTACAGTATTATTTAGCAGATGTGATTCATCTGTAGCTAAAAAGCACCAACTTTACATGATATGCTTTTGTCATCTTCGTGAACCAGACTCTCACCGAAAAAATTTCAGAGGTTGTTCGGGACAGCTTATGAATATTTTAGTATCGGCGACCAACGGTCTCTGACGGCTCATTACAGACTGTTTATATAATTTATTTAGTTTGCTACTGCGATCGTCCATTTTGGTCCACTTTAGGTTACGGTAGGAACACTAAAAGTCGGCCTTTGCGATCGTCTTTTGACAGCTCGAGATTTAAATGAAAATATCTGCTTAACCGTACATATGACACTAAAATTGAATAAATGAATTTTTAGAGTGGAAAATTCTGTACAACTATGCATTCTTATGTTTTCTTTCTTCGTATCTCGCATCGTTTCAGAGATATTTGCAAAAATAACGGCGATTTGACAATGGCCTGTCTGTCTGTCTGTCTGAAACGTGTTACTAGTGTTTAGGTCGCACCATTCAGCCAATCGCCACCAAATTTTACAGACATAATTGTTAACAGCGAGCGACCAGAACCTCGCTTTTTCCAAATATTTCGATCAAAAAATAAGCTAGCAATATTTTTAAAAAAGCCATTCGTGATCGCATTTTGACAGTAGCAAATATAATTGCGAATAACGCCTTAAACGTTCATCTCAAACTAAAACTGAATAAACGAATTTGTAAAGGAGAAAATTTTTAGAAATTTTGTTCTCTTATGTTATTTTCATAAGTAGCTCCGTTACAGAGATATTTCCAAAACTAACGGCGATTTGACACTGTCACTTGATTTTACGTAAACCAGGCTTTCGGAAATGTCACGTGACGTTCCTCGCTCAGAACTCTCTTTGGCATACGCCATCTTGCTTTCTGTATTTGATGATTTTATTATTATAACTCACTCGTTGTCATTTCAAAGCGCACTGAGGAATTAACAAAATCACGTCGTTCTTAGTACGATAAATTATAATCTAGTGTGTAAAAATTCCATATTAGCAGTTAACACCTGCCATCAATAGTACCAGAATTGAGAAACAGTTTCGTAATTGTTCGCCGTAGTGTCGTTAGCAGTTCGTTAGGTTGTGATGCTCTTGGTCGGTAGTTCGAAACACGCCACTGCCATTTTCTTTTTCGCCTTGGCTCGTAAAAGGGCTTTTGGGCACTCTTATTAATTAAATAGAGCTAAGTTCTGAAATATTTAGTTTTGAATATGTACAGATCACGCACTTAAACGTGGCCCATGAGCGAAGACTGTTGGGAGCAGAAGCCTGCATTCAGCTCGTAGCACATTGGCTGTTAGAACAAGCCCCGCCTCTTTCTCCCACTGCCGCCATCTTACGGCGTATAACTTACGGTTTTTAAAAGAAACAACATGTAAGGAGTTAAAGCGTCACAGATGGAACACGAAATTAAATATCAGTTTAATGTTTAATAGAAAACTGGAACGTATATCTACAAAATAATATTTTAAAGGAACTTATTAAGCGGATGTAGCAACGCTTTCTGCCTCTTTTTATTGTCGTAACTGAATAACATTCGGAATTAACATTCTTCATCCCAGTTTCAAGGACAGCCTTCCTTTTTCTAAAAGAAAGTATGTGAACTTATTTTAGCAAATAGCAAAGTAGAAGACAATATTCAGTACCAAGCACAATTCAACAATACACTGACGATGTCTAGATGGACAATGCTGTTACGAGGTAAGGTTGGTAGACAGCATAAACATTCCGTAGACATACGATCTCAGGCTACTTCCGCCGATCACGGAGGGACCACGAAAAAGTGTGTAATGTGCACCCTCTAAAATGTGCTTTTGTTATATTTCGTGAACATGTCGCGAAATGCGTATCAAAGAACTGAACAATGGTCTTCAGAAGCATACGCTCACAAACTGGGGGATACTGTCATAATGAATATTCTAAACAATTTCAAAAATGTTCAAATGTTTGTATAGCTTATGGGACTCAACTACAGGGTAATCAGTCCATAAACTTACAAACTATTTATGAACTAGCTAACATTAAGGACGGCACAAATATCCATGGCCGAGGGGGGATTCGAACCCCCGACCGTAGTGGCCGTGCAGACCGTGACTGGCGCTCTGCAGACCGCTTGGCCACCGCGGCCGGGTCTAAACAATTTGCTGATACTAGTAGTTCATATATAAGAAGTCCTAGATTTCTGTTGATTGCAACAAATTACTTTTTTTTTTTTTTTTTTTTTTTTTTTTTTTTTTTTTTTTTGTAAGCGGTTAATCACTATTTATGGAATATGTAGAATCAGTGCGTCTACTACAATGTTTGTCTTTGGCTTGGTTGCTACGGACGCTTTTAAAGTAGATTTCATTACATTTTCTGTAGTTCAAATATGACTTTGTTCTGCTCTAAAGTAGAGAGCAAATATTGTTTCAGATCATCACTACGTTTTACAGCTAAAATAACAAAAGTAATAAGTTTAGTAATACTGAATTCAACAGAACTCTAGTACTTAATCTATCTACAAAGTTACTACTATCATTACGTCATTTAAATCAGTGATTTTAACAGTATCTCACCAGTTTATGTACATATCATAAAGAAGTCTATGTTTGCAATTCGTTGGTATGTATTTCATGGAATGTGCACAAAACATAACAAATGTATTTTTCAGAGAAAGCACTGTTATCTTTCAACAACTTGGAATCTATTTACTTATATACTTTTTGTTCTTCAGGTAGATCGATCAATGCTTTGCGGTCGTTTGTTCATGTTCGTTCTGGGTTGTTTGTTGAGAATTTGTCTCAGTGTTTGTAATTACAGATGGCGTTGAGCCCTCTTTTCTCTCTCTTTTCATTGGTTCTTCGGTTTGATCGGTCCTTTGTGGACGTTGGTTCTTTTTGTTTTAATTTGATCGTTACGTAGTTGTTTCAGTTTTTTCGTTACAGAGGGCGTCGAGCCCTCTGACCGAGCACGCTGAGCTACCACGCCGGCAACCCTCTGACCGAGCGCTCTGAGCCACCGCGCCCGGCAAGTTTCGAACCACCGTCTGACGTGTTCGTACTCACAAACTAATGTGCCGCCCATTACGCTAAGGAGAACATCTTCGAGAGTAATCCGTAATCCGGCCGCGGTGGCCGAGGGGACTGAGGCGCTCCAGTCACGGTCTGCACGGTCACTATGGTCGGGGGTTCGAATCCCCCCTCGGGCATGGATATTTGTGCCGTCCTTAGGATTAGCTAGTTCATAAGTAGTTTGTAAGCTTAGGGACTGATAAACCCGTAGTTAAGTCCCATAAGCTTAACAAACATTTGAACATTTGAACTGAGTAATCCGTAACATGGAATTTTTAGACACTAGGTTATAATTCATTGTACTAAGAACGACGTGTTTTGCATAATTTCCAGTGCGCCAAGGGTTTGAAATGACAACGCTTCAGTTATAATAAGAAAATCAACAAGTGCAGAAAGCAAGATGGCGTATGCAAACGAGAGTTTCCGAACGCCAAATGTACGCTTGTGTTCCTTCCTAGCTATAGTCATTTGTAACCAGTACAGGCAAAGAAAGTAAACTTAGAACAAACTACCAAGGGAAGACAGGTGATAATAATATTGCAATGTTTGTTAAGCTTATGGAACTTACCTGCGGGGTCATCAATCCCTAAATTTACAAACTACTTATAAACTAACTTATACTAAAGACAACACAAACATCCTTGGCCGAGGGAGTATTCGACCCTCCGACGCGGGAGGCCGCGCGATCCGCAACATGGCGCTCCAGACCGCTCGGCTACTCCCGCGGGGCGATAATATTGTAACGGAAGAATATAATGAAAATGTGGGAGAGATATTAAAATAATAGTTGAAAGAGGTAAAAGATAAAAAAAAGAGTATGTTTGTAAAAGCTAAACTCAAATATCAATTAATTTTGGCTGGCTGTTAAAATACAGTTAGAAAGAATATTACGTGTTGGGTGCAGAGATATTATCACAATAGTAGAATCGTACTCGTATCGTCCATAATTTTTTATTATTATTGGTGGTGAATTCTCGTCAGAAATGGAAGACGTTGAGCAAATAACTCGATCAATTTTTCTTCGAGTTCTTGTTATTCCAGTAGGCTTGCTTACGCTCATCTGACTATTTACTGTACTGTTTATCATTCTGTTGCTCTGATATAACTTCGCATTTGTCTACTTTGTGTCTGAAGGTGTTCTTTCTAGAATGTCGACTGGTCTTATGTTTTCATTATTTAGGTCCTTTCGAATTTCATGTAGCAAAGGTGTGGAATTCTTAAGTGAGGTTACATAATCTATTATTCTCTTCGTCAAACGTTTTTTGGTAGTCGGCTGAAGTGACCAAAGGATCTCATTCGCTTTTTCGTAATATCAGTTTCAATGTTTGAGAACTTCCCTGTTGTTTTATTGCTTGTAGCCTATAACCGTCTTGGGTATGTCTTCCTCCTAGAATTTTCCTGATGATCTTCCTCTCTTCTTTTTTTATGTCTTCAAGTTGTTGTTTTCTCGTAAGGATTACTGTTTCACTTGCGTAGAGGATTTCTGGTTTTATGAGAGTATTATAATTTCGAATTTTGCCGCTCTTTTACGTTAACCCTAATCATTTTTAAATTTTTGGAAGCGATTTTTCTGTGAGATTTTTTCCAGTACCTGTTGGTTCAACGAAGTATCCGAGGTATTTAAAGTACGGGATCCTGTTAATTTTACCATATTTTGTTTTCAAGCTTTCGGTTTTTGTTTTTTGAACAAAAGAATTCAGTTTTTTCAAATGAAATTTGTAAACCCGCTTTTTCTGCGCATTCTTTGAGTATTTACAACTGTTTGACTGCAGTCTGCTCAAGTCCTCATCCTCTATCAGTATCTCCAGGTCGTCCGCAAATGCAATATATGGTATGTAGATGTTATTTATGGCGACGTCCAGTCCTATTGGCTTCAAAACCCTATATGTATCGAGTTATTTCTCCCATAATTCCATAACTTTGTCTAAAACTGTGCTGAACAGAATAGGAGAGAGTCCATCACCTTGTCTCACACCTGTTTGAATTTCGAAGGTCTGAATCTTTCCCGTAATTTTACTTTAGATTTTGTGCCAGTTAGTGTTTGTTTTAAGATTTCTCTTGATTTGCGATCTAATCACCTCTCTTCTAAAATTTGGAATAGTGAGGGCCTGTCTTTTAAATCGTATGCTTTTTTTTAAATCTACAAATGTGCATACTACAGGTTTTGTCTGAGAGCCCACATTTTGAGTATGATTTTGAGTTTTAAAATTTGCTCATAACATGATCTGTTCGGTCTGAATCCTGCTTGATATACAGCTATTTTGTGTTCTAATTGCTGCTGTTTTCTATTCAAGAGACTAGCGAATAGAATTTTGTAGGTCACTGGTAATAGACAGATTCCGTTATAGTTGTTAACTTCTGAATTATTACCTTTCTTATGTAGTAGATGAATCAGAACTATCTTCCAGCCATCCGGTATTCTTTCGGTTTGCCAAATGTTTGGATTATTTGAGTAATTACTTCGAGTGAATTTGGGCCTAAATTCTTCAAGAGTTCTGCTACAATTTGTGATGATACATGAGGCATCCACTCCCATGAACCACAGACATTGCCGAGGTGGGGTGGCTTGCGTGCCTCAACGATACAGATAGCCGTACCGTAGGTGCAACCACAGCGGAGGGGTATCTGTGGAGAGGCCAGACAAACGTGTGGTTCCTGAATAGGGGCAGCAGCCTTTTCAGTAGTTACAGGGGCAACAGTCTGGATGATTGACTGAGCTGGCCTTGTAACATCAGCTAATGTGGCTTTGCCACACAGCTACTGCGAACGGCTGAAAGCAAGGGGAAACTACAGCCGTTACCTTTCCCGAGGACATGCAGCTCTACTGTATGAACATATGATGATGGCATCCTCTCGGGTAAAATATTCCGGAGGTAAAATAGTCCCCCATTCGGATCTCCGGGCGGGGACTACTCAGGAGGATGTGATCATCAGTAAAGACAATACTGGCATTCTACGGGTCGGAGCGCGGAATGTTAGATCCCTTAATCGAGTAGGAAAATTAGAAAATTTAAAAAGGGAAATGGATAGGTTGAAGTTAGATATAGTGGGAATTAGTGAAGTTCGGTGGCAGGATGAACAGGATTTCTGGTCAGGTGAGTACAGGATTATAAATACAAAATCAATTGGGGGTATCACAGGAGTAGGATTGATAATGAGTAAGAAAATAGGAATGCGAGTAAACTACTATGACCAGCACAGTGATCGCATTATCATTGTCAAGATAGATACGAAGCCAACACCGACAACTGCAGTACAGGTTTATATGCCAACTAGCTCTGCCGATGATGAGGAAATCGAAGAAATATATGAGGAGCTAAAGGAAATTATTCAGACAATTAAGGAAGAGGAAAACTTAATTGTTATGGGAGACTGGAATTCGGTAGTAGGACAAGGAAAGGAAGGGCAGATAATAGGTGAATATGGTCTGGGCAAAAGGAATGAAAGAGGAAGATGCCTGGTAGAATTTTGCACAGAACATAATTTAGTTGTAACAAACACCTTGTTCAAGAATCACAAAAGAAGGTTGTATACGTGGAAGAGACCAGGAGACACCGGGAGATACCAGATAGATTTTATAATGGTAAGACATAGATTTCGGAACCAGGTTTTAAATTGTAAAACATACCCAGGGGCAGATATAGACTCTGACCATAACTTGTTGGTTATGTACTGTAGGCTGAAACTGAAGAAACTACAAAAAGGTAGGAAAATAAGGAGATGGGACCTGGATAAATTGAAGGAACCTGAGGTTCTTAAGAATTTCAGAGGGAGCTTTAGGCAACAATTGACAGAAACAGGGGAAAATAAACCAGTAGAGGAGGAATGGGTAAAATTGAGAGATGAAATAGTGAAGGTAGCAGAGGACAAAATAGGTAGGAAGGCAAGACCTACAAAAAATCCTTGGATATCACAGGAAATACTAAATTTAATCGATGAAAGGAGAAAATATAAAAATGCAGTAAATGAAACAGGCAAAATGGAGTACAGACGACTAAGATATGAGATTGACAGGAAGTGCAAAATGGCTAGGAAGGAGTGGCTAGAAGGCAAATGCAAGGATGTAGAGAAATGTATAAATAGGGGAAAAATAGATACAGCCTACAGGAAAATAAAAGAAACATTTGGAGATAAGAAAAACAGCTCTATGAATATCAAGGACACGGATGGAAAACCAGTTCTCAGCAAAGAAGGGAAAGCTGAAAGGTGGAAAGAGTATATAGAGGGGCTCTACAAAGGAAATGAACTTCGAGACAATATTGTAGGAAGGGAAAAGGATGTAGATGAAGATGAAATAGGAGATACTGTACTGAGAGAAGAATTTGACAGAGCCCTGAAAGACCTAAGTCGAAACAAGGCCCCTGGAGTAGATGATATTCCCTCAGAGCTACTGAAGTCTCTGGGGGAACCAGCCATGACAAACCTGTTTCACCTGGTGTGTAAGATGTATGAGACAGGCGAAGTACCCTCAGACTTTAAGAAAAATGTTATAATCCCCATTCCAAAGAAAGCAGGTGCAGGCAGGTGTGAAAACTACAGAACCATCAGTTTAATAAGTCATGGTTGTAAAATATTAACACGAATTATATACAGAAGGATGGAAAAGCTGGTAGAAGCCGACCGCGGGGAAGATCAGTTTGGGTTCAGGAGAAATGTAGGAACACGGGAGGCAATACTTACTTTACGGCTTATCCTAGAAGATAGATTAAGAAAAGGCAAACCTACATTTCTAGCTTTTATAGATTTGGAGAATGGTTTTGACAATGTTGATTGGAATAAACTCTTTCAAGTTCTGAAGCAAACAGGAGTAAAATATAGGGAGCGTAAGGTTATTTACAACTTGTACAAAAACCAGACAGCGGTTGTCAGAGTTGAAGGGCATGAAAGGGATGCAGTGGTTGGGAAGGGAGTAAGACAGGGTTGTAGCCTTTCTCCAATGTTATTCAATTTGTACATTGAGCAAGCTATAAAGGAAAGCAAGGAGAAATTTGGAGAAGGAATCAAAGTTCAGGGGGAAGAATTAAAAACATTGCGTTTTGCTGATGACATAGTAATTCTGTCAGATACAGCAAAGGACCTGGAAGAGCAATTGAACGGAATGGACAGTGTGCTGAAAGGTGCATATAAGATGAACATTAACAAGAGCAAAACTAGGGTAATGGAGTGCAGTGTAAGAAAATCAGGTGATTCTGAAGGAATGAGATTGGGAAACGAAGCAATAAAGGACGTAGATGAGTTTTGTTATTTGGGCTGTAAAATAAGAAACGATGGTCGCAGTACAGAGGATATAAAATGCAGAATGGCAATGGGTAGAAAAGCGTTCTTGAAAAAGAGAAATTTGTTAACATCGAATATTGATTTCAGCCTAAGGAAGTCCTTTCTGAAGGCATTTGTATGGAGTGTTGCCTTGTATGGGAGTGAGACATGGACGATAAACAGTGCGGACAGGAAGAGGATAGAGGCTTTTGAAATATGGTGCTACAGAAGAATGCTGAAGATTAGGTGGGTGGATCGCGTAACTAATGAGGAGAATTGGGGAGAAAAGAAATTTCTGGCATACCTTGACTAAAAGAAGGGTTAGATTGGTAAGATACATTCTTAGACATCAAGGAATTGTGAATTTAGCATTAGAGGGAAGTCTGTGGGGTAAAAATCGCAGAGGAAGACCAAGAGATGGATACAGTAAGCAGATTCAGATAGATGTAGGTTGCCGTTCTTATGTGGAGATGAAGAGGCTTGCTCAGGATAGGGTATTGTGGAGAGCTGCATCAAACCAGTCTCCGGACTGAAGACCACAACAACAACATGAGGCATGAGATATATGGGTAAGAAGGAGAGTAGGGGAGAGCATTTTTTACTTGAATTTAAAATAAAAATCATAATTAATTAGTTAACTGATTAATTTACAATATATTTACTATCAGTTGATAGACCATAGATAATTCATAAAATGGGATATATATAATTAATGTTAGAGAACAAAAAACAGTTTATGTTTTAAACATAAGAGTGGAATTAGTCTTCTTCAATTATTTGAAGTCAATCTTGTAAGAGTTTCGTTTTTGTAAAAGTTTCGTATATTAAATTTTCTTAAGTTTTTCTCTCAAAAAAGAAGTCTTTTCATTTATTAGTGAAGAATTCATATATATTTGGCCAACCCACGAGCCCTGAGAATCAAGAAATAGTAAATTGTCGGTATTCGAGAATGTAATTAATTACCTTCAATTACGAACTTTTCAAACAAAGTCACTAAAAGACTAGCGTATATTATTTTTGTGATAATATAAATGTAATGTAAGATAAGAAAAAAATTCACCAATGAAAGAATAATAATTTAATTTTCATTATGTATCAATATAAATTCCGTCCTCACCTGATGCTTTATTGCTTTTAAGACTTTTGATGAGTGCATAAATCTTTTCATGTATTGTTGGTGACGTGTTATGTGGTAAGATATCTGGCTGTACTTTCAAAAATCTCTCTTTGGGTTCGGGACAGTTTAAAAGCTGTTAAAAGAAGGTGGCTAGAACTTGGCAGTTTTCTTTATTTGTCAGGGTCAAGCAAAGGCTTTGTGGTGAGTAACCTTTGATCTGGTTTCCGAAGCTCTTATAGAAATCGCGTGTATTGTAGTTTTTTTTTTTAAGTTTTCTTCTGTTGACTGCAATTGACCGTTGATATATTTTCGGTTAACTTGTCTTAATATCTTGGAAGTGTGTTTGCACGTTTCGAAAAATTTCTTCTGCGTTTCTTATGATTTGTTGCAATTGTAATTTTGAGATGCCTTTCTTCTTTCTTAAAGTGCTTTCTCGCATTCTTTATTCCACGAGGGGTGATTTGATTTTTTGTGAAGAGGTAGCAGATCTTTTGCTGTTTTGATAATTTTAGTTTGAAATTTTTCCCAGTCTTCCGCGTGTTGTTCTTCCCATTTTTCAAATATTTTGGGGGCTTTGATATTGTGTATGCCGTATTTAGGAATAAGAGATGTTTTTCTTTTGAATTTCCTCTTGGGTGTGAATTTAATTTTTGTTCTTGTTAAATAATTGTCCGAATCGCTATTTGCACCTCTGCGTACTTGAACATCTGACTTTCTTTTTCTTAGTCTTAGGATATTGCAACATGATCGATCTGAAATTCTTCCAAAAGATGGATGGGTGATCGCCACGTTCTTGGGTTTTGGCCGCGGTGGCCGAGGGGACTCAGGCGCTCCAGACACTGTCTGCACGGCCACTACGGTCGGGGGTTCGAATACGCCCTCGGGCATGGATATTCGTGCAGTCCTTACTCATAGCTAGTTCATAAGTAGTTTGTAAGTTTAGGGACTGATGACGCCGTAGTTAAGTCCCATAAGCTATACAAACATTTGAACATTTTGATCTTGGTTTTTGTGATGTTTCCGAAGCGATGGTCACATAATTTTTAAATTGTTTTGTTGGCATAATTCAATGATTCGTGTGCCATTTCTGTTAGTAAATTTGTGTGCTGAGTAGTTTCCTACTGTCTTCTTGTATTGTGTTCTCTGCCAATTGTGCATTCAAATTACCGAGTAGAATTTTCACATCATCTTTTGGAATTCTGGCCATCTCTGTTTCAAGTTCTTCCCAGAATTTTTTTCCTAAACTCTATTTTATTATCAGAATTTGTTGGTGCATGAACATTAATAAAGATGTAGTTTTTGTTTGTGTATTTCATTCTTAGGGTTATTAGTCGATTGTTGATGGGTTTTAGATCTATTACTGAGTACAGAAAGTTTTTGTTTACAATAGAGGCCATTCCAACTAGTGTTGCTCCTTTGCCAATTTTCTTGTTTGTTCCACTTTTGAAGATTCTGTAATTATTATAGTCTACCGTTTCTGAACCCGTATAGCGTATTGAATTTTCTGCTTCGAAAGCTCCGTCAATGAGACTGTGTAATTTTCCTGTGTGAATAAGTGTCTGAACATTGAAAGTGCCAATAAAACTGTGTGTTTTTCGTGGAAGTTTTCCAGAGCACACCGACTTGCTCCCTCGTATAAGTCCAAGCTCCACAGAATCCGAATGATTCGTTACCACTTTGGAGTGGGTGGATTGTCCACCTGGGGTTATTTTGTCATTACCTGTACGAGTCATGTTTGCTCGTCATAAATTATCTAGCTTTGCTAGTTGTGTAGAACCAGGGATTGTCAGTTCCTGGAGAATGTTTACAGCCGCACCTCCTGGTGAACAGACGCCGACCATACTGCCGCTTGCTTCAAGTCATCATAACATGGATTCTGGTTGTCATTTTCGTTCGCAGGGTGGTATTTTATTTCCCACCTTACCGGTATATCTACCCCACATTTTCCTATCCGTAGCCTGGGGACGCGCCAAACACCACATAGAAAAAATTGTGGGGAAGGCGAACCAAAGGTACCGTTTCATTGACAGAATGCTTCGAAGATGCAACAGCTCCACCAAAGAGACTGCCTACATCACACTTGTGCGTCCTCTCCTGGAGTACTGTTGCCCAGTGTGGGACCCTCTCCAGATGGGACTGACGAAAGGCATTGAGAAGTTTCAGAAATGGAAAGCTCGTTTTGTTTTATCACGTTAAAGGGGGGAAAGCGTCACGGAAATGTTGCACGATTTGAGGTGGAAATCATTAACAGCAAGGCGTTATTCGTTGCGGCGATATCTATTTACGAAATTTCAATCACTGACTTTTAGTTCTGAATGTGAAAATATTTTGCTAGCATCCACCTACATAGGGAGATATGACCAACCCAATAAAATAAGAGAAATCAGATCGAAAACGGAGCTATTAGAGAATGGAACGGTAGAGAAAGGTTATGAAAGTGGTTAATGAACCTTCTGCCAGGCAGTAAAATGTGATTTACAGAGTATCTATGTAGATGTAGATATTATTTATATTTTTATTATCGTTGCCCCAAATGTTTGCAAAAATCATAAAACTATAGGAAAATATTGCGCCGCAAAACACACCACTGCGTTTTTTTCGTTGAAAATATGTACCTTCACTGCAGTGAAGAAGCCTTTAATAAGCAATAACGAAAAAGCACAGCCACGGCGGAGCGACCGAGCACATTGAGGCGCTATGCTACGATGCGCGAGGCCGTTCCCCGTCGGGGGTTCGAATCCCCCCTCGGGCATGGAAGTTTGTGTCGTCTTTAGTTTATGTTCAAATGTTTGTGTAGCTTATGGGACTTAACTACGGGGTCATCAGTCCCTAAACTTACAAACTACTTACGAACTAGCTAACACTAAGGACGGCACAAATATCCATGCCCGAGGGGGGATTCGAACCCCCGACCGTAGTGGCCATGCAGACCGTGACTGGAGGGCCTCAGTCACCTCGGCCACTGCGGCCGGCTTCGTATTTAGTATAAGGTAGTTCATAAGTAGTTTGTAAGTTTAGGGACTGATGACCTCGCACTTAAGTCCCATAAGCTTTACAAACATTTGAAATTTGTTTTGGAAAAGCACAATACACAATAATGAGTAATTCAACAACCCTCAAACGAAACGGCCTTGTCACAATGTGTTTGGTATGTTCTGTTAATGTACAGTACAGCTCGTAACAAATGCAGAAAATTTTTCCCGTACATGAATTATTTAAATTTCAATGGCCATGATCACCCCAGCCTGTACTGCGACGCTCCAACGAGTGAGATTTACAATCATCAGTTCGAGGATTTGAGGTACTTCTTTGGCGCTGCTATATTCTTAGCAACTAGGTATGCGCAAGTGTCTCCCAGAGCGTAATAACCTTGTCTCTTCCTTTAGAGACGTGTCTAGTGATCGAACTTACCAAAAAATAGAATCACCACGGCCAAATAGTCGTCCATGGTGCAGTTCAATGTAGTTCTTAACATCGACAGAAAAGTACATCGGCACCCCGTCAAGCTGAAACTACGAACTGTCAGCGGCATATATTGTAGGAATTGTCGGTGTACAAGCAATGTTCTGTTCACGACTCCGTTCAGTATATCAAGAAGTACGACTGCATTCAGTATATCAAGAAGTGGGTAAAGTCCACTCACAAAGCAGTACCAGCCGATGGAGTCACAGAAAACTACTGTTGGTAGGCACGACACACTAGAGGGTGTGGTTTTCCTTCTCCGAATCATGAGCAGCACGGAACATGGGTCACCAATCCACAACGGCGTTTTCCGACAGACAAGCCGTCCCACACAAGTACTTCATTCTCCATTCGAGAAAAGAATAACGATACGTTGGTCCTGGTTGGGCGCATTTGGTAATAAAGTCCCTGTACTTAACATTTCAGCATTAAACACAAGACAGGAATACAACACTAATCCCTTGCCTACATATCGATGATTTTAAGCCGAATCCGCGTTAGCAACCATAATGGGATAATGGGGCTCAATGGTGCAGGTGTGATTTATCAGCTGCAGTTGTACGGGAGACGTTCTGAGACCTGGTTGTGCAAATGATTGCTGCTACAGAATAGCCGTGAGCACTAAGGCGCCCAGCTGCAATGCACTTGGCCGTTCACCGTCGGAGGTACGAGTCCGCCCCTAGGGCATGGGTGTTTCCGTTGTCCTTAGCATAAGTTACTTTAAGTTAGTGTAAGTAGTTTGTAAGCTTAGAGACTAATGACCACAGTAGTTGAGTCCCTTAGATTTACAAACATTTGAACATTTGTGGGGAATGGATGGGAATTTCTATTTCGTTGTTGCAAAAATTCGGCTGCACATGTTCCACCGTGTCCTGGTGTAGCATGAATGGTTGAATGAGGGTATCATAATCCACAACAGACAAATTACCGGCCGTCCAGCCGCCCTCGATGACCGTGACCGTCGACTTTTCAGACGGATCGTCAGTAATGAGAGAATGCCAACACTGTAACAGATAACGACTCAATTCACACAGGATGCACTAGACACGTTTCCCAGTGGACAGTCCGTTGGAACATGGGTTTCATGGGGTGTGGGAATCACAGTCACACACTTGTGCCACTATTAACACAACCCGTCAGGCACAATGACTTTCATTTGTCGCAAATCACCATGTATGGACACTGGAACAATGGAAAATTTGATATGACCGGGCGAATCAGATTTAAACTACACCAAGCCAATGGGACGAACCGTGCCTGACGCAGACCACATGCCGGCCGCGGTGGCCGAGGGGACTGAGGCGCTCCAGTCACGGTCTGCACCGCCACTACGATGGGGGTTCGAATCCCCCCTCGGGCATGGATATTTGTGCCGTCCTAGTTCGTAAGTAGTTCATAAGTAGTTTGTAACTTTAGGGACTGATGGCCCTGCAGTTAAGTCCCATAAGCTGTACAAACATTTGAACATTTTTCAGACCACATGCATCGATGCATCCCACTTCCAAAGGCGTGGTCCAACAAGGTAGTGGTGTCTCTGATATGGTCTGAGGTGCTTGTTCCTGGTACGGGATGGGCCCCATAATTGTAATATCCGCGATGTCTTGATCTGCTCGGGGACTGTTTCTGCGAATATTTGGCCACAGTGTTCGATTTCCAGTGTAGTTGTCATACATTAACTACATATTAAGTGTCGGATGACTAAGCTTTAGTTTGTGAGAAAGAAAAGGAGGCACGCCATGGTAAGAAACTATAGACGATGAAGGGAGCGATAGAAACTAGTAGCTTTTAGATGACACGAAGCCAATTGTAATGGGAGACGATCGTGGTAGTAGTATACGGGTAGACGTTTCGGTTCAGAACATTATCTTGTAACTTCCTACACCAACTAGACGCTGCTATAAGGTGTAACGGTGGGACTTGATCGCAACAAACACACCTTTGGCCGGCAGCAGTGGGCGAGCGGTTTGCGGCGCGCAAGTCTGCACGGCAGCTACGGTCGGGGGTTCGAATCCCCCATCGGCCATTGATGTTTGTGTCGTCTTTAGTATAAGGTAGTTCATAAGTAGTTTGTAAGTTTAGGGACTGATGAAACCGCAGTTAAGTCCCTTAAGCTTAAAGAACATTTGAAATACAACCTTGCATCCTACGTGAAATCGGTAAACGGGTCCTATCCACATGTCCAAACACTCTGTGACCGCAGTGGTGTAGACACAAAGGATGGCACACAAAATACCGAAGTAATAAATGTTTTCTTCCAAAGCTGTTTCGCGGAGAAAGATTTCACTGTAGGTCCTCCTATGAACCATCACACGGACGACAAACTGGCAGATATTGAAATAAAAGTCAGAAGTATAGGAAAGCAATTCAAATCTCTCAATAGAGAAAGGGCCGCTGGCCAATTAGATTTTACGCGGAGTATGCGAAGGAACTTGCACCCCTTTCTAGCAGCAGTGTACTGAAGGTCGCCTGAGGAGCGAAGTATTCCTACGGATTAGAATGAAGCGCAGATCAGATCATTCTCGTTTTAATAAGGGTCGTCGTCGAGATACGCAAAACTCTAGGCCTATATCTCTGACGTCGGTCAGTTGTAGAATTTTGGAACACGTTTAACGTTAGAGTATTATGACATTTCTGGATACCGGATATCTCCGCTTTGGGAATCAGCATGTGAAACCCAGCTCACGCTATTAATCCATGAGACCCAAAGGACAGTGATAGAGGCTCCCAAGTGAAATCTATGTTTGTTGAATTACGCGAGTCGTCGATACGTTCGGAAAATCGTAGAAATTACGTGACTGGATTGAAGAATTTCTTGCTAACAGAACGCAGCATGTCATCTTCAACGGAGAAAAGTCTTGACGCGTGAAAGTGGTATCTTTCGTTCCCAAGGGGAGTGTTACAGAACCGCTGCTTTTCACAGTGGGGGTAGATGTAGACTTGATGCAGCAAGATGGACACTAGATACTGAGAATATCAACGTCACTGTCTTCACAGTGATTAGAGGGAGATCCGAAAAGAGTAGAATTGTTTGTACAGTGGTCTCCACGTCTTACAATCGTAGAATGAGGCCAAATGAAGTACTAACCGTAATTCGAAATGAGTTACGTTTGGCTTTTTGAACGAACGCTGTTGCTATCAACTATGAATTCCCTAAGAGTGTAAGAGGGAACTAAAACGTTGTTACAATTATTGATATTGTGTTTTGGTTGACATTAACGGCCGTAAATTTACGGATTGGAAATATCCTGACTTCTCGAGCGTTGCAGGTCATTGAAACAAATTGAGTGGCGAAGCTGAAAATTTGTGCTGGACCGGGTTCGAATCGGTATTTCGCGCTTCGTGCCAGCGGTCGTCATGACCGAAATTAGCCACTGAATTTATTTCAATGTCCTGCAGCGGTCGAGCTGAATGTTTTGAATTCGTAAAACATGCTTGTCCATAAGTACCACAGTGGTACAGGACCACAGGTCTTATTGTCCTACGCACGTCAAGTGCCAGTGAAATTGACAGGGCGACTCTTGGTAGCATTGGACAATGCGCCCACATGATCCTTCAGATCCTTGGATTTTGTAATCAGGAAGAAGTTCTCAGTCCTAAAAGTGGCAGCTCCATATCCGTACATAGGTTTGTCGTTTTACATTGGTGTTTCCTACGTAGACTAGCTTTTTCTCATGGGACTTAGTAGCTTCCGTTGTGGTAACAGTCGTAAGTTAAGACCCATAACACGCACTTCTACGCCAGTTTTTAGTGCAGATCCCATGGCGCCAACTGCCACCGGAAGTTCGCCTTTCTGCATTAGCTCATATCCGCTCGGAGAGTGCACGCTAACTTGTCACACCTCTTTCCTTTGCCGAAACTACACAGCTGCACTAATAAAACATATTGATACCTACACACCAAGTGTTCAAGTCCGTGATAATCCTCTGAAGTACACTCATCGCCATTAAAATTGCTACACCAAGAAGATGACGTGCTACAGACGCAAAATTTAACCGGCAGGAAGAAGATGGTGTCATATGCAAATGATTAGCTTTTCAGAGCAGTCACACAAGGCTGTCGCCGGTGGCGACACCTACAACGTGCTGACATGAGGAAAGTTTCCAACCGATTTCTCATACACAAACAGCAGTTGACCGGTGTTGCCTGGTGAAACGTTGTTGTGATGCCTCGTGTAAGGAGGAGAAATGCGTACCATCACGTAGCGTATCGCGATTGAGGTTTACAGTATCGTGACATTGCTGCTCGCATTGGTCGCGATCCAATGACTGTTAGCAGAATATGGAATCGGTACGTTCAGGATGGCAATACGAAACGCCGTGCTGGATCCCAATGGCCTCGTATCACTAACAGTCGAGATGACAGGCATCTTATCCGCATGGCTGTAACGGATCGTGCAGCCACGTCTCGATCCCTGAGTCAACAGATTTGGACATTTGCAAGACAAAAACCATCTGTACGAACAGTTCGACGACGTTTGCAGCAGCATGGACTGTCGCTCTGAGACCATGGCTGCGTTTACCCTTGACGCTGCATCGCAGACAGTAGCGCCTGCTATGGTGTACGCAACGACGAACCTGGGTGCACAAATGGCAAATCGTCATTTTTTTTTTTCGGATGAATCCAGGTTCTGTTTACAGCATCATGATGGTCGCACCCGTGTTTGGTGACATCGAGGTGAACGCACATTATAAGGGGTATATTTGTCATCGCCATACTGGTGTTATCACCCGGCGTGATGGTATGGGATGCCATTGGTTACACGTCTCGGTCACCTCTTGTTCGCATCGATGGCACTTTCAACAGTGGCCGTTACATTTCAGATGTGTTACGACCCGTGGCTCTACCCTTCATTCGATCCCTGTTAAACCCTACATTTCAGCAGGATAATGCACGACCGCATGTTTCAGGACCTGTACGGGCCTTTCTCGATACGGAAAATGTTCGACTGCTGCCCTGGCCAGCACATTCTCCAGATCTCTCACCCATTGAAAACGCCTGGTCAAAGGTGGCCTAGCAACTGGCTCGTCACAATACGCCAGTCACTACTCTTGAGGAACTGTGGTATCGTGGTGAAGCTGCATGGGCATCTGTAACTGTACACGACATCCACGCTCTGTTTGACTCAATATCCAATCGTACAGTATCAAGGTCTTTATGACGGTCAGAGGTGGTTGTTATGGGTACTGATTTTTCAGGATCTTTGCACACAAATCGCATTAAAACGTAATCACATGTCAGTCCTAGTATATTTGTCCAATAAGTACCCGTTTATCATCTACATTTCTTCTTGGTGTAGCAATTTTAATGGCCAGTAGTGTATAGATTTGAATACAGTTCTTACGATCCAGGTGAATAAAATTTTAAAAAAATGCGTATTTAACAGTTACATCAAGAAGTTGCAAACAGAATGTCTAGAGATTTAACAGTATCAGTGTTTGAACATTATTAGCTATTTACCCGAGGTTATCCAGGATCTTATAATACCATAATATTGTATAATGATGAGACTATATCAGAAGTTGGAAAGAAGAGGAATGGTTCACAAGAATTATACTTTGTATTGGTTTTAGTTATTTATGGTTTACTGAGAATCGGTCATTCCGTTTAACGTTGTCATGCCTGTGTGCGCAGAGGTTTTGGAGTTCGCGAAAAGCAGACAGCTCAAATTGCTAGCCAGGATATAACAAATGAACCAAGCACACCTTATTACAATTGCATTCTGACAGTTTCATATTTATAGAGAATGCTATTCTGGCAGAAGTTATTTCTCATTTGTTAAAAATAAGAACGTTTTACAACGTACAGTGCATACAATGTCACCTGCCAAACAAACTGACCCATTCTAACGATACGCCGGCCGCGGTGGCCGAGGAGACTAAGGCTCTCCAGTCACGGTCTACACGGTCACTACGGTCGGGGGTTCGAATCCCCCCTCGGGCATGGATATTTGTGCCGTCCTTAGTCTCAGTTAGTTCATAAGTAGTTTGTAAGTTTGGTAACTGATGACCCCGTAGTTAAGCCCCATAAGCTTAACAAACATTTGAATTTTCTAACGATACATCGAAAATCTTTCCTGATCGAAGTACAGCTCACAAAATCGCCATCGTGTATCTAGCATTGAAATTCAGATGCAGCCGAAGATGATATATAACTTGAACTTTTGAAGTACAATACTACCCATGTCTCTCGTTTCAAATGTTCAAATGTTTGTAAAGCTTATGGGACTTAACTACGGGGTCATCAGTCCCTAAAGTTACAAACTACTTATGAACTACTTACGAACTAGGACTGCACAAATATCCATGCCCGAGGGAGGAATTCGAACCCCCGACCGTAGTAGCCGTGCAGACCGTGACTGAAGCGCCTCAGTCTCTTCGGCCACCGCGGCCGGCTGTCTCTCGTTTAATCATATTGCTTGACACAGTGCATAGGTCTCACCTTTAGCCGTGCGGGAATGACCGCGATGACCCTAGAAGTTTGATCCCTTACATTCAAACCCTTTTGAACATTTTTGACTTCACCATTACATTCAAGCTAGTAGTATGTCAGCATTGTGAACTGATTTCAAAAATTTGACAGTAAGTAGTGACTAGGTAATAAGCTGAAGTATTGCGACAACAATAAAGTACGGCGGTAGAAGTGTGAGAGCATCAGGATATTCTTGGAAGTTTGGGCTCAAGTTATTAGTTTTCACCTGTGTCTAAGTGGAAGCAGATATTTATAAAATCATGACAGCACCAGCAGTGGATAATGTCAACCGTGGGTATTTTTCGTGCGCAGTATACGTTTGTCAAATCGGCGTGCCACACACCAGCTTGATACTTGGCGCCGGGCGAGACCGCCGCATTCCAGCGGCGGTGCTGGATTTACGTCCAGGATGCGCGTCGCGCATGATTCATGGCCGGACTGCTCACTCCGCAATAAATACTCTTTCATAACCGCGTATTATTAGGCGAGCCAACATTTTTTGAACCTATACGTTTGCAAAACATCTTCCATAAATAGAGGAACACGGGCCATAATTGGAGACTTGTTTTCGTTTTGCTGGAACAGCCGTCGCAGCGACACCGTAATTAACAGGAAGGAGCCGTTAAGCACAATTAACAACACTGGTGAGACTCTGTCGTTTTACTGGTATTTCAGACGGTTTCGAATTCCTGCATTTAATGCCCGCTGTGTTCTACAATTATTTAACCAAATGAAACAGACCAAGAGTGGAGAAGCAAAATGTTCAAATGTTTGTAGAACTTATGGGACTTAACTACGGGGTCATCAGTCCCTAAACTTACAAACTACTTATGAACTAGCTAAGACTGAGGACGGCACAAATATCCATGCCCGAGGGGGATTCGAACCCCCGACCGTAGTGGCCGTGCAGACCGTGACTGGAGTGCCTCAGTCCCCTCGGCCACCGCGGCCGGCAGTGGAGAAGCAGACGCGAACTAAGCAAATATTTTTCTTTTTATTATACATATATTGGTCTTCTTAGTTACTCAAGCTTTGTTACCGGTATCACTAAGCTGCTGTAAGCCACAGGCGTTCGACCACAAAAGTATCATGCCCGAATACCGTAATTTAAGAAATTTTTCATTGCTGTCATGTGATCTTTATAGAGTGAAAACAGAACTGTCCTAAGCAGCGGTTTCAAACTGTGTGACGCCAGACGTATTCGTGTGGAGTGGCGAACGACTATTATATCGACTAAAAAAAATTGAAAATGTGTTGCAAGAGAAAGTTTTATAATCGGAAAATTTATCAACAAAACCTGTTTCAGAAAAGAAACGAATGTCACTAATGTTCTTAGGTCGACATGAGAACAATGAGGCCACTACGGTCGGGGGTTCGAATCCCCCCTCGAGCATGGATATTTGTGCCGTCTTTAGTATAAGGTAGTTGATAAGTAGTTTGTAAGTTTAGGGACTGATAACCCCGTAGTTAAGTCCCATAAGTTTAACAAACATTTGATTTTTTTTTAGAACAATGAAGGTGCGGGGCATGTTCGTAATTGCGATATGCAAAGCCGCCTCCCCCTCCAGTAATGACAAGTGACAGATAAGTAACTCGAGCTGAGCTACCGTGGTCTTTCTCTGACTGTTGGATCGTGAATTATTTGACTGTTGTTTAGAGTGTGTTTGTTTATTTATAGTGACTGTTTCTTTTATTTTTTACCAGAAGGATAAGAAAGCCGTTTGTAGAAGACAACTTTATGAGTTAAACTGTCATGATTGACAGTTTGTGTTAGAACGACCGTCAGATCCTTCGTTGAAAACTTTCTTGAAAGACTCATGCCTGATTCTACTTGGAATAAAAATAAAGGGAGAATATTGAGTGTTTTCAAATATAACTTTGATGGAATTAATAGGATTCACAACTACTTACCTATTCGAAAATGTATTTTCTAATTGAAAAACAAAGATATGGGAACAACACGTGGAAAACGATTACGCCTAAAGCTAACAAACCCGAATCCAAATATAGACGGTACCATTAACTACAAGACCAATCAATAACACAAATCTCACTAACACTCGTTTCAGTTGTCTATATAAATAAAAAAAAAAAAAAAAAAATATTTTCGTATTAAAAATCGACAGACTTTGGTTTGCTTTGAAATTTTTGCACAGTGTTACATTCTAACACAGAAGGACTTTTACAAGCATTTTTATTTAATATATTATGTATAATCTAAATACGATGTTTTGTAGGAAAGTTTTCAAACTATAATATTTAGTATAAACGAATATATGACATGCATGTAAAAATCAGGTCCATAAAAACACGTGTTTATCCCAATGCAACGTTCTGTCAAAATTTCAAAGCATTACGTCAAGAACTTTCGGAGAGTTGTGATTTGGAACATATATGTTTTCTACATAAGTACTAATGTGAATTTTCGATTGTTCATAGCCTCATATTTTCAAAACTGGATGGCATTGAGATTTCGACACTGTCTTGCATCTGAATGTGTATGTGTTCTTATGGGCCTACTTGAACTCCATAAGGTAAATATGTAATACAAGGGGAACGTCATGAAAATGTTAAAATGTCTGTTTCTTCAAAATCGTTGATCACCTGAACTTCTTGAGTGACTGAATTTTTGATAGAACGTTTCATCTTGAAGCTCAAGTGTTTTTTATTTAATGATTTATTTTATTCATTGTGATTTTCATAGTAATGATTCTCATTATGCAACTTATGTTGTTGTTGTGGTCCTCAGTCCGGAGATTGTTTGATGCAGCTCTCCACCCTACTCTATCCTGAGCAAGCCTCTTCATCTCCTCATAAGAACGGAAAGCTACATCTATTTGAATCTGCTTACTGCATTTATCTCTTGGTCTCCCCCTGTGATTTTTACCCCAAACACTTCCATCCAACGCTAAAGGCACTGACACATGTTTGAATAAGAAATAAATAAGAACTGGACTGGACTGTATGTTGTAGCACGTCGTTAGCATGCTATAGAGGGAAATTTTCCCTCCATGTCTTTTTTCCATTTTCCCCCCTGAACCTTGCAGTTTCCCTAAAAGAGCATTTTTTTCACCAAAGTGCAAAAGCTGGACTAAAGTCTTTATTACGAGTATTTGTTGTGTTTATTAAATTTATCGAAAAACGCCATGTACTAATTCTCTAACCTCATATAATAAGCAAGAGATTATACGCACTTGTGGGAACTTCCCGTCGGCCAGGAAGTGGAAGTTCTAATGTTGCAGTATTCATGCTTTGGTACCACATACAAATAGCATACTAGTTGCATGTCTTTAGAAATTTGTGGCATGCATGTTATCACATTCGTGACTGATGCATTTTGTAATTATGTATGTTCTTCATTAGGTGCAATAAGTAGTGAGTGTTACTTTCACGGCATGCTTTCGTACACAGAATTCAGTTGAATTCCCAATTCCATAATTTTGTAATAATATTAGGCACTCCCTACCGCAAGTTCTAAATTGGAGGTCCCTTGATTCCTCAAAATTTGTTCTATCAAACGACCCCAACTTTCTGTTAAATTATGCTATAATTTCTTTTCCTCTTCAGTTCTGTTAAGCATCTACCCATCAATTTTTTAGCGTTCTTCTTTAGCACCATGTTTCAAAGTTTCAGTTCTCTTCTTGTCTGAACTGTTTATCGTCCATACGAGACTATAGTCTAGACGAATACCTTGAGCAAAGGCTGCTGGAAATTTAAATTTATTTCGGCTTTAACAAACTTCTCTGTCTCATAAACGCTTTTCTTGGGACAGTCAGTTTATATTTTATATCCTCTATACTTCGGTCATCATAAGTTATTTTGATGCTCAAATAATAACACTCATTAAGTGTTTTTATTCTCTTCATTTCCTAATCCTAGTCCCTCAGAATAGCCTTATTTGATTAGACTACGTGCCATTACCTTCGTTTTGCTTTCGTTAATGTTCATATTTTACCTTAGTTAAGACACGGTCCATTCCGCTCGACTTCTCTTTCAAGTCCTTTGCTTGCTGTCTCTTACATAATTACAAAATTATCACCAATCCTCAAAGTTTATTATTTCTTCCATGAGCAAGAAAACTGAATTACGTGGGGGATTAAGTTACAACCCTGCTCACTCCTCATTTCATTCACCACTTTTCTTTAACGGCCTTTGATCCAAATTTTAGATCTCCTCCTCCTTGTGCTTTATCCGCCAGATTGTCGGAACCGTTAATAAATGGCATTTTTTCAGTTTTTCCTCAGTAACTGTGTTCCAATACATTGTAAACAAAAATGTGCCAGTATCAACTTTAAAGAGCTTTAAATCTCTGCAACTTTATGCACTATATGTTGGAACATTCGGAATCGTTCTTGAGGTATGAGGTTATGAAAATCTGCAAAAATGTCAAGAAACTGTGAAACGTTAGATATGTCAGTTGTTTCATCCTGATAACTTCCTTTGGTGCAGTTAGCACCCAGTATTGTGGGGGATTTAATTTTCTTCAAGATTCATACAAAATATGTACATCGAGGAAATTTACTTTAACATTTTAGTGAAAGTGGACACGAAACTTTAAATACCATCCTGTCAAAAATAGAGTTCCTCAATTTAATACCTTCCATATACACATATAGTTTATGAGGTTCATGTTAATTCTGCGGAGTAATAATTCTGAAAAATAAAGAGAAGTCCTTTTACATATATTTATATTGAAACAAAATACAGTTTAAAAACCGATCTTAAATTTTATTTTAAAAATGTATACAAAATTATAAATACATCAGTTTTCGTTGTTTTGTCTCAGATGTGATTGATATGCATAATTTATCACTTCGGCCAACAGGTAGTGGATCATTTAGCTCGTGTTCATCCATGTTCAATTCAACCTTGGTCCATTATCGCATGATTCAAATAGACTATAATACATACAGTGGAACATCGAAGACCTGCTTCTCTTCATCTGCATATTGTCGCCACAAGTCTTTTTGCATTTGGCATGAATTCATGTTCAGCAATGCACCTTGTGCCCGCTCTTTATTAAGTAGCAATGGAGTTACACCACCAGCATACTTCTTCCGACCATACTTGAGGCCGTCATTTTCATATGCCATCCACGTGTGTGGAGGATTTATATGCCAGATACTGAACTGCATTGCTTGCATGTTGGCGCGCCAAATCGAATGTGATGTTTGGAGCGGGTTTAGAAAAACGAAGCTATCGTAGTGCATCTGTTAGACACACCTCTGTAAAGTACCACATAGGAAATTTTTCAGTTGCTTTCACGATTTTATCGGTTTCTGCAGCTAGATCTTTGAAGAAAGAAACACTTTTACTATGTTAAGTATCACTCTGAAGTCTGGTGCAAAATACAGTTTCCCCTTGTCCAAACAGACCGAAAGTGGTATTGCAACCACATCTCGCATGGAGACATAGAATAGTTTTCACAATATATACAGGGCCTTTCTAGAGATACTACTTACTTCCATTAAAAAGTTTGTTTTTCTTTTCTCTGGAGATATCGGCCATCGTGAAAGATGTTTAACATAGAAGAACGGGATGTCATTGTTTTATGCACAGGTATGCAGTTTGTCATATTAAGAAGCCAGAGCTGCGTTTACCCGTAAATTCCACAAACCAGTCCCATCATACATTCGTCTGCTTGTGAACCAAATTAAGCGTACTGGCAGTATGTGCGATGAGGCACGTCACGGATGATCGTCAGAAACAGTGCAGCAGATTCCAGTTGCATCAGCTCGACGCCTGAGTAGGGAATTAATCAACGTAAAAAGTCCTTACTACATTAATGTTATGAATCATCTTGAGGACGAGGATTTCGCCTATCGTCGGTCAATGTGTTATGACCTCCTTGTACGAGAATTTAACGTACAACATTTTATTCTCTGATGAAGTGACATTCCACGTTTGTGGGAAAATGCACAGAGAAAATAGGCGAAAATGTGCAATATGAGGAACAGTTCAATATTTGATTGGCTATGACAAAAGCAAAACTGTATGGCCCATTTTTCTTTGCCGGACGGTCAATAATAAGTAACGTCTGCCCTTACGCTGAGGACTTTTCCTTGAACCCCAACTTTAGTATGTTGTTATACGGGAAACAGTTGTGTTTCAGAAAGATGTTGCGCCTCAACATTTTGCTCACATTTTCCTTGATTACCTGAACAGAACCTTTCCACGGAGATTCATAGGCAGAATGTCACGTCGGTTGTGGGCTTCCCGTTCACCGGACCTCACTCCTTTAGTCTTTGTTTATGGTGTTACATAAAAACCAAATTTGCCACTAGCAAACTGAATGGTCTGCCTAATTTATGGAATAGTATCAGTAAAGCAGCAGGCTACAGGGTGTCCAGAAAAGAGCTCCCTGATTTCAAAATTAATATCTCGAAAACAAAGATCGATAGAGGAATGCAGTAAACGGTATGTTTATTGTGAAAGCTGTAAGAAGTTCATACATCAGTTTGAAATAATAGTTACAAACTCTGCTAACAGATGGCGCTGTACGTTGTAGAGCTCATATCAGCATACGTAAGTGAAATAATCGTAAGAAATCACTCTTTGCAAACAATCACATCACAATGTTTTAAAAATGTTCACCATTGGCGTTACAGAGGTGACGCAAACGAAGAATGAAATTCGCCATCACATTTCGTAGTGTCTCAACCGAAATGGATTCACATGCCACAGAGATCGCCGATTCAAGCTCGTCCGGCGTGGCTGGATGCTTCGGGTAAACCATGTCTTTCACTGTGCCCCACAAAAAGAGTCAAAGGGAGTCAAATCCGGCGAATATGGAGGCCAGTCCATGCCTGCACCAGTAAATTTGGGATATTCAGAAGCAATGACTCGATTCCCGAAGTATTCCTCAAGAAAGCGAAACAATTGTTCGGTCCGATGTGGCCGGGCTCTATCTTACATAAACCATTCAGTACCTGGTCGATCCTCTAACGCTTGCTGTGTGGCGACAAATTGTTCCAAAATTGCAACGTAACGAGCACCAGTGACCGTTTCTCGAATGAAACAAGGGACAATAATGCCTCTGCTGCATACTGCAGCCCACACAGTAACTTTAGTTGAATACAGGAGTTTCGCTTCACACCAATACGGCTTTTCGGAACCCCAAAATCGCCAGTTCTGCTTATTCACGCATCCATTCACGTGGAAGTGTGCTTCATCTGTAAACCAGATGCAGCCAACATCAAATCCTTCACTATCAATCATTGTGAGCATCTGATTAGCAAAGGCAACCCTTTGTTGCACAGCTCGTACGGGTATGGCCTGGTGCGTTTGAATTTTGAATGGAAACATGTGTAGGCTCTTTCTCAGTATTTTCTGCGTGCTGGAACGCTTCAAACCAGTCTCAGATGCAATTCTACGGACGGATGACATTGGATTTCGCTGAATAATTCCAGAAACTGTGACGATATTTTCAGTCGTAACTGCGATTTGCTTGCGGCCAACATACTCCACTAGATCATCAGTTACGCTGCCTGTTCGTTGAGATTTTGCGAAGATCGTACGAATGGTTTTCGCATTGGGTCCTTTTGGAACATTAAATCGTGCTTGAAAACTTCGCCTTGTTGCCGTAGGACTCTCCTCTAACCTATGGTACTCTAGCACAAGAAAAACGCGTTGTTCAATGGAGTACATGGTTTTAATCTCTTCCTTCGTTATGCTAACCTCCTTTCACGTTTCAAAAGTGGAACTGATCGCTCTGGGCTTCGGATCACTATTTATTCTAGGCATTACGTATGGCGATTACAGCGCCATCTGTTAGCAACTTTTGTAACTATTATTTCAAACTGATGTATAAACTTCTTACAGCTTTCACAATAAACATACCGTTTACTGCATTCCTCTATCGATCTTTGTTTTCGAGATGTTTAATTTTGAAATCAGTGAGTCCTTTTCTGGACACCCTGTATATTACGGTTGAAATGGTGACGTCTACATTCCGCTCCACTACTGAAAGAATAAGCATGGGTTTTGATCTAGATGGCGGTCATGTAAATGGGTAGTAGAATACGTGTGGAACATCACAATAAACTTGATTTTTCAATCACTGCCTTCCTACAATGAAATGATTACGACTTTAGACCCACCCTGAATTTTGAGGATTTTCTGGAATAAAACACGCATCTTATTCATATTTGCAAAATAACTGATTGTACGCTTCTAAAGCAGTTACTGAAACCAAAATATGAATGTCTTCTCCCATAACAAAACAACACATTGCATGAAAGACAACGAAATGGTAGTTTTCAGAATTCACTCATCAGTATCTTCTAATGACTGCGTAGGGACCTTTTGTGTTGCGTGAAGCAATGAGAGGAAGCGGGATTTACTTTTATAATGCAATAACAATTTATCTTTGGCATCAGCGGAAATATGGTACCATCAAAGAGAACTTCTGCGCAAGATTGTAGCTAACGACAGAGTCCAGCAAGTGAGAACGTATTCCATTATACCTCGTCCACGAGCCAGAACTCTTCACTGATTTCATGAGGTCTTACACAATCGCCATATCCGACCACAACTCAGGCCTTTTGTGCCAATCTGTCGTATTGTACAATAGGCACCAGTTGCGAATTTTTGAAGTCCTAATGCTCCATATAATCTTCAGGAGTCAACATATCTTGCATATGTAGATGAATACATTTGGCCTAGTGTATGTGTCAAGTTGAAGCTACCGGTTTCTCATCCTTTCTCCTCCAGGATGGAGTATAATTATGTCAATCCCATGGATATATGGTGCATACAACCATAAGGATGGTATTACATTCAAGAATATTGTTTTTGACTGACAGTAATTACAAATATTTTATACGAATCTTTAAGGAAATTTAATCCTCTACAAAATTGAGTGTTATGCCTTGTACAAAAAAGTCACTAAAAAGTTATGAAGATGAAACAACTGACATATCTTTTTGCAGATTTATTGATATTTTTTACAGATTTTTGCAGCCTTGTAGCTCATTAACTGTTCCTAAATTTCCAAAATAATATCAAATGTAATTTAACGCTGTTCTAAACTAGTAATGGCATATTTTTCAATAAAGGGAACTGAAGACGAGTTACTGATGAAAAACTGAAAACATGCATTTCTTAGCGGTTTGCAAAGGTGGTGGTTAACACCTAAAGGGCACATGGTATAAACTTTTCACCCCGTTTTCATAGTTATTTCTATTGGGTTACAGCCCATATCATACTTCTTTTTTTCTATCTGATCATCTGCAGAGCTAGTTGGCACGTAAACCTTAACTACTGTGGAGGGTGATGCCTTTGGGGTCTATCTTGGCTACGACAATTCATGCATTAGACTGTTCATAGCAGTTTAACTACATTTCTATTTTCTTATTCATTATTAGACGTTCTTCTGCATAATCATTATCTGCTGTTATATTTACAACCTTGTGCTTAATGTGACCATAGGATCTGTTGATCATTTTATCAAACTTGACTATCCCCCCATTACGCCTGTCTTCAATGGTTCCATTTCATAAAAAATAAAAAAAAATAAAAAAATAAATAAATAAATAAATAAATAAATAAATAAATAAATAAAATAAAATAAAATAAAATCTAATCTACTTGCCCCGTTAAGGGACCCAACGTTCAACCCGTAGATTGACAGATATTTATTTTTCTCAAAGTATGGCAACGTTCTAAGTAGTCCTCACTCGAAGATTCGAAAGAGGGACTATTTGTTGTATCCCCCTTCTTTTGTCCGTTCCCAGTTCGCGTCTGACAATTCCACGGTGGTTGATCTTACGAGGTCCAATTATCAGTCATGCACACTGCTGCCTCCTGCAGCTACTGAAAAGGCTGCTGCCCGTCGTCGGGTACCACATGTTTGCCTGGCCTCTCAACTAATACCTATCGATGCTGGTTGCACCTACGGTACGCTTTTTGTACCGTTTAGCTACACAACGTACCTCACTACGTGGTTAATGGAGTGGAGGGGGAGGGGGGGTGTAAGTGTTATATTTATACATCAATTCTGGATATGAGGTCACCCAAACATGTTTTAATACCTCTGTGTTATCAAAGCTACACTGTTGTTTTTGTGTAAGTGAAAGGAAATAGTCCGCGAAATAAGTATAATGCTTATGTGTTGTCCACAGAAACGCGGAAAGGAAATTGTGCTTCAAATCAAACTATGATAAGCTACCACTGTCAAGAGTCTTACATGACCACGAGATGTAAAACCAAGCTATAAATAAATAGAAAAAACCCACTGATGTTAACGCAGAGGTGCTGAAAAGGGTTTAGGTGAAAAGTAAAAACATTGTTTTGCATATCTTGCGGAACTCATATCCAAAATTTTTGACTGCAAACACGGAAATCATAAGAGCCACACATCGAAAATAATGATTATTTATACATCACTTAAAACTTAGAAAATCTATGTATTCAGCTGTTTTCTTACCTGATCATTTATCAATAAATGACTTTTCGTTAATTAGCTTGAAGTTTGGCAGCTGTGTGAGTAGTAATTGTAACAATACATAGCATTTTTACTTGCGTGTTTCCCGGTTCAAAGCCGCGGACACTCCCAGATACTCATTTGCAGTACTACATAGGAATCTCATTATTCCAGTACTATAGCCTTTTGTTACATTGCAGCAGAAGTCTTATCATGTAAATTCTTTAAATGAAACTTATCCATGGAACACTTCATAACAAATAAATAAAAGCGAAAAGAATGCTCATTTTAGTTAGATCACTTAGATGCACACAGGCCTACTTACAAAACGAGATGGAAATTTTCCCGTTATTATTCAGAGTAATAAATAGAAATTTAATTTTTGTTCCAAATATCTATATATTGTTTAAATCTCTGTGTCGCTTAGCTTATTAAAACACAGAAAAAATTACTCCGAAACATCAGGTGTAGTCGTAGGATGGTTAATTCAGAAACAAGTTTACCGTCTTGAATGTCATAAAATATGTACAGCTGTGTAACGGTGCTAGTTTAGTTGGCAAGGGGAAGAATTCCTTGGACATTCCGCTGCGTAATATAACCTTGTATCCGCACGTGTTGCTATTATCGTTGGGAGGTCGTACTTTCTTTCTACATTACACGTAGGCTCAGCTACAACAAACTTCTATCCATAAAAGTTTTAGAAACAGTTTTAATGTTTTGGATGTATTTAATGGTGAGGGAAGATGGACTGATCTTTTTTTTTTTTTTTTTTTTTTTTTTTTTCGTTAACTGTTTACTTCGCGGGATTCCCTTACTAAATTGTCACGTTCTTCGTGCCAGGTAACAGAAGTTCCCAAATAAGAATTCTTTTAATACTCAAGATCTTACGCCAACTAAATTAATTAATGTCTGTGTACTAGCACGGGTAACACTGTCATTTGTGTTAAGGTTTACTCGTATCACCGAAATCATCCTCATATATTATATAGATACGTGATGCTTCTTATAAAATGACGGTAGTTCACGACCTTTGTAGTGCGTGACGTGTAAGGTGAATGCGGAGTATCACGTTCGGATAATAGCAGTTCATGGAGAAAATAGTTTCTGATCTCCTCATTGAAAATTTATTTTCTGGGTTATGTACCTGAATCGGCAAGAAGCGGAACCCTTCCAGGATGACTTCTTTGTCCGTCCGTCTGTTTGTGCGTCGAACTCTTCCTCAGTAACGGGTAATGATATCAAGTCGAAATCTATGGTGCATTCCAAAGTCTACGGTCCGTTGTCGGTGTGAAAAATTGAAGCATCTAACTTAATGAAGTCAAACGATTGTTTATTTCTTTATACTCCCAAGCTCATTTGTCAATCCATAGATTAATGGAGAGATATTTCGCCATATGGAAGAAATATTTTGCGTTTTTATCATCCAGACTGTTTCGTCACTTATTGTGATATCTTCGCGTGGGTTTTGGCTTTATTTTCTGAAATTATTGTACATACATAAAAAACAACGTTTATCATTACACCTCTCCTTTTGCCTGAATTGTTTATTGTCGACATTTCACTTCCCCCAGACAAATGCCTTCAAGAAAGACTTCCCAAAAGTTCAATTAATCTTAGATTTTAATAGAGTTGACTTCTTCAGAAACGCATTTCTCGGTATTGCCATTTATCATTTTATATCCTCTACTATTCTATTTCACAAGTAGCCGTGCGCGAATGACCGTGCGGTCTAAGGCGTCTTGCCACGTATTGCACAGCCGCTCCTTGTTTGAGGTTCGAGCCCTACCTCGGACATGTGTGTGTGTGTGTGTGTGTGTGTGTGTGTGTGTGTGTGTGTGTATGTGTTGTTCTTAGCATAAGTTAAAATAGTTTGAAAGTCTAGGGACTGATGACCTCAGATAGCAAAACGTGTCTACTGCTTTTAGTGTTTTCACCTCTGTTTCCCTCAGCATCACCGTATGCAAGTGTATTAAGACCCTTTGCTTTTATTTTGCTTTTGTTGCAGTTAATCATATAACCTTATTTCAAGAAACGGTTCATTCTGTCCAACTCATTTATCAACTCTTTTGCTGTCTCCAACACTATTGCAATTGCAGATTTTGTATTTCTGTCTCTGACCTTGAACTTCCTTTCCAGCTTCCCTCACAGCTAGATTGAATTCTACGTGCGATACACATATCGTTGTGTCACTCCATTCTCATCCACTGCTTCCCTTTCATGCTGTTCTATTCGGCTAACTCAAATCAAATGTTTCAAATGTTTGTATACCTTATGGGACTTAACTACGGGGTCATTAGCCCCTAAACTTACAAACTACATATTAACTAACTAATACAAAGGACGGCTCAAATATCCATGCCAGAGGGGGGATTCGAACCCCCGACCGTAGTGGCCGTGCAGACTGTGATTGGAGCGCCTCAGTCCCCTCGGCCACCGCGGTCGGCTATTCGGCTAACTGCTGTCTGGTTTATGTACAAGTTTCAAATAACTCTCCCTGAATTTTTCCCCTGCTACCTTCAGAATTTCGAAGTGTGTGTTCCAGTCAACACTCAATGCTTTTTCTTTATCTACAAATACTATAGACATATGTTTATCTTTCTTAAATTTATGTTGCCTTGCTTGATCCTACATTTCTTCAGAATCCTAACTCATCTTGCTTGGGGTCGACTTAAGATTTTCTTATTCTTCTGTAAATAATTCGTCAGTAATTTGCATCCATGACTTATTAATTTTATTATTCAGTAGTATTCACACCTGATTTCTTTGGAACTTCATTATATAAATATGGGAACACGAAATTTTAAGCACAGTTTTCAAATATTGGAGGCAGAGAAACTTACATAGTTCGAAAGCTGATTTGCCGTAGACGTCCACAAAATAAAAATCATGTGCGCACGTAGCCGTTAAAAGTGGTTAAAGTTAAGTAGATCTTCTCATATCTGTAAGTGTGGCGTTTCATATCATGCATCAAAACCTTAAACTGTCACAATAAGTGAATGTCGAAAATTGGAGTACAACCAACTTCTCCCCTGCGTACCATCTAGGTACTATGGAAAAATGCCACACGAAAATAACACCGCTTCCTGAAATAGAATTCTTACAGACTGGGCACCTACAATATCACTCTTGCCAGGTCGATGGTGGTCTGTGTGGTTACACTCTGCAGTTAAAATCTGAGGAAAGTTACTAATTTTTAATTTCTTTATTTTTGGGAAGTATATGAATAGAATTCCATTTATCTGGGGCAATTATACGTTCAATGCTCCAAAGCTGATAAACCGTCCGATCGGCATCCTTATGGAAAAAAAATAGGTTAATCAATCCACTTTCTTTATAAGAATTAATTATTATCCGAAAAATATTTTTTTCTAACTGTTATTTCACTTCACATGGTCACAGCAACCCAAAGCAGATTATTTATTTGACTGGTGTATTTTCTTGGTGATTCTATGTTCACAAGAACTTAATAATTTACTTTCCCATCAGACTGTACCACACCAAAGCGTGAACAGGTGAAACTATTTGAAATTATCATTTTTGACTGTGAGGTTATTTTGTTTGTCACATGCATCTAACATGCCACTTGGTCATGAATGAATCTCCCACGTAAATCAGTAGTTCTCGGGTCTTGATATTCTTATGTTACGTGTACTTTGATCGTCGTCTGTAAATTCTTTTGATAAATAACCATTTTACGTGGTTCACACTACAAGTGTTGCTTTGAATGTAAACACAATGTCTACTTCTTGCTCTTTGGCCCTTTCCCGTACATGCAGGGTTGGCACTGTGTTAAACGCGGATTTGGCATTGATTAATATTTATAGGGTGGCCGGATGCCCTTCCTGCTGCCACCCCATGCCCCCAGGAGTAAATGTGTACCCCAAATGTCTGCGGATAGTACTATATGCGTGTGAAAGTGTAAAGTGTTACGAAATGTTTGCGAATCGTGTAACTGAGGCGGGACTTGGGGACCAGCCCGGTATTCGCCTACGGGGATGTGGAAAACCGCCTAAAAACCATATCCAGGCTGGCCGGCATTACGACACCTTTCGTTAATCCGCCGGGCGGTTTCGAACCGGGGACGATATGCTTCCCCGTCTCGGAAAGCGGTGCGTTAGACCACACGGGTAACCGACCGGGTCCAAACACATTGTCTACGTAGTACTTAATACTTTTCTACAACATGAAGCATAAATCTGATGCCTACTATTTTCCCTCGGTAGCCATCACCCTGAACTAAGAACTCAATTAAATAGTGCTAGCCATTTGATTTGACTTTACTGCAGCAGGGTGCATCGATTTCGCTGGTTCTTTTCTTCAGTAACATCTCATTTTGTGTCACGAGGCTGCATAGTCACTATTTTCCAGAGGGAAAACTTGAAGATGGTGACTAATAATGTCGTCTTACTCATTCTTATCAGCAGGCATCCATGCTGCTTTCAAGAGCAGTGAAGCATTCAGTACTATCTACTCAAATCTTTCCTGTTCCAATAATTCGAAGAAGAAGCACACGCAAATGGCAATATTCATCCCCGCCCCTTGTATTATAAGTTTCCGATTCTAACAGACTTACGAATATACTTTGCGAATAGAAGCCCGATCACCATTTTTCAGTCAGTCTATTACTCTGTTGCAAAAGAGCGAAGAGCCTTTTACCGATCGGAGTGTAATGTGATTACACTCTTCCAAAATTTGTTGGTGTAGACGTTATGACATATGCAGGGTGAATCCCGTAACACACCTTTTATTTCGTGAATTGTTACACATATCGAAACGCGGTTTTTGTCACATGCTACAGTGTCAAGGGGCACCAATAATTTTGTTTAGTGAATGATTATATCACCGGTATCAACTGAGATGTTGCAGCAAGTACATTGTTTTTTTAGTAGAATCGCTTACTTTTTAAAACTGCATTAGATAGCTCTGGAAAAGGCAATTAACACTATAGTGTTTGTTAATGTTGACGTTGAAACCTGTTGTACAAAAATTAGAGGAATGTCTGAGAATTTGAGGGCACACTGCCCGGAATCAGCGTTTGCATTGCAAACACTACCTAGCAGGAATTCCGGACCAGGCTGCATAATATATACCGCCAACGCTTGAAGCAACCTAACCCTCCTCTACTACCGTGGATTCGTATCACACATTACTACTGTCGTCTTTGGGTGGCTTTTAATATAGACATTTATTAATAGAGTAAAATAAGGAAAGAGATTCAAATACAAGTTTATTTAAATACTGGTTATTTATTATTCATAATTTTACTGTGGTCAAATTAGGAGCGGAAGTGATTACGTTGGTCGGATCCGATCGGAGCGTAGCAGAGAAAGGTTAAGACCTACAGTGGATGCACGTTTACCTGCGAATGTTGTATATGGACATACAATATAGCAGGCCTCTGCAACTCAGGTGCTTCGCGAGCACCGGGAAAAGCACCGGTGCTCTGCTGCAGCGCCGGTGCTGTGAGGCACCTGAGGCAGGCATAGCTCTGTCAGCGCAGAGGTAGCAGGGTACGTGTCGTCGACGCGCGGAGCGAGGCGACAATCGTGTTGTTGGTGAATTATTCAGATGTTTCAAATATTTGTATAGCTTATGGGACTTAACTACGGGGTCATCAGTCCCTAAACTTACAAACTACTTATGAACTAGCTAATACTAAGGACGGCACAAATATCCATGCCCGAGGGGGGATTCAAACCCCCGACCGTAGTGACCGTGCAGACCGTGACTGGAGCACCTTAGTCCCCTCGGCCACCGCGGCCGGCACGAATTAATTGCAATACATGCTATCGTCTTATTTGACAATGAAATGCAATTTCGTATACACGTAACTGCAATGAACAATTTAATGACAATGCTTTGATAACCATCCAAGACTTCATCATTTATTTCAACAGTTGTTCAAGATGTTGACCATGCACTGAAAGACACATTTACAGTCGCAGTTCAAAGAACGATGAACAGATGTAGTTACAGTGGGTGATATGTTAGAGCATGCACCCCCCCCCCCCAGGGGGCCCACAGTTCTTTTGTGGGTACGTGTGTGGCGCGCACGGGGCCCCGAGCCGGAGCAGCCTTTCTTCTGCCCCAGGCTGCTTCACTTTCCCTCCCGGTTTATGCCTTCGCCCAGAGACGGGCATATTTCGTGAGATACGGTGGTTCTTGTTGTGGTTTTTCTTCCTTCGTTCCTTCCTTTCTTACCCTTCGTTTTCTGTCTTTCTCTCCTTGAACTCTCCTAGCCTTCTTCTCCTCATTAGTCTCCGCCTCGGCGTTTGAGACACTTCTTTTCTTTCCTTCTTTCTCTTCCTTTCCTATCCTCTTCTTCTTTCCTCCCTGTGCGTGTCTGAAGGCCGACCCACGCATTATCGTGCGTAGCAGGTGACGGGGTAACGCGTAATTCCCCGCCCCGGGTAGACAAGTAAGGCACGTACGTACCCCCTGGTAAAGGCCAGGCCCAGGGAGGGGTGATTACCCGAGCTGGTACCTTCCGAACGTGCCGATTGGTCCCTCCGTCAGTTCTCGGGAGGTGTGACCTGAGGTGTGAACAATCACCTAAGGCGGGTAAGCCCTCGGAGAGGGCCCCCACTAGGAAGGAGCGCGCCATCGGAGACGCCGGTAATCACGGGGGACACTTCCGCGATGACTTCCTTATCTTCTTTCGTGACGTTGACCCATAAACGTAAGTTAGACTCGCCTCAGCCTAAAAAGACTCTGCCTAATGTACCTAAATTTCTGGTTGTCTCTCGCACCGACGGAAAGGATTTCAATTCTGTCAATCCTTTCGTTATACAGAAAGGTGTAGATGCAATTGCTGGCTCTGTTAAAACCTGTTCACGTCAGCGCAATGGCACATTGTTGCTGGAAGTGGAAAGTGCCTTCCAAGCCCAAAAACTGATACGTACTACGTTGTTGCACACTTTTCCAGTTAAGGTCGAAGCGCACCGCACACTCAACTCGTCACGGGGGGTAGTTTTTACGAGATCCCTTGACGGGTTGTCTGATGAAGACATCCAATCGTATATGTCCGATCAGGGTGTGACAGCCGTCCGCAGGGTGATGAAAAAGGTCGATAACCACTTGACACCGACTCGTACTGTGTTTTTGACGTTCGACAGAGTTGACCTCCCGTCGAAGGTCAAAGCAGGGTATGAAGTCATCTCCGTCCGCCCTTATGTACCTAACCCAACGCGCTGTTTTCAGTGCCACAGGTACAACCATACCCGTGAACATTGCCCAAATGCAGCAAAGTGTGTCACTTGTGGTAGGGACGCCCATGAGGGGGATTGCCCACCTCCGTCCCCTCACTGCCTAAACTGCAACGGTGACCATGCGGCTTCCTCTCGCGACTGCCCTGTATACAAGGATGAGAAGGTAATCCAGCAAATTCGGGTTACGGAGAAGGTATCGACATCTGCCGCTCGTAAGTTGTTGGCGAGTCGAAAGCCCACTGTCCTCCCAGCGGGTACATACAGTAAGGTCCTCACCTCAACTCGACCTACCACGGATTCCAGTACCCAGACATGTGACTTCACTTTCGCTGACACAGTTGTGCGATCCGCCAGCCCAAAGATTGCCCGTTCCACGTCCCCGCTCCCTCTTGCTGCTTCTAGGGTACAGTCTTCGTCAAACTCTAGTAAACCGCGGGCACCTAAACAAGATGCCCGGACCTTGAAAAAGGAACCCGTCCGTGAGGATTTTCTGCGTTCTCAGGCTTCCCAACCGTCAACTGCCTCTTCCCGCCGTCACTCTTCCAGAAGAGCTGACAAGAAAAAGAGTTCCTCTCCTTCCCCGCCGAGGCGTGACCCATCTGTCACGCCGTCCAACAGTTGCCGGCCTCGGCCGTCTTCTGTTTCACCGGGACGCTCCGTTTGCCGGGCGCCCGGCCCTTTACCGGCGGTGGAAACTGCCCCTCCTGATCAACTCAGGGAGGTGGCAGGCGCGTCGGTCGAACCAATGGAACATGACCCTTTGCCCCCAGACAGCGATAGCAGTGCTCCCTCGAAATCCGGTCCTCAGCGGCCGTCGAGGTGACCCCGCTCGCTACTTGGTTTTTATCCTTATTTCTTCTCTCATTTTTATCATGGCGCTCCTTCAATGGAACATTCGCGGCATTCGTTCTAATCGGGAGGAGTTAAAACTACTCCTTCGATTGCACTGCCCGGTTCTAGTCTGCCTCCAGGAAACTAAGTTGCGTCCACGTGATCGTGCAGACTTTCCACACTACACCTCTGTGCGGTTCGACCTGCCACCCGTGGAAGGTGTCCCAGCCCATGGAGGGGTTCTGATGCTCCTTCGAGACGACGTCTACTTCCATCCCATTTCCTTGCACACTCACCTACAGGCAGTTGCCGTCCGCATCACCTTATCCACATTTACCTTCTCCCTCTGTAATATATATTCGCCATCGTCATCTGCCCTTACTAGGGCAGATGTGCTAAACCTTGTTGACCAGCTCCCTTCACCTTTCGTGTTGGTAGGCGACTTTAATGCCCACCACCCCCTATGGGGCTCTCCGGCACCTTGTCCGAGAGGCTCCCTTTTGGTGGACATTCTCCACCACCTCGATCTTGTCTGCCTCAACACCGGTGCACCGACCTTCCTTTCTGACACGACACACACTTATTCCCATATAGACCTCGCAATATGCACTCCTCAGCTTGCCGGTCGGTTTGAGTGGTATGCACTTTCTGACACGTACTCGAGTGACCATTTCCCTTGTATCGTCCACTTCCTACATCATTCCCCATCTCCACGTCCCACCAGTTGGAACATTTCTAAAGCCGACTGGGGGCTTTATTCTTCCATGGCGTTTTTTCACAACCAGCATTTTCCCAACTGTGACAGTCAGGTCGAATACCTCACAGAGGTTATTCTCACTGCTGCTGAACGTTCCATACCTCGTACATCCTCTTCTCCACGTCGTGTCCAGGTCCCTTGGTGGACTGCAGCCTGCCGCGACGCGCTTCGAGCCCGGCGCCGTGCTTTACGCACCTTCCGCCGCCACCCAACTTTGGAGAATTGCATCAATTACAAACGTATGAGAGCGCAGTGCCGTCGTATCATAAACGACAGCAAGAAAGCTTGCTGGACAGCTTTTACTAGTTCTTTTAACCGTTTTACTCCCTCCACGGTTGTCTGGGGTGGCCTCCGCCGTCTGTCCGGCATCAAGGTCCACTCCCCGATTCCTGGCTTGACCGTGGAGAACGCGGTCCTCGTGGACCCAGCTGATGTTTCAAACGCTTTGGGTCGTTTCTTTGCGGAGGTTTCGAGCTCTGCCCATTACCACCCTGCCTTTCTCCCTCGCAAACAGGTAGAGGAGGCACGGCCGCCTTCTTTCCGCTCTTTTAATCGTGAAAATTATAACGTCGCCTTCACCATGCAGGAGCTAGATCGTGCTCTCGCCCTGTCCCGGTCTTCTGCTCCCGGGCCCGATTCCATTCATATTGAGATGCTGAAGAACCTCTCTCCTGCGGGCAAGTGCTTTCTTCTTAGTACCTACAATCGCATATGGACTGAAGGTCATGTTCCCACAAGTTGGCGTGAAGCCATTGTTGTCCCCATCCCAAACCAGGGAAGGACAAACACCTTCCTTCCAGTTATCGTCCCATTTCTCTGACGAGCTGCGTCTGTAAGGTGATGGAACGCATGGTTAACGCTCGGTTGGTCTGGCTCCTCGAATCTCGCCGCCTCCTGACTAATATCCAATGCGGTTTTCGTCGACACCGCTCTGCTGCTGACCACCTCGTTACGTTGTCGACCTTCATTATGAACAACTTTCTAAAGAAGCGTCAAACAGTAGCAGTGTTCTTCGACTTGGAGAAGGCATACGATACCTGTTGGAGAGCGGGCATTCTCCGCACATTGCACACATGGTGCCTTCGGGGCCGCCTTCCTCTTTTCATTCAAGCGTTTTTGGCGGATCGCAAGTTCCGGGTACGGGTGGGCTCTGTTTTGTCAGATACCTTTTGCCAGGAGAATGGGGTACCACAGGGCTCCGTCTTGAGTGTGGCGCTCTTTGCCATTGCAATCAATCCGATCGTAGATAGCCTTTCAGTCGACGTCTCCGGATCTCTTTTTGTTGACGATTTCGCGATTTATTGTAGCGCCCAGCGGACGTGTCTCTTGGAGCGTTCTCTCCAACGCTGTCTTGACCGTCTATATTCCTGGAGCATCGCAAACGGCTTCCGATTCTCCACTGAGAAAACTGTGTGTATCAATTTCTGGAGATACAAGGAATTTCTTCCACCTTCTCTACGTCTCGGCCCTGTTGCTCTCCCTTTCGTGGAGACTACAAAATTCTTGGGACTCATGTTGGATCGGAAACTTTGCTGGTCCACACATGTGTCCTACCTGGCTGCCCGTTGTGCCCGATCCCTTAACGTTCTTCGTGTCCTCAGTGGCACGTCATGGGGAGCGGATCGTACCGTCCTGCTTCACCTTTACCAGGCCATTGTTCAGTCGAAGCTCGACTATGGAAGCCTTGTATACTCTTCAGCACGGCCGTCGATTCTCCGCCGTCTCAACTCTATCCACCATCGTGGATTACGTCTGGCGACCGGTGCATTTTATACCAGCCCTGTTGAAAGTCTGTATGCCGAGGCTGCTGTATTACCCTTGACCAAACGACGTGACATACTCTTGTGTCGGTACGCATGCCGCCTACGGTTGATGCCCAACCATCCATCTTACAGATTATTTTTTGACGACTCACTCGATCGCCAATATCAGTTGTCTGCGATTGCCTTGCTTCCACCGGGAGTTCGGTTTCGCCGCCTGCTACAGCGGCTCGATTTTACCCTTCCTTCCACCCTTCGGTTGGGCGAAAGCCCATTGCCACCGTGGCATCAGGCCCAGGTTCACACACACCTCGAACTTAGTTCGCTCCCCAAGGAGAGCACTCCGGATTTGGTATTCCGCTCGAGGCTTGTCGAACTCCGTTCGCGGTTCGATAATGCCGTATTTATTTACACTGATGGTTCCAAGAGCACTGCCGGTGTCGGATCTGCCTTCGTCGTCGGGGACAACCGTTTCCAATACAAGCTCCCTGACCGGTGCTCAAACTTCACGGCTGAGCTTTTCGCCCTCCACCAGGCCGTTTTGTATACCTGCCGCCACCGCCACCCTTTCTATGCCATATGTTCTGACTCCCTTAGTGCCCTGCAGAGTCTTAAGGACCCTTTCTCGAACCATCCTCTCGTGTATCGGATCCAACGCTCCCTCCAGTTGCTGGCGGATGACAGCTGTCACGTTTCTTTCCTGTGGGTCCCTGGCCATGTGGGTGTGCCCGGGAATGAGGCCGCCGACACAGCAGCCAAGGCAGCAGCTCTTTTGCCTCGCATGGCTACCTTTTGCGTCCCATCGGACGATGTTCAACGGGCTCTTCGCCGGAGTATCGTGTCGCAATGGCACAGTGTGTGGCTTTCACTGTACAACAATAAATTGCGAACTGTCAAACCGATCCCGACCGCTTGGAGGACATCCTCACGCCCCTCTCGGCGGGAGGAGGTCATCCTGGCTCGGTTGCGGATCGGTCATTGCCGTTTCAGCCACCGTCACTTGCTATCCGCCGAACCTGCACCGCTATGCTCCTGCGGTGAACTGCTGACAGTGCGACATGTTTTACTGACTTGTGTTAATTTTAATCATCTCCGTGTAGCCCTTCACTTTCCGTCTACTCTGGAGGAAATTTTAGCTGATGACACACGAGCAGCTGCTCGAGTTTTGCGTTTTATCAACTTGGCCAACTTTTCCAAGGATATTTAACTCTTTTAATTGTCTTTTATCTTTCGTTTTTAGCCTCTTGTTGATGTTCTGACAGTCTACAATTTTTTAGATCATAGCGAATCTATGTTCTTGGCTGGGCGCTAATGACCATAGAAGTTGTGCGCCCTAAAACCACAAAAAAAAAAAAAAAAAAAAAAAAGAGCATGCACCGACAATTTGACGACGCATATTGTCTGAAGAAGTTGGGGCTTCGTCATGGACTACAGCTTTGAGTGCCCCCCCCCCCTCTCAAAAAATATATATATATATTAAAATTGTTAACTCTAGCTATTTTACTTTTTTCCATATGGTAATGTTTTTAACTGGCTCCCTCGCAACTTGTATTTCACGTTGATTTCCACCCTAGTGATTTCAATTGCTCTGACATCGTAACTTGACCTCGCCGCGGGGGTGAAGTTAAAAAAAAGTAGTGAAAATAAAACATGACATTGTTGAAAAACATGTTATTTAGAGTTGTGATTAGGAGAAATTGAAGAGTTGTATTGTTCTGCTTTCAAGTCGAAGCAGTTTTATATATTATTAAAAAGAGGACATTTCTCCATTCTGAAGAAACTCCACCAGAACCAATTTTAAGCCGCCCCCCCCCCCCCCCACGAAAAAAAAGGAAATGTCCGGGTTTTCAGGTTATTTAGGTTATTTAACGTTCCTTGATGTGTTGGTTCGACGGAAAGACGATGGATCCCTAGTCATTGCGTATATTGCAAACCTACCCACACAGACATTTATTTGCAGGCTTCTAACTGATACAATCCTTCGCGAACTATGAGTGTTCTGGAAAATCTTGGTTCACAAGGCTCATGTAGTGTCTGACACTGACAGCCTGCATGATGAACACTTAAACCTGGAGACAGGTTTCAAGTAACAAGCTATTCCCAACACCAGACGAAGAAAGCCTTGCAAATAAAAGCTTCAGAAAAATCACAGGAAGAGGTTGAGGAAGTGGAAAGGGAAGTGAAATCTACGGCCTTTCTCCCATACGTGGGTATTGTATCTACTGAAATTGCTAGAATCCTGAAGAAACATTAAAGTGAATGTGATCTTCCGCCCACCGGCTAAGACTTCAGTTCTGTTGGGACCCGTCAAAGAGGTTCTTTTATTGGATAAGGCGGGAGTTTATGAAATAAATTGTGAGTGTGCCAAACGTAACGTAGATCAAACCACGCGCACTGTACAGGAACGATACGACGAACACCTTACGGTCTACACGTCTGCAGTAGCCGAACATTGCATTTCTACTGGCCATGCCATGCCATGTATTAAAAAGAAGATTTTAACCACTGCTTATTCTTTCTGGGATTCAGTTGTAAAGGAAACTGTAGAAATACAACTGACAGACAAGCTGCTAAATCGTGACGAAGGATTTCATCTTGACAGTGCTTGGAACCTGCTTATTTCACGCATTTGTTCGGAAAGAATTTCTACGTCTTAACTTCCGACAGATTTTACTACTTTTAATGATTAATGATTCATTTATAAGCTCTGTGGATTCGTAGCAGTTCCGATGTGTTTGTACTCTGCGCTTGTATGTTTATCTTTGACGTATATTTTACATATGACTAGCGCAGCAGTTAAGAATGTGATACCTTCGACGCATGCGCATTCTAATCCTCAGTAGCTTTGTATAAATCATAGACTTACTAAATAAAAACTAGACTGCTCACTGGTGCTAGTGTCGCGTCCCCACAATGAACGTGACAGAAGCCGCTATTTGCAGGGAAACAGTGTGTAAACATGGGCGTTCGTGTGCTACCTTTAATTGTAACAATAAGAATGGAAGAAAAGACGAAGGCAACAATGTTACATTTCACAGATCATGTATACCGTATAGTATTTTCATGGATAAATAATGAATAATGAGCGTTTGTTTTTGTTTAGGTTTCCTCTTACAAATGATCCTCTAAAACTGAGAAAAGTACTTTTGTTGCATGTCAAGTACTTATATTTAATTTGCATATAAATTACTAAAAATGCTAACACGATTAATGTACTAAGTTGAAACTGACTGAAGAATTATGCTTATAAGAGGTTATATACACACACACACACACACACATTATATATATATATATATATATATATATATATATATATATATATATATATATATATATATAATGTGTGTGTGTGTGTGTGATTCAGAGGGAGGTCGAAGAATAACTGCTTTTAGACACATAACAGTTGGTGATTGTACTTCGTAAACAGTCAAATATTTGATCGAATGTTGCATATTCGACTACTTTGAGAGGTACTGTATCTGTTAAAAAGTAAGGTGCGAATGAAATGTCTATTACAAGTTTTATATGTTATTACAATTATTCATACCCAAATTAGAGCAAGTTGAAAGAAAAATTCTATGTAATATGGGGAGTAATGTAGATACAATTGTGCTATACGAAAATAAACGTGCGAAAAATACAGAGAAGTCGGCACAAAGTAAACAGGACCTGACAGAAAATTACGTGGATTAAATCATAATCGCACTATGTGCTACTGTACAATTTTCATGGAATTATGAAAATTTCTCATTGATAAATCGCTCAACCTTGTCAGAAAAGAGCCTTACATTATTAATTTTCATGTCTCTATGCATACGTATTTTGGAAATTAGGAAACTTCATTCATGTAAAATTACTTTTTATACAGACTCCAATACAAGTAATGTTTTTAAAACAAATATGCGTTTGTTTGTGCTTCGTTTTACTTTTGTTGCGTCTCACATACTTCAAATCACAACCCCAGTACTAGGATTCATCGCTGCAAATGGCGGCGATCAGCTGCTTCAATTCGTGGACAGTTGCCTCGCTTCTCCGCTACGGCGTTATAGGCGTGTGTAGACGCTGAGAACTCAGTCATCAAAATGTTCAAATGTTTGTGAAGCTGGGGGGTCAACAATCCCTAAACTTACAAGCTACTTATCAAGTAACTAATACTAAAGACAAACATCTATGCCCGAGGGAGGATTCGAACCTACGACGCGGGAGGCTGCGCGATCCGCAACGTGGCGCTCCAGACCACTCGGCTACTCCCGCGCGGCACTCAGTCATCGACTCGCCTTAATAGCTGTGAGATTTGCAGCTAAAATATTGGATGAAGAATTGTCACTGTCCCGGATGCACTCACGAAAGCTTATGGAATATTATGTCCGCCGGGAAAACTTCAATGATTTATTTCTTTTTTGCTATAATATTGATATTTTCTTTTTTCGGTAGTATTTGTTTATTCACACCCTTTTCACTGTCATATTTAACAGTAAATGAGGTATGCATTTTCTGCACTTCCACATACTCATTACTATCAATTTTTGTAGCCACTCTTGGTAGTAGTCGTCCTGTAACCATTCTTCACATTGCCTCTTCATCGACCGCGAATTCTTAGGTTGTAAAACATGCAATTTAGGCGCCTAAAACAGGCTCTTTCAGTATCTCATTTAGGCTAAAATCGGCCCTAAATTGTACTGCACACAAGAAATCAGGTTTAAGAAAATACACATTGTTGACTTAATGAGCAATTTTTATAATAAAGAAAATGAAAATATGCGTAGTTGCAAATGTTACACATCGTTAATGTTCAAACTGACACCAAACTTTTTGTAATAAAAAAATACGATACAGAAGCCCTTGTTAAAATTCATGAATTATATAATTTAACAAAGGCTGTACTGGTTTCAACTTACATAGTTGGCTAAAATATTTTCTGGGTTTGCCAGAGGAAAAATCACGTCTATATCGACGGACAGGATAGGGATATGCTACACTTTCGGAACACGTTGTACATGAATTCTACAGTCAGAGGAACTCAATTTTTCGGGATGCTTTCATGCACATGTGTTCTGCAAAACTTGCTGCATTTTTATCGATACTTTGTAGCCCACTTTTACCTGGATTTTCACTAATAGTTCGGAATTCACGTTAAACTGTAGGTTCCCCTATAACTGGGTAAGGTCGGAAAAAGGCAAAGGCATACCACCTCCAAATAGGACCATGCGTAGTAAAGCATTGTAGTGTTCAAACCAATCTTCAGATTGTTGACTGTTTCATCTTATTTTTGACACATGTTACATGCTGCATGAAAGGAAAGAACCCTTGGAGCAAATGGAACGTTGGGATCATATACGCAGCGGCAGCCGTCAAGGGACGAAGCCATTTGGATATAGCACCTTCACCTCATTGTTGACAAAGTGAGCGATTGTTTTTTGGTTAGTCTTTGGCAGTTGTTACGAACAAATCAAATAAGCCATGGATGGCGAATCTAGCTCCAACTTGTCGTTAATCAGGTTTGCAATGTGCCGGCCGAGATTGTCAGTAGTTTCAATGCATTAGTGTAAGCTGAGTCCACATAATTTATATTGAACGTTGACTGCAGGTACAGACGGAAGCCAGTACTTCTCAAGAAAAACTTTGGAAATAAGATTTTCAAATTTTCCAAAGGGGTGTTCTGACACGATAGCATGACACATGTCACTGCAGAACTGATTCCTTTTGGCTAATTCATCATGTCTTCGTCATGTCACATTTTTCCAAGCACCCCATCACTGAATATTGTTATCACACATGCAGTATTTTGAAAACGTGTAGTATGCATTGTACTATACGTATGATATTTTCACAATGCTTAATTTTCCGTAATATCAAAATAGAACTTCAAAATTATAATGAAGCAATTGAATGGAAAGTGGCTGAGTAAATTCAACAATGACGTCGTTTTCCTATAATGTCCTTATATAACCAAGAAAAAGCGAGGGTGTTTATTTTTTTAAACCTACACTGATTAGGCAGCTTGAACTATCATCTTGTATATGTGTGTTTTTTCTTTCTTTCTTACTTTCTTTCTTTTTTTCTCTCGTTTGAGTTCATTTCAAGGCCTCTGAATATCTTATTTGGGATTCTGTGGGTTACAGATTTAATTATTTTGACAAATATCGACGCCAGTTCGTGCTACCTTTGCTCCTTCGAAGGAAGTAAAATCTTTTAAAATAAAAGAAAGGCTCTCCTTTTAGGATTTTAAAGCTGAAATAGGCAAAAATAGGCGTTAACATCGAAATAGGTTATTTTAGGTAGTACAAAATTTGCGGTTTCGGATTTAGTGAGTCATGAAACGCAGAAGTACAAATTTATTTGCAACTAGGAACGCCGGCCCGGGGGCCGAGGGGACTGAGGCGCTCCAGTCACGGTTTGCACGGCCACTACGGTCGGGGGTTCGAATCCCCCCTCGGGCATGGATATTTGTGCCGTCCTTAGTATAAGGTAGTAGATAAGTAGTTTGTAAGTTTAGGGACTGATGACCCCGTAGTTAAGTCCCATAAGCTTAACAAACATTTGAACTTTACAAAAAAAAAAAAAAAAAAAAAAAAAAAAAAAAAAAAAAAAAAAAAAAAAAAAAAAAGTTTTTATCCTAAAGATCTGCGGTCCACTTCTTAGGTTACTCATTCACGACCCGAGCGTTCCAACAACTCCCTGTTAACTGATAACTGACTATGAACGAACACACAAAATAGACGCTATAGCTGGCGCCATAAGAAGGCGCTTCCGCTCATAGAGGAGTAGCGATAGGGGAAGCGTGGAAGGGAGGAGCTACGGCCGAGCGCCAACAGTGTAGCCTGCGGGAGAAACACTGCGGTAACTCGCGGCCAGCCACGCGCCTACAGAGTGAACGTTATTGGCTGTCATTGCGGCAGTGGAAGGGGATGCGCAGAACTGTTGAAAATTGGGTCGCCTTCGTAGGTGACGCCGCCTATAGTCGACACGTTGTCAAGTGATTCTCAGTTATATTGTTCGAGCCGCCAGGCACAACAGTAAAAAGTTGTCAGGATGAGAATAGAAACATAGAGCTTTGTTACAATAAGGTAAGATTCAAGCCCGTTAATTAAAGTGATTGACTCGTATACCCGTGTATTTTATTCAGAACGCGGGCATTTCGCTGCTGGAGATCTGGCAACACTAGACAGCCCAGAAGCTAATTATTATGAGATATGATGACTGTGGTGGTCAGTGGGAGAGGCGGCAATTCATCCCGGTGTTCACAAAAACAGTCCCAGAACATTTCAACTGTGCCAACAGGGGTCCTTGTCTTGGAACTCTGCATCACTATTGGGGTACAGATATTGTACCCCAAAATGAAGCTGATCAGCCAAAATGATCACATAATCTATGGCAGTAGCGCGTTATTGCTGAATAATCATAGGGCAGATGGCATAAAACACCACTATATGGTTGCCAAAATGATCACTGTATGCGAGTCCAGTGCCTCACACCCAGTGCAAAATCTCTTCTCGTCAGATGACATGAAAACAGATGTGGTTTTATTGCAGATTGCGAAGGGGACATAACTGCGATTTCGTTGAACTTTCCAGACCTTATTGATTTCGTTTGTGCATCAGCAAGAGTAGACCAAGATCGATTTAGAGAATTCCAAGGACAGATGACACCACTAAATCTACCCCTGCTGTCAGTCCCTATTCAAATTGCCACCAAAGCACTCAGTACCTTTCTACATTGATACATACATTGCAATTAATCATAATTATCTTAATTTATGACATTGTTATTGACATTGTATGCCTGGAGCCGGCGGTCTGTAGTAAATTTTGATAGCGAGGTTGAGCAACCTTTGTACCTAGATAGCAATTTCAATTCTGTATTGTTTGTGATTACCGGTTTTAGTTTATCGAGCCATTTAGATCTAAGGCGAACAAAAAAGAATTTTCACATCAGAAATTAGCAACATACTACGTCTTGCCAGAATAATTAATAAAACGCGATCTGTATGTCGAAAATTCTGTCCTCAACATCGAAATTGATACAGTATTGTGGAAATGATGTTCTGTATTGAATTATCAGACGATTTACTACAGATCGACCTACATATCACTATGCTTGTAACAATAAAAAGTCATGCAGTTGCTAAAAGGTGTATTTTTACTTTTTAATATTGTCAATAAACATGCTTGATCATTTTTGCACCCTTGGTGATGTTTAGCAATATTTAGTATAATGTCCAGTCTCCGGCACTTATTATTTTCGTAGGCCATAGACGTAACGTGTTTCGGCTTAAGCCATCACCCAAAGACACATTAAAAGGACATTGATACACAGCATCTGGTCAAACTGCTACATACGAAAACGTGGAATAAACTAGGGTAATTTTTCGTATTCTGATTTAGAGCGGAATGTTTTTATCTCATATTCTATCACGGGTGTTACATTTTTCTAAGTGTTATTATTAAACACTTACCTTACTAAGCAGTCTCGCATATGCGGATGATTTAGTTGTAATGGCCGATTCGATTGAAAGGTTGCAAACTAATATTTCAGAGCTCGATCGGAGGTGCAAGGATTATGATATGAAGATCAGCATCTCCAAAACGAAAGTAATGTTTGTGGGAAAGAGATTACCACTGATTGAGGGCCAAATAGAAGGAAAAAAGAACAGGTAGACAGTTTGAAGTACCTGAGATGTATTTTCTCACAGGATGGCAACATAGCGAAAGAACTGGAATCGAGGTGCAGCAAAGCTAATGCAGTGAGTGCTCAGCTAAGATCTACTCTCTTCTGCAAGAAGGAAGTAAGTACCAAGACTAAGTTAGCAGTGCACCGCTCTATCTTTCGACCAACTTTGTTGTATGGGAGTGAAAGTTGGGTGGATACAGGCTACCTTATTCATAAGGTAGAGGTTACAGATATGAAAGTAGCAATAATGATTGCAGGTACTAATAGATGGGAACCATTGGCAGGAGGGTGTCCATAATGAGGAAATCAAAGAAAAACTGGGAATGAACACCATAGATGAAGCAGTTAGAGCGAACAGACTGAGATGGAGGGGTCATATTACACGCATGGGAGAAGCAAGGAAGCAGCGGAGGGTAAGAGTAGCCGAGGTAGACCAAGAAGAAAGTACTTAGATTCGGTGCAGAATGATTTTGAAGTAAAAGGCATAACATTACATGAGGCATCAATGCCGGCCGCGGTGGCCGATGGGACTGAGGCGCTCCATTCACGGTCTGCACGGCCACTACGGTCGGGGGTTCGAATCCCCCCTAGGGCATGGATATTTGTGCCGTCCTTAGTATTAGCTAGTTCATAAACAGTAGTTTGTAAGTTTAGGGACTGATGAACCCGTAGTTTTCAGTCCAATAGACTCTACAAACATTTGAACATTTGAGGCATCAATGTTAGCATTGAATAGGGAATCATGGAAGAATTTTATTAAAGGCACTATACTCTAGATTGGACGCTGAAAGGCATAATCGGTCTCTGATGATGATGATGATATTAAACTGTCAAGAGCATCTCTGAGTTTTTCACGGTCTCTCCCTCTCGTAGCAGCGTTGTTGGAAACACATAGTGCTACCGTGTGAAATCATGGTACGTACCTTCCCCGACGAGCTGCATCTTATGCCTCCGCGTGCAACAGCTTGTCGGCTGCTGGACTTCATTTAGAATATCTTGGCAGAGCGCAGACCCTGCAAGAGAAATGAGCAGCTTCAGTTAATTGATCCACAAGCCACTGTGCGCCTGACAGTGCCCTTTCCGTGGGGCTGTGCCCCGCTTGCGCGAGTTCGGCGTTGTTAACTGTAATTGTTATGGTCTTCAGTCCGGAGACTGGCTTGACGCAGCCCTCCACCTTACTCTATGTTCAAATGTTTGTTAAGCTTAAGGGACTTAACTACGGGGTCATCAGTCCCTAAACTTACAAACTACTTATGAACTACCTACAACTAAGGACGGCACAAATATCCATGCCCGAGGGGGGATTCGAACCCCCGACCGTAGTGACCGTGCAGACCGTGACTGAAGCGCCTCAGTCCCCTCGGCCACCGCGGCCGGCACCTTACTCTATACTGAGCAAGCCTTTTCATCTCCTCATAAGAACGGCAACCCACATCCACTTGTATCTGCTTACTATACGCGTCTCTTGGTCTCCCTCTGCGGTTTTTACCCCACAAACTTACCTCCAATGATAAATTTACGATTCCTCAATGTCTAAGAATGTGTCCTACCAAGCGATCCCTTCTTTTAGTCAGGGTATGCGAAAAATTGCTTTTCTCGCCAATTCTGTTCAGTACCTCTTCATTAGTTATGCGGTCTACCCACCTAATCTTCAGCATTCTTCTGTAGCACCACATTTCAAAGGCCTCTATTCTCTTCTTGTCCGCACTGCTTATCGTCCATGTTTCACTCCCGTACAAGGCAACACTCCACACAAATGCCTTCAGAAAAGACTTCCTTACACTTAAATTAATATTCGATGTTAGCAAATTTCTCTTTTTCAAAAATGCTTTTCTTCCCATTGCCATTCTGCATTTTATATACTCTGTACTGCGACCATCACATGTTATTTTACTACCCAAGTAACAAAACTCACCTACCACCTTCATTGTTTCGTTACCTAATCTAATACCTTCAGCATCGCCTGATTTTCTAAGACCGCATTCCATTATTTTTGCTTTGCTCCTGTTAATGTTCATTTTATACGCTCTCTTCAACACACTGTCCATTCCATTCAACTGCTCTTCCAGGTCCTTTGCTGTCTCTGACAGAATTACAATGTCATCAGCAAAACGCAACGTTTTTATTTCTTCCCCCTGTACTTTAATCCCTATTCCAAATTTTTCCTTGCTTTCCTTCACTGCCTGCTCGATGTACAAATTGAATAACATCGGAGAAAGGCTACAATCCTGTCTTACTCCATTCCCAACTGATGCTTCCCTTTCATGCCCTTTGAGTCTAATAACTGCGGTCTGGCTTTTGTACAAGTTGTACATAACTCTCTTTCCCTATATTTTACCCCTGCTGGCTTTAGAATTTGAAAGAGTGTATTCCAGTCAACATTGTCAAATGCTTTCCCCAGATCTACAAAAGCTAAAAATGTAGGTTTGCCTTTTCTTAATCTATCTTCTAAGATAAGACGTAAAGTGAGTATTGCCTCCCGGGTTCCTACGTTCCTCCTGAATCCAAACTGATCTTCCCCGAGGTCAGCTTCTACCAGCTTTTCCATTCTCCTGTAGATAATGCGTGAAAAATTTTACAATCACGACCTTTCAAACTGATGGTTCTGTAATTTTCACACCTGTCTGCGCCTGATTTCTTTGGAATGGGGATTATTACATTTTTCTTAAAGTCTGAGGGTATTTCGCCTGTCGCATATATCCTACACACCAGTTCAAATAGTCTTGTCGTGGCTGGCACTCTCAGAGACTTTAGTAGCTCTGAGGGTATGTCATCTACTCCTGGGGCCTTGTTCCGACCTAGGTCTTTCAAGGCTCTGTCAAATTCATCTCTCAGTATAGTGTCTCCTATTTCATCTTGATCTACCCTTCCTACAACATCGTCTCTAAGTTCGTTTCATTTTTAGAGCTGCTCTATGTACTCTTTCCACCTTTCAGCTTTCCCTTCTCTGCTGAGAACTGGTTTCCCATCTGGGTTATTGATATTCGTAGAATTGCTTTTCTTGTCCCCAAATGTCTCTTTTATTTTCCTGTAGGCGGTATCTACTTTTCCCCTTCTTATACTTTCTTCTACAAATTTGCATTTGGCTTCTAGCGACTCCTGCTTAGCCATTTTGCACTTCCTATCAATCTCATTTTTTAGTCGCCTGTACTCCATTTTGCCTGTTTCATTTACTGCATTTTTATATTTTCTCCTTTCATCAATTAAATTTAGTATTTCCTGTGATATCCAAGGATTTTTTGTAGGTCTTGCCTTTCTACCTATTTTGTCCTCTACTGCCTTCACTATTTCATATCTCAATGCTACCCATTCCTCTTCTACTGTTTTATTTCCCCCTGTTTCTGTCAATTGTTGCCTAAATCTCCCTCTGAAATTCTCCAGAACCTAACTTTCCTTCACTTTATCTAAGTCCCATCTCCTTATTTTCCTATCTTTCTGCAGTTTTTTTCAGTTTCAGGCTACACTTTATGGCTAACAAGTTATGGTCAGAGTCTATATCTGCCCCTGAGTATGTCTTAGAGTTTATAACCTGGTTCCGGAATCTATGTTGTTAACTACGGGTTTGATATGGTTAATTTAAAGCGTGGGCTGTGCCCTTCCTGTCGTCACCCCGTTACCCCAACCCACCCCTCGAGAGGAAATATGAGAACGCCAACTGTCTGCTTGTAGTGTTATACACATGAAAATGTGTGATCATATGACAGTTTCTCTAAATGTTTGCTACTCGTGTAACTGAGGCGAAACTTGAATACCACTCCGGTGTTTACTTGTGGAATGTGGGAAACCGCCTAAAAGCCATATCCATGCTGGGCTGGGAACCATGGTGTTAACAGCCGCACGGATCTAGCTCGGCATTCCTCCCTGTACTGCAGAGCTGTACCTTAAAACGCGCGGCTAACTGATGGGTGAACATCTTACAATGTGACCACCGTAAATTTTAAACAAACTGAAGGCTGAAACAAGAAAAGAGATTTAATTCCACTCTTCATTCTTAATGTTTATCACTGCTTCCCAGTTTTGCAGATTTATAGGCTTCTCCGAGTGCCAGGTTACTCAAAAAGGAAATGAAGCACCTCGAGGCTAGCAACGCTCTGAGCCGAGTGATGGAGTGCATAGCACATTGGCATTGTCTTCGGGAACGCTAGGCACAAATTAATGTTCTACAATGAAGATTAAAGTTTTCCAAAGATTACCCAAAAGTCATTTAATGCAAAAGGCGATCCGCGACGGAGCGGCCGAGCGCATTGAGGCGCTATGCTACGATGCGCGAGGCCGTTCCTCGTCGGGGGTTGTGCCTTCTTTAGTTAAGCTAGTTTATAAGTAGTTTGTAAGTTTAGGGACTGATTATCCCATAGTTTAGTCTCATAAGCTCTACAAAAATTTGAATTTTTTTTTTTTTTTTTTTTTTTTTTTTTTTTTTTTTTTTTTTTTTTTTTTTTTTTTTTTTTTTTTGCAAAAGGCGAGATAACGCTACAATACATAATATCAGGCATCCCCGTGATCGCTTTGGAGTACTGCAGATTGTGTCGAACTCGTACCAGGCTGTCAAGTGATCCGCCATCGATTGCGTAAACATGGCAACGACGGGGTCGGCGTGGAGGCATGGTCGACTGGTGCTTGAACAAGAGCGAGGCCACACGGTGAAGGAAGTCACTCACTTGTTGATGTGTCATCGACACAAAGAATGAAATACCACTCAAACCATGTTACATGGCAACGTGAAGAATGGTAATAAAAATATACTAATAACTGGGGATCGTAGACTAGTATAACGCCTTGTCAGTTGGATTGAAATCCTGCAGATACTGCCCTCAGAGTAGCACATTCCCTGAAGTAACAGAAGTCACGAGATAGCTCCTAATATCGTGTCGGGCCTTCTTTTGTCTAGTGAAGCGCAGCAACTATGCGTGGCATGAATTCAACAAGTCGCTGGACTTCCTCTGCAGGAATATTGAGCTATACTGTCCTTTAGCCGTTCATAACTGCGAATGTATTGCCGATGCAGGATTTTGTTCCCGATCTGACGTTCTAATGATGTCACATGTACGATAGGATTCATCCACGGCGATCTGGGTGGCCAAATAATTCGCTGAAACAGTCCAGTTCTTCAAACCAATCACGAACAACAGTGGCCCGTAAACAAAGCGCATTGTCATCTATAAAAATTTCATTTTCGTTTGGAAACATGAAATTCATGAATTGCTGCAGATTGTTTCCAAGTAACCGGATATAACCGTGAATGATCGGCTCATTTGAACAAGGGGGCCTAGTCCACTCCATGTAAAACCTGCCCACGTCATTATTGTTGATAACCTGGCTCCATGACTACGTGGGGTCTCCGCCACAGTCTAAACCTAACATCATCCCTTACCAACTTAAATCGGGAGTCATCTGATCAAGTTACGATTATCCAATTCTCTATGGTCTAATCGATACATCACGAACCCAAGACAGGCGCTGAATTCGATGTTGTTATGTAAGTCGGTCGTCTTCTGCTATACGCCATTAACGCCAAATTGTGACGCACTGTCCAAACAGATAGTCCCACTTTTTTTTACGCAGAGTTGCTTGTCTTTTACCACTGAGAAGTCAAACAAACGCTGCTGTTCTCGTTGATTAAGTGCGGACAGTCGGCCACTGCGTTTTCGGCACTCTCTTGACATTGGTTCTCGGGATGTTCAATCCCTAACAATTTCCGAAGTAGAATGTCCCGTGTGTCTAGGTCCAACTACCATTCCGCCTTCCCGTCTGGAGCCAACATCACCTAGAAGACAAGGCCTTACAAATGGCCGTATCTACGTCACACCGAGAGGCGGCGAATGCAATCTGACTGGCCGGCCTCTACGCAGCGGTGGGCGTGCCCAAGCGGCCAGCCAGTCAACTGGCAGCCGCCGCCTCTTGGTGTGACGTAGGCACGGCCAGTTGTGAGGCCTTGTCTTCTAGGCGGTGTTGCGTGAGCCTATACTCACATGAATCACCAGAGTGCAAATGATAGGTCTGCTAATGCAACTCCCTCTTACAGCTTGTGTATGCGACACTAACGCCGTCCCTGTCGGTATATATCGAACATCGTTATGCCCGTATGTTCATCACCTCAGTGTAATTGTACACGTTTCCTGTCGGCCGAACAACACGGAAAATGGATAGCAGCTGACTGTTGTGTAGTATTGTCCAACGAGTCGTTGGTTTTCATTTTTTGGTTGGTACAATGCGTCAAGTACATTGAAGGCAGAGCTTAACCTGTAGTGAGTGGAAGACGTAGTTGCCGCGGCGGAGTAGCCGAGCGGTCTAAGGCGCCTAGCTGCGGAGGTTCGAGTCCTCCCTGGGGCGTGTGTGTGTGTGTGTGTGTGTGTGTGTGTGTTTGTCCTTAGGTTACTTTACCTTAGGTTAAATAGTTTGATGACCACGCAGTTTGGTCCGAGAGATTCACAAACTTCCGGTTTTTTATGAAGGCGTAGTTATGCGATGTTTTAGGGTTTTTTCCATGACGTTTGAATACTCTTTCACTATCGAGACAGTGAACGAGGATGTCTATTTCATATTTCAATGTTCTCGGTTAGAAAGTTCAATGTTCTCGGTTAGAAAGTTTATCTGTTTCTTCTAAATCTTTTGTATTCAGTGGATACTGCTGTGTCCCAAGTTGGAAGCAGCTGTGGTCACAGGGCTGCACGCACCCCATCGTTTGTAGGTTGATTGGTTTGGGGGGGTTTTAGGGGGACTAGACTACTATGGTCATCAGTTCCCCCATCGTTTGTAAACTGATCTGCTAATAAGATTTTAATTCTATAGGAAATGTCTGGTCCTATTTGGGACAGCGTAGCAAACGATCCCGATATTCGGCAATTCTACATCTACATCTACGTGGGATACTCTGCAAATCACATTTAAGTGCCTGGCAGAGGGTTCATCGAACCACCGTTATACTATTTATCTCCCATTCCATTCTCGAATAGCGCGCGGGAAGAAAGAACACCTGAATCTCTCCGTTCGAGCTCTGATTTCACGTATTTTATTCTGATGATCATTTCTACCTATGTACGCGGGAGTCAACAATATATTTTCGCATTCGGAGTAGAATGTTGGCGATTGGAGTTTCGTAAGTAGCCCAAACCGCAGCGATAAAGAGCCGTTGTTGTAATCGTTCCCATCCCAGATCCTGTATCATTTCCGTGACGCTGTCTCCCCTGTATCGTGAAACGTGAACTAATCAATAATTGAATTCATTGACTGTTCCGTCGGTTCTTGACATAATATTTTATTCATTTTGGATGAAGAACACGAGATAAATATGTAAGGTTCTACAAATTTATTGTTTTCACTAACCGGTTTTCGGGTGTTACGCCATCATCAAGGAAACATTACAGAAATATAGCGATGCAGCTGGGAGTTTACATTCTTCAATCCGATGTATATACAATACATGTACATAAATTTTCAAAGAACACTATTATGACAATTAATATTGATAAAATATTACAAGATATAAATTACAACATTTTTCCTAACAAAATAAACTGAACAATAGAAATTTCCTTAAAGTTGAACAGGTCAAACATTTGGAATATAGAAGGATGAGAATAAACTAAATGAAACATCTGTGAATATATAGGTGAAATTTTTAAATGGTTACATTATAGTTACTGGCTTAAATGTACAATATTACTGCTAAAATAATAAATTACAATTGGTATCTGGTAAGTAACTAAACTTCTGTGATCACAGAAAGTAAGTAGACTATAGACTTGGGTGTAGCTGAAGAGGGGTGGATTGTTTTTGTGGCCTGGTTAGTTTCTGCAGACAGAAGTGGTAAGAAATGAAATTGGGTCTGATCATTTAGTACAATGTCTGAGGAAGTTGACATATGTTTATTAATTTCCAATATCTCAAAGCAGTTCAGTTTCTTTCCTTTCTGGGTATGATGCAGAACTTCATGTGTTACCTTGTAGCTGTAGCCTTCTTTTATTAGGTGGTCTGCAAATGTTGAGTTTTCCTTCCTAAATTTCCAACTAATCTGGTGTTCTTTCAATCTGATACATACTGCTCTGCCTGACTGACCAAGTCAGCTACAATTGCAAGTAATTTGGTATCTCCACTCTTTTCCGAGGCTGGAATGTTGTCTTTACCATTGGGAAGAAAGTGAACAATGGTATTGTGTACATAAAAGGATGTTCTGAAAGTTCTGGATTTCTTGGAAAACAACCCACTCTCTTCCAAGGTTGGATACTGGTTTAGGTATGTTGATGATGTGCTGTGCTTGTAGACTGGTACTACCAGGCAGCTTCAAACATTCCTTAAACAGTTAAATTATGCTCACAAATGTATCAATTTCACCATGGAGTTTGGGGGTAATTCAGTAAACTTCTTAGACCTTACGATAGATATCAGTAATCATTTCCACACAGTCAAGATTTATAGGAAACGTTCAGGCAGACCTGCCTGCCACTTCACAACATCCATTTAGCCACAAACATGCTGCATTTCACTCTATGATCCATTGTTTATTATCACTCCTCATGGGTAAAGAAAACTTCCAAATTGAATTAAAAACTATAAGAAAAATAGCAACAAACAATGGCTACCCTCCTACCTTGATAGATTCCATAATGCACAAGAAACATAAAAAAATGTCACTTGTGTTATTTTCCCTGTTGTTAAAAATCAGCACCCCAAGACCCTATTAAATGGTGCACAAGCCCATATTTAGGAAACGTGTCTCTGCATGTGGCCAGACAACTTAAATCCAGAAATTTCAGAACATCATTTTATGTACACAACACCATTGGTCACTTTCTCCCACTTGTACTAAATGACCAGACACAATTTCCTTTCTCGCCACTTCTGTCTGCAGAATCTAACCAGGCCACATTAACTACCCACTCCTATTCAGCCACAGATCCATAGCCTAATTACTTTCTGTGATCTCAGAAGTTCAGCTACTTGCCAGATACCAATTGTGATTTATTATTTTGGCTGTAATATTGGACATTTAAGCCAGTAACTATAGTTTAACCATTTAAAAATTTTACTTATATATTCTCAGATGTTTCATTCAGTTTATTCTCACCCTTCTATGTTCCAAATGTTTGACCTATTAAAATTAAAAATCATTTGTTCAGCCGATTTCTATTGCCATACTAGTATTCTTTGAAAATTAATAAACACGCATTATCTACACAGCAACTTAAGATCTTTGAATGTAAACTCCCAGCTGCATTGCTATATCTCTTTAACGTTTACCTGATGATGGCGTAACCGCCGAAAATCGGTTAGTGAAAACAATAAATTTGCAGAACATTACACATTTATCTCGTGTGTTTCAGTCAGAATAATTAATCAATAATTATTGGATTCAGACTGATGAAACTTGTGCACTACAAAGTCTAAAGGTGGCGTTACACCAAATTATCTTGACTAATTGTTTCCGGTGTACTTCATTCCTCTGAAGCAACTATAACGGTTTTCCTTTCTCATCCGTCAGCCTATCGACGTTGACAGGGCATTAAACTTTTATCTTCAGTCGAGCATCAACTGACTAAAATATTGAATCAGACAGCGATTCTTTCTCCCTGTGAAGATAGTGGTAAAGGGTTCCATAAATACCGTTTATGTGATTGTTCTTGTAGGACATTTTCTGTTTTGTTTTATTGCTGTTGTAAGCAGAATGCATAGATTTTAATCCAAGCCCGTCTATACGCTATTGCGCAGTACTTATAATACTACAATGCAAACACCGATTGCGCGGCGGAGCTGCCGAGCGCATTGAGGCGCTATGCTACGTTGCGCGGGGTCGTTCCCTGTCGGTGGTTCGAATCCCCCTCGGGCGTGGATGTTTGTGTCGTATTTGGTATAACGATGGTGTTGAACTGCAACCTCGTATGTCACTTTGTTCATGTAAGAACATCGTTGACAATTTTTGTTTAATTTATGGTTTGAAAATTATTTTCCATTATGTTTTCATGGAATATATTATTGCCGCGGTGGAGTACCCGAGCGGTCTAAAGCGTCTCGCTGTGGAGCGCGCGGCTGCTCGTCGTGGAGGTTCGAGTCCTCCCTGGGGCATGGGTGTGTGTGTTTGTCCGTAGGTTAGTTTACGTAGGATTAAGTAGTTTGTAAGCTACGGACTGATGACCACGCAGTTTGGTCCGATAGATTTACAATTTTAACATTTTTGAATATATTATTAATGAAATAATTAATAATGATAACAATTGTTTTTATTTATTTACTATCGTGATAACTGTAAAATAATAATGATTATTTCACTCTTCTGTAAAACTTAATTTTATTGACATACCACGTTGCTGTTCACCAACATCGATAAGCTGTTTGTAAGTTTAGGGACTGATGACCCCTTTGTTAAGTCCCTTAAGCTTAATAAACATTTGATTATTTGAACAAACTCCGATTTCCGATGTCGTGAACTTTAGCGTAATAATGGACGAATTTAAAAATTTCAAATGCTATTGTAATCTACTCATAAAAGGTAAAATCTCAAGGTTAACACGACAACGCAAGAAACAGTGTGTAACGGCCGTCAAATATTCCAGTGTTGGTTGTCCGTTACTTGAATATGGTAACACTTAGTGACTGCCAACAAACTTACAAACTTTACGATTCTAGAGTCAGAAGTCGTAATACATAGTTTTATTTCAAAACCTCTGCATGAACTAGGAAACATGTATATTCTACGGCGAGGTTGAATCTAAGTCAATGTTTTAAATTGAAACAGGATCATGTGAATTATCAAATGACATCAGTATTATCTGACAACATCGTTTCTGTAAATATATTCGACGCATCAGTTACGGTTCTAAAATTACAACAATGTTCAAATCAAATGTTCAAATGTTTGTTAAGCTTATGGGACTTAACTACGGGGTCATCAGTCCCTAAACTTACAAAAAATGTTCAAATGTTTGTTAAGCTTATGGGACTTAAATACGGGGTCATCAGTCCCTAAACTTACAAACTACTTATGAACTACTTACGAACTAGGACGGCACCAATATCCATGCCCGTGGGGGGATTCGAACCCCCGACCGTAGTGGCCGTGCAGACCATGAATGGAGCGCCTCAGTCCCCTCGGCCACCGAGGCCGGCCCTAAACTTACAAACTACTTATCAACTAGCTTATCCTAAGGACGGCACAAATATCCATGCCCGAGGGGGGGATTCGAACCCCCGACCGTAGTGGCCGTGCAGACCGTGACTGGAGCGCCTCAGTCCCCTCGGCCACCGCGGCCGGTACAACAATGTTCCTCTTTTGTACAAGGTATCTTGTTCAGTGATAGGCAAACATTTTGTCAGTGGTGAAGTCAACCGTCACAACCACAGGTATTGAAGTGACCAGAATACAGACTGGATGGAACCTTTAAACGTAGTTGGTGACGTAAAGGTTATGGGGCAGATGTTCGTCATTAGTTACTTTTTAACTTCTTTCTCTAATCGCAACACACTTTGCAGACGTGTCAAAAGCTGTCTTTTGTTTACACTGGCGTGCAGTAAAACTCAGCATCAGGCGTGACGTTTTACTTTATTACCTCTTTACTGCTAATGCTATTCCAAACGCATTTTGCGTACATTATATCTACGTATATAAATGAATGTACCTGGAAAACTAAATCACTGTACAGTAAACAAGTGAAGTTATAAGACGTCATAAATAATTAGATGCGTTAAAGACGTGATTTTGCTTAACATGGAGCCCAAATTACCCATCCCATAATCATCTAGTGTTGCATAATGAGAGCACCTAGCGACTTCCAACAAACTTTAAGCATAATTTCAATTTTCTAAACCATATTTCACTTTCTCACTTACATCTCAGTCTAACATATACAGTCACGACACACCCACTGATCTTTGTTATACATTGAGACAGCAGCGCTCCAAGCGACCGACAAGCTACATTTATGAATACCATATTGGATGAGTACAAACTATATATTGATTAATTCCAGTCGGCCGCGGTGGCCGAGGGGACTGAGGCGCGTCAGTCACGGTGTGCACGGCCACTACGGTCGGGGTTCGAATCCCTCCTCGGGCATGGACATTTGTGCTGTCCTTAGTATTAGCTAGCTCGTAAGTAGTTTGTAAGTTTAGACCTGATGACCCCGCAGTTAAGTCCCATAAGCTTAACGAACTTTTGAACATTGAATTAATTTCTGATAATAAAAGACAGTCGTGGTTGCAACCTTTCATTACCAAACAATTTTATGTTGCTGTACCAGCCGGCCCATAATGGAGTGGAGAGCATTTTATGAATTAATTTCGTCATATTTTAAGGTACGATCTAAAGTAATTAGTACCAAATGTTGCCAATATCGCTATTTTATTGTCTGAATGACTAGTTTCGGTAATACACAGTTACCTTCATCGGGTTATCTGTTTCAGGCACAAACATTTTTCACAATTAGCGAAAGCACTTGCATATTTTTCACATCAAGAGGGACCACAAGAAGTTCGTAATAGGCTGCCATATTTATGCGGCTAGTGGTGCTTGTATGCATAGTTCCCAGTTCTTCACAATCACAACCATAACTGATAGCGGTATGTTTAGTTGTGACACATGGGCTAATTCGCCACCAGGTAGCGAATTTTAGAAGAGTTCTTGATGTGGATCCTCGCTTAGTTGGGAGTGATGTTGTGCCGTAGGTAGTCTTTGTTGAATTTGATGTGACACAAAGACCTGGTTACCTTCTTCTATAAACTTAATAATTCATAAGTATCCCTTAGTGCCTGGCGTGTGCGCGTATTACTGAAACTAGTCAGCCTTGGTGGAGTGGCCGAGCGGTCTAAAGCGTCTCGCTGCGGAGCGCGCGGTTAGTCGCCGTGGAGGTTCGAGTCCTCCCTGGGGCATGGGTGTGTGTGTTTGTCCGTAGGTTAGTTTACCTATGTTTAAGTAGTTTGTAAGCTACGGACTGATGACAAAGAAGTTTGATCCGATAGATTTACAAACATTTGAACATTTTGAAAGTAGTCATCCAGACAATAAAATAGCGTTCTTGGCAATTCAGAAATTTAAACATGGCTGCACACAGCAACGGTAGTTACTGTCAATAAAGGGTACGAGCATCACATGATAGATAACATTCTCAGTAAGAAAGCATCCCCGAAATGTTCTACTTCAGGCAATGGTCCTTTTTCTTGCAGTAATAAAGATTCTAAATTCATTTCCATTCCACTCTCAGGCAACATTTCCCATAGGATCAGACTCTGTCTAATAAAGATTTTAAAATGCAATGCCTCATTTCCTACAGATAACAGTTTGAAGAGGCACCTTCAACATACTGTCGGAAACACTGGAGATAAGTTATCTAATTCTGGCGTTTATAAATTAATCTGTAATAACTGTCCCTGTTATTATGTTGGCCAAACAGGCAGGGCAGCGAAGGTAAGATATAGAGAACATCGATTGGGAAAGAATGGAGAAAATATACGCAACGCCACATTCGCTGAACACCTTTTTATTGCTGACTATACGCCGAAAAAGCTAGAAGACAGTTTGGTTTTACGTAGAGAAGACAAGGGGCGAAAGCTCGATCTTTGGGAGGAGTTGTAGATTTTTAAACATTTACAATCTAGCGATGGTTACATATTACATGATCAGCTCCACATCGCGTGCAGACAGTTTTTTGAAGACTTTAAACCAATATTGTCAAAAAATTTTAACTGTCAGCGGTAGCCTCTGCGGTGTCATTTTCTCAAAATTCTATTTTATTTCATTTTAAGCTTCCGTGGGTTTCCCATTTTATAACCTGTACTAACATGTATTGCCTAGTGACGCTGTATCGTCACTAGGCGGATGCGCCACTTGACATGTTTACCTGGCGTCCGCGTCTTGCCCACACTGTCGGTCGGCGGTAAGCACGCCACGCAATCTTCAAAAAAATGTTCAAATGTTTGTGTAGCTTATGGGACTTAACTACGGGGTCATCAGTCCCTAAACTTACAAACTACTTATGAACTAGCTAATCCTAAGGACGGCACAAATATCCATGCCCGAGGGGGGGGGGATTCGAAGCCCCGACCTTAGTGGCCGTGCAGACCGTGACTGGAGCGCCTCACTCCCCTCGGCCACCGGGGCCGGCCACACAATCTGCTATGTTACAAGCATATTTTAACATTTTACATGTTTGACGTGCCTTTGGTTTAAAGAGCTACTTTATGTGTACACAGATTGTCGTATGTAAATTTTCCACAGTAATAAATTAATGTAAGTACTTGTTTCCTGTAGACTAAAAAAAAGTATTTTTGTAATTTTATAGGTAAACATTTTAATATGGTTTTTACGTAGCTTGTTAACTTTGTTATTCAGTATAGGTCTATGTATCTTCTGAAGATGATTTATATCAACCGAAACAACGACGAAGTTTATTAAACTTTAATTTTCAACTGGTTGGCTGTTACTTCTACTGCTGTTCTTGACAACATTTGGTACTAACAAATTATATAGATTATATTGATTATAACACAGTTTTTACATTATGGAACGTATGTAGTATCATAAAAAGAGATAATAATTTGTCATTCTAGGTTAACTAAGATCCCTGACAAGGTACGAAACTGTACACTACTGAACAATTTATTTACACTTACCTTGTAATCTACAGGCTTTTATTGAATAATTTCATTTTCTATTAAAAATAAAGAAAGGGCAGTAGACACCAGAAGTCCTGCCCTTTGGCAGAAAGTTGTCGCTTTTCTGCTCAGGAATGATAAGATTTCTTCACTACAATTCCAGTAAAATCGGTGACGGTGGAACGTACGAAGCGTGTATAGAATGCAATAATTAAAGTGTTTAACGTGCCAAATCTACCACCGCAACTGTAGCTGATGCAAAAAATTAACAGGCGTGGCAATAAAATGTCAAAAGCTATCAAAAATTTTTATAACAAAGAAGAAACCAATTCCAAAATTGTTGCTATTGCTGAACCACAAACGGCAAGAATATGTGTATATAAGAAAGACGAATGAAATGTAAAAATGTGAGAATCATTAGACTCCATACGAAATAGATACGCGTAAAAAAACTGCTTGTCATAGTTGGAAGAGACCATAATAGAAATTTATGTTTATATTCTACTTACTTTCATCGAAATAAACTGCAAATATATATTGGTAAGTATTTGTTCATGATAAAGTTGTTTTTTATACCTCTGAATCAATGACATTCGGCTGCTTTAGCATTAATGTCCCGATTACATATATATGCTGATATTTTTTTACTTATGCTTGTAACGAAAATATTATAGTAACTCTTTCGTTAATTACGTACAAACAAAAGTATAAACTAACATCATTCCTTCGGCGGCTTACCCACCGCTAAGAGCGCTAATGTCGTTTCAACTGTCAGTTGGTAACAACTTCCACAGCGGTGAGTGTCGCGCCTATAAATGTTAGACTGTGCTTACATTCTAGTCATTAACAATATTGGTATTATAGCACTATTATGATTGATGCATTGCATTTGGAAGACTATGGGAGCAAGCCGCACTACTCTTCTTTTGAGTAGTCCTCCCAGACTACGTGTCCGCCCTCGACTGGGGCTTAATACTGATAGTAGATTACCGAAGACAGTGCAGTATATTTTGTCTCTGCAAAGAATGTGGACAGTGATAACAATTTTCCACGTGGCTCGTACTCTTAACTTTCCCGTGACCTTTCAATTAAGAAGCGAAACTACCTAAGCCAATTGTGAAGCGGTAACGATCGGTATGCCGTCTTTGTGAAAGGAAGGAGCGCAGCGGTTTTTTGAGACAAAGCGGGACGCCCTTGGCATGCGTGGCGTGGCGCTGATGCAACAGCGGCGCGCTGCGCTCCGCTCGCCTTGGACCTCCTCCCAGGGCCCCTCCAAATTCTTTCTTGTCCACGCATTGTTTTTGCGGCCAGGCGGCGTGCGCCGCAGGACGCGACAGTTTGCTCCGTGTAATCAAGCTGCGGCCGGAATGCAGAAGTGGGGACGCTCTAAAGTTATATTGACACAGTAAATAACCGTGGACACTGATGAAATACTTAGTACATATTGCTGCCACTGAAAGATCATATATATGAGAGTTGGAAAATAAATAGTCGCAACACTGCTGTCGAGACACTATGCAATCAAATCTATTATTGTCACTGCTAGCATAAGTTACTGACATACCTACCTTACATCCGAGCAACTTGACTCGTCCGTCCCACGTCACCGGTGTGCGCAGAGTAGAGGGAAACACACTCAATTGTGAGCGAGTGGTCTAACGTAACGGTTTCACTATGTTTTCGAAACAGAAACAGCGGAGTTGGATAAAGATTGAATGTGCCAGAGGTCGTACAGTAAAACAGTGTCATCAAGGTCTTCAAGAGGCGGCAACAGTTTCTGCACAACCCTCCCATCATTTTACCGACAATGCTGAGCGCATACAGCGCAAGCTGTGGCTGCTCTGTTCGGTCGAACAGAACAGCCTCTGCTAACAGTATACTACGCCTTCCAGATCGCTGACAACGGGTTCTACAAATCTCTGCTAACTACTTTGAAGTACAATAACAGGTACAAACATTAGCGCTTTTGTATTAGTTGCGACTATTTTAAGTTCTAGCCCTCATTTATACTTGCGTTATCATGATTCTCTTACGTCGTTTGTAAGAAATGGCGGGGTTTAGAGGTGTACAGATGGCGTGGGAGTTTCTTGCGCATCTCGCTCCCCCTATGTCATTTCCAGTTATATAGCAAGTCTTCTTGAGACATGGTTGTACAAGTGCCCGCCTCCATAGCTCAGCGGTAGCGTCGCTGACTACCACGCAGGAGGTCCGGATTCGATTCCCGGCAGGGGACTGGGTGTTGTGTGTTGTCCTAATCATCATCATCTCATCATTGGCACGTAAGTCGCCCACGCGGCGTCAAATAAAAAGACTTACATTAAGGCGGCCGAACAATCCCGCAAGAGATCTTCTGGCCACGAAAGTCATACGCTCATTTCATTTCATGGTTGTACAAGTGATTTGTGTAACATGCAACGTCGTCGTAATCTGGCGCTTTCGAACGGGCTATCGTGGTGCCGTACATCAACCTTCGATGACCGTTACCAGCGTTATCTGTGACGCATCATCAGTACTAACAGAAGGGCAACAATACAACAAATCACGGCGGAATTCAACACGCCTCCCAGTGGGCATTTAATAGGAGCATAGTTTCCACGCCCATCACACACTGGTATCACTGTTAACAGAACGTCATTGGACACAATGTCTTGCATTTGTCGTCAGTCATCAGGAATTGACACTGGAACACTTGTGGGCGGGGCGTGATGTGGTCGTAAGAAGAGCGATTTCAAATACACCATTTCGATGGAAGGCATCGTATATGGTGCAGACTACCTGAACCGTTGTATCCTACCAAATTATGTGGTGGAAAGTAAACGAAATATCATTTCAACGACTATACGATCATCGCGTTCGCAAATCAGTTTATGAGTCACTTTTTTTACCAAAATTTTGCAGGTGAGTAGTGAAAATTGTCTAATATGAAGGAAAGAGGGTAAGTTAGCGTTAACGTTCAGTCGTCGATGAGGTCACTAGTAATGGAGTAGAAGATAGGCTTGGGGAACGTAAAGGGGAAAAATTGTTTATTGTGTTTTTCAAAGGAAAAGCGATGTAGAGAACCATATAAAACTTAAGTCTGATGGTCCGCAGCAGATTTTAACACAGGTAACCATGAATGAGGATCTAATAAATCACCACTGTGAGTTCCATTCTACGAAGTTTCGAGTGAAAACTGCCTGCACGAGTTCGATCTAAACAACCTTTTTAGCTCTCTAAGTCTCGTTACCAAGAGTAAGTCTAATAACCTTTATTCCTATCACGTGATGATGGCTCCCTTTGGCGTATGCAGACAACGGTCACTGCTTCTCGTTAAAGCTGTAGAATGCAGCCATCTTAGTGGTGCTCGTATAGTTGAAGTATCTATCAAGAATCTACCATTTTCGTACGTTTTACTTTAGATACGTGACAAGAGTAGACTGACTTGCCAGAGGTCATGGAACAAACACCTAATATGGTGTGAGGCCTCCTCTGACCCTGCCGAGAACAGTGGCGCAGTCCCTGGTACTCCTCTGAACGCAGCTGACACCAAACCGTTTGCAGAGAGGCAGCCAACCAAACCATTTTCAGAGAGGCAGCCAGTGCTTTTTCGTAGGCGCAATATCCATGACACAGAGCCAAAGTTCCACGACGTTCCATGTATGGTCGATCGGGTTCAAATCGGTGGTGTGGGGTGACCACCTCAATCTTTGTACTTCCCCTGCATATACCTTGAACCTTTTTCGGGAGGCATGGGAGCGGTGTAGCCCGTTTATTATCTTGAAACACCGCAGAACCGTCAGAGAGTGGTGTAAGGTCAAATATGTGCGGGGATGGTAAATAAGCAGCTCAATAACCGAGGATCATTCAAAGACTTTTTTAAACAAATTGGGGGCCTATTGTATACCAGAAACATGCACTGCTCAATGATTGCGGAATACTGGTTCGGGATACACTACCCGTTGCTACACAAGATCAACTTTGGCAATATGTGGAGGCAGCACGGATCGCTACACACAACGAGAGAACCTTCCTAATGGAATGCGAGACTTGTAGCAGAAATAGTATTATTATCAACATCTTACTCACTTCATGTGGGACTGTATTTTCAATCGTATGATCTTTCTGCAACGTGTTAAATAAACAATATAAATTTGAACGTGCTATTTATGGTCCTTGGCATTGCATTTAGGGTGGGCAGCGGTATATCCGCATCAACACACATATTTTGTGGACGCAAAAAGTTAAGCAGGTGCGTAACAGTAAGAATGAGTGCGTTTGAGAATACGCACGTGCAGAAGAATAGTAGATAGGCCCATCAACAGAATAAGCAAATGCACAGAAATACCCTGAATTATCTGAGGGACGTACAATACTGGGAAAGCGTTCCGTAATTGTTACTAAAGCACAAACAATTTTTATTAGTCTTTATCGTAATAACAGCATTAATTCTGATATTCAGTTCTATGCGTAACAATTTATTTCATAGCACTTAAAAGTAAAAAGACAAAATAACTATATTGTTGCAGTTTGGTTTAAATGAGAGAGAAGAATTTGAACAAATTAATGCAACTATTATTAGCCTGACTACGTGCCTTTAACAATGTACAAAGCCACCTGCCGGTCTGACTGCGTCCGCCTGATAGCTGGATGGTCAGAGTAGACAGGAGCCATGTGGAAAACCCCAGATGCAATCCCGGTAATGGCGAGGACTTTTCATTATTTAATGAAGGAGCTTCTTGACTGATAATGTTGTTGCGACTACTCGATACGCTTCTTCGGCTAATATGATTGGACAGATATCTCTCTCTGATATTTCGGCCAATATTTAGTAACGATAAATTTGACAGATTTATCTTTTTAAAGCCGCAAACGAAGCCTACGCGATTTTGTCACTAAGCGACTTTTCCGATTGTTAGTGGTTGAAGCCACATATAAAAAATGTTTGTAAATCTATCGAACTGCTTGGTTATTAGTCCGTAGCTTATAAACTACTTAAACTAAGGTAAACTAATCTAAGGACAACACAAACAACCATGCTCGAGGGGGGGGGGGGGGGGACTCGAAACCCTGACGGCAAACGGCCGCGCGTACTGCAGCAAGGCGCCCCAGTGCGCACGGCTAATCCGCCGCGCCTAGCCACAGATAAATCGTTGTATTGCAGCGATATATCATTCATCGCTGGTTGACTGACTGTGCTGACCGATTTGAACGATCTAATCGTAGTTAGTAATGCAACGCCACATTACTGGATAAATGGACAGCGAAATGGCAACCGTTATTTGGGGGTTACTGGAGTAGAGAAGAAAGAGGTCAAGAAATTGTGAAAGCTACACAAGAACATTGTAACATAGTGATCAATTTTAGTCACATGTTGTTGTAAAGACTTGAAAACAAATGAGGCTAAACTTTCAAAAATTACAATCGAATGTTTTGTACCACCTTTTGATTACTGCTGAATATGGTAGTCAAAATGTTATCTAAGAAAGATACTATAATGTGTCTAGCTATTCTGGCAGAAGAGCGCCTCATAAAAATACTTATATTTTTCGCCTGTGGCTTATGTAACAATAGTCTAAGTTTTCAATTTGAATAGCAGAACATTATTTGATACCAAGTTATGTGTGAAGTACTTATGGCAAAATACACGAAGTAAAAACTTGGTGAAACAAATAAATCACGCTTTATTCCCAAACATTTAAGACATTTATTGATTATCAAAACTTATCGAAATTTGTATGTAATATTCTTCATTATTTCGTACATTTTGATTAATATTCTTCTTCGACATTTTCGCTAAATAAGTGCTCACACACGATTTATCGTCGAGCCCCATTTATCTTGAAATTACCTCCAAACACAGTGCACCTAATGTACAGATATTTCGTCCGTAGTCACCTAGTTTTGAAAGAGTAATCTGCTCATAGTTAGCTCAGCAGAGAGAAATCTGTCGCGACGCATCGTTACTGGATATCACCCGATATGTCGTCTGCAAGTATTTAAATACTAACGGAAATATGTATCTGCCGACTTGGATTTTCATCAATGATAAATCGGTCATGTCGGCCGAAAAACCGTGCCATGTATATGCACCTAATCTGGAGTCTGCATAGCCGCCGAGTGAGCGATGTGTTGATCACGTGACCCTCCATACTGTATCCGAGACAGAGGATGACAAGGCGACCGGTACACTTCCCTTGGGGATTTATGGCCTAGACTATCTCGTGCATTGCCTTTGTACATTGTACTCTCATGCTGTAACGTTAATAACGATTACATATGAATATTCTGTTTTTAACCCGAATTAATTTACCCTATGGTAGAATGTTTTTGCATTTTCTATCTTATTTATGTGACCTGGAGGCTATTCTTACCAACTGAAAATGGTCATCGGAATTTGCGATCAAAAATGAATCCTTATGATATTCCATTCTAATAGCGAGCCGATTGTGGATGGCCGTACGGACTAAGGCACCATGTCACGCATTGCGCGGACGCTTCCGAGGAAAGTTCTAGTCATTCCTCGGTCATTGTGTGTGTGTATTTTGTTCTTAGTTTAAGTAGTCTGTAAATTTGGGGATCGATGACAGCAGTATGGTCCCTCAGGAAAAATAATAATAAATATTCTAATGGCGACCTCCAGTCTGTGAGAAAGCTTCGGAGAAAGGAGTCACACATGTTATTGCCAAAGTGCGGTGCAGGCAGTTTCAATTTTGCGTGCAGAAATGAGATGCGAGGAATTATTTACAGTGACAGAAACCATATTTTTTAAAATAATTTAATGTTAAAAAAGGAAAATCTGTAGTTGTTGAAACATCCTTCGTTTTATAGCACTCAGCTATACTAAAACTGCTTTAAGAGCAATAAAATCATAAGAAGCCCTTAATGTCACAAAAGAACTGAGACACGGTTGAATTAGGTCACTCAACTTGTTACATTTATACGGAGAAGTGGCTCTTTGAAAAAAAATAAGCTCTCAGGAATAGGAATGGTATTAATAATGCGCAGACACTTTCGTTTTGTTGAAGAGCAATCCGTACTCTCACAAAATAAGTACGATCTTGATAGTATGACGCTTGCGTCAGGAATGTGACAAATAGCGAGTACCGATGAGATTAATAAAAATCGAATATCTGGTAGTAAATAATGAAACTGGACTTGAAGATATAATTAATAGAGGAGAAGTAGAAAAATTTAAATATCTAAAGAGAAACATTAATTAACAAAAATGGTTTACCTAAGAAAGAAATCAAACACAGAATACTATAAAGGGAAACAGTAATAGGGGGCATGAATTCATTTTCGTGGGATAAGACAATTTTTAACAAATATAATAATCGAGTAAGTAAATGATTGAATATGTCCTATATTATGGAACACAGCTAACGGTTTTTGTTGCTGACCTCGAAAGAAGACTATTCAGAATTTACAAGGAAGAGCCAGAATATCAAGAATCGAGAAATAATGATATCAAGAATCGAGGAATAAACAGTGACTTATAGACTGGTATGGGTTATTTGTTGAGAACGTCAGATCATCGATGCGTAAAGAAAAATTTTGAACGGAACCAACTGACAGACGTAAGCGCGACAGACAACGACGTTCTGGGAATGACAAACTAATGTAGCATTGCGACGTACAAGGATGGTGTCCTGGATACTGAGGCGTTGCAAAACAATCATTTTGACTTTCTTCATATTAACAGAAATTTCTCGTATTTTGTTTGTTCATGTCTTTACTATCGGAACAACGATATTTTTATACTGCAGAACGCATGTCGAACGCGTGCACTTGCAAGTTTCCCCAAAGGTTTGTGATGCTCGTTAATATTAAGTATCCGTGTAGAATGGGATGAAAGTGATACCATGCAGCATAATGTCAACAGTTTATTTTAACGTCTGTCATCGTAATGTTTTCGTGTTCTCTTTTTCAGAAATACGCTGTTGTTACTTGTGTCCCCGTTCATGTTAAGATATTTGTGGGATTCACTTAGTTGCGTGTTAACGAAGTGCTAAATTCCACACATTGTTGGGTTGCCACATGGCACAGTTTAAGTTTAGATCTGCCCCACATTCCGCTTTCTGGCTATACATTCTAGCTCGGGCTAAACTCGACGCGTACTTAATTACCAGCATAAATACAAAGGCTCGTTACGAAGAAGAGACAGATAGGAACTGTCACAGACTGGAACTGTAATCATTGTGGCAGGGTTCATAGTTGCGATCAATTTTACAAATTTTTTTATTGCTTTCAGCTGACATTTTCTATTTATTGAACGATTGTACAGTGTCGGCCTTAAACCATCTTTAGGTACCTGAATTAGAAGAATTACACAGAGGATGCATTAGTATAGTTATGAAGATAAATTTTATGATGATATGTACATCAGGTGAACTTACTTTGAAGAGGTTTCTTTAATTGCGTGTTACTTTGTGTGCGTTTTGCTCATAGTAATATATGTAATTATCTTAAAATAAAATAGAAATGTTTTTCTCGTGGTTTTTAATGAGCGTATTACTTGTGAACAGTAGTTGCAACGCTTTTACGTATGAAAACTATGTATACTAAGGAGATAATAATTATGTGACGGATTCCGTTAATGGACTGGAATTCCTGTTTCTCAAATTTTCAAATCTTTATAAAGTTAAAGGACAAAACTGATGAGGTCATCGGTCCCTAGACTTACGAACTACATAAAGTAGCTTCTGCTAAGCACTCTCTCTCTCTCTCTCTCTCTCTCTCTCTCTCACACACACACACACACACACACACACACACACACACACACATGCTCGAGGGAGGAATGATACTGCTTTACACTGTAACCTGCGAAGAAAAAGTTGAAATGGGACTGAATTACGGTGAAAGGAGGAGAAGCCGAGCGTTTTCCACAGAACATTCGCTTTCGTTCGTTCATTTACAAGGTTGTGAACGACTTTATAACTAGTGGCAACGTATATAGTCAAAAGGAAACAAAACAGACGTGTTACAGGAGAAGCTAATGAAATAGCTGTGCTATAGAAGAAACCACGAACGGCGGCGGTCGAGTTTAAGCGTAGTCTGCGCATATACGTCACGCATTCGTCGACAGCCAATGACTGTCGTAGGCACTGTCATAATTAGAGCAAATGTAACCAAATGTTTGTTAAGCTTATGGGACTTAACTACGGGGTCATCAGTCCCTAAACTTACAAACTACTTATGGACTAAGGACGGCACAAATATCCATGCCCGAGGGGGATTCGAACCCCCGACCGTAGTGGACGTGCAGATCGTGACTGGAGCGCCTCAGTCCCCTCGGCCACCGCGGCCGGCTCAAAATTAGACTTGGCTAGTTAGTGAGTGTATTTTAGTCAATTTCTTGCAAGTTTTCATCGCTTCTGGCATGTAAGAAATTCTATTTAAGCAACCGCCAGACATTATTTGCAGGCTATAAGGTTTATTCAAGCCAAAGCACGTATATATATATATATATATATATATAATATGCGTACTTTAACTGTCGCTTGAAATCGGCAAAAATGTTGTATAGATGAGCGCGACCCGTCATCGTTCGTGGGACCAACTGTAGCAGCTGAGCACGACAACCAACAGATGCGCATTTGCCGATTACACCGCTATTCCGTTATGTCCGTTGGTAGTGTTCTCAAAATACTGCTCGTCAAAAATATCACCACACCACGTAAAACTGCATCAAGAACTTCATAGCGACGAATTCCATATGCGGTGTTCTGTGAATGAACACTAAAAAATGCAGGCAACCCCTATTTTCTTTGACGAAGTACAAGATGCGTATGAATAGTTCGGTGAATGGGCTCATATTTTACTGGCTACGATGACGTGCCCGCGCATACACTTCGAGGGGTAAGTCAACAAGCGCCCTCTATAGTGCAAAGAACTGCAGTGAAGCAGTGGAACAGGCTGCGACCTAGCTAACAAGGTCAGCGTGATTACTGAAAAACTTGTAGTTGATCAAAAGAGTCCCCAACTTCAGTTGATAAGAGTTGGTAGAGTTCGAGTGTGGTACCGATTCCACGAAACCAAAGTTTTGAAGAGGGTACTCGACTAGCTGGTAGTGGCTAAATAAATGCTGTGTGTTGTTTTTACACGGAATGGACTATGTCCTCTTGTTTGTATTGTATAGTCTATGGGACTTAACTACGGGGTCATCAGTCCCTAAACTTACAAACTACTTATGAACTACTTACAAACTAGGACGGCACAAATATCCATGCCCGACGGGGGATTCGAACCCCCGACCGTAGTGGCCGTGCAGACCGTGACTGGAGCGCCTCAGTCCCCTCGGCCACCGCGGCCGGCTGTCCTCTTGTCCAATTGAAACAGATCGTTGACTCGCAGTGATTATTTTCGTCTACTTGTGAACTACCTCCAGCCATTCGTGGATTTCGGCCGGCCGCGGTGTCCGAGGGGACTGAGGCGCTCCAGTCACGGTCTGCACGGCCACTACTGTCGGGGGTTCGAATCCCCCCTCGGCATGGATATTTATTTGTCCTTAGAATTAGTTAGTTCATAAGTAGTTTGTAAGTTTAGGGACTGATGACCCCGTAGTTAAGTCCCATAAGCTATACAAACATTTGAACATTCGTGGATTTCATGTACAAAAACGACGGCACTTTCCTATGGATGACACTGCGCCATGTCACCCAGAAACAATTGTATGCGATTGGTTTGAAGGAAATTCTGAACAATTCTAACGATTTATTTAGCCATCTAGATCACCCGAACTGAATCCAATCGAACATGAGAGTTCCGTTCGTGCACATAATTCTACAACGGCAAGACTTTAACATTTATCAACAGTTAGATGGACATCATGGCTCAATATTTTTGCAGCGGACTGCTGGCAACTGGTTAAGTCCATGCACGTCGAGTTGTTACACAGCTCCGTGTAGAACTGCTGAATGATAGACCCAGTGTCTTGACGCAGTAATGATGTTTGTGAATTCTCATGGATGAAATCAATATCTCCCTGAACGGTTAACAAAACAATTGGGAACTATAAAGAAAAATTACCTCATTAATTAATTTACACACTATAGAAAGAGAAAAGATATCCGACATCATTGTTACGCCCACGTTTCAAATTACATTGTAGTTTGCAGATTGGAAAGCCGATGTGTGCCGTATTTAAATCCGTTGCTGTGCAAGTCAATTTAAACTTATAGCTACAAGTATAAAAAGCCTCAGTTGGAGATCCATGTTCTATCTTCTACAACGATTGTTACAACCTAAAACAACCGAGAAGATTCGAAAAATTTAATAAGAACTAGTATAAAAAATGCACCTACCGCAGCACAACTAAAGGCGAATATGTCCTGGACATGTCAAAGATGTTGTAGACGAGAACTAGCTTCTCGACAAATCTGCCAACGTTAAATACAATTCAGGCAAAAAATCCGTCACAAAAATCCGTGCTTACGATGGGTAACATAATCTATAATGCCTTGACGTATGACATGGCATTATGTCATTCAAAATGGCATTTCTCATGTCGTGGAATGTTGACAATATATGCCTATTGACGTTTAGAATGAGTGCATTCCCACTCAGAGATGTTTGCTGTTACAGAAGCACACACATTAAGTGCTCACTGTGTTGAAGAATCAAACTTGTAAGAAAAGACAAATATGTCAAAACTTTTCATTTTTAAATGTTTTTGTAGCTACTGGATAAGTCTAGTAGCTGGTTCTCTTTTGTATCTTGACTCTGGGCAGGACAAATTCACTTTTTGTTGCTAACGGAGCACTTATCACACTAGTTTCTGACTGTTTTTCTGTCATAGTTGAGTTACAAGGTCCTCAAAATTGCCGGCCGCGGTGGCCGAAGTGACTGAGGCGCTCCAGTCACGGTCAGCACGGCCACTACGGTCGGGGGTTCGAATTCCCCCTCGGACATGGATATTTGTGCCGTCCTAGTTCGTAAGTAATTTGTAAGTTTAGGGACTGATGACCCCGTAGTTAAGTCCCATAAGCTTAACAAAGATTTGAACATTGTCTTCAAAATTACTGGATGAAAATTTAAATGAACGCCATATTTCCGTTTACTTTACCGTACGTACTGAAAAACACAATACAGTTCACTAGTGTATCCTTGAGGATGGGGTTACATTGTGTTAAATCGTTATTGGTGATAGTTCCGTTCGAACAGGTCATTTATGACATCTTTTTATACCGCAGGGCACCACCAAACCAAGAATATTCAGCCACAAGGGCCAATTAAAAATAGAATACAGATGTAAACCATAAAAATGTTTACTTGGACGTGAACAGTCGCCTGACGTTGAAGCTGTTGGTTAGCAACGCGCTATTTTCTAAATAAAAGGCATTATTAATAGTGGCTTTTCGCTGATTTTTACATTCTAAGAATCAGCTATACTCGTATTTTACACACGGCCGTGCTCTCAAAATTTCTGTTTTCGACAAAATAACATAAAGCCAATGTGCAGCATTACAGCATACAGAATGCGTTTTAGGTCATAGCCGATTGCCGATGTAATGTTACATCATGAGAATCTCTTTGTGGCATGTAAATATGAGTAAGTTTCCTAAACACTTCGATAACGGTGGCCTCCTTGTACAGAATCCGAATTAGTTCAACATATTGCTGTGCGTAACTAATGGTGGCTCTTCATACAGCAACAGACTCCAGTAACGACAATATGGGAACGCTACAGTAGAGACAGAAGCTAGTTTGGGTTAATTAACTTCAAATTTGTTTGTGCATCCTGGAATATTAAGATTTTCGTAAATGAAGGGAGGCCTACATATTCATAGACGTCTTATTATACAGACAAGAGATACCTAAATCATGGCCACTTTCTAGGCGCTCACTGTACGCCCTTTTAAGAATCTATGAAATATGCCAGAATATTACATTGGTATTGTGAATACATTTGAAATTTATCGGTAGGACTGCTTCTTCGTGATTCTCTGATGTCAGTAATGTAAGCATCATCTTACCGTCATGTTGCGGTACATTCGTTTTCTTATGCAGAAATCTTCCCGACATTGCCATTGGGGATAGATAGGCATTCCTTTATGTAAGAATATACAGCCTGTGTAAAGCGAACTGGTGATACATGGTATATACTTTTCTACATTCTTAAGAAAGTCTGTCATTCTTGTGACTAAAGTTTCATGGGCGTTGCAAATACCTTGCTACAGTTCTGTGCAGAAAAATAACTCTCTCTTAAGCTTTTAATGCCGTTGAAATATCTTAATGCATAGATTCGTCAGGTTTTATTACCGAAATAAATGAGTCAAATACTGGCTGATAAAATTGTAATGCCACTCGGGGAATGGTCGCGCGGTCAGAGCGCCATGTCACGGATCGCGCGGCCGCTCCCGCCGGAAGTACGAGTTTCCACTCGATATGTGTATTTGTGTGTTGTCATTAGCACAAGTTGTGTGTAAGTTTACTGACCAGTGAGCTCAGCAGTTTGGTCCCTTAGGATTAAAAATAATAATTATTGATTTGTAAAACTGGTTCCTCTCCAGTAGCTGTATACTGGTGGCTGCTACCGCAATGGTTATGAATATATCTCAAAAGTCAGTCTCAGTTGCAAAACTTTTTCTTTATTTCACTGACGCGTTTCGCCCTTTTGAGGCATCATCAGATAATCTGCAGTAATATATATATATATATATATATATATATATATATAATACATACACGTACAAGAACTCTAACAGTTATGAGAAAATAACTTCTTGGGGAACGGGATTGCCATCTATGGCTTAGTTCTACGTTGTACGAACCGAAACTGAATTTATAGAAAGCAAAAGAGAATAAACTTACGCAAATATATGGTGAGATATTTGTCATAATCCTTAAATAATCCATCTAGGAAGAAAACCTAACAGCTATCTTCCTTCCTTTCTCCCTTCTTCCGCCTCGTTACCACCCATCAAATACACACTTGTGGATTTGAACTTCGCTGTTTCGTAGCTGGCCATGGATGTTTAGCGGCCGTTTCCCTACGAAAACCCATTGTGTGACAAATCACTACCTTATCTGCATATAAAGTGAGGTGTTTCTGACAAGCTGAGCAGTGCGGCAACATAGACAGCATTGAATGTAACAATGAGAACGAGTGAAAACACTTCATTTTTCTCTTTCCATTGCACTTTCTGTGGCTGACTTAGAGACAATAGGAACCTGGGTGTAGGCACCACATAACTACCCGCGACTCCAGTTAGATGGGTGAAGGACGGACCACTGTTAGTGGGTCGGTCCGCTTTCACTGCTGCCAGACATTGCTGTATGAATGAACACCGCAGGTCACTGTGAAAGTCCATTGACTGGCTGTCGACGAGAGAATATCCCCGCCGGTCGCGGAGTACGCGGGCGGCTTCCACCGCTGTCTGTGAAGTGCCGCTGGTTGCGCCGATCAGTTAACACGTCGGCCGGCAGAGATCAAATGCTACACTTACGTATGCCGTAACGAGCCTTTGTGTGCCACATGACTTGTACTTTCGGAACACATTCGTTACGTACAAGTCGACCTACTTGTCGGTTTATTTCTTCTGTTGTACGTACGTTGCTTAATTCTGGTGATTGGCTTACGCACATACCTTCATAAGAGCTTCTATAACTTGTAATTGATAATTAATTACAGTAACTGTTACTTCATAAGGAATGGACGAAGGTTAATTTCTTCTCGGCATCGAGGCCAATACAGACAGCAACATTTTCCACCAGATAATGCTGAACAATGAAATAGTCTATTGTCTTGTTTAAGTAAAGCAACTATGTTCTCTCTTCTAGTGGTTTAGAGAAAAGCCTTCATCAGAACGAGGTCGAGGAATTGTACCGCGCTCTTCCCGATTTTAAGTTCGCTGTATGATGAATACAGAAGCGTATTTGGAGGAGAAAGCAGGTGGCTGCTTGATTCGCTCGAGAACAGCTACATCAGTCACACTGAAAATAAATAAAAGTAACGTTACTAAGAAAGCTCACTCACTTTAAAGTGGATTAAAAAGTCATCTTAATGGTATACTTAATAAAGAAAAAGAAAACACCACACATGGACGTTGTTTTTATGTAAATTTCTAATTATTCTCTGGATTTTGCAAAGAGAGAGAACAAAGAGATTTAAATCTATAACTAGTTTACGGTGCCATTCTAAACTGATGGTTTATGGTCCTACGGGTTAAATAGAGTTACATCAATAAAGAGTAACTAAAACTTCGGTAGGATGTTCTGCAATATCATTCTTTGTTACTGAAAAAGTGTCTGCCACGCGAATGACCGGCCGGCCGCGGTGGCCGAGGAGACTGCGGAGCGCCAGTCACGGTCTGCACGGCCACTACGGTCGGGGGTTCGAATCCCCCCTCGGGCATGGATATTTGTGCCGTCCTTAGTGTTAGCTAGTTAGTAAGTAGTTTGTAAGTTTAGGGACTGATGACCCCGTAGTTAAGTCCCATAAGTTATACAAACATTTGAACATGTGATTTTCGCGAATGACCCCTTGATCAGGTGGTGCCAAAAATTGTTCTCAGTGAGAGGAGTGAAAATTTGGCTTCCCAGCCTCTAAGGGACAATTGGGGAACTACTTGAAGGAGAAGGAACCGTCCAGTGGTTGATGAGTGGATGTAATGATGGATTGATGGACAGATGCAACAACGGCGTTACTGCCGAATTAAGTTTTTGGGTCATGTGACGTGCATTATATACAGAACACATTTAATTACCTACAATTCTGGGACAATAGCGATACCACTGTTATCTTGATCGCCATTAAGACTGCCAGTTTCTATTTTTGTGAAAACACTTCAATTATTTAAACTGTTTGAATCAGAGACTTTTTAAAGTCACAAACATCCATGATGTATATGTGGAGACTGAAGTATCGTATGAAAATTTGTACGAATCCCGCGATTCGAACCACGGTTTCCTGGTCACTAGGCGGTTGCGTTCACCACTACGCTACCCTCCGCAGAACGGCACGAATCTATCCTGCCGCGGTCTACCTCCTCAGTCCGAAGTCACGTCTCTACCTCAGTCTACGTACAACATTTCAGGAACTCCCGAAGCCAATTTGAATAGCGCACGGGGAACCTGTCTCAAACCTAGGCATAGGTGAGTTTATACAAATTAAATTATATGATTCAGAGACTTTTTGGTCACAAACATCCATGATGCATGTTTACAGACTGAAGCATGAGATGAAAATTTGTGTCAAGACTGAGATTAGAACCTAGTGAGCTGCAAACCCGTGTCTTGGCACAAATTTTCATATGATATCTATTCTGCTTCTATAAAATGAGAATAATTTTGCAAGAAATCGAACGTCAGCAATACGTAGCTTCGGTGAACTTCCTGTGCATTCTGTAGTTCAAGTACCTCTCTTCAAACAACATAACCCACACAGTGAACGCTAATCGCGATTTCAGTTCATTCAACCACATCCCTGAACTTAAAGCGTAGCCCGTACTATAATTTAAAAGTTTTTGTCATTACGCTCCTCCCAGCAGATGATATCTAACATCAGTGATAAAGATGCGCTTCCATCGCAGAAATTTTTCCCGTTCCCTTTCCAGAACCTAGGACCGCATGATAAGAGACTCCCATCAAATGTTGATATAAATCACGAGTGGTACTCTAACAAGTCACATCATTGCCAGCACTTAGCGAACGGAAACAGCAATTTTACACGAATATCAATTCTATCCTCGCACCAGAGTGTGGTACAAGTTACAGCATAATTTTTAACTAATGAAAGGACAGTATATGGAGCGATCCAAAAGTTTCCCGTTAAGGGTGTCGCTACTACTGTATATGCGTAGCGCGATCCCGATGTGGATACAGAAGCAGCGACATTAGATTAGTGTGGCATTCGTGTCTTTGCGACGTGCGTGGGGTAAATGCGTGAATGCAAAAATGTTGCAACACAGACGTTACGCCAACTCAATTGAAAGACACTCGAGCACCCGCCTTAAGGTAATCATCTCTCCTCATTCAATTATCGAGGCTTTGGGACCTTGATAAAGGTCTTGAAGGTTCGACCTTTCCTGTCGGACGATGATGAGCAGGCAGTTACTTCTTCATGCGGCAGGACACCGCATTTGAGTGAATGAGTGTCTTCAAATTGGGGCATCGGTGAGTTTATACCCTGAATACTCACGGCGATTTTACTTGATTGACTAACAATACCGACTTTGGCCTGATGGTCAACAAACGGAAAGTTATTTATCGCCACTTATAATTACTCGTACACTTCTTTGTTTTATGCAATCTGTATAAAAAGAACATTGGTGTCGGTAATATCCTGTCAGTTGTACCTATCAAAAATAGATTAATTAAGATACGGAACAAAAATATATCCAACAACGAATCTCGTCTACACCGATATTAACGATCTAGATATGGCAGAGTAGCTGCCACAGACAGAAAATAATTAGTCACAACACCAGTCGACGTTAAACACACCCACATGGATTATGACACTAACGCGGTAAAAGGCCTGTTGCAAACAAAACCATAAAACACGACGTACTTTAACATAGCAGCTGTTCTGATTTCTCTACTTATAATGTATGGATTCCATTCGCATAATTGCACAATCATACAACCAATTAGTTAACAGCAGTATCATCTGAAAGAACACTACCAGTTCCTTTCTCGTATCTGTACTACGACGTTTTATCAAGCAAATACTATTGAAGAGCCGGCCGCGGTGGCCGAGGAGACTGAGGCGCTCCAGTCACGGTCTGCCCGGCCATTACGGTCGGGGGTTCGAATCCCCCCTCGGGCATGGATATTTGTGCCGTCCTAGTTCGTAAGTAGTTTGTAAGTTTAGGGGCTGATGACCCCGTAGTTAAGTCCCATAGACTATACAAACATTTGAACATTTTACTATTGAAGAAAAGCTAAGCTACAATGATTTGCTTCGCTTTAGTTTCATTTTCATTTATCAGTAACCCGATGAATATTTTTCTCTGTGAAAATCCTAATACGAAGTTTAGAAACCTGAACCTGACACGTCGATAGAGATAATTGATAACAGGATAGTGATTTCATAAATTTTGTTTTTACAGATCTGCCAACAGAATCTTTGCGAAAATGCCACTATTCTTATTCAGTCTTAGACAGAATGGTTTATTTTCATTTTCATATGAAATAGCATATTTAAATGAAAGCCGTTTGAAAAGTAACTCAAAGAGACACTCTTGTTACATGAAAGATGCAAAGAAGAATGTCACTTATAAAGTAACAAAACAGTTTACACGCGTAAAACAGAACGTCGGAATCCATTAAAAAAATTCTATAGTAATTTACGTTCAGTCCACTTGATCATGTTAGCAAATGAAGAGAGAAACAGTTTCCAGGCTCGTATCCAGGAGAGTATAACTTATTTTCGTTCTCAAATATTAGCAACAAAACAGAGGACTCTTTTCTATGCGGCGAAGTTTAATAATTCTTCTTACTAGACTATATCCAAACCAAGCATTTGGGCGCATGTTCTACGGTTAACCTTTGTGGATTCCGTTATTGCGCACCCACTGGTTACACTGTCCACTTGAGCTACGAATAGTGAAGGAGCGTCAGCTAAAGGTAGTGCACAAGTAGGAAAAAATCTATGTCAAATTCCAATGAAACTTTTCTCTGAAATATGTATGTACATCCGTCCATTAAACATTGAAAGTAGATTAGTGAAAAGCAAAACTGAATTTGAAATTTAAGCTTTAAGAATTGATGATTGCATTGAAACTGTATTGGACTGAAATCATCAAAGTAGCTAATCGAAAGGACAGTTAGCCACAGAAGAAAGGCAACGAAAGTGTCACGGAATAATTTATTCTGCGAATTGTGTATTACAAACTTGTCGTAAATGAAGCAGCCAGTTACCATTCTGGCCTCAATGAAGGGTTGTGCAGTGTATGATATTGGTACAGACATCAGAAAGATTAGAGCGCAGAGTGCAGTCACGTTGGAGTCATTAGAGAAGTTCAGAATGGAAAGGAAACCGAGCTTGATCATTACACTGAAGACAAGCAGATATTTACCAAGAGAGACCCCGGATAACCTGATATGAATGGCCGAATATTGTCTGCAACTCGGCTTTACCGGGTATGAGTTGAATGTCCTAGTGACTATACCATCTCCCAGGGTGCGTCGTGACAACCGATTTTCCACTGGCGGCTCAGTATTACCTAAAAAAGCGTAAATGACTGTTGGCCATTTATTTTCGGGTGTTGATACAAAATACACGAACTATATCGCTGAGACGGAAACATTTAGACTGACTTTTTCTTAATCCAACTAGAACAGCAGTTTTAGGTACTCCATTTCTTACATTTCTTAAAGCGTCCGGATGTCAGTATTCTGCCTCACTGCTTCAAGTAGTGATATACTGTATTTTCTATTGGTGAATAAAGTCAAACCTCAAAGAATTTAGGAAATCGCCTGTAGTGCGCATTGAAAGAAATAGGTAGTTGCGGAGACCACTACGGCATTGCGACACAGTTATTGCATTGCTGCATGGACTACCGAAGCACGCTTCCCGCCAGAGATAAATTTTCAACTTAACCCACACATCACTAACGTAGTACCATCGCCCATTGTCAATCATGTTTCGCGGCATTTCGCAGATTCTCCGGAGGGTTCGGCCTTCGAGTTCATTCTCAATGAAGAAAAAATCATTGGCTGTCTTCTCCTTAGTATTATATTGTTTTAAAGTAGCTGTCAGTGATCAATCAGGTCGAGGAAGCCGAAAGCTGTCCTGTTAGTATATGTATGTAATCTGAACTCCATCACTGGATGAAAAGGGTACGTCATTTCTAATGTTCTCATTGTTACATGGAAACCTTAAGGTCACTCGGGTAAGAGGCTTTGAATGATCATAAATAGGAGAATTATTACGAAAAATAATTAACTTTTCTCGACTTACGACTCAGTTTGCAGATTAAATTCTTGTTAGTCAATCACGGCAACGTATATCAAAATAGGTTTGTACTGATACCACTGCTTGATCTTTGTTTGAGACAAATAATTTGCTCTATATGTCCGAATCTGAATTTGTTTGTCGAAAGTACATTCATTATACATCAAGAAAGAAGCTGGAAATATGTAAAAGCTATTAGTGGCAACATATTAGAAATTACAGAACTTCGTTGTAGTTGTTGACTTATAACTCAGGTTCTCGTTCCCAAACTTAAAGAATACACACACACTGTTGTAGAAACAAAGAACACAGAAAACAGCGTTCCAGGTCTCCGGCGCACTTTCTGATTATCACGTAGAAAATATTTTTAGTCTCATTTCACGCAAAGATGTAATACGACATAGCCTGGATTTTATTATATTTTTCGTGGCGGCATATATGATTTTATCCTTGGCTTCAGTGGCTAATAATAATTCGTTAAAAGTGTCGCGCAACACTTTCAGTGCAATTGTGTAAATTATTGTGGTTACAGTGGCAAAACATTTTTAAGGTACTACTTTCGTGTACATTCTAAAGTCGGATGGCCTGCACGAATAGGACTTGGGTAATTTTTTAGGTAGCTTGAAGTTTATCCGATTAATCATGTGACGGAAGTGAGAGTAACATTACCGAAGTACCGATTCTGAAACACTGCGAATACGTAGGAGTCTAGATCAAAATGAGATACGTATTTTTACACGTCCTGTACGGTCATTGAAATGGTGAAGATTATCCCGGATAAAACGCGGTTGTTACCTTTCTGAGCATATATAGTTGCAACAGTAGGGGATATAACAAAAATGTGGAAACGGAATTTCCATTGTTACTACTGTAGTTTACAACTGGCAATCACATCTTTAATCATTTTCATATATTACGAAATCCTTTTTACATCACAATTTTTGAAACAGTAAAAATTTTATGTGTATTAAATCTAATAGTATATTTAACAACAGATTCACCCATTTATGAAATTACACCCTGAAGTCAAGGTAGTCATATGTAAATTGAAAGGTACCGGTATATACCTACGTTATGTCGTCCGTAAGACGCTTATGATACATGGCGATAGTCTCGTTTGCAATTTCACAGTGCAACCATAAAAGACGAGCTCCTGATGGTTTAATTGAAACAATAGTGTCTCGCTCTCTGTCGAGCCCGGGAATAATCAAGATGGAGATGAAACTGTTTGGACGATATGCGCTCAGGTAGACAACCGCGTTTTGATCGGGAGGGTTTTCACCACTTCAGCATCCGAATGGGTACGTATAAAACATGTACGTATCGCATATTCTGCCCTGGACTGCAATATATTCGAAGTGTTTCGGAGTCGGCGAGCGGTCCCTGGGTAGTGTTGAGTCCTTCAGGTACGCAGACACTTGGGACACGACTGGGACCGGTCACCCAAATACCGTGCAGAAAAATGCAATTTCACACCCTTTCCAATCGAGACGACAGTTCTCCGCCTCTGACACAAACAGCGATCGTACTAATTGTACACGACACAGTACAATCCATACACGAGGCTGTAGTAATCGGACACACCGGTACGGAAAGCAACCGCACCGAAGCACAAGTAGGACGCAGTGAAGGGAGCTGGCTTACCTGCGAGGACGCTGATGGCCGCCTGTAGCCAGCGCATGCTGTAAGCACAGTAGATCATTACCGAGCCTTGCTATTGCTCTACTGTTTTATGCTGGCGCGACATCGACAGCAGAAAAAAAGGAAGCAAGTGGCCCAGCCAATACAAGTGACGAGTGCGTGGCAGGTGGCGCCCCTCCACCGCGCCGCGCGCCCCGCCCCGCCCGCGCAGGCACGCGCGCGCCCGCCGCCTTCCCAACCATTCATCTGCAGACACACGTGCCGCGGCGACCGACCCGCCCTGCAACCTGTCCATCCGATTCCATCTCCGCAGCCGATCGCTCGAGGCGAACGGGTCCCGTACGAACGCCCGCAGGCCTTCTCATTGCGCAATGGAACGACACGTCTGGGTCAGGTTTTCTTTTTCTTTTCTCTGGACTGCAGTCGGTCGCGATCGCCTTCTGTCTCGCCCGTTCCAGACGTAGCGTGTCGGGACAGGCCTTCAGGGGCAGTGCCCCCTTGCTGCCGGCTCCAGATGACACGTCGCGCCGGTAACATGTCGAGGTCAGCCCCGCAACAGGCGGAGCGCTGGGCGGCAATATCTTTTCAAAGAAACGTCCCATCATCTTGGTCACTAGAGACGGAAATCACGCTCGGATGGTTTTTTTTTTTTTTTTCAGCGATGGGGAAGGAAATCGGCCATGGCCTTTGAAAGGAATCATCCCGAATTTCTTTGGAGTGATTTCAGAAAATCACGAAAAACCTAAATCGGCTGGAGCCTGGTTTGAATCGCTGTCCTCCCGAATGTGATTCCAGTATAATAGCCGCGGTGGAGTAGCCGAGTGGAGGTTCGAGTCCCCCCTGGGGCATGGGTGTGTTTAGGTTTGATTACCTAGGTTTAAGTAGTTTGTAAGCTACGGACGGATAACCACGCAGTTTGGTCCGATAGATTTACAAACATTTGAACATTTGTCCAGTGTAATACCATTTCGCCACTTCGCTCGGTGACAACATTTTTTTGCATTTTATTTGATACTGAGCTATAAAGATGGTTCTCGTTTATCATATAATTTTGGTCCAATAATATAATAAAGCCGACTCCGGGAATTTTCCGTCTCTAATTAGTACGCTTCCGAGAAGCGTTTGCGCTTCTGTTATGACCAGAAAAGGAATATGTCCTTTCGAACCTTTTTAAATGTTGAAATATAATTCCTTCATATTTGATGACTCTTTTCCGAATAATTCTAAATAACCCCCCCCCACAAAAAAAAAATAAAAAAAAAAACATCTCCTTGGTAAAACTTAATTTGTTACACTATTGTTCTTCGGGTCGTTATGACTCGAGGTGATTAAAAATTCCTAGATATCAAAGTCAGGTTTGGTCTCTGCATGTGTGAAATGAACACACAAGTTTTTTATGAAAAAATAAACATCTGCTTCCTTATTGTTGAAATGTGTGAAGGCTACACAATTATGGAAATCATTGATTGAGCTCAAATTATTGTAGCACATTATCGCCCACAGTTCCATTTCACCACATAGTTATCGTAGTATACGGTCGGGGGTTCGAATCCCCCCTCGGGCATGGATATTTGTGCCGTCCTTAGTCTTAGTTAGTTCATAAGTTGTTTGTAAGTTTCGGGACTGATGACCCCGTAGTTAAGTCCCGTAAGCTATACAAACATTTGAACATTTAGTTATCGTAGTAACTTCTGTGTGGCTTTCATGACAAAATGAGTTCTTTTAGCTGACAGCGAGGAGGACTTTTCCGAAGAAGGAAACAACATCGGTGATGACAACATTCATCTATCTACATCAGAATACATTTCAGTTAGCGAAACCTAATGACAATGTGCAAGCTGTTGTACAGATTCAATCTAAAGAAAAAAAATCACATGCAGCTTAGAATCTTTTCCACAAACAGAAAAAGCATCTAGTGCAAACATTATAAAACTGTCTTCTGGTTAGAAACGCTATGTCCATAGTAGGTGATATAAAATCATCTTTTCTTGTTATGATGAATGGTAATATTCACATATTCAGTGTAATACTGGAGAAATGACTAATATTGAGGGTCGTAGAATTCATGGGGATAGCTGGGAAGCATCAGATGAAATTACACTTCAAGCCTATATTGGTCTATAATTTTCGTATGGTGTGGATAAATCATATGGACGGCGAATTAAGAGTCTGTGTGATCCAGAAACTGCAAAAGCCATTTTTTCCTGCCGTAATGTCGCTAAATGATTCTGTTGCATTTCACGTGTCTTACGTTTCGATGACAAGTCTGATCGAAGACCACTAACAGTAAATGACAACTTGGCACCTATAAGAGTTCTGTGGGTCCAAAAACTTTCAAAACTAAATAATCATGGCACAACTATGAAACTTATTGCTTTCCTAGGATGTTGCTCTTCCAACAATAATGTTCAAATGTTTGTAGAGCTTAAGGGACTTAACTACGGGGTCATCAGTCCCTAAACTTACTAACTACTTACAAACTAGCTAATACTAAGGACGGCACAAATACCCATGCCCGAGGGGGGATTCGAACCCCCGACCGTAGTGGCCGTGCAGATCGTGACTGGAGCGCCTCAGTCCCCTCTGCCACCGCGGCCGGCTTTACAACAATATACCGAGAAAACCGACAAAATACGGGGAGAAAATATGGACATTTTGTGACAGTCTACTTCTTATGTTTTGAAGACACTAATCTATACAGGAAAATTATCTGGACAACAACATGAGCAAAATCAAGGTATGAGGGTTTTCAAGGATCTGACAAGTGAGCTAAAAGTACATGTGTCCGAAGACACACGTCTTATTTCAGTGAGGATATAAGCAACAGAGAAGACAAGAAACCAAAAATTAAATTAGACTACAGTGCAAGTAAGGGAGCAGTTGACACGTTGGATCAGCTTATTGGAACCTGTACAAACAAGAGGAAAAACAACCGCTGGCCAATGATCATCTTCTACAATATTATTCAGACTTCTGCCTACAAAGCTTTTCTGCTGTGGAGAGAAATGAAACCAAGGTGGATAAAAATGTTCTTTATAAAATAAGAATATTTCTTCATGAATTAGGAAGACAGCTAGTTTCTTCTTACGTCGAAGCTAGAAAAATGCTGACACGAAATTAAGTTAGGGGCCATTTTTAGAAGAAGACAAACAGGAAATCCATCAACACCAAGCTTCAGCGGTGGCAACCGAAACTGGAAACGTGCCAGATGCAAATTTTGTATATCAAGTACTAACAGAAATACACAAATGAAGTGTTGAAATTGTAACAAACATGTTTGTAAAGCACACGTTACGTAACACTGCCCAAATTATGAAAAGTAAAATTCTGTTCTAATTTTTCTCTGTGATTTATAGTTTATACACTAAGTGAAACTATTATGCAACAATTCATTGACGGTGAAAGCTTAATTCATTATTGAGATTATTGGTAATCAATACTGTAAAATTTGTGAATATTGTAACAAATGTACCTGCATTCAAAATTATAATAGTTATTCACAATTCATCATCAACATGCAGTTTAAACACCACTGTATCATTATGCCCCGAAAAATCATGTGTGTGTAACTTTTTTAAGGAACACAGTAGGGTTAAACTTTGTACTACTTCCAGGGATTTTACGATCTCGTGCGGAAATTTCAAGGGCAGCCCCCCCATCCCTCATTATTTTCTTTTTTTGTCGCCTTTCCACATAGTCGTTTATGCATGACGCATTATTTGTAACGTGTCACACATACTCGTTCGACGAAACTCGATAAACACATTGTGCAGTACAGTTTAGTTGCTTCGTGCAAAAATAAATAAATAAATATATTTAAAAAATTGATGATGATATAACAATAATTATATGAAACAATTTTAATGACATTTATACCTGTAGTGTGCTCCAACACCAAGAAATCAAATGTAATGAAAGAAAATATATTAATGGGAGATGGAACGAACGAGAGAGACAGATTGGGAAAGGATTCATTATCTTTCCACGTCTAAAGATAGCGTAGTGGTGGCTTAATGTCTACTTTCAGTAGGTTGCTGCATTTGATAGATACTTTACTTATTTTTTCATCGATACCGTACCTAAAGGCATGTAAACAGTTAATCTTGATTGTTGTTGTTTTTATTATTATTATTTTTTATTCCGCTGTGACGCGGGTTTGGGATTGGCATTGTTATTATGGGTTTGGCATGTTAATTTAAGGGGCGACCGGAGGATCTTCCAGTCGTCACCCCTTTTCTATTTATTTGTTTATTATAAAGATTTTCGCTTGTGCACGACCTTTCTAGCTAACGTAGGTGTTTTTAAGTGTTGACTAGGCATATCATAGAAACTAAGTTTGGAACATTAACAAACTTCGTTTTGAAATACGCATCCGAGGTGATTCTTTCCAGGGCTAAATGTGTCATCTGCTTCATAATATCATTGATGATTTCCTGTAAGATACTAGATTTCATGAATGACTTTTTTAAACTCATTCTCCAAGGCCTTCATTTATGCAAGTATTTCATTTCCTTGTTAATTCAATCTTTCCGGACTATATTAAAATTTAAAATTTTGGCGTTCTGACAAACTTGTCGCCCTGCGTTGTCGACAAGGTTCGCCGCTACAGAGCCGACCATATTCATTACGGAAAGATTAAAGGTTAATGTCCCATTAACGGCGTGTTCATTAGAGACCTAGCACAAGCTCGCTTCTCTGTGAAATGGTGGTTTGTGTATTTGCATTACCAGTGCCGAAAACAAAGAAATTATCAATTAATTTGTTTCATACATAGTTTTGATTCCAGTATCGACTTTCACTTTTGTACGCTCCACTTCTTTTATTAAATAACACAGATACATCAATATTCCTGACCCCGTTTCTCCGTCCCCTTGGCGTCACGTCTTTTTTTCCTCAACTTATTTCTGTTCGCATGTGGTTTGAGGTGGTTTTCCGAAAGATTAGTGAGGATCTTTCGCCTACTCAACTGTTTTGTTGTTTCCATTCTTCAAATTCAAATTTTCAAATGTTTGTAGAACTTATGGGACTTAACTACGGGGTCATCAGTCCCTAAGCTTAAAAACTACTTATGAACTAGCTAACACTAAGGACGGCACAAATATCCATGCCCGAGGGGGGATTCGAACCCCCGACTGTAGTGACTGTGCAGACCGTGACTGGAGCGCCTCAATCCCCTCGGCCACCGCGGCCGGCTTTCCATTCTTATGCGGGGTATTTCGACAATCCATATTAGTTGATTTCCAGATGCCGGTGAACTTGAAGAAGACGTCTGTATTGTTCATCGAAATATTGCACAAAATATGTAATCAACGATTCGGTTGATTGTCCGAAATCGCGCCCTTATTCAGATGAGGCGAAAAACAGGAGAGATCAAAAAAGACGTGTGTAGAAAAATTTATGACGCTGTATCTATTTCCTCCGCAAAAAGCCCTTAGCGTCGATCAGGAGCTCGTCTACAGTGACCCTGAACTGTCGATGGTGCCGTGTACGCTAGTAGTAGCGCCCCACGTGACAATAGCGACGACCCTGAGATAGGCCCGGACAATAGAACTAGTGTAATGTGTCGGCGCTGCTTGAGTCATGCCACGCACTGCGTCACTCTCACGGAGGCTGGCGGCGTGTCTCGTATTCCGGAGCAAGCCGGCGTCGCCTTCGCGGAAGCGCCGCGGCTGACTCAGTCGCTGTGAAGTTGCCGCGCCATGCGCCATGCGCAACGCGGCGCGCAGCCTCGCGCCAACACATGTCCCCGCTACGCGACAGCAGTACTACGGCGCAGGAGTCCCTAAACGATTTGTTTCATGCTTTTCCGTTACCATATCTTGATATTCGCCTGGTACAACTTACCTACACTATATTTGGTCACCTAACGAAGCACACGGGGGAGAAAATATCGCAACACGAGATATTACGCTAATATTGTGTAACACCGCTTTCAACCTTGACCACCTTTTGCCCGCAAATCCGCATGATTTGAGACATCCTGAAACTTATTCTCGGTGAAAAAAACGGATGAAACCAAAAGAAAAAAGAAGAAAAAAGGTGAAGCTGTCTGGAACGGTAGAGTTGATGTGTTTTCCAAGTATGAAATACCAATGAACCTGAACAGGGGAACAACCTAGTGTTGCATTTAAAGAAATTACGAAGATTAAGCCGGCCGCAGTGACCGAGCGGTCTGCGGCGCGCCAGTCACACTCTGCATGGTCGCTACCTTCGGGGGTTCGAATCCCTCCCTCGGGCATAGATGTTTGTGTCGTCTTTAGTATAAGGTAGTTCATAAGCAGTTTGTAAGTTTAGAAACGGATGATCCCGCAGTTAAATCCCTTAAACTTAACAAATATTTGAACATTTTTTGAACGAAAATTAACAATTTGTTTACATACAAAATTTGCTATTTTGCCCGTAGGAGCCATTACAAACAAATCACCTGAGCTTTTCATATTTTCAGTATGAAAAACAGTTCCTTCTGAGATCGGCGTCGGTGGCTCGAAGCGTTTCTCCTTGTGACTTGACGGCTATGACGAAGCTTATTCTCACGGGAAACTGCATGCGTTGAGTCAACTTGACACACAAACCAACTATAATAGATACACCGATTCAATTATGAATACAAGAATATCTGTAGATGACGGGATTAAACTGTTAACATTATTATTATTATTGTGACAAAAGTCCCAAAATACCACTTTTTACAGATTCTGTCATTCTGTCATTTCCGGTTTACTTACTTTATTTCCAAAACACTTATGCTGTGCCGAAATTTTTCTTCCAATGTAATGAAATTACCCCTACACCAAACTGAATCTGTATAAACAAAAAACTTTCATGGACATCTCCGCTTGCCAAAGATTGATTGTGGCTATTTTTTTTTTCCCCACGGAAAAACACCTAAACGCTTCTAAGACGGGTTTCCCTAAATCCCCTATGGATTCATAATTCCTCGTACTGAGCCAATTAAAAGAACTTCTCTATGTATAGATGGTTCCCACGCGGTAAATTAAAACCTACTTCCATATGTATCCTGCATTGCAACAGTACTTCTCTTTCCGTGCTAAGCATCTGCTTTTCTTAATCTCCCCCCTAAGGATACCCTGGAAACCGAAGCTGTATTATTTTATTGTTATGAATGTGGGAATTTCCAGAATTTAATTTGTGTTATGTGTAGGATCAAGAATGGCAACATTAAGAAATGAGTTATAATATTAATGTACGTTATTTTGAGAAAGATGTACAGACCGAAACAGAATTTTGTTAAAAACTGAGTGCTATCTCAACGCTACTATAAGATCGCGAAAGGTAATTGTTAGTGTAAAAAAATACTTGTAACCTGATTCACTGATTTTGTAAATTGTCACTGGTTTTCATAATTTATGACCTGGTTGCTTATGGCCTCGGTGGCCGAGCGGTCCGCGGCGCGCCAGTAACGTTCTGCACGGCTGCTACGGTCGGGGATTCGAATCCCCTTTCGGGAATGGATATTTGTTCCGTCCTTAGTATTGGCTAGTTCATAAGTAGTTTGTAAGTTAGGGACTGATGACCGCGTAGTTAGGTCCCGTAAGCTCTAAAAACATTTGAACATTTTTTTCTTTTTTTTTTTTTTTTTTTGCGTCCTAAAGCACAAAAAACAAGCACAGTGTATATGACTTTAAATGAGAACTCCAAAAATAAAGCTGTGAAAATTCCATCAAATTTAGTGCAGTAGTGTTTGTGTGATGCGCAAAGAAATATAGAGAGGCATAGAGATAGGCAAACTTTTTTTTTTTAAATCGTGTTCACTTATGTTGTTGAGACATACCGCTTAAATTAATTCTCTCTCATGTATAGACATCGGTTATTTAAAATTTTATTGTATACATAGGTTATGTCCTCAGTTCGGAGAGGAAGAAAGTCCAGAAACTTCTTCAGGTAGATCAAACCCAGCTGAAGCCATGCATCAATTCTTAGCTTACACAGAGCTACGATCAAGTGAGTACAATTACGACTACGCGTGTACGGCTTTTGAAACATTACCAGGCATTTTTATGGAATTAATATTAGGTAATTTACCGTGGTAGTCGACGTGCTGCAGGGATCTTCAGTATCTGTTAGCGAACACGGCTGTTATCGCCTTCGGAGACGGGGTATTCTACAGGATACTTATCAGGATGTGGAAGAAAAGGCAGTTGGTCATTAATAGTATTGCTAAAACTTCCTCATTCGTGTTCACGGTAACCGGAACGACAGCTTAAATCACGGTGTGAATCATACCCTCAAAACATCACATCCGGCCTTAGACAAACCCTGTAACATACGTTGGATCAAACGCATTGGTCTGCCAGTGAACTTGACGATCAGTCTTACGACGCTGGTTGTATACAATCGGCTAACACAATCACGCCGTGACCAGGGTTGCCAGGTGTAGCGATTTTTCTCATTCTTGGCTATCTTTTTCTTATAATAGTAGCCATTCTAGCAATCTGGCGACTGGCGATTGAATTTGGCTATTAAAGGAATTCGTTGGCGACTTAATGGCTATTTTATTTTACTTCAAATACAACGAATATAAACCAATCACTCTTTAGACATTGCGTCAATGATACCGGCTAAACTTCGATAGAATGCTGGGGAAATGTAATCAGCCTACACATGTTAGCACAAATGTTTTCATGTATATGGATGTGTGGGAGAGTGTGACAGACATGGCTATGTCACAGAGATGTAAACAAACTCAACTTACAGACTCTTGAAGATAGACGTAAACCACTTCATGTACCCTACTTACGATGGTTCAAGAACAGCCTTTAAATGATATCTCGAAGTATACTACAACATCGTATCCTATGTATGGCACCCACTGAGAACATAACGATAAGATTATATAAATAACAGCATGAAAGGAGGAATTTAAACAGTATTTTTTTTCCGCGTTCAATACAACACAACAGAAATTCGTAACAACTGCTACTGTGAAGCGAGCCCTTTGCTACGCACTTCACAGTGGTTAACAATGGTTTACAGGGTATAAATGTCGATGGAGAACACGCTTTGATTGCCCAGTCGTTCTCATGGCTGATTTTTCAGTGTGTAATGATGACGCATTATTACGAATTAAAGTCCATCCCACCTCAAAGTACAAAATGCTTAGTGCATTGTTATAAATTACCTCACCTCAAAATGTAATGATTTGGTGTGTATTAAAGAAATGTTTGAAAGATTCAATAACTCTATTTAACATCTGTAAATATTTGTTTTTAAGGAGATGAAAGTGGCTGGTAATCGAACCTATGCATGTAACATCCCTTACGTAAGTTTGATAGAATGATTCTTGAACAGTTTTTATAAGTTATGAAATTAATAAATGTGATAGTTAGATGTAGCTGAATTTCCGGAGTCTATTATATTTACAATTTGACAATATTTTGACTGCCCTCACTCTCAGTTTGTGGTGTCTCTGGGTTCAGTTCGTGGATGCACTCATATAAATGTTTCTGTGAAGTATGAGTTTCCTTGGAAAGTTCACTCTGGTGTCTGTGAATGTGAGAATGGCAGAGTTTGTGTTACCTTTTACTCAGTAACCAGCTTACTCCCTGAATTTCAGGATTATTATTGTCGAGTAACATGCCATAATTACCACAAGATAATAATGTAAACAGATTGAAGGCTGCGATATTTAGCTATTTTTACTGATGAAAAGTGGTTATATTTTGGCATTTTATTGATGAAAAGATGGCGATATTTTGGCTACTTTTTGTTTAAATTTTTGCGACAGAGCAATAAAAAAATCTGGCAACTCTGGCCGTGACTTGGGTCAACAATGGTAACTTCTGCATCTTGTAAAGCGCCCCCAGCCTGCTCCTGTGTCTTTTTACAGCGATTCGCATACGGAAGGACTACAGTTCAAATCCCCGTACAGGGGATAGCAGGTCGTATCCAAAGTCATATTTTGTAACAAATGACCTTGAAACATCAATAATTATGAAATTACGTAAAAGAGATGTTCGATGTAAAAACGTGGAAAAGGCATTTTAAAATGTCTCAAGCGGTATGGGGTAGACAGTTTGAGACTTTGCAGAATAAAATTATGAAATCCTTCTTTCTCGTCTAACAACAAATTTTAACTGAGAGTAATTTCCTTTAGTCGATTAGCGTACAAGATTGCTACTGCAATGATTACAATCTTTGACGTTTGAAATATCGGCAGCTTATTTAATGAAATACTATACAAATTAGTGAAATAAAAATTATACCGCAGATAAATTACTTGAGAATACACAGACTACAAAACTGAACACAGTCTCTGAAAATATAGTAAGGTACTTGCACAGTCACGACCATTGTGACGTGAACTCAAAATGGCGGTAGATTGTTACAAGTGCTTTGTCTGTCTTAACAATTCTTGACGACGCGATGAGCAAGTAGTTGACTAACCACATCTAATAAATTTTAGACAGTTCAGAGAGTTCGAGCATACTTGCAGGTCCTGGAAGGATTGGGGACCCTCGTTCTTCTAAGAACGCTTTCACATTCCTCGCTGCAGCTGAGAGTTTCCTGCCTAAATACGAAGCGTTGAGTTGCAGCCTCTCCTACCTTGAAATTTTCTATTAGAGCTGTTACTTTACGGATAGTTCTCATGTGTGGTCCCCTCAGTTTTATGACACGGCGCCGCAAATGGCATTTTCCATACGCCGCTCAGCATTGCTGGGTTCCTGACTGTGGTTACCGCGGTAGCTTCTACTTCGTATACTGGGTGTTCAGGGAGAAATTTTCAGTATTCATGGATATAACTTGTATGATCTTCCCAAGAAACAATGTCCAGTTGACATGGCTTCTAAGAGGTGTAAGTATTACTGATCTTGGATACTGTGAAACAAATCTCGCAAGGAAGTTCTTTGCTTTTTATGTTTTGAGGAAAAAAATCAGTAAAGAGGTCTACGTTCAAACCGACTGTACCACACCACACTAATGCCTTCGGACAGGACTTCCTTATGCTTAAATTAATATTCGATGTTAACAAATTTCTCTTTTTCAAAATTTCTTTTCTTCCCATTGCCATTCTGCATTTTACATCCTCTGCACTGCGACCATCATATGTTATTCTACTGCCTTGGTATCAAAATTCATCTACCACCTTTGTTGTATCATTACCTAATCTAATACCTTCAGCATCGCCTGATTTTAGAAGACTGCATTCCATTACCCTTGTTTTGCTGTTGTTAATGTTCATCTTATATGCTTCTTTCAATACACTGTCAGTTGGTCCTCCAGGTCTTTTGCCGTCTCTGCCAGAATTGCAATGTCATCAGCAAAACGCAAGGTTTTTATTTCTTCACCCTGAACTTAATTCCTCCTCTAAATTTCTCTTTTCTCTCCTCTATAGCTTGCTCATTGTACAAATTGAACAACATTTGAGAAAGGCTACAACCCTGCCTTACACCCTTCCCAACATCTGCATCCCTATCATGCCCTTCAAGTCTGATAACTGCTGTCTTGTTTTTGTACAAGTTGTAAACAACTCTCCGTTCCCTATATTTTACTCCTGCTGATTTCAGAATTTGAAAGAGTATTCCAATCAACATTGTCAAAAGCTTTCTCCAAATCTACAAAAGCTAGAATTATTGGTTTGCCTTTCCTTGGTCTATCTTCTAAGATAAGCCGTAAGGTAAGTATTGCCTCCCGTGTCCCTACATTTCTATTGAATCCAACTGGTCTTCCTCTAAGTCGTTTTCTATCAGCTTTTCCATCCTTCTGTAAATAATTCGTGTTAAAATTTTGCAACTTATTAAACTGATAGTTCTGTAATTTTCACACCTGTCTGCACTTGCTTTCTGTGAAATATTTCGTATATCTTACGCACCAGGTGAAATAGTTTTGTCATGGTTGGCTCTCCCAGAGACTTCAGTAGCTCTGAGGGAATGTCGTCCACTCCAGGAGCCTTGTTTCGACTTAGATCTTTCAGTGCTCTGTCAAATTCTTCTCTCAGTATAGAATCTCCTATTTCATCCACGTCGTCTTCCCTTCCTACAATATTGGCTATAGGTTCATTTCCTTTGTAGAGCCCCTGTACATACTCTTTCCACCTTTCAGCTTTCCCTTCTTAGCTGATAACTGGTTTTCCATCTGAGTTCTTTATATTCATACGGCTGCTTTTCTTGTCTCCAAATGTTTATTTTGCTGTAAGCGGTATCTATCTTTCCCTTATTTATACGTTCTTCTACAGACTTGCATTTGCCTTCTAGACACTCCTGCTTAGCTATTTTGCGCTTCCTGACAATCTCATTTCTTGGTCGTCTGTACTCCATTTTGCCTGTTTCATTTACTGCAATTTTATATTTTCTCTTTTCATCAATTAAATTTAGTATTTCCTGTAATATCCGTGGATTTTTGTAGGTCTTGCGTTTCTACCTTTTGTCCTCTGCTGCCTTCACTATTTCATCCCTCAATGCACAAATTTCCATTCGCCACAGTTTGGTATTCAATCTAAACCTAGTAAAGTGAAGCCATAACAGATCGCAAAATGCGATTTATTTCATTGAACGATATTATCTTTCTCGATTTACCTCCAAGCGCTGTATACGATCTACGAGGATTACGTTACGCGCACGCCGACTGATATTACGACGCCGTAATGGAGTTACTAAAATAATAAACCACGATCTCTACCCACTTTGTTTTCAACACTCAAAAATACCACGAACTGACATCAATTCTATCTTTGCAACGCCCAAAAGGTATGATCACCCCCGATGACACCATGAAGGTAAAAATAATACGGAGGGACTTCTAAATAAACAACGTTTCATGTTAAATCTATCTGGCTGCTTTACCCTTGTGTGCATAGGCTTGTCGCTACTTTTAGGAAGCATTTTGCACTATAATGGTGATTGATCATTTTTACGACACCATTCCTCTCGTCTGGAAAAGTACTTACAGTTTTTCTGAAATCTGATATTTTCCAAATGCTCCCTGACTTCAGGCAGTGCCTGTTCTCATCATAGATAACGCCATGTCCCTTTTTTCTAATCTCCTTGACGTATTTTTTCGCTCCGTTGTTGGAGAATCTAGAAAATCATACGACTTGGAATCGTACTTCGAGTTTTTCTCAAATTCTGATATTTTCCAGTAGATTTTCGAAAAATTTTGTTTCATACAAACCTTTTCCTAAGAATTACGAACAGAACAAAGTAAAGATCAGCCAGATCGTTGAAGCCATTCTCAAGTCATGCGCTTTCATACATGTGGGAATTCATTTTTATTAATATAGATAAACAGACACTTTTGAAAGATGAAAAAGTTACGTCAAATATGCGATGAACTTGGTTATAAACTCTACATGACCGAGTCTCCAAAAGAAATGTATACGTTGAGCAGATGTAGCAAGCACTTAAATATTTCTCTATTACTCAAAATATTCTTAGTACTCTGCTGTAAAATGTCAATACGATGCACTGGTAAAAATAATCATTTATAATATCCTGATAAACGGCGAGAACATCACAGTATAAACAATTTTATCTGTGCTCTATATTATATTGACAGTATCCAGCTTCCAGTAAGCGTGTCATAGTTTTCACATGAAGTAGTGAATGTATCGACATGTGCATGTATCGACATGTGGATCTGGTGGGTTGCATACGGGCCTGCCGCGATGGCCGAGTAGACTGAGGCGCGACAGTCACGGTCTGCACGGCCACTACGATCGGGGGTTCGAATCCCCTCTCGGGCATCGATATTTATGCCGTCCTTAGTATTAGGTAGTTCATAAGTAGTTTGTAAGTTTAGGGACTGATGACCCCGAAGTCCCATATGCTGTACAAACATTTGAACATTTGGTTGCATACGGCAAGTCTAAACCCAGTTGTGTCATTGTTCTCAGTTTCATGGAGTAGGGTTTAAAACACTCAGACCGCCCATACAGTCCTGAACAACTTTGGGCGAATGCATTATTAATCGACATTTCGCGGTTGGCTGTCCGTGACTGTACCGTATAGGTTAGGGTTATATAAAAATAATAATAATAATCCGTCTTCAGTCACAATTTAGTGTTTTTATTGTCCGGCGCGTTTCGGAGCTATAACTCCATTATCGAGGTCTTTATTACTGTATATTTGTGTTACATCTGCTTCAGTTTTTCACCTAACTGTAGAAGAACGACACAGTTTTTACTTTTTGGTGAGAAAGTTGCCGCAGGCGTTAATGCAAGGATCTTATAATAAACATACAGTGAAGTATTGTGAAGTGTTACCTGCATTTGTCGCGATGAAATTATCTCCTGCAGTGGTGAAATAACTTTCGCATCTTCAAACATTTTACAACACATTTTTCGCAAATGGCATGTTTATGCCGGTACTGTATACATCAAATTACGTTAAAATTAGTTTGAAGCTACAGTTAAAATCATTTGTTTTGATTAACAAAGTAGGTTAACAAAATAAAATAAACAACATTTTTAAGATGACAAAGAGTTGGTAATTTTTGTTTACATTAGGCATATTCCACTTAAACTTTTGGAAACCTATTATAGTACAAGATAATTCCAAAAATGAACTGTGTATATTACTAAGTGATTTAGTGGTTTGCCGGAATTGTTGAAAGGTTGTTATATTATTTCTATAAGCAAGCCAAAAATTAATAGACAACAAAATGACGTCATATAGTGGGGCGGGATTTAGGAGATGTAGAGAGAGAGAGAGAGAGAGAGAGAGAGACGGCTTATTATTATTATATACCCCTAACCTATTTAGGCGAATGCCAAGAGTGGTCTCCCCTTCCTTCTGCGACTGAGTTGGCATTAACTTTCGTTTTCTGAACCAGAGTGTTTGTAGCGTTTCGCAGTCCCTAATCGTCTTCAGATTGAAAATATGAAGTGGGCCGTGAGCTATGTTCAGTTGTCAAAGTTGTTAGACACGCGAAACGTAAATATGCTAGTTCGAGTCTCGTTAGGACAAAACTGTTTTGTTATTCGGATCAGATTTAATGACTGACATAGTCACTGCTGTAGCTAAGGTAATAATAGCTGGATGTACTATCATTGTTGTTATTATGTCGACGTATAAAAAATAATTTTGCGTGTGGTTTCGAAAATATCAGCCATACACAGCAGTATAGTGTAAATGAACAGAATTTAGATTCATTTGTGGGAAAACAGCATTGAAATTACCGTGAATCTTGGACAATATCGTGTAGAAATTTCAAAGAAATAAAATGTATAAATAAAAATAGAATAAGTAACACAAATTACAACCGAATGCATCTGTGACAGATACAAGTTACATAAAATAGTCATCTACAGAACCTACTTTGTGACAAAACGTTAGTTAAAGTTTTAATTTATTTGACAAGTTAAATTAAATGTAATGAATAGCTCACATGGAACTTGAGAACGAAAATTTTGCTGCCTTCTGTAGTGTTTACCACCGATTATTATGAAAAAGTCACTATTATTATGTTTGTAGATGGAAAGAAAGGTCATATCTAAGTGAATTCGCTACAATTTATTTAGGAAGTACACGAAAATTCTAAACCCTTAATGGCCAGAAATCGATTTTATCTCAGTTACTCCAGAATGTCCCAATTTCTCTGCCTCATCGCTCAATAGATATTTAAGGAACGTCAAGATAATTTATCAAGAGTAAGTTAGAGAATGGAAGAAAAATATTTTTTATCTATTATTGTTGCCGAATTTCGAGTTTATGAATTGGTTTGGACAATGTTCAGCTAGAAGAAAGAAAAATATTAGGATCATTCCTTGGTAAAATGAAAAAAAAAAAAAAAAAAAAAAAAAAAAAAAAACTAGTTTCAAATGAATTACGGTATGGGCATTACACGTCAGAACAACGCAATATAATAAAACTTTAAGGATAAATTTAAACTATAGGACGGAACAGTCAGAGACAGAATGGAAAAGGCAGTAATTTCATTCCTCATTTGTAGGGCTGAAAGTCTGGTATCCCAAATGCTATACGCAAAACGTGTCTTTACAAGTTCAGTGAAATGCTAACGGAGGTGCATTGAACTCGAGACGACGTTACATGACGTCATGTACAAACGTGTAATCATGTTCCGAAAATTTTTCATAATTCATTTATGAATTACAAATTTTCAAGCAAATTTCGTAGCACTCGTTAAAGCAGATCGTTGTTGCGATCATCACAAACCAGGCTTGTGATATGAGATCGTGACAAATTAAACGCTTTCATGACTGCAGGTGACCTCATAGGGTCGTAAAGAGGCGTCGAATTCCGATGTTATGATACAATCCAGCTGCCGGATCAAGATGAGCAGGTGGAATACCATTTTTAATGTATGCTAATGGTATTTTTGCTTCACATCAGTCTACCGTTTTATGCAACTTAACTGAATACCGAAAATTTCCAAGAATACACTGTTTTTGTCATACCTACCGTGACTTGCGCAGCATACAGAATGTCGATCTGTAAGAAAGTGGAAGCTCACGTTTACCAGGTGCAAATCAGTGAAGCATTGTGGATTTATTTTGTTCTCACACCCTCCGATCCTGTCTCCCTCCCTCTCCCTCTCTCTCTCTCTCTCTCTCTCTCTCTCTCTCTCTCTCTCTCTCTCTCTCTCTCTCTCTCTCATATATATATATATATATATATTTCTCCCACCCTCTTCTTCCTCCCCTCCCTTCCCTCTCTCTTTATCCTCCATGTGTAGATTACAAATTTTTACAGTCTTCTAAGGGACCGTTAGACACTCAATGTATAGGGTGATTATAATTAAACTTTCAAAACGCTGTAATAATAACATCATTGGTCAGAATGATGTCTAATTGCAACGCAATAGTATCGGAGAAGGGGGATAACGTATGGTGGAACAAAAATAAAGTGCGAAAATTGATCAATATAGATTGCGTTGTATGTGTCAGAATATGTCAATGAAAACACCCATCATGCGCACTGGACAATGAAGTTGGTATAAACACGCCATGTACACAGCTTTTCATTTCGCATCTGAGACGTTCGCCATGACTGTCTCAATACAGAATCGCGCTCTGCTCATGAAGCTGTTTTACAAGAATGTTGACTGTGCACAAGGCGCTCTGCAGAAGTACCGGAAACTGAAGGGTTTGAAAGAAGGCGTTGGTCCGATGACTGCCGTGGGTCTGGAGAAAATGATTCGAAAATTCGAAAAGACGGATTCGTTTAGTGTGCAGCCTGGCGGAGGGAGGTATGCAATCGTGTAGTGCACGGAGAATTGCCCCAACATTGGACAAACCTGTGAGCACGGTGCGCAAAATCCTACGAAACATCCTTCTTTGTATCGATTCAAAATTACACATGTGCACGAGTAAGTTCATGTTGACCTGCTAGCAGGAGACACTTTTGCTTTATAATTTCTTGCTCACATGGAAGTGGACGATTTTGTGGACAGACGAAGTCCACTTCCGTCTGACAAGTTGTGTCAATACCAGTGGCGGATTTACCAGTGGGCTGAGCAGGCTGGAGCCTAGGACGGCAAATTTGGGGCCACAGTTTTTAAACTGTAAGTGTAAATAAGTTATTCAGTTACGTTTAGCGAATGTACATTATTGTGTAAGACATATTAACGAATACTTACCCCCACATTATTAGTAGTATATATCACTGTGCTTTTTATTAGCTCAGAAATAAAAACAAAAACTATTTCTTCTGCAATCCAAACCAAAAAGTTGGGCGCAAAATTAATCTCTGATGTGACTTTTCCATCAACTAGTTCACAATCATGCTAATTACGGAAAAAAGTTGGTGTAATTAGGACCATAATGTACAAAACATAAAGCTACAATGTAATTAAAAAAATATAATTAGTATGATTGTTAAATAGGGTAAAGAATTTTAGAGGTCGGTAGGGGCGGCAAAATTTGAATAGCCTACTGGTGGAAAATGAGAAAATCTGTCACTGGTCAATACACAGAATATGGGCTACGAAAATCCACACGCAAATCAACCAGTAACGCTTCATCCTGAAAAAGGTCACTGAGTGCTGTGGGTTTAACGGCGTCATTTGTCATAGTGCCATATTTTTGGAAGAGGCAGGTGCTTCCTGACCTCTTACCTGTACCATCACTGGTGAGCGCTGCTAGTCTATTTTGCGTAACCACGTTATTCCAGTTCTCCAACAACATGGATATGTGGATGGGATCAGTTTTATGCAAGATTACGGACCTCCGTACTTTGAAAATCCAGATAAGCAGCTGCTGATGCGTCATTTCTGAAATGCTGGGCTTATAAGCCGCCATTTCCCTACAGTATGGCCGTTCCAATCACCTTCTGGCTGTGGGGCTATATGAAAGATGTGTGTTCAGTGTTACGATTGCGAACTGCATGGAAGGCACGCATTAACTTTATTGTAGTAAACATGAATCTCATGCATTACAATAAGTCATAATTTGAATTTAAATCAGGTTTTCATGTGGCTATATAATACCATAAAACAAAATTGATACAGGATGAATTAGATACATTGAAATCTCGTCATACCATACATGCATGATATAATTTGTAGTTATAAATCAAACTTCCAACCTTGCCTTAAGTGCCTCTAGTCAAGTTATCAATTGTAAACGAAGAAAAAATATGTGGGACATTAGATTAAGATAAGAAGAACAAAATGCATACTTTTTAACACAAACCATGCAATAATACAGTACATGCATGGAATCAAGTATAAAATTATGATATATAAGTGTAAAAACAATACAGAAATAAAACATCGGATTACTTTAATTCATAGCGTGGTAGAGATAACGTGAAACTCGTCTTAGCAGGCAGAAGCCACTCAGCATCTTAGAGCATACATGATTGATTTGCTTGTGCAGAGTAAAGTTTTCATCAAAAAACATACCTAAAAATTTGCAAAATTCCTTACTATCAAAACTTATGAGGTTTTTAAAAGTGATATATAAGGAACATAGTTCCCTATGCCAAAATTTACCAATTCAGTTTTGATAAAGTTAACTTTTTAAATCCTTTGCTGTAAAATAATCACATGCGACATCAACAACATGTGTCATCATTATACATTCTGGTGGATACATTTCCAACAGAAGGGAAGTCATTAACATAATAGATGTGAACACAGGAACCGAGATGGGAGCGGTGAGAAACTTTTGAACCAACCATGCATTTACTGGATTGCACACCCCTGATTGTCTGTCCATCATAAAAGTTAATTTCTGTGCACGGGAGTCTATTCAGAAATTAGGAATGGATAAGTCTTAATATCCAACCCGGTACATCATACACAATAAGTTTGTGCAATAAAATTGTTTGTTTGACTCCATCAAAGGCCGTTGACAAGTCGAGAAGCAGACCAACTAATTACAACCAGAGTCAAGCTTATTCAGTGCATCATGCACGAAGTCCACAGCAGTGGATATTGTGCTCCTACTCTTTCGAAAGCCATGTTGAAAATCAGCCATAACTCCTACCACGACGCATGTGAACGTGACTCCAGAAACACTTCGATTAGTTGTGGAACATGCTGTTTCTCGATTCCAAATTGTTGCAGAAAACGGTCAGCAGCATATTGAACATGTTTTGCGACAGTCGCAAGGAAATTAAAAATGCGATTTGATTTTTTAAAATTTTTATTTATTTATTACTTTTGTTCCTTTTTTGCGGTATGGCCTCATGACATTTAGAAACCGATTTTTTCCCATACGTACACCCATTAACACTGAATACTACAGTTTCCTTAACGTTTGACTTACACCTTAGGCATTGTTGTATGATTCATTGGTCATTTGTAATAGACCACTATTAAATTATGATGCTTACAGCGCCTTCTATTGAGGAATTTCGCAGTTTTCATTTTTCTTCTGCCATATGTTTTCCCCCTCTTCGATAATATTCCATTGCAATTTGACGTAGTTCTAACCTGTGTTGTTATTTATACAGCGTTTTGGAAGTTTAATTATCATTGCCTTGATCATAGAATGAAGGCTTCCACGACAGGTATCGTCATTACTAAAAGCTTCCGGGCAGAGATGCCATGGTCCATACATCATTGCCTTGGACATTGAGAAATGCTCTGTATTGCAGAAAAATATTGACCGTCTGAGAGCGATACTGACGATTTGCGTAATATATTGGAGACTTTTATAATAACCTTATTTGAAAGGTTATTGAATATTAATTTTTACATATTGGAGAAAAATGGTTGCTCACCTCATGAACGACTTTAAATCGACTTTGGAGTATTGGAGACTGCCAAGTAGTAGATGAGTTTTGTTGTTTGGGTAGCAAGATAACTTCTGATGGCCGAAGAAAAGAAGATATAAAATGCAGTATGGCTATGGGAAGAAAAGCGTTTCTAAAGAAGCGAAACTTGTTAACATCCAATATTAATTTATATATTAGAAAGTCCTTTCTGAAAACATTTGTCTGGGGTGTAGCCTTGTATAGAAGCGAAACGTGGACGATAAGGAGTTCAGACAAAAAGATGATAGAAGCTTTTGAAATGTGGTGCTACAGACGAATGGTGACAATTAGATGGGTAAATCACATAACTCATGAGGAGGTGCTTATACGAATTGAGAAGAAAGGAAGTTTCTGGCATGTCTTAACTAAAAGAAGGAATATAATGGTGGAACACATTCTGAGACATCAAGGAATTGTCATCTTAGCATTAGAAGGAAATGTGTGGGGTAAAAATCGTAGAGGGAGACCGAGGGACGAATATAGTACGCAGATTCAACAGGATGTAGGTTGCCGAACTTATTCTCAGGTGAAGGACATGGTACCGTGGAGAGCTGCATCAAACCAGTCTGCGGACTGAAGACCACAAAAACAAAAGCCGTTCAATATATTGCAACAAACAGGAGCTTCTGCTGAGGCCTAAAGATATTAATTTCGCTCTGAACGAATTTATTAAAAGAACTGCAGTATGTTTGACCGTCGACTGATACGAAGCAGACTGCTCCTTCATACTACTTAAGTGTAACCGGCATCCAGTAATCTTATTCTTCTCTGCTCTTTTTTCTTTCAGTTTGTAAATTTATTACGTGCTCGCGTGCATATTAGATTCAAATTGATGTTTTAAACAACAGTGTAGTCTTCCTTTGAGCGCAGTACAGAGTACACCGCTACTTGTAAGTGTAATTCTCTTCTTACTAGAAGCAACATACTGACTTTTGTGAGGTTCTTCCTTCGGTTTATTAAATTTATAAATGATTGTTAAAGAAAGGGAAGGAAGAAGGATACCAATACAATATGTATTAAATTTATCGTGTGATCGCGTGTATATTAGATTTATATTCACGTATCTGGTTAGTATATTTCTTTCTTTTTTTTAGTTGGATTAGTACTTGTTATAGTCTGTTTATCTTAGTTTCCCTCTGTGAAGTCTACATCGCGTCCTTCTATTCGTTCGGTTTTTTTTTTTTTTTTTTTTTTTTTTTTTTTTTTTTTTTTTTTTTTGTATGTAATCATGAATAGGAACTGTTGTGTGCGGATGCAGACTGAGCTGGTGACAGTTCGCTCCCAGCTTCAGGCTGTGTTAACCTCGGCTGCGCTCTGTGACAAGCCCTGGTACGGTTCGCAAGGAGTCAGACACCCCACCCGTGGTTGCGTGGGAGGTAGTTCCAATGCATGGCAGGGACTAATCGTGAGGCCTCCCTAGTTTGTCTTGACAACATTTTTGAGGCGCTATATGTTCCGAACAGTGTTTCTGAGCCTGATGGAGTCGCTTGTCCTGAGGTCACCATGCATCCTGCAAGATCCGGGCTATTGCACAGAGTGGGTTTACTCGTAGTTGGGAGCTCCAGCGTTAGGTGGGTAATGGAGCCACTTAGGGATATGGTTGCTAAGGAGGGGAAGAAGACCAACGTGCACTCCATGTGCATACCGAGTGGACTCATTCAAGATGTGGAACTAGTCCTTCCGGATGTCCTGACGAGTATGGGGTGCAGCGAACTGTGGGTAGTGGCTCACGTCGGCACCAATGATGTGTGTGGCTCTTGAGAGACTATCTGAAGTGGTAAAGACTGCCAGTCGAGCTTGACAGATGAAGGCAGAGCTCGCCACCTGCAGAATTGTTGACAGGACCGACTGTGGACCTCTCGCACAGAGCCGATTGGAGGGTCTGATTCTGGTACAGAGACGAGTGGAAGGTCTGAATCAGAGGCTCAGGCGGCTCTGCGACCGTGAACGCTGCAGATTCCTCGATTTACGCCATCGGGTGGTGGGGTTCCGGGTTCCGCTGAATACGCTAGGAGTCCACTACACGTAGGAAGCGGCTACATGGGTGGCGGGTGTTGTGGACTGGGAGGTTTTTTTAGGTTACAGGGCCTCGGGAACACACAGAAAGGGATTAAATCTCAAAGTATACAGGTCAAAGATAATATGAACACAGATCTAAAAACCATTGGACTAACGGTTGTAAATTGTCGTAGCTGTATGGGGAAAGTACCAGAGCTCCAAGCGCTAATAGCTCAACAGCACCCACTGTTTTAATCACTTTATCGAGTACGTGAACGTAGGTAGCGTTCAGTATTTTAAACATCCTAATTGATCGCTGGAGAGTGACTGAACGGCAGGTATGGATTAAAAAGAAATATTTTTAAGTACTTTTCCAATGGTATTTATCATTCTAATTTACATTTAACAATTCACTGTATATTTCTTTTTAATTTTGTAAAGACGCCCTTTGTAAGACCCTTTCATTTATTACACCTTACAGAGCACCTGATGATGCGTCTCTATGTCGCGAAATCGGTTGTCCTTTTAAATTAAAGCTCGTTTCAGTCAGAGCGGACTTAAAAATCTTCACAATGACATCTGGCTGCGGATGGTCGCATTTCAATATAACATGCTAATAAAAATTATAGGTACCGAAAGCTGGTTAATGCCGGAGATAAGTTCAACTGAAATTTTTACAAAGGGGCAAATGGTTTTCAGAATGGATAAATTGGATAAAATACGTGGCGGCGTATTTATTGCTGTCACAAGCGGTTTATATTGTAGCGAAATTGAAATAGATTGTTCCTGTGAGTTGGTATGGTTTGAAGTTATACCTGACTACTAGAATCAATTAATAATTAGTTCTTTTTACCAACCCACGACTCAGACGATACGATTGCAGAAATGTTCAAAGAAAGCTTGGATCAAATTTCGAAAACGTTTCCAAAGCATACAATGTTAATTGGTGGTGACTTTAACTTACCCTCGATATGTTTGTAAAAATACGTGTTTAAAATCGGAGGATGGCATAAAACTTCGGTCGAAATGGTAATGAACACATTAAAATGTTCAAATGTTTGTACAGCTTATGGGACTTAACTACGGGGTCATCAGTCCCTAAACTTACAAACTACTTATGAACTAGCTTATACTAAAGGCGGCACAAACATCCATGCCCTAGGGGGGATTCGAACCCCCGACCGCAGCGGCCGTGCAGACCGTGACTGGCGCTCCGCAGACCGCTCGGCCACTGCGGCCGGCGAAAGCGTTTCGATGAATCCTCTGTCATGCACTTCAATGTGACTTGCAGAGTATTTATGTAGATGTTCTTAAATGTCGCGCTTTGAGAAACGTAATTACGAACTGTTTAGGAGATGTCGGATGCCTCATTTCCACAATAGCAGGTGAAACGGAAGATACTAGTGCTATGAGAGTTTGGACGTATGTTTGTTGCACTTGTAGCAGTCATCAGAACTGGGAATTTCTATCAGGTCAGTTGTTAAATAAGCATTTTTTTTCATTGTAATAGATCATAAAATCTTTTCATTAGTGTTATATATAAGGAGAGGCACTGAATTTATGCTGTGGCCGGGATTCGAACCCGGGACCTCATGCTTACTAGGCAGGCGTTTTAGACCGCTAAGCTAACACAGCGTTACGGTCAAAGAGACTATATGGACTGTCTTAAAGCACGTCTCCCTCCACACCACATACTTTAATTCTGCCTCAGTGTTCCCTGTGAAATACGGATCAGTTTGTCAAGGCTCTCCTATATAGCATCCTAGCATAGAACGTGAATGGGAACAATCCTGCCTTGTTCCCAGGGCGAGGTGATGTAAATAACATAAGATAATACAGGAACTGTGTTATTTGTTGATACTTTTCATTAGTAATCATCACCGAAGCAATTGTTATATTTCGTTCGCAGCAATTGCTACAGTAGAATAATAACCAGGAAATATCTCAAGTCCATAAATGACACACTTCATTTTCTTAATTTGCAAACAGTTATGATTAACTATTATTTCGCGCCTGAGTGGGTCTTAGAAAAAGTGAATACGCTCGCGAAAGATTTTCGATTACATTATAGTCAGGTTTAAGTTTCTCCATTTGATATGTTAGCGTGGTACAGTGGTAAGAGAACAGAGTGCTGATTTTGTCCACCTGGTCCCAGTTGTGCGCCATGTAGACGATAAGTTCCCTATCACTACGCTGCAGGCACAACCAAAGGCTCTGGAGATGATGTACGTTTGTTTGTAAAAGATAAGACAGACCTCACCAACACACGAGAAGCTCTGCAAATCTTTCACTATCGTATATGTTTGAAAACACCACGTGCGAAATTGCGAATCTTGAAGGACCCATATCTCGGGTTCTGTTGCTCTCAGAGATAAGGGGTGAACAGTTTTGTAGATAGATGAAAAGTATTAGAATGCTGCAGCTATCCTACAGTGTAGTGTCAGATTTGGAAATTACCCTCCTCCTGCAGCACATCCAAATTGAGCAAATCGGTCAGAATTTGCGTGGTCTAGGATGCCTTTTACACAGCTTATGAAAAGCACCATTTGTTCCAGGAAAAAAAAAACCATGAAAATCATCATTTTTGGGGGACAAAAAATACAAATTTAGAGGGATGGCCACTCCTAAACATTTGATATTATATTCTCACATTACGTTTTTTAATTTTTAAATATTTTATCCGTTACCGATATCCAAAGGTTCAAAAATTACCATAATTAACATGCAAAATTACAACTAGCAGTTTTTAACCGTTTTTGTACCGCGGAACTTAAATATCTAAACACGTAACCATAGCAAATGGCTCAAATTTTAACAATGTATTCTATAGGCATCTGTCTAGAAAGAACTTTTTCCCGTTTTCGAAAATCGTTATGCGTTGTAATGATGCAACCGAAAAACCACGGTGTTTGCGTATAAAATGTTTCAATTACACTGAGAGGTGGCGTTCGGGCCGATGCGAAACCTACCGTCCGATTTCAAGAAATCTAATTGTCGAAATAATATGATTTTTCTTATGTTACAGTTTGGTATTTGGCCCGATAAAGTGTTGATTTTATTTTCGTTATGCCTTACAGTTATCGTCTAGCGTCAAATTACGCAAAGTGTCCCACTCCATGAACCACAGACATTGCCCAGGTGGGGTGGCTTTCGTGCCTCAACGATACAAATAGCCTTGGCGTAGGTGCAACTACAGCGGAGGGGTATCAGTGGACAGGCCAGACAATGGATCCTGAAGAGGGGCAGCAGCCTTTATAGTAGTTACAGGGGCAACAGTCTGAATGATTGACTGAGGTGGTCTTATAACATCAGCTAACATGGCCTTGCCATACAGTTACTACGAATGGCTAAAAGCAAGGGGAAACTACTGTCGTTAGTTTTCTGGAGAACATGAATCCTCTCATGTAAAATATTCCGGAAGTAAAATAGTCCCCTATTCGGATCTCCAGGCGGAGAGTACTCAGGAGGATGTCGTCATCAGGAAAGACAACACTGCTATTCTACGGATCGGAGCGTGAAATGTTAAATCCCTTAATAGGGCAGAGAGGATAGAAAATTTAAAAAGGGAAATGGATAGTCTGGAGTTAGATGTAGTGGGAATTAGTGAAGTTCGGTGGAAAGAGAGCAGGATTTCTGGTCAGGTGAGTACAGGATTATAAACATAAAATCAATTAGGAATGCTGGTAAACTACTATGAGCAGCGCAGTGATCGCGTAATCATAGTCAAGATAGGCAACACCGATCATAGTAGTACAAGTTTATATGTCGACTAGCTCTGCCGACGATGAAGAGATTGCCGGCCGCGGTGGCCGAGGGGACTGAGGTGCTTCAGTCACGGTCTGCACGGCCACTACGGTCGGGGGTTCGAAGCCCCCCTCGGGCATGGATATTTGTGCCGTCCTAGTTCGTAAGTAGTTCATAAGTAGTTTGTAAGTTTAGGGACTGATGACCCCGTAGTTAAGTCCCATAAGCCTTACAAACATTTGAATTTGAATTTGATGAAGAGATTGAAGAAATGTATGAGGAGGTAAAGGATATTATTCAGACAGTTAAGGGAGACGAAAACTTAACTGCGTTGGGGGAATGGAATTCGCTAGTAGGATAAATGAAGGGAAGGAAAAATAGTGGGTCAATATGGACTCGGGAAAAGGAACAAAGAAGGAAGTCATTTGGTAGATTTTGTATGGAACATAATTTAACACGTTGATTGCCGCGATGACGTCAGAGGCGCGCCAGAGCCGCCTGCTGCGGCCGCCGCCGGCAACACGGCAGCCAACATGTTAACCATAACAAACACTTGGTTTAAGAATCATGAAACAAGGTTGCATATGTGGAAGAGGCTAGGAGACATGAAAGGTACCACATAGATTTCATAATAATAAGACAAAGATTTAGGAACAAGTTTTTAAAGTGTAAGGCATATCCTGAGGCAAATATAGACTCTGACCATTTCTTAATGGTCATGAACTGTAGACTGAAACTAAAAAAACTGCAGAAAGGTAGGAAAATAAGGAGATGGGACCTGGATAAATTGAAGTAACCTGAAGTTCTTGAGAATTTCAATTGTAACTATAAGCAACAATTGACAGAAACAGATGAAAAAGTGAAGATAGCAGAGGACGAAACAGGTAGAAAGGCAAGGCCTACAAACAAACCTTGTATATCACAGGAAATAATAAATTTAATTGATGAAAGAAGAAATATAAAAATGCAGTTAATGAAGCAGGCAAAATGTAATACAGACGGCTAAGAAATTAGATCGATAGGAAGTGCAAAATGGCTAAGCAGGAGTGGCTAGAAGACAAATGCAAGTCTATAGAAGAATATATAACAAGGGAAAATAGATACCGCCTACAGGAAAATAAGAGACTTTTGGAGACAAGAAAAACAGCTTTATGAATATCAAGAACTCAGATGGGAAACCAGTTATCAGCTAAGAACGGAAAGATCAAAGATGGAAAGAACACATAGAGGGGCTCTACGAAGGAATTGAACTTCGAGACAATATTGTAGGAAGGGAAGAGGAAGTAGATAAAGATGAAATAGGAGATACTATACTAATGAGAGATGAATTTGACAGAGCCCTGAAAGACCTAAGTCGGAACAAGGCCCTTGGAGTAGACGAAATTCCCTCAGAGCTACTGAAGTCTCTGGCAGAGCCAGCCATGACAAAACCATTTCACCTGGTGTGTAAGATGTATGAGACAGGCGAAATACCCTCAGACTGCAAGAAAAATGTCGTAATCCCCATTCCAAAGAAATCAGGCACAGACAGGTGTGAAAATTAAGGCATCATCACTTTGATAAATCATGATTGCAAAATTTTAACACGAATTATTTACAGAATGGTGGAGAAGATAGTAGGAAGATCAGTTTGGACTCGGGAGAAAGGTAGGATCATGGGAGGCAATATTCACTTTACGACTTATTGTAGAAGATAGATTACGGTAAGGCAAATCTACGTTTCTAGCTTTTGTAGATTTGGAGAATGCTTTGGACAATGTTGATTGGAATACACTCTTTCAAATTCTGAAGTCAGCAGGGTAATATACAGGGTTATTTACAACTTGTACAAAAGTCATACCTCAGTTGTTAGATTCAAAGGGCATGAAAGGGAAGCATTGGTTGGGATGGGAGTAAGATAAGGCTGTAGCCTTTCACTTTGTATAGCGAGTGAGCTATAATTGAAAGCAAGGAAAAATTTGGAGAAGGGATGAAAGTTCAGCGTGAAGAAATAAAAAAAAAACTTGCGTTTTGATGATGACATTGTAATTCTGTTAGAGACAGCAAACGACCTGGGAGAGCAATTGAATAGAATGCAGAGTATGTTGAAGGTAGCGTATAAGACGAACATTAACAAGAGTAAAATAAGGGCAATGGAATGCAGTGTAAGAAAATCAGGCGACGCTGAAGGAATTGCAGTAGGTAACGAAACAGTAAAGGTGGTAGGTAAGTTTTGTTACTTGGGCAGTAAAATAACATACGGCGGTTGCAGTGCAGAGGATAAAAATGCAGAATGGTAGTGGGAAAAAGTTCGTTTTTGAAAAAGAGGAATTTACAAACATCAAATATTAAGTGTAAGGAAGGCTTTTCTGAAGACATTTGTGTGGAGTCTTACCATGTACGGGAGTGAAACATGGACCATGAATGTTCAGATGATAGAGGCTTTTGAAATGTGACTCTGCAGATGAATGCTCAAAATTAGATGGATAGATCACATAACTAATGAGGAGTTACTGAACAGAATTGGGGAGAAAAGGAAGTTTTGGCATACCTCGACTAAACGAAGGGACCGATTGGTAGAAGACATTGGTAGACATAAAGGAATCGCAGGAGGAAGGCAGAGAAACACTGCATCAAACTACGAGGGAACAGGGTGGCGGAGAAGAAACCAAACTGGAAATGGAAGCAAAACCTCACCTCACAAGGCCACCTGTTGTAATGTGCTAAAAGACACATTACCGACAACTCAAAAGCTGTGCCCATTAAATTTTGGCAAACCGATCAATGGCTTGTTTGCAACGAGACAGACATCGTAGATCAGTATTTCCATTGTGGTGATAGAAAACATGCGAAAACGTGCTGGTTTCCCCCGGAAACATAGACATTCGCCTACTGAACGTTCGTGACATCAAACCTTTCCCTGGTCCCAAGAGATTAACCTCCGTACGGATATTAGGTCCAACCGTACGCTCTATAATTGATACGAAACAAGAACTTTCTCTGGATCTCCCTTACAAGCCTTCACGTAAATTATCCCGCCTCCGTTGTTAGCTATCTGCAGCGCAAAAATTGGAATATAGTTTCTAATTAATATTTATGTTTTATAGTCCTGTGAATTTCCTTTTTTGGGAGGGGGTCGGATGAAGTTCCGACTTGCTCTACAAGCGAGATTCTGTAGCCCTGTAATTGGTTTTGATGTGTGGATGGTTGATGAAATTGCACCCTCTAATCGAAGTATTGAGTTAAGAGTGATTTTCTTTTTTATCGATAGCATTGAGTAGCTCCGACCTAGGTTAAGAGTCACGAGCAATTTGGGGCTGTAATCCGATGCTGTATTTACAGAGAGCAAAGACTTAAACATTGTGGACATCGCCTGCAAACGGGTTACTTGAAGACTTACTTCCTTGTGAAGGTAGCGTGTTGGAACCATGTACTTACAGCAGATTTACATATAAAGTGATAGCGACGCTTTCCGTTTGCTAAAGTGACGCGTGGTATTAACACTCACCGACAGGACAGTGGGTCGCGATCAGCACCAACAACTGAAGAGGCTGAGCTTTTGCAATGAATCAGTTAAAGTTAGGGAAAAATTGAGGTGCGTTTTTTTTATTTATTTCTTTGAATGGTGCATCGTTAACTTGGGAAAACAATTTGCTAGCCTCTCGTTCACTTATTTTTCTTTATGGCTGTAATTGAATTGAATGAAGCCAAATCATCGTACCCGATTTTTGTAGGTGATCACATTTAAAAGTTAATTTTTGATGAACCCAAGAAGAAAGTTAGCAAAAGTATCTTATTTTATACTCTGAAATTAATAAGAGAAATTATCTTGAGGTGTAGCAAGTATTAAAATATGCACACATGACAGCAGTGAAAAATTTAGGTGTTCGAACTGATGAACTGTTTCGTTACAAAATACAAATAACTTACCGGAGATAAATATTTAGATCTAATTACAAAAGATAAGAAAAATTTAGTGTTTTGTGCATTCTGTCAGGTTTATATAAAGACTATAAATAGTGAAAAAAGTTTCATATTATGAAGAAAAAGTTCCCGAGGCAAAGACATTGAGAGCGCAGTAATCACAGTCTAACATGTTCACTCGCGACACGCACTGCTGTGAAAGTTGATACCAACTGACAATTGCAACGACACTGGTGTTCCTAACGGTGGGCAAGCTGCCGAAAGAGTGTTCCTTTATAACTATTTTTGTTCGTTATTAACGAAAGAGTTACTATATTTTTTATGCGTTACAAGGATTAGTAAAATATTGATAGACGTATGTAGTCGGAACATCATTGTAAAAGCAGATGAATTTCACTGATTCACAGGTATAAAGAACAACTTCGTCAAATACTTACGAATATGTGTATATTTTCAGCTTATTCCGATGAAAGTAAGAAGAGTATAAACATAAGAGAAACATAAAATTTCTATTAGGGACTGTTCTTACTGCGACAGGCAGTTTTTTTGGCGCCTATCAAGTAGCTATGGTGTCTAATGATTCGCACATTCTTACATTTCAATCGTCTTTCTTGTAGTCGCTATTTCTTTTAAGTGTAATTACTTTAGCTTAAAAAGCAAAAGTTTTGAAGATTCTTCCCGTTTGTAGGTCAACTGTAGCAACATTCGTGGAACGGGTTTCTTTTTTGTTGCGAAACAGTTTGATTGCTTTGGCCGTTTTATTTCCAGGTCTGTGACGCTTTTCTCTTCAGCTCTCCGTGGTAGCTGATTTGGCACGTTAAATACTGTAGTTCTTGTATTGTATATACGTTTCCACCCTCATTGATTTTACTGGAATTGTAGGGAAGAAACTTTAACGTTCCTGAGTATAAAAGCCAAAGGGCACGTCTACTGGTGTTTGATAGCCATTTTACTTTTAATAGAAAATTAAAATCATCAATAAAAGCCTATAGGATACAAGATAATTGTAAATAAACTGTCCTGTAATCAATGGTGGACTAAGGCTGCCGGAAACCCGGGGCGGCGAAATACAAAATGAGGCCCTCCGTCCACTTGGAAATACATGTCGTCTTACTTTGAAAAAGAGTAACTTTTTGGATTTGGAGCCCCCCCCCCCCCCCGGGACTAGAGGCACGGGACAGTCTAAAAAATAGCTTCCGAGATTTCGAGGCCCCAGAAGAAGAGGCTAAAAATGAAAAATAAAAAGTGTTTTCGAGGTATTTGGAGGCCCCCCAAGACGAGAGGCCCCAGGCGGGCTGCCCCCTCCGCTGCCCACCCCCTCCCTTAGTCTGCCACTGCCTGAAATGTACCTTTTCGACCTTGTCAGGGATTTTAGGAAACCAAAGAAAGACAAATGTGGAGCTGTTTTTAAATTTACTGCCTTTTTTATGGCCCTAAATACGTTCCGTGTTGTAAAAAGTACGTTAAAATCAATTTGCAATTTGCACTCATCTAATATAGTCTTCAGAAATGTAGCTTGGATGATTGTAGCGCTACTGTCGCAGTGAATAACAAAAGTCAGTGGAGGTTTCGTGACTATGTTAGACTGTGGCAGTAATCTAGTACAGTATTACCACAGACACAAACGACGTCCCAAAAAAAAAAAAAAAAAAAAAAAAAAAAAAAAAAAAAAAAAAAAAAAAAAAAAAAGCTGTTGCGCTCCAGGTCTGAAGTCTCCTTTCACCCTTGCATTGCGAATACGATTACGTTTGTGTGTTCGTTGTGAACTTCTAGTTTGCTTTTACGCTGAGGTTCGTCTTCTAAACTTGCACGTATCTCGTTTTGAAAGACTTATTGTTGTTTTTACAAAAATTCTGAAATGTCTGTTCCATAGGAACAGACTTCGGCGGTGATTCGCAGCAGTGGTAAATTTCTCCATGCATATACTTCGCAAATCGCGAAATTTTCCGACAGCTGCTGTAAAGATGCACAAACGATCTCTAACATATGAACATTTGTGCCGGACCGGGACTCGAACCCGTAGCTACCGCTTTTCGCGAACCGTCGCCTTAACCACTCGGCCAACCGTGCACGCTCCCCGACCACACCCAAACTTTTTATAAAAAATCGTACTGGCGTGTTTTACGGCCCACTTTAGATTTGCCTGTAGTTTTGATTTGCAAACATTTCGGACACAATAATAAAAATATAAATAATAAAAATTGATTGACGATATGATTACCCCTCTAGTATTGTGATAATGTCTCTGCACCCAACAAGTAATATTCTTTCTGACCGTATTTTAACATACAGCCCAAATTATTTGATATTTGAGTTTAGCTTTGACAAATATACATTTTTTTTAAACTTTTACCTCTTTAAACTATTATTTTAATATCTCTCCCACATTTTCATTGTCAATTTTCTCATCTTAGGTAACGATCTTATTGTATAAATAGGATATGCCAAGATCGCAATTTTTATTTTTTTTATTCAAGACGACCGGATTGGACACTCCGTGGTGTGGTGTCACCATCTGGTCTCATTTTACATTAAACTGCTTATTATAATGCTCCACATAAAATCTGGTAAGTGTACTGGATGATAGTTATATAGAAAATCATGTGCTGGTGGATAGTCAAATATAAAATGGATGGCTGGTCAAAATTAAAACAGTAAAATATACATAAAATAATAAGCACCATAGTACACATGTCTGGTTGGTTTTATGGAGGTGCTCAACATTTAGCGTTCAGAAATCAGTGACACATCCCTCGCCCGCCATCTTGCTTTCTATATTTGATGATTCTCTTATTATAACTCAAGCGTAGTTATTTCTAAGCAATGGCACACTGAAAATAATCAAAAACATGTCGTTGTTAGGACAACGAATTACAATCTAATGTCTAAAAAGTCCATGTTAGTAGATAATACCTGCCTTCGATGGTACAAGAATTACGGATTACTCTCGCAGCTTTCCGGCCCTCTGTAACGGAAAAACTGAGTCAACAACGAAACGATCAAAATTAAGCAAAATAAGCCAATGTCCACAAACGATCGATCAAACCGAAGAACCAATTAAAAGAGAGAAAAAGAAAGAGGCCTCAGCTCCACCTTTAATAAAAAAAAAAAAAAAAAAAAAATAAAAATAAAAATAAAAAAAATTAAAAAATAACTGAGCAAAATTCTCAATGAACAGCCTAGAACGAACATGAAAAATCGACCGCAAAGCATCTATCTACCAGAAGAACAAAAAATTTTTAAATAATTGAAAATGAAAAAATAAAAACACGCCACTGACATTTTTTTCATCTTTTTTCGTGAATGGTTTTCGCACACTCTATTAAATGAACACAACTATATCCTGAAGATTCTGAGTTGTTCAAATGTAACAGTGCTTTCTATGAAAAGTCCATTTTTTCTATTTTGTGGCCATATCGTGAAATACTTAACAACGAACTGCAAACATAGACTTCTTTATCACATGTACACAAACTGGGAAGATACTTTTACAATGACTTGTAAATGACGTAATGGCAATAGTAACTTTTTAAGTAGATTAAGTACTATAGATTTGTGGAATACGGTACTATCACGTAGTCACAGTTTGAAACAGAATATTTGCTCTTTATTTGAGCGCAGAAAAGAGTAACATGAACAAAGTCATATCTGAACTATAGAAAAGGTAATACAGTATACGTTAAAAGCGTCCATAAGAACCCTGCCAAAAACAAACATTTTAATAGACGCCTTGATTCTAATTAATAACTTTCAAAGTATTCCATTAATAGTGAATAATTGCTTAGATAATTTGTTGCATTGTATACACTTCCGTTTCATTAAGGAACGACAGTTGCCACAGAAATCTAGGACTCCATTTATATGTGAAACTGCCAGTATCTGCACGTTGTTTAGAATATTCATTATGACAATATGCTCCCCACTATTGTGCAAATGCTCCAGAAGACCCCCTCAGGGGCTCAGCATTAATTTGCTGAGTACGGGCTTGGCGAACCCGGGGTCCTGAGCTGAGGACTGGTAAGCGCCGCCAGTCCTCCAGACCGTAAGCCCTGGACACGCTTCAGCGACCACCGCATGGCGCAGCGGTGGAATGTTGTGTGTTACAGGGAGCGGGGATCTCGGCTTTATTGCCCGGATCGTGAGGATGGAAAAAACCTCTATAAAAAAAACCTCAATCCCAAGGTGTGCTGCGTGCTGATGGGATGCATGGCTGTTGAGGTTGAACAGTCGATAGCAAGCGACCTCTGAGGAACCTGCCGCACCTCAGTTGTAAAAGGCTTACCCAGGCAAGCGGGGCTCTGCCTGGGTGGACCGTCCCTTCCCTAGCTGCTCGTGGGACCCGAGATGGAGTCCTCACATGTTTCTAACCCCGGCGGGATGGGTGTACCGTCAGGGGGTACTCGCACCCAGTCATCTAAGCGGTTGAGGGAGGCCAGTCCTCCTGAGACACAATCTAGTCATAGTAACAGGGCTCAAGGAGTCATTAATAATAATGTTTTCGTAGTTATTAAGAGGAAAGAGGGTACCTTTGAAAAGGTCTCCCCTTTCTACATTAATAAGGGACTGGAAGGACTTGCAGGTTCTTTGAAATCAATGAAGAGGCTGCGGAATGGTGCTTTGTTAGCTGAGACGGCCAGAGCAAAGCAGGTGGACCTCCTCCTGAATTCAGCAAAGGAGTGGTCACATGCCGTGACATTGTGGACATCGAAACGGCAGAATTAAAACAGGAGTGGGCGTCACAGGGTATCATTGACGTTGAGCAAAGGACCCGCTGGAACAATGGAGTGATAGAGAAAACCCCTACCTTCATTGTTACCTTCAATTCCCCATCGTTGCCAGAACACCTTATGGCAGGGTTTCTCCGTCTGAAAGTTAGGCCTTTTATATCGAACCCTATGAGGTGTTTCACATGCCAGCGTTTCGGTCATACCACACAGAATTGTGGAGGCAAACCAACCTGTGGGAGGTGTGGACAGGCAGCTCACGACTCTGGGGTTGACGTGTCTAAACTGCTCAGGAGGCCACCCTGTATGGAGTCGTGATTGCCCTGTCTTTGTTGAAGAACAAAAAATACAGGAGATAAAAGTGCGCAAACTTATTCCATATGTGGAGGCCAAAAAAGAATATAAGGCGACACAGCCTCCGGTGTTTCCGACCTCCTATGCCTCACTACTCCAGAAACCCACGCCCACTGTTGATGCATCGACACAGACCATCCCCATTTCCATCAGCGAAACTTGCACCTGCATTTGTACATGCCAAACTTCGATTAGTCGAGATATCGGAATACAGGCCGACCCAATGGATGTGAAGGACGAGATAGCTGCAGTAATAATTGAGAAGACACCTCAAAAGGAGAGTACCATCCCACAGGAACGTGCCGTTCCAACAGAACGCGTTCCTCAACAGCAGGGAGCTGCCCAGAAGCAGGTGGCCCGCCAGAAGCTGAGTGCTCCCCGAAAGCAGAGTACTCAGCAACACGCCCTTCCTTCATCTTCTTCATAGAAGAAGAAACCAAAGAAGGCGCCTCGGCATTCGATCGAAAGCCTCCCCCAGGCACCATCGAATGTCGTTCTGGCAGCCTTAACCGATGACGAGGATATCATAATGGACCTGGATACCTCATCACCGGAATCAGTCAGCCCTAATGCCGCTGCCCGATCAAACAGTGCCTCACCGTCTAGGCACAAGGATAGGGGGAAACTACAACCACACCGCTGACATGGGAACCATACTCCAATGGAACGTGAACGGATTCAGGGCTCGTTTGGACGAATTACGTCTTATTCTGCAGAACAGACCATTCTGTGTCTCCCTTCAGGAGACACATTTCAAGCAGTGTGACGCACCTGTACTTAGAGGCTATCACCTCTACAGAAAAGACGACCTGACTGGCGATAGGGCGCAGGGCGGTGTGGCAGTGTTCATCAAGGACACATTCCATTCTACGCCTGTGCACCTAACTACGACGCTACAGGCAGTTGCAGTCCGTGTGTTGGCACACACTGAGCTTACAGTGTGTTCTCTGTATTTACCACCTGGAGAGCCTCTCGATGTTGTACTCTTGACACAGCTTCTCGATGACCTTCCTCGCCCTTTTCTCATTTTAGGAGATTTCAATGCTCATAATGCTTTATGGGGATCTAACACCACTTGCCCCAGGGGTCGAATGGTTGAGCGTGTGTTACAGTCGACATAGGTAATTTTGCTGAACACGGGTAAGGCCACACACTTCAGCGTTGCTACAGGTACGTCTTCCGCCATTGACCTCTCCTTCTGTTCGCCAGCTCTTGCAGACATTGCCCAGTGGGATGCAGACGACGACCTCCATGGCAGTGATCACTACCCTATCTGGGTAACTCTGCCAGATGGAATGGATCATGCTCGACAGCCGCCGAGATGGCTTATTAAGAAAGCTGATTGGCAGCTTTTTAAACAGTTGGCTGTTTTGGAACGGCATGAAGACGTTCAGAACTGGGTGGATCACACTACAGCCGTGATTCGCGCCGCTGCCGATGCGTCGATCCCCAAATCGAAGGGCAACTTTAAGAGGCAGCCTGTTCCTTGGTGGAACGAGGAGTGTCGGTCTGCAATCCAAAACAGGAGGGCAGCTCTCCGACGATTCCACAGGTGCCCTACTGATCACAATCTTGCAACTTTTCGCGTGGCGAGGGCACGGGCAAGACGCATTATTCGAGAGAGCAAGGAGAGGTCTTGGCAAGAGTTCCTGAATTCTATCAATAGGTTCACATCAGCAAGCGGAGTATGGGAAGCCATTAGGAGGATCTCGAGGCGGAATTCCCGACCACCAATAGCAGCTGTACAAGGGCAAGGACTTCTCCTGACTACGCCACGAGACATTGCTCAGGTAATGGCAGAATCATTTTACACCATTACATCGGATTCTAGCCAGAATGCAGCCTTTCGGCAGCATCGGGCTATACAGGAGAGGGTTGGTTTTGATTTCCGTTCCTCAAATGCTGAGGAATATAAGCAACCGTTCTCACTGTGGGAGCTGGAGACTGCATTAACAGTACCTTGTGATACTGCCCCTGGCGTCGATGACATAACGTACAGCATGCTCCAACACATGGAACCGCAATCGAAGCATGTCCTCCTTCAGCTTTTTAACCAAATCTGGTTCACGGGAAACTTTCCACGCTCGTGGAAAGAGTCTGTTTTAATACCTATTTTAAAACCAGGGAAAGATCGGACTGACGCTGGTAGTTATCGTAGCATAAGTCTCACCAGCTGTGTAGGAAAGACATTGGAGCGTATGGTTAACCGACGCCTAGTCTGGGTCCTAGAAAGCAGGTCCCTACTCAGCCGCTTCCAATGTGGCTTCAGAAGGTACCGTTCAACGCTTGACAACTTGATCTTGCTTGACCGGGAAATCCAACAAGCTTTCCTACGTAAGCAACACCTGATAGGTGTGTTCTTTGATCTCGAAAAAGCCTACGATACTACCTGGAGGCGTAATGTTTTACAGCAGCTCCATGAGTGGGGTTTTCGTGGTCGTCTACCCATTTTTATTCAGTCTTTCCTTTCGGATCGGTATTTTAGATACAAGGTCGGGAGCGTATTGTCTGACCGTTTTCATCAAGAGAACGGTATCCCCCAAGGAAGTGTTTTAAGTGTGACGGCCTTCGCCATTGCTATTAATAGTATTACGTCCACTGTAAGAAGTCCAGTACAGTGTTCCCTCTTTGTGGACGATTTCTCCATTTTCTGTGCGTCCTCCTCCGTCGCAACTGCTGCTCGTCAATTACATCTGACGATCAGGCGGTTGGAGGAATGGTCCAACAGAACAGGTTTTAAATTTTCGTTGGAGAAGACCGTTTGTGTTGATTTTAATCGCTCCCGTTCCCTTTTTAATTACCCAGTTCTCAAACTTGGGGGGACTGCTCTCACTTTTAAGGAGAAGGTGAAATACCTAGGTCTCACTTTTGATGAAAAGCTCACTTGCCACACCTTAAGGAATTAAAATTACGATGCATCAAGGCTTTAAATCTCCTTAAGTGTGTTAGCCATCGGGCCTGGGGAGCTGACAGGGCACGTCTCCTCCAATTTTACAGGTCATTTGTGCGACCCCGCCTCGACTATGGATGTCAAGTTTATGGATCCGCGAGATCCTCTTATTTGAAAATGCTGGACTCCATACACCATGAAGGTATCAGGTTGTCCACAGGTGCATACCGCACAAGTCCGGTTGTTAGTCTCTGTGCGGAAGCTGGTGAGCCTCCGCTTTCTATTCGCCGCCTTCTACTCACTGCACGTCAAGCGTACCGATCTATGTCAACTCCAAATTCCCTAGCGACTTCCAATGCTAATCAACAATCATTGGTACGCTTGTTCCGTAACCGTCCGCAGGCGACAAGGCCCTTTTGGTTCCGTGCAAGGGACAGCCTCGATTTGCTACAGGCGCAAGGCATTCAGGTCGCCAGGGGTGGAGTAGGGGATGTCCCTGGCTACTTCAGAGGCCCAGGGTGCTTTTAGAGTTGACTCTCTACAGGAAGGCTTTTACTTCAGACACCTTTTATAAAAGTAAATTTCTCGAAATTTTAAGTCACCATTCTGATTTTGTCACGGTCTACACGGATGGGTCCAAGCAGGGTGATCATATTGGTTGCTCTGTCGTGTTCCCCGATGTTGTCCTTCGGATAGGGCTCCCAGAACAGTTTACCGTTTATTACGCGGAACTGTTCGCTATCCTGAGGGCACTAGAACAGATCAGAAGACATCATGGAGTGAAGTTCATGATCTGTTCAGACTCCCAAAGTGCCCTCCTGGCTATTGACCAAATGTACCCATCAGATCGGATGGTGCAGGATATACAGGACGCTCTCCTTGCACTGCAACAACGAAACAAGGAGATCATCTTCTGTTGGGTTCCTGGGCATACTGGGATCCGGGGAAACGAGCTTGCCGATGTGGCGGCTAAGGAGGCTTGCTCCCTCCCCCCTGCTGTACGCTGTTCTGTCCCATTGCAGGCTGTTACCTCGTATGTGACAAGGAAAGCCATGATTTTCTGGGAGGATCAGTGGTTGGATGTGGCGGATAACAAGTTACGCGCGCTAAAATCTTCAGTACGTCCATGGCGTACTTCCTTCCGCCCTCGAAGAGCTGAGGACGTCGCCCTTACTCGCCTTAGAATTGGACACTGCCCGCTAACGCATGGCTTTCTTTTGCGTCGTGAGGAACCGCCAGTGTGTAACAGATGTCGGACACAATTGTCGATACGACATATTTTCACAGAATGCTATTTATACGCTGGTGTGAGGACAACTTTAGGTCTCTCACAGGACCTGAAATCTATTTTAGGTGACGATGAAGCGTCCGTGGATTGTGTCCTAAGATTTTGTGCAGCATCTGGACTTCTTCCTAAAATATTGGGTGTTCGATTTTAATATGTGACAGTGTGGCTCGGTCACTCTTTAAGTAGTCACCGGGCCCCATACATCTATCAAACTTTTAACTCTTTTATGCAGTCCTTTCCTTTGAACCGTCTTTTTAAATTTTTAATGTACAATTGAAGTTAAATGTCCATACGACTGGACCCATTTTTCTTCTCATCACCTTATGTTAGCATACGGGCGCTGATAACCTCGCTGTTGAGCGCCCTAAAACACCAATCATCATCATCATCCAGAAGACCAGTGTTCAATTAGTTGTTACGTATTTGACTGCATGTTCACGAACAGAACAAACGCACATTTTAGATGGAGCACTCTTACATCAGCACAACTCCACACATTGCAGAAGATAGCTCTATTTAATTAATAAGAGTGCAGGAAAACATTTTAGCAGTTAAGGCGAAGAAAAAAAAAGTTTCTGCGAGTTCCGAACTGCCGACCATGAGCATCATAACGTAGCGCACAGCCCACTACACCATGGCGAACAACTGCGGCACTTTCCCTTAAATCTGGTACTAATGTTGGCAGTTGCTAACAGCTAAAAATGACATTTTTAGACACTAGATTATAATTTATCGTACTATGAACGACGCGCTTTTGTTAATTCTTCAATGCGCTACTCCTCTGAAATGACAACGCGCAAGTTATAATAAGAAAATCATAAAATATAGGAATCAAGATTGTGTGTGCCAGAGAGAGTTCTGGACGAGCAGTGTCACGCGACATTTCCGAATGCCTGATTTACGTAAAATCAAAGGGCGGTGTCAAATCGCCGTTATTTTTGCAAATATATCTGTAACAGTGCGAGTTACGAAAAAAACATTAAAAAGAAAAGTTGTAGAGAACAGTCTCCTCTACAAATTCGGTTATTCAGTTTTAGTGTCAGATGAACGGTTTCTTTGCAATTGCAATAACATTACAAACGTCTTTTGTTAGTGTTACCAACGCATTTCTGTCCAAAAATTTGAAATAGAGAGGATCTTGTCTCTGGTGGCCAACAATTATGGCTGTAAAATCTGGAACCGATCGGTTGAACGGTTCGATCTAAAAAGTGGGAACACGTTACGGACAGACATGGTCAAATCGCCGTTATTTTGCAAATATCTCTGAAACGATGCAAGATATGAAAAATACATAAGAGAGTAAGGTAGTAGAGGATTTTCTCCTCTACAAATTTGTTTAGTCCGTTTTCGTGTCAGCTGTACGGTTTAGCCGTTATTTTCATTTAAATTTCGAGCTGTCAACTTTTCGTGTTTCTACCGTAACCTAAAGTGGGCCAAAACACTTCACTCGCCATTCAACACTTTTCAATCAATTATCACAAACTTGTGGTTACTGGAACACAGGTTGGAATTAACTCCACACGCTCAAAATTACCGTTGTGCGACGACCGTACTAACATTTGACTATGTCACTATTCTGGATTCAGTAAATCGGTACCAACTGACAACATACAACGCAGTTGACTACAGAAACCAGGCAAACGCAGTTGTTTGGTTTCTGATATGAACGCAAAGTTTACAGTGGAATGGTCGCGTCACTAGAAGTAACATTAGTGGTCGCGTTGTTATCTGTGAGATACAGGGTCAACATTGGACCGTTGGCTTTAACTTTAATTCAGTCGTTTCAGTGAATAAGTAAACAAAACGATGGAAAAACATGTAAGTATTACAGTAGTAGCAACTGAATATTTATTTTATTAAAATTAACGATAGAATCAAATGTTTGTAAATCTTTCGGACCAAACTGCTGTCCGAGGCTTACAAACTACTTAAACTAAGGTAAACTAACCTAAGGACAACACACACCCATGCCCAAAGGAGGACTCGAACCTCCGACAGCGAGCAACCGCGCGCTCCGCTGCGAGGCGCCTTAGACCTCCCGGCTACTCCACCGCGGCAACGATAGAATGCTTAGGTCCGCTGACGCGCAGTTTGCTGTTTCGGGAATGCGTATCCGTGAGATCCCGACCATTGTAATGGCACACAACAGCAGACGTTTTTGGCTGTTTTCTGTACGCAAAGGTGAATTACCCCCTCAGACGAATATAGCGCTATTAACTAATTTTTTCTTGGTTTTGCGCTTGACTGGCTTCTGAAATCAAAGATTCATTTGTGGTATGTTGTTGACATTTTTCAGCTCAGTGTGGGATCTTTCCTGCGCAGTGTACTGGGGCATATGTACTAGGTGCATTCATGTTCTAAGGCCTACGATTTTTTTTTCTCCGGACTAGAAAGAGATAGAAACATGCGCATTGTTTTAAAATGAGGCGGCGTTCATTGTCATTACGTCCCAGAGATGGCAGTACCGTACGGCAGATGGAATTTTACCGCCAGCGGCGAGAATGAGAAATGTTTTAGATACTTAAAATGGCGACGTTTTCCTTCCTTGAACAGCGTGCAATCAGTGGCGGCGATTGGACGTTAGCAGGGGGAGAGGGGAGGGCAAAACAATATCTAAAACTAAAAATGACATTGTAAGAAATTGTTTCATGTTATAGTTTGATTTTTGCACCTACAGGCCTATAATACCTAAAGCGAGGAAAAACAAAAGACAATATACAATTGTAATTGCCATAAGTTGTTTAATTAAGTTGTCTAGTAAAATACAACTGTTACAAACAAAGGAACATTAGTTTAATTATAAACAAAAATAACAGACAGTAGCGTAATTTAACATGATACGTCTTGTCAAAGCATAATTGCTTTAAAACAAAGCTATCTGTCTTGGTTTCCGCCTGGCATAAATTTCTACACATTCTTCTAATTTGATGTTTCTAGCCGCATCTTTTTCAATGGCTAGTAGCTAAATGTGTTAAACGTTCTTGAAGCACAGAATTCCTCAAGTTGTTTTTGATCCGTTTGAGGACATTGAAAGATCGTTCTGCCGTTGCAGTGGACACCGGGATAGTCAAAAAAAGTTGCAGTAGCTTGAACAAATTAGGGAATACATACTGGTGGGGAACATTTTCAGAAACCAAATTTGGCACAAGATGACGATCTATTTGATCTGAATCATGCTTCTTTCTTGAAAATACATCGATTTCTGAGTCTAAATTATCATTTTCCAAACCAAATTCAGAACTCACAACAAAACATGCTTCTTTGATACAGTCGTTACAAACTGAGCTGTTCTTCATCGAAGCCGTCAGCAGTAGTTCCATGTTGCAGAGTAGAGCCAGCTGGTTTTTTTTTTTTCAAATCGTGACCTAATGTTCTCACTGTGTGTATCTAACAGAGGGTAGTAAAATGTTTTTAAAACGTAGGCTTCAGGTGAATCATATTCAGGATAAACATCTCCTCCTCCTATTTTTTGTGGAAGTTTTCTTTTGTGTTGAACTGTTGGCCCCTCAAAGCCATGTCTTTCACAAAAATCAATTGCTTCAGTAAAAAAAAACTTTTGGAACTCTTCATTTCTCAAACAATTTATGGGCATAATTTTGTGTCCCAGCCTCGTTGCCGCTTTTGTTCAAATGTTCAAATGTTTGTTAAGCGTATGGGACTTAACTATGGGGTCATCAGTCCCTAAACTTACAAACTACTTATGAACTACCTTATACTAAAGACGCCACAAATATCCATGCCCGAGGGGGGATTCGAACCACCGACCGTAGTGGCCGTGCAGACCGTGACTGAAGCGCCGCTTTTGTGTCTCGTTTCCGTCGTAGGTGTCGGTGGCCGAGCAGAAAGAGACCGACACAGTAATAAAGGTTGCACGCTGGTGCAGGTACGAAGGTGAGCAGCCAGTAGGACAGCAGAAACTAGAAACACTAGAGTAAATTAGAACGAGATATATATTGCACAGAATTTATACAATACTTAACTTTAAAGTGTTTTATCCATTACAGCAACTGTTAAGATTATAAATAAATGAAATGCAGCAACCAGTTGCTTGTCGTTTATTTTGAACTTCAACGACCGGTTTCGGGCTATTTTTGTACTATTGCTTAATAAATAAACATGCTACTAGTAGAATCAACGCTAAGTGCGATGAGGTCGTGGAATTTCAGTTAAGGGTTATGCAATTTGTTTCTGAAATTAAGAAATGTAAAATGTCATGGGATAAAATTAATACTGCCGCTCACCCTAGTACATAACGTGCATATGCGTCATGTTTAACCCTTTATCACTAACAAGCACTTAACAAATGTAAAACAAATAATCTCTCACCCTCTACCGACACAAAGCATTACGAACAAGCAGTGGAGCAATTTTCAGGGACATGTTCCAGATCCTCCATGCCATCACAAATCTCTGAAAATTCATGTATTGGGTCGTTCCATTTTTAACCTATGTTTTTTTAATATGATTTGAAAAATGTACATTCTTTAGAATAACAAATCTTTTTTAAAATTTTTAGCTATTGCTGAATGGAACTCTTCATTCGCGCACGTAGTCATCAAAAGTCCATAAACTCATCCGAAAATAATTAAAAATTTATCTCTCCTTAATTCCTCAAAAAGGACAGAGAATGCATCCACTTCGTCTATTCTCGTATTGAGTCGATGAACCCAATGCAATCTCCTTCTTCTCTTCAAACGTCTGTACAAGACAAGCCACGCTAATAACTGATCGTGCTCCATTTGCAGTCTGGGAAGGCAACTGCAGACGGAAGGTTGTCACGACACGGCACGGCATGCCGTGTAGCTGTTGGGTGGCTGTGAAGAGGCGTGTATCTCGTGTCGGCCCGGCAAGAATGCCGGCTTGTCGGCTGCCGGGTTGATGTGAAGTAAGCCGACCACCCGCTCACCAGAAGCCAAGTTACAGTTTGCGTATAGTACTGGTGCGCAGAGAGATGTTTACGATGAGGCAGTGCACATGTCACTGGGTTTGGCTACGATGGTCAACTGTCGTCAGATGTCGTGTGCGAAGGCGGAGTCTCCTTCTCTACTACAATGTCGCGCCGAGCATGTGTACCACCATAGTTCCCACTTATAGCTACGTTACAATTGTGCAAATCAGTTTTAAAAGTATATAAGTGTTACTACGATAAAAAAGTGAATAATTTAATCATATTTTTCCCAGAATGTGGGGGGGAGGCAACTGCCGCCCCGCCCCCCCCCCCCCCCTAATCGCCACCACTGCGTGCAATCATTCGTTTTCTGAATTTTCGTGGTGTGACACCAATTGAAATTCATTGACAGTTGAAGGAGACATGTGGTGATGGAGTTATGGATGTGTCGAAAGTGCGTTAGTGGGTGCGACAGTTTAATGAAGGCAGAACATCGTGTGACAACAAACCGAAACAACCTCGGGCTCGTATAAGCCGGTCTGACGACATGATCGAGAAAGTGGAGAGAATTATGTGGGGGATCGCCGAATGACTGTTGAACAGATCGCCTCCAGAGTTGGCATTTCTGTGGGTTCTGTGCACACAATCCTGCATGACGACCTGAAAATGCGAAAAGTGTCATCCAGGTGGGTGTCACGAACGGTGATGGACGACCATAAGGCTGCCCGTGTGGCATGTTGCCAAACAATGTTGACGCGCAACGACAGAATGAATGGGACTTTCTTTTCGTCGGTTGTGACAATGGATGAGACGTGGATGCCATTTATCAATCCAGAAACAAAACGCCAGTCAGCTCAATGGAAGCACACAGATTCACCGCCACCAAAAAAATTTCGGGTAACCGCCAGTGCTGATAAAATGATGGTGTCAATGTTCTGGGACAGCGAGGGCGTAATCCTTACCCATTGCGTTCCAAAGGGCACTACGGTAACAGGTGCATCCTACGAAAATGTTTTGGAGAAAAATTCCTTCCTGCACTGCAACAAAAACGTCTGGGAAGGGCTGCGCGTGTGCTGTTTCACCAAGACAACGCACCCGCACATCGAGCTAACGTTACGTAACAGTTTCTTCGTGATAACAACTTTGAAGTGATTCCTCATGCTCCCTACTCACCTGACCTGGCTCCTAGTGACTTTTGGCTTTTTCCATCAATGAAAGACACTCTCCGTGGCAGCACATTCACCAGCCGTGCTGCTATTGCCTCAGCGATTTTCCAGTGGTCAAAACAGACTCCTAAAGAAGCCTTCGCCGCTGCCATGGAATTATGGCTTCAGCGTTGTGAAAAATGTGTACATCTGCAGGGCGATTACGTCGAGAAGAAACGCCAGTTTCATCGATTTCGCGTGAGTAGTTAATTAGAAAAAAAATCGGAGGCCTTAGAATTGAATGCACCTCGTATAGAAAAAAAATGTCCGGCAGCATACGGCTCGCGGTGCTCAAGACTTCCTACGTCACGTTCCAACTTCCATGCCTCTCCGCTCCGCTCTTTGTTTTGTTTTCAATATTCCTGAGTGAATAATCCATGATACTGATCGACAGTTGATCCTTTGTGTTATAAATGATTTAATCCCACTCAAGGTTATATTCCAGGGGTGGCCACATGCGGCTCTTGCTCCAATGCAGTGCGACCTCGTTTTTGTAAGTAAATAGTGACTCACACTTATAGACTACAAATGAAACTTCCTTGCTCAGCCCTACAACTTCCTTATAGACCTGGCAGTGCAGCACAGCGCCAGCCTTGTGTCAGCACTGAGCGAGATGCGGCAGTCAGTAGTGTGATAACTGATAAGCTGTTTGATTTCTGAAGGTCGTGGCGAGAAGCGGAGGAAGCAAGCTAGACCTAGGTGAAGAACCGCGCGGACGCAGCAAGCGCCGCCTGCCTCGCGCAGTGCTGGCAACATACACCGCTCTTCATGCTTCTCCCAAAACACAAGTCGCATGCGCATATAAAAGACGCCTCTCAATTTTTCGTAAACGAAATGGAAAGCGTCTGAATGTGCAGTGACGGTCCTGACGGCGCCAATTGTGTATACTTTTCGCAAGAAAAGTAAACAGTACGAAATGCAATAAAGTAAGACCAGACAACACTCACTATGTCTATATGTGACATATCTTCTGGAAAACGCCTGTTGGCAGCGGCTGGCACTTAAAGTAGCCAGTCGCAATTGTAATTCAAAGTCTGATTATTTTTCTGTCTGGTTATTTTTCTCTGTGCTGAAACATTTTTAAGTAACTTGTGATTTTTGCTGGTGTTCTAACAGTAACAATGTCATCTAAGAACTGTAAATATGAGGAAAAGAACACTGTGTTTAATTAAGAGTGCGAGGAGCAATTCGTTGTTGTAGAAAGAAATGGTAAACCAATGTGTCATTTGCGTCAAATGACACTGTCAGAGTATAAAGTCAGTAACCTCAAGCGCCATCACGAGACTAACCATAATGGTTTCAGGAGATAATTTCCTGTTAGTTCTCAGTTGAGGGAAACTAAATTGTTGTCGTTAAAGGAGAAACTTCAAGCACAGAGGTGCGTTATGGCCGTGTTTACTAGGTGTGCAGATTTAACAAATGTTTGTAAATCTATCGGACTCAACTGCGTGGTAATTAGCCCGTAGTTTACAGATTACTTAAACTAAAGTAAACTAACGTAAGGACAACACAAACACCCTTGCTCGAGTGGGGACTCGAACCCCCGACGGCGAACGGCCGCGCGCATCGCGACACGGCGCCTCAGTAGGCACGGCTAATCCGCCGCGGCGCAGATTTAACAACCGAAGCTGACTTTGTCTTGGCTTTTAACATTGCAAAATTAAAGACGCCTTATACAGTAGAGGAGTCTGTAAAGAACAATATTGCACAATATTTTCTATGTTATACCCCAAAAACAAGAAACTACAAAAACTGTTTGACCAAATTCCTGCGTATATACGTACAATAGAGAGCAGAGTACTTGCTATTAGTGGTTAAGTTACTTGCAAAAACATTTAAGTGACTTGCGACGGGTCTACTGATATACAAGATAACCTGCAACTTGCCATATTTTTTAGTTACGTTTCAAATGACTTGGAGGTGGCGAATGATCTCTGAGACCTTTTTCCTTGAAGGTTACTACTCGAGGTTGTGACATTAGAGAAGCCTTGGGCGGTGCTTTAGTGAAATATTCAGTGCCTACTGGGAAGATTGTCAGTATTGCTACTGATGGTGCACCGTCTCTGGCAGGTAAAACGAAGGCCCTGTGGGGCTTTTAGAGGCTGACACTTTATACGCTGAATTCCTACCTGTGCACTGTATTGTTCACAATATCTAAATATTTGCCACATCCACGTGTTATGCTGGTGGTACTAAAAATTGTCAGCTTCATTCGCTCAAATGCTAAAAACACACCGACAGTTCAAATCCTTCATAGAAGAAATTAGCAATGACGACCTTCCTGATGATGAGTCTTTTGTATTACTTAGTGAAATGGATATCAGTAGGTAATGTTCTACACAGATTTTTTTCAATTACTCTATCCAGCCAAGGAATCTCTGCAGTAAAAAGGAAAATGTTTTCCTCAACTTGATGACCCATAGTGGTTGTTAGATATGGCCTTTCCTCACTGATGTTGTTCAGCATTTACAAACACTAAACAAATCATTATAAGAAAGATTTCTTATTTAGCGCAATTTGTGTTCAGCGTTCATAAGAAACTAAGAATCTTCAGAAAGATCTTGACATTAAAACATTTGCTCATTTCATATGCCTGAAGAAAATTTCTGAAAGCCTTCGTTTAGCTCAGGCGCAAATAAAAGATTATTTAAGTATAGTCTGGTTAAAATACTCGCTAGTTGACAGTTCACTCGCTGGATCTGCTTTCCCCCAATCAGAGTGCTGAACGTCACTGAAGAATCTTTCACCGTTGCCAAACTATCACAACAACTGGTCAGTTCACTTACATTTCCTTGTCTGGATACCTTTCTTGATTTTTTTTCCAGACTCATAGGCCTGCCTTTTTATTTCGCATTTCATCAGTTAACGAAAACCATAGGAAGGATAATGGACAATGGTGCTAACGAAATACTTAATAGTATTCATCAACAGCACTAATCACATGCTACTGGAGCCTTCGCACAATACGTGGTTTGAAGTCACATATACAAGTATTACATCGCAGATGTCAGCTTACATTAGATTAGCTACGTATAATATACTAGAAACCGAGCTCTTCAAAGGCTACATTGCAGTGTTGTTACTGGGTGTCTATCGTCACAAGGTCGTTAATAATGTGCATTATTATTTTAATTATAAATCAAATTTACTTTGATTGTTAGTTTTAATAAATTAATTTGTTTAACTGAATTTTGTAACTTCTAATACCTTCTTACGTCTTTTTCATAATAGTACTGACTTTTTATTCGTTCTTATTTTTCACTATATGATCCTTTTTTCGAATGAAATCTGCTTGTGTAATCAATAACCCGTAATTACCTGTCATGCAGGAATGCTGATTGGTTCGTATCGCGGCAGCTTGCGTAACTACTTGCTAGTGTGAGGATATTTTCAGGTTATCAATGATAGCGAGAAATTACATTTTGCTTTTAGCGCTATGTCTGAAATGTTTCTGACTGAAGGCAAGCTTCCTCTGTCATGACTGAAGCAATCATAATTTAGTTCTGCTGGAGATGGTTGACCGTAGTTTTGTGGATACATAGTACTTGTTACATGGGATTGGATTGAGGACTACAAAACGCGTCTTATGCTTTAGTTCAGTGGTTGTAGCTATCAACAGATATTTTCGCAGTGCACTGCTGGGCGTTATAAAGTACGGTATATTAACAGCATTTGTGAAGTGCCCCGCCGTGTTTTTGTGTCTCATGCTGCCGAGCGGTATAAACAAGAACGCCGGCCGCGGTGGCCGAGGGGACTGAGGCGCTCCAGTCACGGTCTGCACTGCCACTGCGGTCGGGGGTTTGAATCCCCCCTCGGGCATGGATATTTGTGCCGTCGTTTATCTTAGCTAGTTCATAAGTAGTTTGTAAGCTTAGGGACTGATGACCCCGTAGTTAAGTCCCATAAGTTCTACAAACATCATAAACAAGAACGGCTTAACCATAGAATAGTATCAAATGTTTGTGATTCTATGGGACCAAACTACGGTGGTCATCAGTCCCTAGACTTCCAAACTACTTAAAGTAATTTAAACTAACCGAAGGACAAGTCACACATCCATACCCGAGGGAGGACTCGAACCTCCGACGCGGGAGGCCGCAAGATCCGTAACGTGGCGCTCCAGACCACGCGGCTACTCCCGCGCGGCCCTAGAACAGGAACAGCATTAGGTATATACTTACTCATCATCACACAAAAAATTCCCTTCACTCTATGTGGTTGCGTTTTCAAACTGCATTCAATGGCTGTCGCCTACATAAGCGCAATATCCCTAAGTAAGCCGTAAGTAAACATTTACCTTGATTACTGCCAGTATAAATCCCCGGCCAAGGCTGGTCACATGGTCTCTACACTCGGCAAAAATATTGGGGGAAAAATGGAGACAAAGGGTAACGCGACTTTGTGACTTACTCTTCCCATTGCTTGCGACCATTATAATAGCATTATAACTCTGTTATTCTTAACGATAAGAATATATGTGAGAAACGGTTTAGACAATGACTGATGCTCGAAGTTTGTTGGGAGTCGCTAAATGCTCTCATTATGAAACACTGGCTGATTGTAAAATGGGTAATTTGCGCTTTATTTTAAGCAAAAGCATGTCTTTTGACGCACCTCATTATTCATGACGGCATTTGTCCTGAACCAGGGGCGGAGATAGCGAACATTTTTGTGTGCTGAAATTACAAATTGACAATAACTTGTGGAATGGAGATGAGAGTTAGATTGGAAACTTTACCGAGAAAGAGAGGTACAAGGGTGTCTGTAAGTTGTAATCGAGGCTTAGTTGAGCTTTGGCTTCTTACTTGCTGTCGGGAACTTTGTCTCGAATGTCTTATGGGTGGCCTTCGTGAGGCCTAGGCAAACGTCGCGCACAATTTTCACGACTGTAAATAATCTTTCCAATTAAAAAAAAAAATGCTCAGGTAACCACCACCTAACCATCAGTAACAATGACCAAGTATTGTTGAATTACAGCCAGAAACAAGCTCCACACGTTGTTTGAAGTACCGCGCGAGAACAAATGTATGATATCACAACCTTATTACTTCCGCGTATAATTTATACCACAGATTCTGATCATCTGCAAGCATACGTGCCTAAAGTGGCAGCATTGTATAGCAGACAGATTAAATTACCCTTCTTTTGACAACATTAATCGTGTGAAAGGAATTGTTAGTCTCGACGTTTTGGATGTAATTTTCGAGTTTGTATTTTATTGAAATAAGTACCTCTATAGGCTGTCAGTGCCTTTTATTACTCGTATTAATGTTATCTGTAGATATTTAGTTTCGATTTCATGTCCTAAGGTAATTGTTTCGCAAAATCTTAGGCTTTAAATTGACGTTCTTAGGCAACTGTGTCAATGAGCCACGGTGTGAATTTCGACAAAATGAAGTGTAATACAGATGCATACATTTTGTGAAATGGGCACTTGCAGAATGTAGAGAATGTAATAGTTTTTAAGTGCCAAAAACTGTATTTCTGACTTGTACGGTGTCTTAATCAAGTCTAGGGGTGCGTTTATGCTGCCACCTCACAGCTGGCTGCTCGCTGCTGGCACCTGACAGCTCGCTGCTCGCCAGCAGCCTTGTTGCATTCACACTGCAGGCACCTCGCTGCTCGCCGTGTGTATTCTTCTGTAGCTGTTACATTACAGCTGAGTGCACAGCTGCAATGGCGTGAAGCGTCAAACATATTCCCCACATCGTCTGACGACAGTGACAGTGATTTATTCTCTACAAGAATGTTATTGGAAAGGAGAAGGAAGAGGAGATATGGAGTGCATCCTTTGAATCCTGAACATCCTCACTACAGATACTTTCGAAGTACTACCAACAGCTCAAAAACTATCCACATCGCTTATTCAGACATAATAATCATCTTCAGAGCTTCGCACATTGTTGCGTGTACTGAAACTACTTCTAACAAAGAATATTGTGTGCGATGGGAACGAGAGTTCACGCGCGCAACAGTCAAACGCCGCTCTGTTGGAGTGACCTTTAAGCAACCAATCACAGTGCAAATTTCAGGCCGGGCGGCGATAATCGTAGCGCAAAACAAACATGTTTGATAACATCGCCTGACGAGGATCGTAGCGAGCAGCGAGCTGGGCGAGATGCGATGTTGCATGCTAAAGGGATCGGCAAGACTATGTGGGTTTGATTCATCATCACCGTGCCATGCCAGCAAGGGTGCGTTTATGCTACCACCTCGCAGCTGGCAGATCGCTGTTCGTCGGCAGCCTCGTTGCATTCACGCTGCAGGCACCCCGTTGTTCGCTGCTTGCCATGTGTATTCTCCTGCAGCTGTTACATTACAGCTGAGTGCACAACTGCAGTGGAGTGAAGCGTCAAACATGTTCTCCACATCGTCTGCCGACAGTGACAGTGATTTGTTCGCTACAAAAATGTTGTTATTGGAAAGAAGGAAAAGGAGGTATGGAGTGCATCCTTTGAATTCTTACCGTCCTCACTATGCATACATTCACAAGTACTACCAACAGTACAAAAACTATCCAGATCCCTTTTTCAGACTTAATAATCTGCTTCAGATCTTCAGTCATTGTTGCCTCTATTGAAACTACTTCTAACAAACAATATTGCGCACGATGGGCACGATAGTTCCACGCGGCCAACAGTCAAAAGCTGCTCTGCTAGAATGACCTTGAAGCAACCAATCACAGTGCAAGTTTCAGGCCGGGCGGCGATGGTCATAGCTCAAGTTTGATATCATCGCCTGGCGAGGGTCGTAGCGAGCAGCGAGCTTAGCGAGCTGTGATGGTGCACGCTAAATGGCCCGATAAGATTCTGTGAGTTTCTTTCATCATCGCCATGCCATGTCGGCGAGCAGCTAGGTGGTAGCATGAACGCACCCTAAATTATAAAATCTCCTTTCATTCCAATTTTACATCGACAAGTACTTGAAGCCTTCTAAAAGTCTAATACAGTAGAGCGATAAGAATAAATTACAACAGTCGTAATATTTACTACTACTCATTCATCTTGTAGGTTCATCCCGGAACCCAGGGCACTGGCGCCGCTGCGTATACTTTCACAATATATTTTTAACAATAAAACTTAACAAAAAAAATGGCTGAAAAAATATACTAAAGTAGTATTAGCTGGCGAAGATGTGGTATTATTCTGTTCGAAAAAGACAAACGTTTAATAAGGTAAAAAAAAAAACTGGTTTCCCTTAAGGTGGCGCCATTCCGATGGTATCTCCTATATGTTATTTTTCTGAAGGCTTTCGATTTTTTACTATTGCTGACAACGTATGACTTGGGCCGGATGTGGTAGTGCGGAAGATATTTACTAATCCCTACAGCGATTACTTTTGTTCTGAAAATTGGGCTTATTCCGTATGTTATGTTGAAATAATTTACGGGAAAAAAGTTAGGCAACGTCTTCGACACCAGTGAGTATTTCGGGACGTGAACGCTCGTCATTTTTCAAGGTATAACAGAAAAGATTGCTCTTCATGTCTACAATCTTTTTCAATAAAGCTTCATTATATTATAAACTAATCACAAAATTTTCCAAATTCATAGAAAAAATCGCAAGTTTGTTTTATGAGAGGGGAGCGGCGGCGTCACAGCTTTGGCAGCTGTCAACTGAGGCAGGGCACCTCATGTAGCTCTTGCTTTGAACACCCCTCCCCCCTCCCAGAGGAAATATTTATCTACGCCCCTGTCCTGAACTATGTGCCGTACAGTGATATAATTGTGCTGGTGCATTCAGTGACATTTGTAAATAATGTACACAAAGTGTGTTGTGAATCGCGGCAGTAGTTAATAAGTCATGAATGACAACGTCATGGCGGGTGATGACCTCATAAACAGCGAAAATGTAGCAAACCACAAGCCTTTTTCCTTTCATTTTTGGGGGTGTCTTTGAAAATAACTTTTGAAAAGGTTTGAAATAATTTGTGGCTTATATTGGAAGTCGCAAAGTGTTATCATTTTCGAGTAATGGAAGGGCAAACTTGGAATATTTGAATGCTGACAGCTTAAAGACAAACATACAGTTTCTAATTGTAGAACTTAGCGTGTTAAACTTAACATAAGGTTTTATCTGTTAAAGAGCAGATTGTGATTGCATTTAAATTTTTTAATTTCGGTCAATAATTACCTGAAATATTGAAAATAATTTCTTTTTTTGCATCACATTACTCAGGTCACCGAAAATAGGATTTTATGTTTTGGGGCTATACTCTGATGAAACGTGTGGTTCACTTCGAAATAGCTCCGTAAATTTGCGGCTTCCATAAGTAAATTAGTGGCCACGCCTGTTATATATGTTACAGTCCAAACCCGTTTTTAGTTAGAATACGTTCTCACTAGTTAAAACTAGTTTATACTGAGCCACTTTGTCAAGTCGTGTTTTGCCTAGTTAAAACAAGTTTTAACTGACATAAGCTTTTGACCAGCAGTAACGTCTAGTTGTAACGAAGGCTATCAGTATCAACTAATTGTAACTAGTAAGCACGATGTCTAACTAAACTAGAGAAAACTTGCGAAGAGAATGATGATGGCTTCAGATTCATTACATCCCCCTGTAGAATTCAGTGACAGCATAGTAAGTATACCAATTCCTGTTGTCGACAGAGCAACTGAAGATGTCCCCAATATTAATGGAGTGGTTCTTCAGAAAGATGAGCAGGTCTTACACAAGTTGGAACGAAATATGCGGTACTGAACAAATTGTATTTCACGTATATAATGCTGAAGTGATTTCAATAATTAGGAACAAATGTCAGACATATTCATTAGTTCATTGATTTAATGTTCTGAAAATGATGCTAACTATTCAAGTAATTAATTAATATTTTAAGTTTTAATAATTATATTGTAATATATTTTGTAACATGTATTAAGTACCTAACCACCTTCCAAATAAGCAAATAAAAGTTCTACTCCACATCCGAATTCGATATGCGCGAAGATAAATTCTTGCTGCTAGAAGACGTGCCAGAGACAAATGTACCATTAACAACTGCCGCCAAGATGTCAGCGTTAGGATCACGTCTAGGATTTGTTCGCTGTATCGGTATGTATTTCAAAAAGGTGCTTTCGTAGGAGAAAAAGGAAAGCTTAGTAATTCAAATTGTCACGACAGTTCGCATTTTGTCAAATATATGAGTAACTAGCTTAAACCCGCGGCTCCGCTCGCGTGTTGGTTAATTATGTTAGATAAGCTATCTTTCAGTTGTATGCTATGAGACTGGTTTTGAAGGATGAAATGAAATACAGTACCTTCGTTAGAAACAAACATTTTTTAATCAACTGAAAAATAGTCCTATCAGATTGCAGAAATCTAAGCACTTACCGTTTATCAAAAAATGTTCAAATGTTTGTAAATCTATCGGACCAAACTGCGTGAAAATTAGTTCGTAGCTCACAAACTTCTTAAACTAAGGTAAACTAATCTACGAACACACACACACACACACACACACACACACACACACACCAGGGAGGACTCGAACCTCCGACGGCGAGCAACCGCGCGCTCCGCAGAGCGAGGCGCCTTAGACCGCTCGGCTACTCCATCGCGGCCGGTTTATCAGGAAAGTAAGTTGTGTAGATCAAATCACACGTAAAAATGCACTCGTTTCGAAGAATCCAATCACGAAATTCAACAATAATGATTGTAATGATATAATAGACCGATCACTTGATGTAATGCGCGAAACTCCAAATAGATTTTTTTAAAGAGATCTATTAAAAGAAATTTCTTTTTTACTGCTTTATTTATTTATTCTTATATTTCCTTATTCGTATGCTTATCCTTACAGAGAAAGAGCTGAAGACATTGTAGCACGCAAAGACCAAAGTTATGGTCTGTGGCATCACGTTTCGCTGTATGTAACTACCTCGCTATAGAGTCGCAAACGTCATCGCTGGCCTTCAGTTCGAAATGTTTTATAATTTGACGACTTTCAACCACCATATCTTTCACTTCCTTATAGCTATCGGCATGGAACTGCTATGGCGTACAACGGGAGACTTCTGACAACAATTACACTCAGACAGACCATTCGTTTGCGATCTGTAGTTTTCGCTGCAGATCGAAATATGAACAAACACACAGACACGTAGAATTTTATATACACCCATAACTTTCCATCCCAATATAGTCCACCATTTATCATTATCAACCCTCAAGCAACAATGCAACCAATAAAACCATTTTCAAAAAGTAAATATAATTTTCAAAGATTAATTATTGTTCACCATTTCGCGTTATATTCTTCAAATTACTAAATATCTATCAGATCGCTATAAAGCCGTGCCTAAAACCATCCTCGGGTATAAATTAGTATGTTGTTGTGTTGTTGTGGTCTTCAGTCCGCAGACTGGTTTGATGCAGCTCTCCACGCTACCCTATCCTGTGCAAGTATCTTCATCTGAGAATACGTTCGGCAACCTACATCCTTTTGAATCTGCTTACTACATTCGTCCCTCGGTCTTCCTCTACGAGTTTTACCCCACACTCTTCCTTCTAATGCTAAGTTGACAATTCCTTGATGTCTCAGAATGTTTCCAACCAATCTATCCCTTCTCTTAGTATATGCCAGAAACTCCTTTTCTCCCCGATTCGGTTAAGCACCTCATCATTAGTTACGTGATCTACCCATCTAATTTTCATCATTCGTCTATAGCACCACATTTCAAAAGCTTCTATCATCTTTTTATCTGAACTCCTTATCATCCACGTTTCACTCCCATACAATGCTTCACTCCAGACAAATGCTTTCAGAAAGGACTTCCTAACATTTAAATTAATATTGGATGTTAACAAGTTTCGCTTCTTTAGAAACGCTTTTCTTCCCATAGCCATTCTGCATTTTATGTCTTCTTTACTTCGGCCATCAGAAGTTATCTTGCTACCCAAATAACAAAATTCATCTACTACTTTTATTGCCTCATTACTTAATCTAATTTGGAAGAGTGTATTCCAGTCGACATTGTCAAAAGCTTTCTCCAAATCGACAAACGCTAGAAACGTAGGTTTCCCTTACCTTAGCCTGTCTTCTAAGATAAGTCGTAATGCAAGTATTGCCTCTCGTGTTCCTACATTTCACCTAAATCCAAATTGATCTTCCCAGAGGTTGGATTCCACAAGTTTTTCCATTCGTCTGTAAATAATTCGTGTTAGTATTTTGCAACCATGACTTATTAAACTGATAGTTCTGTAATTTTCACACTTGTCTGCACTTGCTTTCTTTGGAATTGGAATTACGATATTCTTCTTGAAGTCGGAGGGTATTTCCCCTGTCTCATACATCTTGCATACCACGTGATACAATTTTTTCATGACTGGCTCTCCTAATGACATCAGCAGTTCAGACGGAATATCATCTACTCCAGGTGCCTTGTTTTGACTCAAGTTCAAATGTTCAAATGTTTATATAGCTTATGGGACTTAACTGCGGGGTCATCAGTCCCTAAACTTACAAACTACTTAGGAACTAGCTACAACTAAGGACGGCACAAATATTCATGCACGAGGGGGAATTCGAACCGCCGACCGTAGTGGCCTTGCAGACCGTGACTGGAGCGCCTCAGTCTCCTCGGCCACCGCGGCGGGCTCCACTCAAGTCCTTCAGCGCTCTGTCAAATTCTTCTCGCAGTATAGTATCTCCTCTCTCATCCTCCTCTACATCATCTTCCATTTGTAGAATACTGCTTTCAAGTTTATCTCCTTTGTATAGACCCTCTATATATTCGTTCCGTAGTTCAGCCTTCCCCTCTTTGCTTAGTACTGGTTTTCCGTCTGAGTTCTTGATATTCATACAGCTGCTTTTCTCGTCTCCAAATATTTCTTTTGTTTTTCCGTAGGCGGTGTCTATCTTTCCCCTAGTTCTGAATTCTTCTACGGTTCTGCATTTGTCCTCTAGCCACTCCTACTTAGCCAGTCTGCAATTCCTTTCAATCTCATTTTCCAGACGTTTGTACTCCCTTTTTCCTGTTTCCCTTGCTGAATTTTTATATTTTCTCCTTTCATCAATTAAGTTCAGTATCTCCTGTGTTATCCAAGGATTTCTGTTCGGTCTCAGCCACCTCTGGTTCCTCCAATTTTTCTATGTTCCATCTCCTAACATTTCTACCTTTTTGCAATCTCTTACGTTTTAATCTGCAGTTCATAACCAGCAAGTTATGGTCAGAGTCTATATCTGCCCCTGGATATGTTTTTCAGTTTAGAACCTGGTTTCTAAATATATTCCTTACCATTATAAAGTGAATCTGGTACCTTCCAGAGTCTCCTGGTCTCTTCCACGTATACAGCCTTCTTTCATGATGATTAAACCAAGTGTTGGTGATCATTAAATTGTGCTCTGCGCAAAATTCTACCAGGCGGCTTCCTCTTTCATTCCTTTTGCCCAGACCATATTCACCTACTATCTTCCCTTCCCTTCCTTGTCCTACTACCGAATTCCAGTCTCCCATAACAATTAAGTTTTCCTCTCCCTTAACTGTCTGAATAATTTCCTTCAGCTCCTCATATATTTCTTCGATCTCCTCATCATCGGCCGTGCTAGTTGGCATATAAACTTGTACTACTGTGGTCGGTGTTGGCTTCGTGTCTATCTTTACTACGATAACACGTTCACTATGCAGTTCGTAGTAACTTACCCGCATTTCTATTTTCTTATTCATTATCAGACCTACTCCTGCGTTACCACCAACTGATTTTGTATTGATAACCCTGTACTCACCTGACCAGAAATCCTGTTCATCCTGCCACCGAACTTCACTAATACCTACCATATCTAACTTTAACCTATCCATTTCTCTTTTCAAATTTTCTAGCTTACCTATGCGATTTAGGGTTAGAACATTCCACGCTTCGACCCGTAGAATGCCTGTTTTGGTTTTCTTGATGACGATATCCTCCTGAGTAGTCCCCGCCCGGAGATCCGAATGGGGGACTATTTTACCTCCGGAATATTTTACCCAAGAAGACGCCATAATCATATAGTCATACAGTAGAGCTGCATGTCCTCGGGAGAAGTAACGACTGTAGTTTCCCCTTGCTTTCAGCCGTTCGCAGTAACTGCATGGCAAAGCCATGTTAGCTGATGTTACAAGGCCATCTCAGTCATTCATCCAGACTGTTGCCCCTGTAACTATTGAAAAGGCTGCTGCCCCTCTTCAGGAACCACACGTTTGTCTGGCCTCTCCACAGATACCCCTCCATTTGGTTGCACCTATGGTACGGCTATCTGCATCTTTGAAGCACGCAAGCCACCCCACCTCGGCAATGTCTGTGGTTCATGGGGTAGTAACTTTACAAATATTTAAGTCTCTGCGTCTTGTCGTTTGGACATGATAAGCGTACACCGAACAGACATTCACATTAATATATATAGATATACAGCTATCCGATCGCCATGAAACCCTGCCTAAAGTCTTCCCCGGGTAGACATTAATAACTGTACAAATTTTTAGCTCTTTATGTCTTGTGGTTCAGACGTGATAAACGTACACCGAACAGACATTCACATTTATAGATATAGATTACTATACTTTTACTGTATGGTTAACTGGTTTTCATTGTTCTAAGTAAAACTCTTAATATGACTCTCTAAATTTCCTTAAAATGTTTGTTCAATATACGGTTATTTTTGTAATGCTATAATTAATTTTAATGACATAGATGTATGATCAATATTATCAATAAATATTGTATCATCTCAACAGATCTTGCAGACCCTCTTCCCACAGGTCGAGGTGGGCTCAAATATGTAATTGCCTTTTATGTTATTTTTTCAAAGTATTTTCAGTTATACGCAAGTAAATCTTCAACAGTCACTACTGTTAAAAACGGTTGGTAAAACTGAAATCTTGGTACACTACAATCCTTCTTACTTTACAGGAAAGAAACGGAAAAAATTTTCTTAGGGAACAGAAGATGAAACATGTACTTATCTCGAAGTTTCATCCTGAGTCCAATCTTGTCGAAAGAGTATTTCGTGAATTCAATCATTTCATCAGAAACTATACCAGCAATGAAGGTACTAAGTGGGTAGAGTAACTAGGTGTTTTTGAATAAATAGTCACAACAAGCCTGTAGGATGAAACCCTTTCACCCTGCTGAGATAACTGAAAAGAGAAAGTAAAACAATGACTGGGTAAATGCCATTCCAAAATGGTCACACTATTAATTATCATTGGATGTCAAAATACGACACACGCTTGGAGCACTTATTGAATTGGCTATCAGACGCAAGAAGGAGTACGGCTAACATCTGCCAAAGTTAAATGCATTTTTAAGTTAAGTGACCTCGTAATGCTACGAACGCATCATACATCTTCACAGCTTCAAAGCAAGATAAATAAATGGAATATATTGTACACTTAACCTTATCATATTACTGTTACTCCTCATAGTAACAGCTATTTGCTTGCGAATCTTCGAACAGGAAAAATTAAAGGATTTAACCATTCAAATATCTTAATAAATTTTTATTCCCAATTACACTAAAATCTTGTGACAATTAATTATCTACTGCACTTAAACACATATTGAAAACCGCATAAGATTAATACAAAGCAATCACTTGCATAAAAAGTAGATGAGACAACAGATTTATTATTATGTCGTTGCTTAAGTGCGACTGAAATTACCGAATATTCAGGTATCACAACAACAACTGTGATAATTAACTTACGAGTGACTAAAGTAGCTATTTTTTTACATGTTAACTATGGAATAATTTTATTATCCTACTACTTTTAAATTTGCAGGTATTTTTTCATCACTCTTCTTACTGTGGTGCAGAAAGACATACAATTGCGAATGTGGCATCAACATGATCTGCACGTGCCAACCATGGACCTTTTGAAGATTCTCGACAGTGACGAGTCATGCAATACATTATATAAAATATTTTTATATTCAGCTATAGCTCTATAGAGTATACAATACTGGAAAGCTGTGTTGAATTGTCGACATAGAGTCCCTTAATAATTTTCCTTTGTATATTTGGATGTGTAATCGTGTGACTTATTATGTATGCCACACGATAGATAAATAAATAAATACGTGTGTGATACTGTAGATTTGACAGGAGAGAGTACTTTAAGAATTATGAAACATTCTTAATAAATATTTTATGGAACACTGTTCGTGAGGAAAATAGCAACGATCTAAAAAATTTTAATAGTATAGTAATTGAAGTAATCAAGATCGCAAATACACAAACGTGACTGCTTCAATTATTACATTATACTTAATAAATGTTTTCACTTAAATGTGATAAATCTCACAAAAGGTAAATACCTATTAATACATCATCTGCACAACACAATAGGTGTTAGGTTCATTTATCAGAGAATATAATTATGGTGTAATGTATTCCTTGTGGTAGTAATTTGGAAATTTATTATGGCAAATATTCCATGTGGTGATGTCAAATTTATCCTATCGACTATCACAAGATGCGGTAATACGATGGTGAATTCTTTCCACTGAATGTTAATTTACGAATGGTTAAGTCGCATTAGTTGACGGGTTTGACTGTTGCCATTACTGTTGGGAAACATAACACTTTAAAAGTTTCCTAGAGAAAGAAAAATTTTGTACTTAATGCTAGTGATGTTTCGAATTTTAGTAGTATATTCGGTTATAAGTATAACTGAGATCTTCATGTCTGAAAGTAAGAGTTAACAGTAGTGAAGGTGTACGTAGATTAAGTTTTATGTTACTAGATGTAGGAATGGTATAGGGAAATCTCCATTTAAACCGTGCCTTCTCTGCTCAAAACAATTGCGGATCATGTGAGATATCTTCAAATGTTTGTTAAGTTTATGGGACTTAACTGTGGGGTCATCAGTCCCTAAGCTTACAAACCACTTATGAACTAACTTATACTAAAGACAGCACAAAAATCGATGCCCGAGGGAGGATTCGAACCCACTACGGGGAACGGCCTCACGCATCGTAGCAAGGCGCATCAATGAGCTCGGCCACTCCGCTGCGGCTGAGATATCTTAAACAATATACAAATGGTAACATATTTTATCCAGTTATTGGTTACAATTATAATTTGTGTGTGATGCAGTACGATATTTTACTGTGTCTTTACCTAAGGTTTATATGGCGTTTACTTAGATCGAGGCACCATGGAGCTATCACATAGTGACAACTTCATTCTCGTTGGCCTCTAATGTGGTGTGTGATCACCTCGGCCGACCAGTGCGGTTGCACACCTGCGTGCCATGGGTAGTATAAGGTTTTAAATTAGCTCTTGAGGGATATTTGGTCATTCTTCCATGAGTGCAATATCCAGCTCTACAACCATTGTGAGAGGTGCTGGTCTTGCAGCAATGCAAGTGCAAACCAGACGTTGTCAATCAGATTTAAGTCTGCTGAACAAGCTGGCCATTCCTTTCGTACAATTCCCTCAGCTTCAGTCATACTGCCCACCACCGCAGTTGTGTGCGAATAAGCGTTATCGTCCACCAGAAGGAACCCATCTCCTATGGTACCAGCCTGGGACACAACAAAAGGTCAAATGATCTCTTCTCTCCCCCCCCCCCCCCTCGGGCATGGATATTTGTGCCGTCCTTAGTCTTAGCTAGTTCATAAGTAGTTTGTAAGCTTAGGGACTGATGACCCCGTAGTTAAGTCCCATAAGTTCTACAAACATTTGAACATTTTGATCTCTTCTCAATAACTCTGAACAGTGAAAGCACCATTGTACACGACATAGAGGCCAGTACATCCACCACTACTGACTCCACACCATTCGTTCACCGCCATGATATGGTGATGTTTCCTGCACACAAACGGCATTGTTCCGAGTTCCACGTTATCTCCAAATGAGGGAACGACGATTGTCCGGTTGAACACAAAAATCTTGACTCATTTAGGAATAGAAATCGGCGCCATTCGTTACGACTACAGTCCTGATGTTCCTCTGCTCACTTTCTACGTACTAAACGGTGTCGTGGTTTTAATGGGACACACCATAGGCCTCCGTGCGTAGAGGCCACATTCCAGAATGTGATTTCGGACTATTTGTTGCCTTGCATTGCACTAACTGCTCAAAATGTTCAAATGTTTGTTAAGCTTTGGGACTTAACTGGGGGGGTCATCAGTCCCTAAACTTACAAACTATTTATGAACTAACTTATACTAAACACAACACAGCCGCGGTGGAGTAGCCGAGCGCTCTAAGGCGTCTCGCTGCGGAGCGCGCGGTTGCTCGCCGTGGAGGTTCGAGTCCTCCCTGGGGCATGGGTGTGTGTGTGTTGTCCTTAGGTTAGTTTACCTAGGTTTAAGTAGTTTGTAAGCTACGGACTGATGACCACGCAGTTTGGTCCGATAGATTTACAAACATTTGAACATTTAGACAACACAAATATCCATGCCCGAGGGGGGGGGTGATCCGAACTCCCGATGGGGAACGGCCTCGCGCATCGGAGCACAGTGCCTCAATACTCTCGGCCACTCCGCCGCGGCCCACTAACTGCTCACTACACTACCTGAACCCAATTGCTTGTGTAACTTGGTACACACGAGTCACCACCAACCACCTCTGCAGCAACTTTCAATTATTTCCATAATCTCGGTTGCCGTAATGTAGTTGTCTCCACTCCGTAGAATCGACAGAAAAACGTAGAACCATTTTGGTTCAGTCTGTCGATGACTATAATTCAGAACTTAGATATCTAAAATGATCCCCCAATTGTTTTTACCAGTGCATTTGTTCATAATAAGCCCGTTTTCCTGTCATTGTTTTATTAGTCTATCAAGTAAATTCCTCAACAACGGATGGTTCAAAGACACTAACTAGTCAGAGCAACGCCTCCATTAAATAAACTCGATTCTTAGGAAATAGAATCGCAGCTACTTACTGTGCGCTGCCAGTGTTCTCAGAGTTACGAGTCAGCGATTAATTTCCCGACAGGATACAAAAAGTGAAATTGGTGCTTCCGCGAAGTTCGGTGAAGCAGATCATGCGATTGCGTCATTAGAATTCCCAGACGCCCGCTTAAGTGGAAGCGGTACCACCAATCTCAGGTATTCCGGGGCATCGCATAGAGCGACAAAGGAAACAGAACTGCGAGGCAAAAAAGAGTGGATTTTACGAGACTGTTGCTCTGGCGCCGCGCGTAAATCGATTGTCTGCAGTGAACTCTTCTTTTTGGCGCGCACTGTCTGAACGGTCGCGGGACGAGACGCTGGCGCAACCCGGCTAGAATCCACAGGGTTCATCTTGTACCATGTCTCATACGATTTCTACCGAGAATCTGGAGCAACATGTCATGTCCCTTGCGAAAGTCTACTGCAAACTGACGACAGAAAAATGTCTGTAACACTGTCGGCGCTGTATCTGTAAAGAGTTCAAAGAATGCACCGTGTGTAGAAATTCGCAAGCCATATCCTTCATTGTCAGAACTTCATCTTTGTATGCTGATTTTTCAGTCTCGCAAAATAAAGGATGAAACAACAGAAAATTTCTTTGATCACACATCATTGACACTAATGCTGTTATTGAAAGATAAAATATATTTGACTCTACAGAATTTTACGGATAATTATTCCAATGCAACTTGCAAAACGTAATTTGAACAGCAAGATTAGGTGGTTCAAATATACCTAATAGTTTCCATAATATTTCCTAATGGATTTAACTACGGTAATACAAAGAAAAATGTTACGTTTCATGTCCATAGGGCCTGCATAATCCCGTTTCGCTGCTATGTGCCTTTTATTTATATCGATTTCAGAAATCTTGTCAAATGACCTGCGTTACCGAGAGGGTGACATTTACGGTGTAGTAGCCTATAAAATTATAAGATACACACTACCAGTATATGTTGTCTAGCTTGAATGAGAAACTTCGTTGGCTTCCATATTGTACCTGTCAAAGTGTGTTAGTTAGATTAAGTTTGCATTTAGTTTCAGAAGTTGACAGTTTTGTACACAGTTTCTCATTTCTTTCTTAAATTCTGCCTTTCCCCCACAGTACAGTTTCGGGTGCTTCATCTATCTAATTGTTGCCAGTTTGTTAAAGACAGATTTGGTGTCACTTATCAGAAAACCGCTAAAGCTTTCGGTTGTTACTTTAACCTTGGCATTAACTCAGATAATAGTCGATTAACTCCGTCCTGTGTTTCCTGTCATTATGCATGTACATAAATTATTGGATTCAACGTTTCCGTTGCTATTTTTGTTCGTTGACACTCTGAATAGTAGCGATGTTCAGCGGGTACAGGTCAAAAACTCTGGACTGTGTGTAGATACTGACACCTTGCGGAACACCGTGGCAATGACTATCATGGATAAAACGCATGTCGTGATAAAGTGGTTTTGTCTACACCAATAAGTTATCAAAATAGTGTCAGGGACAATTATTTTCAATGTTACCGGACACATCGGTCATTAAGTAGGATTGCAAGGAGGATTACAGTCAACGAAGCGTGATAAGTATTGCTTAACGTGTGGCAAATAGAAAATTACCTGCTTGTGCAGAGAGTAAGCGTCACTACAATTGTACAGTTAAGGTAGTGGCTTATGTTTAAATTCGACATATATTAATCGAATAATATTAATTTTAATATAAATATTAATAATATTAATCTAATATACAGTATCTCTGACTTCCACAATCCTCAAACACCATCCTCATGAACTAGTTCGTGAATTACCTTCCCCTTCCTTTCACATTACTTTTTTCTTCCCTTCTCTCTTACCTGAAGAAGGAACCCAGTTCCGAAAGCTTATTTTATTTTCGTTCTTTTTTCTTTCTGTGTGTGACTATTAGCGGTACAGCAAAAACGTAAGTGCTGACAAGCCAATCTATCTCTTTTGAAAAATAATTTAATCTAATAATAATCCTTTTTAATACCAACTATTCCTAGTGCATGTATATCTTTTAAATAAACCCTCAGTACACGGCGTTGTCCCAATATTTATTTATTCTAAACTTTTGTCCATTTCCTCTCCCCATCTCCTCCTTCCTTCCCTCTTCCTTCTCTGCCTCCTCCTGTCACATCTCCTCTTCCCTCTCGCTCGACTCAGCTGGTACTCCCTGTTTGTCCACCTCCTTCCCAAACTATCCACATACACCTGCGCTCTTCCTCCTAATACTCCATAAGGGCCACTTTCTCCACCTCTTGCTGCTCCTCCCATTTTATCCACTCCCCGGTCTCTGTCTATCTCCTCCAGCCTTCCGTCAGCTGTAAAAGAAAGTATATGTAATTGACAGTAACATTTCCAGCATTACGTGTTTATTACAATCTTCTATTAGTCCATCTCCTCAAAAAATGTTCAAATGTTTGTAGAACTTATGGTACTTAACTACGGGGTCATCAGTCCCTAAACTTACAAACTACTTATGAACTAGCTTATACTAAAGACTACACAAACATCAATGCCCGAGGGGGAACCCCCGAAGGGGAACGGCCTCGTGCATCATAGCATAGCGCTTCAATGCGCTCTCCCGCTCCGCCTAGGCAACCATCTCCTTCTCCATCTCTCTGTTCACCTGCTCCTCCTCTCACTTGTCTCCCCCTCTCTCCCACGCTTTCGGACAGTCTCCTCCTCTTCCCTGCCCATTTCCTCTTCCCCATGTATACGAAAAATTGCATATATCTTCTACATTCGTAGTGATCGGTGAAACGAAGTCTGTTGTAAGGTACCCTCCATCTTTCACATTGTGAGATCTTACGGTAGTTAGGACATACAGGGAATACCCTGTTTAGATTCTCTCGCTTTCAGAATTAAAAGCTGCAGTTGTCACATGTTCTGAAGTATATCTTCACGATTTGTCGGCTATGACCCCAAAGGCCCTCATAGCCGACAAACCTTGTCTAGTAGACCTTTTACATTTACCACACCTTCAGAAACTCCCCCACACAACCACACAAAATCCACAACCTAAACAGTCATGAACCTCTCCTCTAAAACGCTCAGTCCCATTGAAGTGTCAGTCATTTCCAAAGGCCTAACCTATTGCCCCACTTCCAAATTCAATCATGCCAGTCTTGTTAAGGATCTTCTCTCCTTCTCCCGATCCTTACAATGAAAACACCATTTTGACATCAACCCCACCATTCAAACACAAACCAATACCAATATTGAACCCTGCCTGACCCTGTTCACTCCTTCATCCAGTTGAGATCCACACACACTGCTCCCAAATCATCCATTCTCACTTTTCAGAATTTCCTAACATCTAACCTGGCCTCATCATCTTTCCCCAAATCCCTCAAAATGAATACCAACATCACACCCTCAGAAAGAAATGCTATTTACCACCTCAATACTTATCTTGACCTATGGTCCTACCTGCTGACGTAGGCTCCACCACTGTGGTTTTAGACTGCAAGGACTATGTCGCAGAAGGTCTCCGCCAACTGTCTGATTCTTCCACCTAAACACCCTGCCACAATGATACCATCTCAAAAACCCAACAGAATAACCAGTCCTTCCTCAAATCCTTAGGACCATCCCAAGACCTCTCCTCAGAGTCAGTCTCTCTCCTCATCCTTCCTACAATCCACAACCCCACCATGCTCCCTGAAGTTCAGAAACCGAACTACCCTGGACGTCCCATTGTGGCTGGTTATGGTGCTCCAACGATGAGATTCTCTGTTCTTGTGGACCAACACCTTCAGCCTATTACCCACAACCTACCATCATATATAAAAGAAACCAACCATTTCCTCCACCGACTCTCCACAGTTCCTGTTCCTTTACCACCCAGTACCATGCTTGTCACAGTTGATGCCACCTCCCTCTACACCACCATTCCCAATGCTCAAGGCCTTGCTGCTGTTGAACACTACCTTTCACAATGTCCTACTGACTGCAAGGCCACAACCTCCTTCTTAGTTACCTTAACCAACTACATCCTCACCCACAATTACTTCTTCTTTGAAGGCATAACCCACAGACAAATGGGCACCCGTATGGCACCCTCCTATGCCAACCTATTCATGGGCCATCTAGAGGAATCCCTCCAGGCTACCCAAAATCCCAAATCGCTCATGTGGTTCAGATTCGTTGATGATATCTTCATAATCTGGACTGAAGGTGAGGACAGACTATTCACATTCCTTCAAACCTCAACACCTTCTCTTCCATTCACTTCACCTGGTCCTAATCAACCCAACGAGACACCTTCCTCGACGCTGACTTATTCCTCAAAGATGGCCTTATCAGTACCTCTGTCGACATCAAACCTATCAACAATATCTCCATTTTGACAGCGGCCGGGTGGGAGAAGTTCCTTCCATACAGCCTAGCCACCCATGGTCGTCGCATCTGCAGTGACAAGCAGTCCCTCTCCAAATATGCCAAACGCCTCACTGAAGTCTTCACTGACCGCAATTACCCTCCAAACCTTGTCCAGAAACAGATCTCATGGGTCCTGTCAGTCCAGTCACCCTCCAGCTCTCCACACCCACCGTCAGGCCACAAAGGAGCATCCCTCTTGTGATCCAGTATCACCCAGGACTGGAGCAGTTAAACCCCACCTACAGTGGTCCTCCACCGCCCACCAAATTTACGTAATATCCTTGTCCATCCCTACTCCATACCTGCTCGCAATCCCTTACCCCATGGCGCATACATCAACAATAGCCTAGATGCAAAACCTGTCCTATCCACCATCCCGTCACCACATACTCCAGTCATGTCACTGGAATTTCCTATCCCATAAAAGGCAGGTCAATCTGTGAAAGCAGTCATGCTATCTGTAAACTGAGCTGCAACCATTGTGCAGCTTTCTATGTGGGCATGGTTGGCACACAGCTATCTACCCTAATGAATGGCCATCGTCGTACTGTGGCCAGGAGACAGATAGACCATCCTTTTGCAGAACATGCAGCGCTGCATAGTGTGACTCACTTCAATGACTTCTACACAGCCTGTGCCATATGGATCCTCCCCATAAACATCAGCTTTTCTGAATTGCGCAGATGGTAACTCTCCCTACATTATATCCTACGCTCCCGCAATCTCCCAGGCCTAAACCTTCGCTAATTCCTGCCTCTACCACCCTTCCATTCCTCTCCCAGCCACTCTCTGTCGTTACATTCGTCTCCCATCCCGCCACACATTTCATCCCCTTCCTTCCACACTTTCCGTCAGACAGCACTGGCGTATTCCCCCATCCATGCCGCACATCCCCTCTCCCCTTCTGCTTCCCTCTCCTTGCCATCTCCTCACCCCCACCACTGGTTGCTTTTGCCTAGGAAGCTGGGTAGCGCAAATCGGCTACAGCGGCCAGAGAGGGCGGTCGTGTCTGTGTGAGTGTGTGTGTGAATGTTTGTGTCTCTAACTGCCGAAGGCCTAAAAAGCCGAAAGCTATAATGTTGTTGTCTGTTATCTGTGCTTTTCTGTGGCTCATCGGACTTCTCTGTGGTGAGTAAATACCCTATACTTCTCAAAAATATTGTTGAATCCTTCCTGGAATTTTCATTGTTTAAGAAAACCTGAATATTGGTCATCAGTGTGGGATCCGCACCAGATCTGGTTGATAGAAGATATAGAGAAGATCACAAGGAGAGCAGCACGCTTCACTAAAGGTTGATTTTAATTAGTAAACGCGAAAGTGTGACGGAAATGTCCAGTAAACTCTAGTTGCAGACGTTATGCTTCTTCATCACGGTAGGGACTTCCACCAAAGTTCTGAGAGCATACGTTACAGCCAGTATATTGCTTCCTCCTACATATATCTCATGAATAGACAGAGAGCCCCTGAGAGGCTCAGCATTAATTTGCTGAGTATGGGCTTGGCGAGCTGTGGGCTGTGTCGCGCCAACAGTCCACCACACCGTAAGCTCTGTGCGTGCTTCAACGAACATCGGCGCGACGGTGGAAAGTTGTACGTTTCAGATACCGGGATCTTGGCTTAATCGCCCCGGTCGCAAGGACGGTACAAAAAAAAAAAGACCCTTCAGTTTAAAGGTGTGCTACGTGCCGAGAAGATGCATGGCTGTTGAGGTTGAATAGTCGCTAGCGAGCAACCTCTGAGGAACCTACTACACATCAGTTCTATGAGGCTAACCCAGGCAAGCGGGGCTCTGCCTGGGTGGACATATAGTTCCCTAGTTGGTCGTGGGAACAGGATGAAAGACTTAATTTAATGCTGAGACATATGATCCACATACGTTTCCTTCCTTGGCCACATCGTGGGAGGAACATAGGACTAAAAACAGGGCTGATAAGTACTCTCCCAAATTCCTGGTGTGCTCGCGAACAGATGGCGATTGATTTATAGTAACTAAGCCTCTTTTCTTCGTCGAACATCTTGAAGACATGACGAAGTGTTAGGAATGTCGAAAATAAGAAGTGGTGCAGTGCTCATAGAAGCAGTATCCCCTGTTCAATCGCGGGCGCTCCTTTCCTGCAACAAGCTGGGTGATGCCCCTGCGAGCATCACAGCACATACGTCCCTCAATATGATCCAACGCATCATTTTCCATAAAGATCTGCTTTTACAGTCCGACGACGAATTGTGCGCCACCTTAGAGCGACGAGGTGTCCTCTTCGTCCGGCATGTCCATAGGAGTCCAAAAGATAAAAGAGTGCTTTCATCCTGGACTTCGAGCGCGATACACTGCCTGAGAAGGTCAAGGTCGTAATTTAAATGTGCGATGTTAAGCCTTAATTCCTCCCCCTATGAGGTTCTTCAAATGCTGGAAATTCGGCCACATGTCCTCCCGCTGTAATTCCAGCTCTACCTGTAAGGACTTTGAGCGTCCAGCACATCCGGACTCTCCGTGTACATCGCCCTCCATCTGTGTCAAACTGTGGCCAGCACCATTCACTCTGCTCGCCAGACTGCACCATCCTATGTAAAGAAAGGAAGATTATGGAAATAAAGACCTTGGACCGAGTAACATACACAGAGGCACGGAAAAAGTATAAATGGCTTCATACAGTTACTATACATCACTTGCTACAGCACTTAGGTCGTCCCCACTCGTCCCCACTCAGCCAAAGGAACAGCTAGAGGAACCGAAGAAGAAGAAAAATAAGCAGAAGAAAAAAAGAAACTCCTGTGGCACCTACGTCACACCCACCCACATCATCTGCTTCTGAAGAAGACGTGGAGATCCTCGCATCCCCCGAGGATCTCGCCCTCACTGAAACTCTGTAACCAATGGCCCTTGATTCTGTAGGCTCTCATTCGGAAGCTACTAGTGAACATGTGGAATAACAAACTTTCACTGTCCCATTATGGCCTTTCGTCTCGAAGATTCCACACTACATTGGAATTGCGGCGGTTTTTTCCCCACTTAGCTGAGCTTCGACAACTCCTCAGCGCCTCCCTTTCATTTTGAATCGCCCTCTAGGAAACCTCGTTTCCCAAGTCGCGCACCCCTGCCCTACGTGGCTATCGGGGCTTCTATCGTAATCGTGAGACTATGATAGGGTATCAGGTGGCGTCTGCATATATGTCCTTACCTCTGTATACAGTGAACCTGTTCCTCTCCAGATGCCTTTGGAAGCTGTAGTTGTCAGAGTAAGGGCTGCGTTGGACATTGCCATCTGTAACGTTTAACTGCCTCCTGACGGTGCACTATCCCAACACGTCCTGGCTGCACTGATTGCTCAGCTACCCCTACCTTACCTAGTATTGGTTGATTGTGGGAAGGTACTGTGACTACTGGGCGGGGTAAACACGTCGAGGCATTACTGTCTCTACCTCTGCCTTTTAAAGGTGTCCCCACGATTTTAGTGTGGCACATGGCACCTACTCAGAAATCGATTTATCTGTATATAGCCCAGGCCTTTTGCTATCCTTCCACTGGAGAGTGCACGACGACTTGTGTGGCAGTGACCAGGTTCCGATCTTCCTGTCACTGCCACAGCGTCAGTCCCCTGAACGATTGCCCCATGGGCTCTTAGTAAGTCAAATTTGGACACTTTCACTTCTGCCGCCACAACAGGTTCCCCAACACATGGGAACATGTGGTAACCGACAGCGTCACCTCGGCCATTATTTCGGCGGCCGAGTGGGCCATTCCAATTTCTTCTGGGTCGCCTTAGCAGAGGACAGTGCACTGGTGGTCGCCAGAGATCGCTCAAGGAATTCGAGACCGGAAGCGAGCTCTGCAGCATCACACGCGGCTTCCATCTGTGGAGAACCTCATAGGTTTCAAGAGGCACCGTGCCAGAGCTCGACTCCTAATCCGAAAACGCAGGCAAGTGTGCTGGGAGAGGTATGTGTCTACCATTGGATCACGTACTTCATCCCAGGTGTGGACAAAGATAAAACGTGTTTATGGCTGCCAGAGCCCTTTGATTGTGCTTGGTATTTCTGTAAATGGAGTAGTTTGCACAAATCCACATGCAGTTGCCGAATACTTCGCTGAGCACTATGCTCAGAGCTCTGCATCAGTGCAATACCCACCAGCCTTTCGCACCCTGAAAGAGCGCGAGGAACGAAAGAGGCTCTCCTTCTCGGCCCGCCATGTGGAGCTGTACAACGCTCCCTTTAGTGCATGGGAACTCATTAGTACTCTTACTAACTGCCCTGACACAGTCCCTGGGCCTGACCCCATCCACGTCCAGATGGTAAAACGCTTGTCAGAGGAGTCGAAACAACAACTTCTCGCTATTTTTAATCGTATTTGGATCGATGGTGTCTTCCCCTCTCATTGGAGAGCGAGTGCTCAAACCTGGCAAAAACCTGCACGAATTGGACAGCTACCGACCCATCAGTCTCACCGGCGTTCTTTGCAAATTTTAGAACGTATGGTGGACCGGCGGCTATGCTGGCTCCTTGAGGCTCACGGTCTCCTGTCGCCATGTCAGGGTGGTTTCCACAAAGGGCGCTCAGCCTTGGACAACCTTGTCCACCTTGAGTTCGCCATCCGGACAGCATTTTCAAGACGCCAACATTTTATAGCTGTCTTTTTTTATTTGTCTAAGGACTATGACACGACCTAGCGACACCACATTCTTAATACGTTACATGGATGGGGTCTTCGGTGCTCGCTCCCCATTTTTATCAAACCTTTTTTAGCACTGCGCACCTTCCGGGTACAGATCGGCGCCTCTCGTAGTTCTTTGCGCGGCGATTGAATTGGGTTCCCCAGGGCTCCGTCTTGAGTGTGCCCCTGTTTTTAGTGTCTATTAATGGCCTAGCAGCAGTAGTAGGGTCGTCAGTGTCTCCCTCCCTCTGACGACTTCTCCATCTATTTTAGTTCTTCAAGTATACGTGGTGCTGAACGCCAGCTGCAGGGAACCATACGAAAGGCGCAGTCATGGGCACTCTCCCACGGGTTCCAGTTCTCTGCCGCCAAGATATGCATATGCAGTTTTGTCGTCGTCGAACAGTGCACCCACATCCAAAGCTTTACCTTGATGGCCAACTACTCAACGTAGTGGAAACGCTTCGTTTCTTGCGGCTAGTGTTCGACGACCGGCTGACATAGCTTCACCCATATTCGACAGCTCAAGTAGAAGTGCTGACAGCCGCTTAATGCCCTCCGCTGGCATAGTAATACCACTTGGGGTGCAGACCGCAGTACGCTGCTGCAGTGCTATAAGGCACTTGTTCTGACCAGACTGGACTACGGCAGCGTTGCCTATGGCTCGGCATCGCCTTCAGCTCTGCATATGTTGGACCCAAACCATCACTGTGGGGTTAGTCTTGGCACAGAAGCCTTTCAAACAAGCCCTGTGAATAGTCTCATTGTGGAGGCCGGAGTGCCTCATTTGAATATCAGGCAGCAACAACTGCTGGCGAATGACGCTGCTACCGTCTGTGATTTATCTAACCACCTGAACCACCGTCTCCTTTTTCGTCTTAGTGAATTCCACGTACCGCAACAGCGGTCGAGATAGGGTGTTACAGCTGGTGTCCGAGTTAGGTCTCTTATTGGTGACTTGGAGTCTGTTCCCCTGTCATCTCTCTTCCAATTCCAGTCGAATACACCACAGTGGTGTGAGTCGGCCTCATCTTCGACTGGAGTTGTCACATTACTCTAAAACCTCAGTTCACCGTGAGAACCTTCGTCGCCAATTCCTATTCCTATCTATTATTGTCGGATTCCGGGGCTCTACAGTTGTGTATACCGACGGCTCAAAGGCAGACGGTCGTGTCGGTTTTGCCTATAGGCTTGCAAGACACAGTGAGTTGCGCTCCCTGCCAGATGGCCGTAGTGTATTCACTGCGCAGCTGATAGCCATCCATCGCGCACTCGACCATATCCGTTCCTGCCCCGGGGAATTCTTCGTCATTTGTAGTGACACTCTGAGCCGTTTGCGGGCCATCGACCAGTGTTTCCCACGCAATCCCTTAGTTGTTACCATTCAAGAGTCCATCCACGCCATCGAACAACGTGGGCACTCTATGAAATTACTTTGCACTCCGGGACACGTCGGGATAAAAGGCAATGAGCTGGATGACAGGCTGGGAAAAGAGGCTACCTATAAACCTGTCCTCAACATAGGCATCCCATCTACCAATCTCCGTTCAACATTGCGCCGTAAAGTTCTTGGTTTGTGGAGTACTGAATGGCGAACCCTAGAAGCGCACAACAAATTATGGTGTATAAAGGAGTCAACCAACTTGCGAGGACTTCTCTGCGGACTCCTCGCAGGGACTCTGTTGTTCTCTGCCGGCTCCGTATCGGCCATACTTGGCTTATGCACGGTCAGCTTCTCCATCGCGAAGATCCTCCCGAGTGTCGATGTGGTGCGCGTTTGACAGTCGCCCACATCATGCTGGAATGCCAGAATTTAGCCACTCAGACGCGGAATTTTAATCTCCCCGACGATTTGATTCTTGTTTTAGCTGACAATGCCTCAATGGCTGATGCCGTTTCTAATTTTATTCGTGTGGGTGGGTTGTATCGACCCATTTTGAGCTTTAGTGCAGTGTACATTACCTATCTGTTCTCCACTTGTCTAACACATTTAGGCAGGCTGTTTTAAGCGTAACAGAGCGGCCGGATGCTCTACCTTTTTTTTCTGTGATCACCTGGTCAAGACACTCTGGCTTCTCTTACAATCTTTCCCTTTTTATCCGACTTTTATTTATTGACCTGTTCAATCCTTTGTTTGATAAATTTTAACAAATGGTTTTAAATAAGATTGTAGTGATTTTATTGCATTCTCTACGATTGGAACAAGGGACTAATAACCGTAGTTGTTTAGTCCCTTTCAAAATTAAACCATCTATCCACCACGAGCATAAAATTATAGAGATTTGACCCATACGAAGGCTTACCTACAGTCTCTTTTCTCGCAAACCAGACTGGAATAGGTAAGAGAGGATTTATCAGTGGTATTCAAAGTATCCTCCGCCATACTCCGTGAGGTGACTTGCCGAGTAAGGAAGTAGTTGCAGATCCAAAGATCGCGGGTTCATCGCTACTTTCACCTCTGGTAGTATTGTTTATGTGTATCATGCGAAATTGCAACGTGGTGCGGACCCTCTTTTAACTGTAGGTCTCACTGTAACTGACTGTGTAAATCAGTTCACAGGTCTGAAGAAAGCAGTGGCACATCACCTCCAACAGGACCACGACTAGTAAATCAAAGTAGTGTACAAAATAATCTTAAGATTGATAACTGCTTTGCCTTTCAGAAATATTTTATTTGTAATTGTTCTCATCCTTCATACGGGTAAAAAAGTATTTCCCACTTACTAGCAACACTAAGAGAGTTCCTATTTTTTAAATTTTTTTGCGATTTTTAGGACAGTGTGAACAAATAAGTGAACTTCAGTGCAACATCAAAGTTCAGCTGAATTATTTACTCCGTCTTTATTAAATCAAGTCAACTCCGTAGGCGACGGAATAGTGCGAAAGGCTCTCATGTGTTCATTTTGGTCGCATTTAAGAAAATTATGTTTGTTCCGTTTGACAATGAAGCGAATGCACGTGCATGACAAATTCAGATTACTGTTGTGTTTGCCGGCCGCGGTGGCCGAGGGGACTGAGGCGCTCCAATCACGGTCTGCACGGCCACTACGGTCGGGGGCTCGAATCCCCCCTCGGGCATGGATATTTGTGCCGTCCTTAGTATTAGCTAGTTCATAAATAGTTTGTAAGTTAGTATTAGCTAGTTCATATCTAGTTTGTAAGTTTAGGGACTGATCACCCCGTAGTTAAGTCCCATAAGTTCTACAAACATTTGTACATTTGAACTGTTGTGTTTAGAAGTTGCTAGAGTCTGTTCGTTGGGAAATTATGAATTTTGTCTCGAGTTTGGACATCGTATGAAATGTCGAGGGAAATGTCGACGGATCCTGGCCATATGACTGTACAGCAAAGTCAAGTAAATTCGTGGTTACCTACCTTGCTCCTTCTTCACTCCTAGTCCTACGTACAATTCTGATTAAAACTTTGAACTTTGTCTTCTTAGTGAAAAATATAAGTGGACCCGATTTACTGGCACATTAGTAAATCCTGCAAACTTTGACTCTTAGTGCACAAGAGCTGTTAGCATGTTCGGCAATTTCATTGTAGTTAACCGTCAGCTGTTTATGCGATGCTACCAGCTTCGATTTCTTATCATTTTCAAGCCAAAGCCTAAAGAAAACAGTTACAGTCTGTTGACAAACAAAAATCGTGGCTTAAAATGACATAGAGTGTAACCAACTTGTTACAACATTTGAAGTATACAACTTTTATGCAGATGGAGAAATACACATATTTACTGATATGTAGGGGCAAAAAAGGAAGAAACATTAGGGTTTAACTCCCCATCGATGGCGTGGTCATTAGAAGCGGAGCTCACGGGTAAGGATGCTGCCCGTATCCTTTCAAGTGAATCACCCGGCATTTACCTGGTTTGATGTAGTGAAACCACGGAAAACCTAAATCTGGATGGACGGATCGGAGGTGGAACCACCGTCCTCCCGAATGAAAGTCCAGTGTGTTACCAGTGCGCCACCTCGCTCAGTGATATGGAGTAGCGGAAGGTAATCAAATGTTTCAGTAGAGCTGGGCAAACGATACTCCCATTTGAACTGGCTTCGAACGTGGTCAGGTGATTGGGTGTCACTCGTGTCAGAAGTCTGTACTCGAGACTTCTAAACATCCCTAGGTCCACTATTTTTCATGAGATAGTGAAGTGGTAACTTGAAGGGACACGTACAGCACGAAAGCGTACAGGCCGACCTCGTCTGTTGCTTGACAGACTCCGCCGACATTGAAGAGGGTCGTACAGTGTAAAAGGCAGACAATCTAGAACATCACACAGGAATTCCAAACTGCATCAGGAATTAATCCAAGTACTATGTTAGGTGGCGAGTGAGATACGTTGATTTCATAGTCGACCTGCTGCCCATAAGCGACATCACTTCAGGTCAATGCCAAACGGCACCTCGCTTGGTGTTAAGAAGGAACTTAAATATTGAACGATTGAACAGTGGAAAAACGTTGTGTAGAGTGACGAATCACGGTACATAATGTGGTGATTAGATGCAGTGTGTGGGTATGGCGAATGCCCGGTGAACATTATCTGTCACCGTGTGTAGTGCCAAAGTTAAATACTGAGGCGGTGGTGATATGGTGTGGTCGTGTTTTCAATGGAAGAGGGCTTACACCTGTTGTTTTGTGCGACACTATCACGGCACTGGCCTACATTGATGTAAAGTTGATAGTTGGGTGTTTTTACCGCCCCCCCCCCCCCCAGTGCTGCTGTAGCAGTTTTAGAATCATTCAAAGAAAGTCTACACCAGGTAGTGCATAGGTATCCGGGCCATGTAATATTAGTCGGAGGAGTTCAACCTTAAGAGTATAGATTGGGACCTCACTAGTTACATTTCAGGCGGTACAGACAAGCAGTCTTGCGAACTACTTTTGGACACATTCTCCGAAAACTGTCTTGAGCAGTTAAACCGGCAACCCACGCGCAATGGAAATATTCTAGACCTTATAGCCACGAACAGGCCTGACCTCATTAACGATGTCTGTGTAGAAACAGGAATTAGTGATCATGATATCGTCATAGCGTCGATGGTGACCAAAGTTCATAAACCAATCAAGAAGGGTAGGAGCGTGTTTTTGTTGGGAAGAGCCGATAAGCAAATGTTACGATCGCACTAAGAAAATGAATGGGCATCGTTTAATTCCTGGACTATGGATGTAGAGGAATTGTGGACTAAATTTAAGTGCGTTGTTAATAAAGGGTTAGAGAAATATGTGCCAGTAAAGACGATTAAGGATGGAAAAGATCCATCGTGGTATAACAATAATGTTAGAAAGCTGCTGAGAAAGCAAAGGCTGTTGCACTCTCGATTCAAAAAAGAACACGCAAATGATGACAGGCAAAAGTTAGTAGAGATTCGTGCGTCTATAAAAAGATCGATGCGCGAAGCATACGATAATTACCATCGTAGCAAAAGATCTTTCCGAGAACCCGAAAAAATTCTGGTCCTACGTAAAATTGATAAGCGAGTCAAAGCCCACTGTCCAGTCACTCGTTGATCATTCCGGGACAGTAATAGAAGAAAGCAAACGGAAAGCTGAAGTTCTAAATTTAACCTTTAAGAAATCTTTCACGCAGGAGGACCGCACAAATGTACCATCATTTGATCAACGTACTAATTCCGAAATGGGGGACATAGCAATAGGTATTTCCGGTGTAGAGAAGCAGCTGAGAGAGCTAAATACGGAAAAGTCTGCTGGTCCGGATGGAATACCAGTTCGGTTTTACAAAGACTATTCTGCGGCATTGGCCCCCTACTTAGTTTGCATTTATCGCGAATCTTTAATTCAGCGCAAAGTTCCTAGTGATTGGAAAAAAGCGTAGGTGACTCCCGTTTATAAGAAAGGAAAGAGAACTGACCCACACAATTACAGGCCAATATCGTTGACATCAGTTTCATGTAGAATTTTAGAGCATATTCTCAGTTCGAATATAGTAAATTTCCTTGAAACGTAAAATCTTCTTTCCATGAATCAGCACGGGTTTAGGAAACATCGTTCATGTGAAACTTAGCTTGCCATTTTCTCACATGACATCTTGCGAGCCATGGATGAAGGGCAACAGGCGGATTGCGTTTTTCTCGACTTCAAAAAGGCGTTCGACGCGGTGCTACACTGCAGACTGCAAACGAAGATACGAGCTTATGGAATAGGTTCACAGATTTGTGACTGGCTGGAAGACTTGCTAAGTAATAGAACGCAGTACGGCGTTCTCGACGGCGAGTGTTCATCAGAGATGAGTGTATCGTCAGGCGTGCCCCAGGAGAGTGTGATAGGACCGCTATTATTTTCTATCTATATAAATGATCTGATGGACAGAGTAAGTTGTTGTAATTTGCGGTTGTTTGCTGATGATGCTGTGGTGTATTGGAGGATGTCGTCTGTAACTGACTGTAATAGCATACAGGATGACTTAGACAAAATTTCTAGTTGGTGCGAAGAATGGCAGCTAGCTCTCAATGTAGAAAAATGTAAGGTGATGCGCATGAGTAGAAAAAACAATCTTATAATGTTCGAATACAGCATTAGTAGTGAGCTTCTTGATTCTGTCGCGTCGTTCAAATATCTAGGCGTAACATTGCAGGGCGATATGAAATGGAACGAACATGTAAGGACAGTTGTGAGTAAGGCGGACAGCCGACTTCGGGTATTGGGAGAATTTTGGGAAGATGTACTTCACCTTTAAAGGAGACCGCGTATAAAACGCTTGTACGACCACGTCTTGAGTATTGCTCAAGTGTTTGAGACCCGCAGAAGATCAGTTTAAAGGAAGACATAGAGGCGGTTCAGAGGCGAGCAGCTAGATTTGTTACCGGTAGGTTCGACCAATGCGCGAGTGTCACGGAAATGCTCCGGCAACTCAATTGGGGATCGTTGGAGGGAAGACGACGTTCTTTTCGTGAATTTCTGTTAAGTAAATTTAGAGGGCCGGAATTTGAAGCTGAGTTTAGTACGATCTTGCTACCGCCTACTTACATTTCGCGTAAAGATCACAAAGACAAGATAAGAGAAATTAGGGCTCGTACGGAGGCATATAGACATTCTTTTTTTGCTCGTTCCATATGGGAGTGGAATAGGAAAGGAAATGCCTAGTAGTGGTACAGTGTACCCTCCGCCACGCACCCTACAGTGAATTGCGGAGTATGTATGTAGATGTAGATGTAGATGTTTCAAGCGCCTTCTTGCTTCCCCCTGTTGAAGAGCGATTCAGGGATGGTAATTGCATCATTCAACACGATCAAGCATCTATTCACAATGCACGGCCTGTGGCGGAGTACTTACACGACAAGAACATCCCTGTAACGGACTGAACTGACTTGAATCCTATAGAACACCTTTGGGATGTTTTAAACGCCAACTACGTGCCAAGCCTCACAGTCGACACCTCAGTGCAGCAGTCCCTCAAGAATAGGCTGCCATCATCCAATAAATCTCCCAGCACCTGTTTGAACGTTTGCCTTCGACAGTGGAAAAAAGCTGTCAGCAAGCCTAAGGGCGGGCCAACACCATACTGAATTCCAGCATTAGCGATGGAGGGCGCCAAGAACACGTAAGTCATTCTCAGCCAGGTATCCGGATACTTTTTATCACATAGTGTATTTTTTAAGATGTAAAGTGACTACTGCCTCGCCTGTGCTTACATTTCTCCTAAATCCAAACCTTCCCCGCAGTCGGATTCTACGTTTTTCCAAATGTCTATAAATAATTCGTGTTAGTATTTTGCAACCATGGCCTACTGAACCAACAGTTCTGTAATTTTCACACTTGTCTCCACTTGATTTCTTTGGAATTGGGATTATTACATTCTCTTAAAGTCTGGCGGTATTTCGCCTGTCTCATACATCTTGCATGCGACGAGGAACAGTTTCTTCATCATTGGTTCTCCCCACGATGTAAGCAGTTGAGAAGAAATTTCATCTACTCCTGGGCCTTGTTTCGATTCAAATCTTTCAGTGTTCTGTCAAATTCTTTTCCAGTATCTTATCTGCTACGTCATCGTCATCTACTTCATCTTCCCTCTCTACATACTGCCTTCAAGTTCATTTGTATATACCCTCTAAATATTCCCTCCGCCTTTCAGCTTCTCCTTCTATCTAGTACTGTTTTCTACCTGAGCTCTTGGTATTCATGCAGTTATTTTTCTTGTCTCCAAAAGTCTCTTTCATTTTCCTGTAGGCGGTATCTATCTTTCCCCTAGTTATACGTCCTTGTACTGACTCGCATCTTCTCCTAGCCACTCCTGCGAAGCCACTCTGAACTTCCTTTAACGTCATCTCTGTACTCCCTTTTGCCCGCTTCACTTGCTGTATTGGTGTATTTTCTCCTTTCAACAAATACGTTTAGTATCTCCTGTGTTATCCAAGGATTTCTATTAGGCCTTGTCATTATACCTATTGTTGCTCTGCGGTCTTCACTATTGTTAATGAGTTTGGAAAACATACTTTCCTATTGGAAAATCAGCGAACTGGTGCTTCAGAATAAAAATAAGTCACCTTCGCAAAATGTTTTTACAATTTATTTGATAAAAGGGTGACCGGTTTCGATCTACTCTGAGACCATCAACGTCGAATCGGTCTGATAATGTTCTCAGAGTAGATCGAAACCGGTCACCCTATTATAAAAAAAAAAAAAAAAAAATGCGAACGTGACTGTTATTTTCATTCTGCTTCAATACTGTGTCTCTCAGAGCTACCCATTATTCTTCTACTGTATTACCCCGTTTCTGCCAATCCTTGCGTAATGCTCCGTGTGAAACCCTAACTACATGTGGTTCCTTTAATTTATCCTGGTTCTATCTCTTTAGTTTCTACCTTTTTCCATTTTCTTAAATTTTAATCTATATTTCATAACCATTAAGTTATGATCTGAGTCTCTATCAGCCACTGGATATTTTTACTAATATTTTTATTAGTAAAAACTGACTGCTGCAGTATAAATTATTTCAAAAAGTTTATAATACAGTCGCAGGCCTCATACCAATCCACATAACATGGATAAATTTACATTATAAAATCAATGTAGTACCTTCCGATATTTTCTGGTCTCTTCCATTCATAAATCTTTATGATTCATTAACTACGTGTTTGTGAAGTTTAAATTGTGCTCTGTGCAAAATTCTAAATGTGAACTCCTCTTTCATCATCGCATATTTTTTCAATCTCCTTGTCATCGGCAAAGGTAGTTGTCATATAAACTTGTACAACTGTAATCTGTGTTGGCTTCGGTTTGATGTTTGCTGTTTTTAGTAACTTGCCTTCAACCCTATTTTCTTATTCGTTATTACATCTACTCTTACAAGTGATTTTTTAATTGTAATGCTATACTATCCAGACCATAAATCCTGTTCCTCCCGCAACTGAACTTCACTAATCCCCACTAGATCTAACTTGAATCTACCCATTTCTCTTCTCCAAATTTATAAAGGATTAAGGGACATGACATTCCATGTTCCTATTTGTAGAATGCCTGCTTTGTTTTACTTGATGACGACATCCTCCTGAGTAGCCCCTGTCGGAAATCTGATTGGAGACTTTTTCACCTCCTGAATATTTTACATTCATACAGTAGATTTGCATGCACACAGTAAAAGTTCACGATTGTTGTTTCCCCATGCTTTCAGCCGTTCGCAGTAGCTGCTTGGAAAATCCACGTTAGCTGAAGTTACAAGGCAAGTTCAGTCAATCATCCAGACTGTTGTCCTTGTATCTACTGAAAAGGCCACTGAACCTCTTCAGAAACCACGTGGTTGTCTGCCCTCTCCACAGATAACCCTCCGATGTTGTTGCACCTATTGTACGGTTATCTCTATCGCTGAGGCACTCAAGTCATCCTACATTGTAAATGTCTGTGGTTCATGGGGGTGGGGGAGTATTAAAGCAACTTAAATCACCTAATATACACAAGTCTCCCGGTCCAGATTGTAAACCAATTAGGTTGGTTTTAGAGTAGCTCCAAAGGTAGCTATTATATACTAACGTTACACAGGACACGCCAATATTTAAAAAGGCAAGACAAATATTACAATACCATATTACTGAATCAAATGTTTGTTAAGCTTATGGGACTTAACTACGGGGTCATCAGTCCCTAAACTTACAAACTACTTATGAACTACTTACGAACTAGGACGGCACAAATATCCATGCCCGAGGGGGGATTCGAACCCCCGACCGTAGTGGCCGTGCTGACCGTGACTGGAGCGCCTCAGTCACCTCGGCCACCGCGGCCGGCCATATTACTGACGTCGGTTTGCTACAAGATTTTGGAAAGCATATTTATTTCGAACATTATGAAGTACCTTGTTGAGAACGACGTTTTGACCCCAGTCAACAAGGATTCAGAAAGTTCGTTCTTGTGAAACACAGCTCTTTACTCACATGAATTGATGAGTGCTATCGACAAGGGATCTCAAATTGATTCCATATTTCTAGACTTCCGGAAGGCTTTTGAAACTGTACCTCACATTCGTCTTCTAATCAAACTCTGTGCATATGGAATATCGCCACAGTTGAATGTCAGGATTCATGATTTCCTGTCAGAAAGGACACAGTACGTTCTAAATGACGGAAAGTCATCGAGTAAAACAGAAGTGATATCTGGCGTTTCCCAGATTTCAATTAAATTCCTAAGAATTACTATTACGAACAATTTTAAGTGGAAAGAACACACAGAAAACATCATAGGAAAGGCAAACAAAGGTTACGTTTCATTGACGAACACTTAGACGATGCAACATTTCTACTAAAGAAACTGCCTACACTACACCCTGTTTTAGATTATTGCTGCGCACTGTGGGAGCCCCACTAAGTAAGAATGACGAAGGATATAGATAACATTTATAGAAGGATAGCTCGTTTTGTATTATCACGATACAAGCGAGAGAGTGTTGCGCGGAAATGATGCTTGCATTGGAGTAGAAATTCTGCACTGAGATGCGAAAATATTATTCAAAAGAGGTAATAGTTAATAGTGGGTGGCTATTACTTACCTTAGCTCCGTCCCGCCGATAATCACACAGAAAAGAAGCATATGGAGACGAAAATAAACGTAGACACTACCTTCCGGAAATCTTTTCCTTCGTCGCATAAGAGAAAATAGGGTAAATAAAGGGGACAGAAGGTTACTCACGACCTACTGCAGTAGCATACCTCACGACCTAGCTTATGAGTAAGCTTTCCCTTCTTTGTCCCCTTTCTTTTACCTCTCTCCTATCTGACGAAGGAAGTGATTTCCAAAAGCTAGTGTCCATGTTTATTTTCGTCTCCATTTGCGTCTTGTGTGACTGGCGGTGGTTCGAAGCTAAGGTAAGTAATGGCCACCCACTCTTATCTCTCTTGAATATTTTTTTCGCATCTTACAAGGAAAGTACATGGGTTCGAACAAATATATCTGTATGAACGTTTGGTTACAGGATCTGTACGTACACCTCAATGTGCTGGTGGGTGTCGTTTTTCTGCAAAGCTCTGCAACCATGCTCTAGATAGCACTGTAGATGTAATTGTAGACGCCATACGTAATGCAGATATCTTAACTATAACTTCTGTAATAATCATCTTACATGTTCTCTGGCGAATTGTCATCAAAAGCCGTGATGATAGTTGCAACTTTAACCTTCTTCCCGACAGACTGTTGGTATTCACTGCCACTGCTTCCATCGCCCCTTCCCGCACAAACCGTAGCACTACCGCTTGCAATGAGTTGTTCGTCATTATCATCCCTGTTATCATTATTATGAGTTTGTAACAACAGTATCTAACTTATGCTCATATTTCTGTACCATAACAGATACGAGAAAGCATGCAAATGATTCATCTTCTACACTAATACCATCTTCATGAAGAAGGGTTCTCCATAACTTAATCTCAACTAATCGCAATGGGATCAATACTAGAAACAAGAATAACTTGCATAAAGATTGAAAGTCACTTACTTTGGCTCAGAAAGGTGTCCAATATTCTGCAGTACACATTTTCAATAACATACCAGCAGCCATAAAAAAATTAACTCACAATAAAGTACAGTTTGAAAAGAGTCCAAAGGATTTTTTGGTGGCCAACTCCTTCTACTTCATTGATGAATTTCTTACCAGAAGTGATTGATTGTAACTTACTGTATATAATATTCACAAATATGAATACTGTGTTCAGTTTGACTTCAGCACAAGTTTGTGCAGTAATGTAATCATTGTAAATCAGTGTAAAAATATAAAATAAAGAAAGTAATTGCTAAGAATTTTAATATGCACCTAGTAAATTAGTAAGTAGTAATTATTTTTTTTTGTATTTAAAATGTAAATATTTTTAAGATAATTGTTTTTCCTGACCAATTCCACATCCACAAGGGTAATTACATTTGGGGTCTTTGGAAGGTACATTAACACATATGCTCTCTTTTTGTAAGTATATATTGTGTATTTTGTTCTGACATGTTCTACATCCAAGATGCCCTCAATTCGGATCTGCTGGAACGAAAAGTACATCTAATCTAATATAATCTAATTAGCAGGATTGATTAGCAATCGCCTTCCCCCTCCCATCTGACGCTTCACCACACAATAACATCACAAAACGCAACTTCGGAGGCACACTGCACCGTCCCTACTGGCGAACCGACAGGTCAAAGTGCAATGTGGCATGGCACACGCAGAGGCCTCTAACGGACGACTGCAGATGTGGGAGTATCACTAGTGCAATAAGGGATCTTTACGCTATCTCTCATACGAGTTTGGTGTATATGTGTTTGTTCGAGCCCAAGTACTTCCCTTGTTAGTGGAGAATTTTTCTCAGATTAATCTAATGTCTGCGTATAGTGAAATACACATGAAAGTTCGTGGACGTATCCTATTTGCGAATAGTGTAACTGAAGCAAGACCTGGATACCAGGTAATTGCAAAATGCGATCTGCGCCTACAATCCAAGCTGGCCAGCTGACCGGCCGTCAGTCGTAGATCCGCTGTTCCGATTCAAACGGAGGCTGGTGCTCCTTACCATTTTGGAAGCGGGCGCTTTTACACGCACTGCTTTCTGCGAGGGCTATATTGCAAAGTGAATAAGCTACATTACATTTTACTCCGTTAAACATGGTATTTTTGCTCCAAATAACGTTGATATTTGGGGTGATATGGACGGTGATGTGAACAGTGTAACGCTCACAAAATGTTTCGTGTGTACAGTATAAATTCTTTGAAGCTCCGCGCTGTCTCTAAATTAAGAACGATGAAGAGATAAAGACGCTCTTTCCAGTCTTATTCGTTGTCATCAACTGCTATGTTTTGCGCTTAAATGAACTGTATTTTCACACGACAGGTGAACTCACAGGTAAATTTACACAAATTTAGTAACTTGATCGAAACAATAATCTAATGCTTATTCTATATTTTCAATTGTTTTCAGTTACTTTAAACTTAGTTCAGTGTGACCAAATCCATTGTAACTTAGCATTCAATTCATGAATCACTCAATTGCAGGTATAAAAGTCGCATGAGATTCCTCACCCGATTCTCTACATCTACATGGGATACTCTGTTTCATATAGATGATTGACTACTGCTGATTTACGGTACTTTTTTGTTTTTAGTGCTACCAAATGTCCCTTGAAACGGATGTCAAATGATCTACCAGTGTGGCCTATGTAGAAACAATCACAATCCAAACATTAAATTTTGTATTCACCTGTGTACTGTAATGGATTTCTTGTGTTACTGTCAAGAGGGAGCATTTGTCCAATATTATTATCGGTTGTGAAGTATATATTTATACCTTTTCGTTTGAAGACATTAGTAATCTGGTATGAAATGTTGCCTAGGAATGGGACCTTCTCGGTTTGTGTTTTTTTTTTCATTATTGAGTTTTCAGTGTGTCTATTATGGAACTATTGTAACCATTTTCAATAGCTATTTTTTTATTAAATCAATTTCTTGTTTGAATTTGTCTTCAGAGAGAGGTAATTGGACTGCTCTGTTGATCATGAATCGTAAAGCGGCCATCTTGTGTGCTGTTGGGTAGCAAGAAGAGCTATGTATAGTCGTATGTGTTGCAGTGGGTTTACGATAAATTTCAAATTGGTGTCTGTTGTGATTTTATTGTGATGGTCAGGTCCAGAAAGTTTGTGCTATTATCTAACTGGTGTTCAACAGTGAACTTTACGTTTTCATGGAAACTGTTGAACAGTTCGCCGGCCGCGGTGGCCGCGGGGACTGAGGCGCTCCAGTCACGGTCTGCACGGCCACTACGGTCGGGGGTTCGAATCCCCTCTGGGGAATGAATATTTGTGCCGTCCTTAGTTGTAGCTAGTTCATAAGTAGTTTGTAAGTTTAGGGACTGATGACCCCGCAGTTAAGTCCCTTAAGCTTAACAAACATTTGAACTTTTTTTTATTTTTTATTTATTTATTTTTTTTATTTTATTTTTTTTTTATTTTTTATTTTTTTGAACAGTTCATTTAAGCCGGCCGCGGTGGCCGAGGGGACTGCGGCGCGCCAGTCACGGTCTACACGGCCACTACGGTCGGGGGTTCGAATCCCCCCTCGGGCATGGATATTTGTGCCGTCCTTAGAGTTAGCTAGTTCAGAAGTAGTTTGTAAGTTTAGGGACTGATGACCCCGTAGTTAAGTACCATAAGTTATACAAAATACAAAAATACATACAGTTCATTTAACACATTATCTTCTTTTGTACCATTGATTAAAATGATAGTATCATCTACATATCTGTAGTAATAAATAATGTTTTTAAGGATGTGGTGTTGGGAATTGAAAATTTTGTTCTCTAAGTTACTAATAAATATTTCAGCTAGCAATCCAGAAAGGTTTGACCTCATTGCTGGGTCATCTGTTTGTTTGTAGAGTTTATTGTTGAAAGTGAAGTTGTTGTGTGATAATGTGAATTCAAGCAGGTCAGTTAGTTCAGTGATGTGAGTGGAAGGACGTGTTTTGTGTGTCTGTAGGTTCGCATTAATTATCTGCAGTATGGTACTTATTAGTACAGAGGAGTAAAGGTTTTTGTATATCAAATGAGGCTAGTGTGGCACCATCGGGGACTATTACGTCTTCAACATATTCTGCTGTGTTTCTTATTGTTCTCGTATTGTTGAGTGTGTATGCTTCCTGAAGTATTTTGAACAATTTTGAACAATTCCCTCACACAGAAGAATGTACTGTATGCAGCCCTGCAGGTGCTTATTTTATAGAGATCAGTGTGATATCAATTCTCCTGACTTTATACCCACGTACTACTTTCTCGTGTGATATTTTGACAATCAAGTTCCTTGCCATTTCACACGAGCTATTAAATTCTCATTGGTGTTAATTTTCTTGGCTCTCATTCTGCCATTTCGTTGCTTTCTTCTCTCCTATATCCTCTGAAAATAATAGCCTCATTCCTATTTTTCGTTTTTTTTCGGTTTAAAGTTTTCGCATGTATCATGACCATCATACTTATTTTTTGAAAAATCTATATTTTATTGCAAAATAAAATGTTTGTAAACGTATTGGACCAAACTGCTATGATCATCAGTCCACAGATTTTCGAACTACTTAAATTAACCTAAGGACAACACACACACATACAAATCCCCAGAGAGGACTCGAACCTCCGACGGCGAGCAACTGCGCGCTCGCAGCAAAGCGCCTTAGAGCGCTCGGACACCCCAATGCCGCTGTTTTTCGTAGTGTCTTGTAGATTATGATTACGATAGTTAAATCTAGTGACTTTTCTTCTGATGATCGAGAGACCATCACAACAAAAAATTTTAAAATATCTATGAAACAGTTGTGCTTTGCCAGCTAATCTCTATTAAGCAACTGATTATTTGGATGAATGTTCTTGTCTCCGTTATTGTTGTCAGTCTGGAGACTGACTTCAGTGTATCTTATGAAAATGTATTAATACGTACTTAACTACTTTAGTCTAAATCCATTTGTACCTAAATACTGTACTTAGGATTGGGCTTCCTCTTGTACTCGTCACTATTTCATCCCTCAACAAATTAACTATTCGTTAATTGCCCTTCCTTCTTTTATACTAATGATTAATCATGGTGGATTATAAATATTTGTAGAAGTAAAATTCATAATAGAATTGCTGAGTGGTCAATAGACGAGTATACAAAACAGATCTCGTTTCTAAGCGTATGCGATTTTTAAAAAAAAATTCTGGTGGAGGATTCATTTGAAATCTTTCTCTCAAAGTACTGATCGCCCATTCAGTACCTCCGCTGCACAATAAGCTGTCACATGGACATTTCTCGTTATTATTTATGTTAGTTAAGCTGTACCATAAAACTCTTTCTTCTCTAGCTTGATTCAATCCTTGTTCATTAGATAATCGATCTATACCTGTAATTCTAAGTATTATTTTGAAGCAACACAAATAATAAACTTCTTGTCCTTATCTGCCGGTATTGTTATGGTATTAATTTCACATATATATTGTAATACTTCACAAAGGCTTCCTAATACTGTTTCATATTCACTTAATGTCATCCAGGATAGATTTTTCTTGGTACGTATTATCAGACAACAATTTTTATCGTGTCTTCTACTGTCGTCAGCTATTTCCCTGATCTAATACCAAAACAATGATATATAAGACTTATCCCGATATGTAATATATGTCATTGTTTTGTTATTCGGCCCTGTAATCAACTTTGCAGCTGTGATATAAGACTGACACCGAGGCTGTCAGTGAAATGATGTGACATCTCACATAACTATGACATAAAGTCACGGATGAGGCAGGTGACCATGATGAATAAAGAATGAAGTCTGCAAAAATCTGTAGTGATAAAAGTCATTAATTACCTACAAAATTTTATGTGTTTTGGCCTGGGCTATCATCAGAATCCTGTCGTTGAAAGTGACCAGTGCACATTATTTACATGTTGTTCAGGTAACATTAGAGAGCAGATTGCTGCCATCAAGCGCTGAATAATCAACGCCATCATGACGAAATGTTTGCGCTCGAATTCTAACCCGGGTGTCCTACTCACTAGGTAACTGCGGTAACGGAGTACGCCGCACAGACAGCGTTTCTCTGCAAGAGATGGACCTGATGATGATCCATGTAGTTCGAAACCAGTAATTGTAATGAAATAAAATATTATATGCGATCTTGACTGCTTCAATTATTATATTAGGCATGGTCTCAGACATGGCACCGACTATCCATTTCATAATCGCTACAAACTTCGTTGAGTCCCGCAGGGCTCGCATCTGGAAGAGTACCTGCAATTTTGTATGCCGCCGTTGATCATGCTCCTGCTGGTGGCAGATGACGTCAAATCATTTCACTGACAGCTTCACTGTCATCTAGATGTACATAAATATTCCACTTATCACATTTACGTGCATGGCAGAGGGTTCATCGAACCGCTTTCCTGATATTTCTCTACCGTTCCACCTAATAGGGTGTGGGGGCCTACTGTGAGCCTGTAGACGGTAGCTAGACACCGTGAAAGTGAGTCTAAGTTTTGCTGGTACTTCTCTAGACGCAGCTGACACCAAATCGTTTGCAGAGCGGCTGCCAGCTCTGGTATGTTTGTGGGTGCAGGATCCGTGGTAAGCAGCCTGCATTCCATGACATCCCAGGTATGCGACATGGGTTTCAGATCTGATCTTGAAACATCGCAGTAACGTCTGGAAGTTGGAAAGTTAAAATGGCCGCACAATTCAAAGTCGCCTCCAGAACTACTTAGAGGTCCCATTTCATTACAGTAAAATAAATCCCAGAGCATAAAAAAACACCTGGTGCGTAAGATGTATGAGGTACCTTCAGACTTTACGAAAAATGTAATAACCCATTCCAAAGAAAGCAGGTGCAAACAAGTGTGAAAATTACAGAACCATAAGTTTAATAAGTCATGGTTGCAAAATATTAACACGAATTATTTACAGAAGGATGGAAAAGTAGTTAGAAGCCGACCTTGGGGAAGATCAATTTGGATTCAGGAGAAATGTAGGAACTCGAGAGGCAATCCTGACTGTATGGCTTATCTTAGAAGATAGATTAAGGAAAGGCAGCCACGGTGGATTAGCCGAGCGATCTAAGGCGGCTCGCTGCAGAGCGCACGCTTACTCGCTGTCGGAGGTTCGAGTCCTCCCTGGAGCATGGATGTGTGTGTTGTCCTTAGGTTTATTTACCTTAGTTTAGATAGTTTGTAAGCTACGGACTGATGACGACGCAGTTTGGTCCGATAGATTTACAAACATTTGAACATTTTTTAAGGAAAGGCAAACCTACATTTCTAGCTTTTGTAGATTTGGAGAAAGCTTCTGATAATGTTGATTGGAATACACTCTTTCAGATCTTGAAATCAGCAGGAGTAAAATACAGGGAACGGAAGGTTATTTACAACTTGTACAAAAACCAGACAGAAGTTATCAGAGTTGAAGGGCACAAAAGAGATGCAGAGGTTGGGTAGGGTGTACGACAGGGTTGTAGCCTTTCTCCATTGTTGTTCAATTTGTACATTGAGCAATGAAATCAATCAAGGAGAAATTTGGAGAAGGAATTATAGTTCAGGGTGAAGAAATAAAAACATCGCGTTTTGCCGATGACATTTTAATTCTGTCAGAGACAGCAAAGGACCTGGAGGAGTAATTGAACGGAATGGACAGTGTACTGAAAGGTGCATATAAGATGAACATTAACAAGAGCAAAATAAGGGTAATGGAATGGAGCCTTAGAAAATCAGGCGATGCTGAAGGAATTAAATTAGGTAACGAAACAATAAAGGTGGTAGAGTTTTGTTACTTGGGCAGTAAAATATCAAATGATGGTCGCACTGCAGAGGATATAAAATGCAGAATGGCAATGGGAACAAAACCGGTTTTGAAAAAGAGAAATTCGTTAACACCGAATATTAATTTAACTGTAAGGAAGCCCTTTCTGAAGATATTTGTGAGGAGTGTTGCCTTTTATGTGAGTGAAACATGGACGATAAACAGTGCAGACAGGAAGAGGATAGAGGATTTTGAAATGTGGTGTTACAGAAGAATGCTAAAGATTAGGTGGGTGGACCGTGTAACTAATGAGGAAGTACTGAACAGAACTGGGGAGAAAAGGAATTTCTGGCATACCTTGTCTAAAAGGAGGGTCGATTGGTAGGACACATTCTTAGACATCAAGGAATTGTGAATTTAGCGTTGGAGGGGTGAGGGAGTAAAAATCGCAAAGGGAGACCAAGAGATGAATATAGTAAGCAAAATTCAAGTGGAAGTAGGTCGCCGTTCTTATGAGGAGATGAAGAGGCTTGCTCAGGATAAATTAGGTTGGAGAGCTGCATCAAACCAGTCTCCGGACTGAAGACCACAACAACAACAACAACAACAAAATAAACACCACGCCTTGCCGCACACCTCTTTGGCAAGTAGATCACGTGGTCCGCGCCACACTCATGGCGCAGTTGGAATACGCTGTTCGATCGGCGTCACCTCACAACAACGTTGAACGTTACACAAATAATTTCCACGAACACGCCTCAGGAGATGTCTTGTACAACTGCAGCTGTCACAGGGTGAGTGTGTGTCGCAAACAACACATCTGCGCTATCCTTGCCGCACTAATCCATGACATTTGATATGTCTATGTCGTTCTTACTATTGATGCTATCATGACAGTGATGTAAGAGGACTGTAGTATTGATAGAAAGCAGTACTCGTATCGGATCGTGATTTGTGCTTGCCATTTTTTTTTTTTCAGTTGCAGCGTCGCCATTTTGGTTGCACGCAGCCGGGCTGGGGAACAACAGACGTGTTGCGTGTGCCCGTCTGGCAGTGACGGCAGATATTCCGGCAGGAGACAGGCTGGCTGGCCGCGCCGGCCAGCTGGCGCGCCACACTCCGTGTCGCAACGTGTACACTGTGTCTCTCACGTGACCCATGTGCGCAAGTTCACGGTGTCCTCAAAAAAAATGTTCAAATGTTTGTTAAGCTTATGGGACTTAACTACGGGGTCATCAGTCCCTAAACTCACAAACTACTTATGAACTACTTACAAACTAGGACGGCACAAATATCCATGCCCGAGGGGGGATTCGAACCCCCGACCGTAGTGGCCGTGCTGACCGTGACTGGAGCGCCTCAGTCACCTCGGCCACCGCGGCCGGCCCACGGTGTCCTCTCTGCCGATACTGTCAACCATAAATATAGTTAACTACTGCGATACTCCATCCTATTTCTGCTGCACATGATCTGTATTCATCATCTTCATTACTTTCATAGCTTTACTAGTAATACAATTGTTCTCCCGTTGCTAACGTTTGTTACAGCTTAAAGTTAAATTTCACAAACCGGAGAAAACTTGGTCCGAATACACAAAATTGATACACATAAAATGTAATTACTCAGAAATACTTTATGGAGGGTATGTGAGAAGTTGTTGTTATGGTCTTCAGTCCGGAGACTGGTTTGATGCAGCTCTCCACAACACCCTATCCTGAGCAAGCCTCTTCATCTCCTCATAAGAACGACAACCTACATCTACTTGTATCTGTTTACTATACGCGTCTGTTGGTCTCCTTCTGCGATTTTTACCCCACACACTTCCCTCCAATGCTAAATTTACGATTCCTCGACGTCTAAGAATGTGTCCTACCAAGCGATCCCTTCTTTTAGTCAAGGTTTGCCAAAAATTCTTTTTCTCACCAATTCTGTTCAGTACCTCTTCATTACTTACGCGATCTACCCACCTAATCTTCAGCATTCTTCTGTAGCACCACATTTCAAAAGCCTCTATCCTCTTCATGTCGGCACAGCTTATCGTCCATGTTTCACTCCCATACAAGGCAACACTCCACACAAATGCCTTCAGAAAAGACTTCCTTACACTTAAATTAATATTCGATGTTAGCAAATTTCTCTTTTTCAAAAATGCTTTTCTTCCCATTGCCATTCTGCATTTTATATCCTCTGTACTGCGACCATCATTTGTTATTTTACTCCCCAATTAACAAAACTCATCTACCTTCTTCATTGCTTCGTTATCTAATCTAATTCCTCAGAATCACCCGATTTTCTTAGACTGCACTCCATTACCCTAGTTTTGCTCTTGTTAATGTTCATCATGTAAGCACCTTTCAGTACACTGTCCATTCCGTTCAATTGCTCTTGCAGGTCCTTTGCTGTATCTGACAGAATTACTATGTCGTCGGCAAAACGCAATGTTTTTAATTCTTCCCCCTGAACTTTAATTCCTTCACCAAATTTCTCCTTGCTTTCCTTTATAGCTTGCTCAATGTACACATTGAACAACATTGGAGAAAGGCTACAAACCTGTCTTACTCCCTTCCCAACCACTGCATCCCTTTCATACCCTTCAACTCTGACAACCGCTGTCTGGTTTTTATACAAGTTGTAAATAACTCTCCTTTCCCTATATTTTACCCCTGCTGACTTCAGAATTTGAAAGAGTGTATTCCAGTCAACATTGTCAAAAGCTTTCTCCAAATCTACAAAAGCTAAAAATGTAGGTTTGCCTTTCCTTAATCAATCTTCAAAGATAAGACGTAAAGTGAGTATTGCCTCCCGGGTTCCTAAGTTCCTCCTGAATCCAAATTGATCTTCTCCGAGGTCAGCTTGTACCAGCTTTTCCATTCTCCTGTAGATAATTCGTGTTAAAATTTTGCAACCATGACTTATCAAACTGATGGTTCTGTAATTTTCACACCTGTCTGCGCCTGCTTTATTTGGAATGGGGATTATTACATTTTTCTTAAAGTCTGGGGATATTTCGCCTGTCTCATACATCTTACACATCAGTTCAAATAGTTTTGTCATGGTTGGCTCTCCCAGAGACTTTAGTAGCTCTGAGGGTATGTCATCTACTCTTGGGGCCTTCTTCCGGCCTAGGTCTTTCAGGGCTCTGTCAAATTCATCTCTCAGTATAGTATCTCCTATTTCATCTTGATCTACTTCCTTTTCCCTTCCTACAACATCGCCTCTAAGTTCATTTCCTTTGGAGAGCTGCTCTATGTACTCTTTCCACCTTTCAGCTTTCCCTTCTTTGCTGAGAACTGGTTTCCTATCTGAGATCTTGATATTCGTAGAGTTGCTTTTCTTGTCCCCAAATGTCTCTTTTATTTTCCTGTAGGCGGTATCTACTTTTCCCCTTCTTATACATTCTTCTACAGATTTGCATTTGGCTTCTAGCCACTCCTGCTTAGCCATTTTGCACTTCCTGTCAATCTCATTTCTTAGTCGTCTGTACTCCATTTTGCCTGTTTCATTTACTGAATTTTTATATTTTTTACTTTCATCAATTAAATTTAGTATTTCCTGTGATATCCAAAGATTTTTTGTAGGTCTTGCCTTTCTACCTATTTTGTTCTCTGCTGCCTTCACTATTTCATCTCTCAATGCTACCCATTCCTCTTCTACTGTTTTATTTCCCCCTGTTTCTGTCAATTGATGCCTAAATCTCCCTCTGAATTTCTCCAGAACTTCACGTTCCTTCAATTTATCTAAGTCCCATCTCTTTCTTTTCCTACCTTTCTGCAGTTTTTTCACTTTCAGCCTACAGTTCGTGACTAACAAGTTATGGTCAGTTACGGGACGAATATTCAAGTGTTGTAGAACATAGAAAATTTATTGAAAATGTATTTCTGTACAATCACTTTAAGAAAGATTTATGTAAGAAACATTGCATCCCTCATGTGAGCACCCAAAGCCGCGCGGCAACGAGTAATGCGTTCATTGAAGTTCTCCATGACGCATCTTGTGGGATGCCGTTAATAATTCTTTTCAATTTCATCCTCAATTGTGGTATTGTTTGTGGTTTGTATTTCACAAATACCCATTGCGCAGGAATGGCCGCGTGGTCTGCTGCTCCATGCTACGGATTCCGCGGCCGCTCCTCATCGGAGGTTCGAGTCCTCCCTTGGGTAGGTGTGTGTGTTTGTGTGTTTTGTCCTCAGTAAAAGTACCATGGTTAAGCACTAGGGACCGAAAACCTCAGCAGTTTGCTTCCTTAGGATTGCAAACCGTTTTGAACAAATCCCCACAAAAAAGTCACAAGACGTAAGATCGCATGATAATGAGGGGCCATTCCTGGTTGCCACTCAGAGATATACTTTTTTGACGAAAATTGTCATTCCCCTTTAAAATTCGAGTCCTTCCTCGGACATGCGTGTGTTGTTCTTAGTGTAAGTTTAAGTGTAAGTCTGGAGACTGATGATGTTCAAATGTTTGTAGAACTTATGGGACTTAACTACGGGATCATCAGTCCCTAAGCTTACAAACTACTTATGAACTACCTAAGACTAAGGACGGCACAAATATCCATGCCCGAGGGGGGATTCGAACCCCCGTCCGTAATGGCCGTGCAGACCGTGACTGGAGCGCCTCAGTCCCCTCGGCCACCGCGACCGGCAGAGACTGATGACCATGGGAGTTTGATCCAATAGGTTTACAAACATTTCAATATCTGAAACTTGTTATTCGGTAGAGGAATCGTCTCACGAAATGTGTGACATATTGCACCATCTTCTTCTTCTTTAGCGTTTGTCCCGCTTGCTGGCAGGGCCCTCCGTTTTGACTCGCTGTCGCCTCTTTTTATGAACTTGTGCCTGTTCAGGCTGGAGCTGTGAGTCTTGAGACCTTCATGCCTGATATCAAGAAATAGTTGCCTAGATCGTCCTACTGGCCGTTTCCATTTATATCCAAAGTAAAACCAGTCTTTGCCACTGTTATTCCTACTGCTCTAACGACATGCTCGTAACAACTAAGACGGCTTTCTCTCATTTTGTCTACTATTGTTAATCCAGCTGTCCAACTGACCATCTTTGTTCCATAACAGCGAGTCGTTGCTCTACTTTTTTGTTGAAAGGCCAGCATTCAACCTCAAACAGTGCAACTGGACGGATTACCGATCTGTATACTTTATCCTGTTTCGGATTTTTCTGTCACGGAGTACACCAGTCACAGAACGTCGTTTTAGCCACGGACTGCTCAGGAGGTTGGAGATTTCTGCACTAAAATTTCCATCAGCAGAAATTGTCGAACCCAGACACTTCAAAGTGCGTGCTGTTGAAAGGTCAACACCATTCATGTTCATGACAACAGAGCCGTTTAAATCTGAGCCGTTTAAATCTGAGCCGAAATACTAATTCTGCAAGGCTATCATTCCAAGCTTGAACTTGTAGTTCAGACGCCAGTAGCACATCATCAGCATATAATGCTGCCCAGGGCGCAGTTTTCTGCGATTGTGACCGTATCCATGACTGTGTTACATAGGAGGAGTGAGAGAGCAGATCCCTCATTTACTCCTCAGAAACATAAAAGTCATCTGATAGTCCGGCAGATGATTGTTCCCCCTCGCCGGATCATGGTAGAGAAGTCTGGTCTATCTAACAAGCTCTTCAGGTGTTCCACGCTCTCGCAGAGCGAACTAAATCCTTTTGGCACTCGGTGAAAGGCCTTTTTAAGGAAGGCAAAGTATAGATGTTTTGACTGCTTATGGTGTTTTTCAATAAGCAGGCGAGCATTGTGGATAGCATCTGTCGTCCCAAGCCCTTCACGAATCCAGATTGTGATGAAACTTATTATTTGTCGAATCCTTTGATCGGTGATGCATTCAAATACTTTCACTGTGTGTGACAGAAGGCGTATTGAGCGATACTGTACACACAGCTGGGCTATCCTTTTGTTTCCATATTGGAACTGTTGCACTACATGTCCATACAAATAGGGTCTTTCTCTCCTCAATAATTTTGTTAAACTAACCTATCAGCCAACCAGCTGTGTCCCAGTGCCTTCATTTCCACAGTTCTGCAGGTAGATCGCCACTCTCCGTTGCCTTTCCATTTTTGTTCAATAAGAATAAAAAAAAGTCTAGATCGCTAAACTTAATTTACTTATTACAACGTTTCGGCATCTGCCTTCATCAAATCTGAAAAGTCTAAACTTGCGAAGTTCAGCGTTAGTAATAAAATCTCTACCTAGTTTTGTTGTCAACTACGAAGTTTTCTTTCCAGGTTCAGAGGTTTTTATTTCTAACTAGCTGTAAACCCGGCGTTGCCCGGGTGCTTATTTATCCTACACTCTCGTAGTCCACATCCCCTTAACCCTTCTATCTGCTTCCACCTCTTTCTCTCCAAACTCTCTGTTCGTTTCCACCTTTCCCTCTCTCGGCAAAGTATTCTGTAAGGTACCCTCTGTCATGTACCATACAAACATTTATGTACCCAGTGATCTTCATCTTGGTTTAAAGGTCAGGTGTGCAAAAATTCATAAAGATTGGAGCAAAACTATGCATTTTGTAAAATACCGTAAGTACCTCCCCCATGCACCGTATGAAACGTAAGGTAGACAGTGACCTTCCTATTGTTTTGAATGTCAAGCGTGCGAAATTTCGTGAAGATCGGAATGAAATTGCAGATTTCGTGGATCTGTAGGAGAAGTATGCAGCCATCACAAAATACTTTCTTACCTGACGTTTTCTACCTATAAACTAGATTCCTGCTAATTTAAGCTTCATAGGTGAAGTAGTGTTTAGTCAGTGAGTGATTGAGTGACCTTTCGCTTTTATATAGATAGAGAGTTAAGAAACATATTGCTTAATTTTCGATGCAAGAGAATTAATAGTAACATGCAAATCTGTAATGCTAACTTTATTGTTTATTACAAGGTCATGCGTGATGCGACAGTTTTATGGCATCTACAGCGAAACTGTTGTGAGCGGTAGATTCCATTTCGTTTCATCATTTCGTACGGATGGGGTGGGGGGGGGGGGGGGGGAGGCGCGGTCAGTTGCCGAACTTACACGCAAACTTTGTTGCAGGTCCCTAATTACTCCCGGTTTCCAATAATTGACGCATGCATCTGGGTATTTTCTCGCGATGGCCTCTCATTATTTATGACGTCATATTTCCTGAGCTATGTTTCGTGCTCTTTTGTTTTTGGGCCAGAAACCTTCGTGGGCGTACGGTGAACAGTTCACCGAAGTTTCATTGAAATCTAATGAATAATTTATGAACACATAGAGGTCACACAGACAAATATTCATTTTTATATACAGGGTGAGTCACCTAACATTACCGCTGAATATATTTCGTAAACCACCTCAAATACTGACGACCGAATGTGAGGAGAGAGGCTAGTGTAATTGGTTAACACAAACCATAAAAAATGCATTTTTTTAGGTTTGTATTAACCAATTACACTGGTCCCTCTCCTCACGTACGGTCTGTGGAATCGGTTCGTCAGTATTTGATGTGGTTTACGAAATATATCTAGCGGTAATGTTAGGTGACTCACCCTGTATATAGATAATAGCGCATGCCGAATCACCGTAATAAATAAATATAATTTTAGCTATTTAGACTTTTTTTTAATTCTTATTGAACAAAAATGGAAAGACAACGGGGCCTGATGATCTACCTCCAGACCAATGGAAATCAATGCACTGGGATACAGCTGGTTGGCTGATGGTTACTTAGACAATATTATTGAGTAGGGAAAGACCCTATTTGCCTGGACATATAGTGCAACAGTTCCAATGTGGAAACAGGAAATTCGTTTCCTTTATACAAAAATTTCCATTTTTCATTTTATGCAGTGCTTCAACAACCTCATCCTCGATGAGTGATACTATGGATTTCCGTAGAGATGTTAGCACTGGAATTGGAGCATATGAAAACTTTCCATTGTAAACTTCCTCAAAGTATTTCCTTCATCGCTCTGCTACTTTCTTCCTATTGGTGCTAAGTTTGTCAGCTTCAATATTGATTCCACAGAATTTCTCAATGTCCGCAGTTTGTTTATGGTGCTGCCTCGCTAGGCGGTAGATTCCTTGCCCTCCAGTCGATGTTTCAAGATCTTCATAGACTTTGCTGAAATTGTCTGATTTTGCTGACGGAACTGTCTTCTTTGCTGCCTTCCTGATTTCAAGGTCATCTTTGCGGTTTTCGTCTGTCTTAAAAGCGAGGATTTGTATATCTGCTTTTTAAGGTACACAACTTTCTTCACTTCCTCAGCCAAGAGCTACATCTGGCGATCAGTTTTACGGCGGCCTGGTTTTGTGATGCCTAATGTTTCATGAGCTTCTATTAGGACACATTTTTTCAGGGGAGCCCATGTTCCTACATTAGTAATAGTTGGAAGAGTGATGGAAGAAATGATGTCGCTTTGCACTTCTTTGATTCGTCACAATTTAGTCCGTGCGGGCCCATTACATTATCTCTCATTTGGTGGTATGATACGCAATTTGTGTAGCAACTGCTATGCATACAAAACGACTTTTTAGTCACGTTGCCATACAGGAGTGAAATCGATCTGCAGTAAATCCAAAAGTGGGACATCAGCTTCTTGAAGCAGGTGTTCCCAATGACTAAGTCATAGTTTCCGCGAAGTTCGACATTCGTTGTCCGTCTGTATTTCTGTGTCAAGCCCCATTGTGACCTTGAGATCGATATCCTTCAGCCTTTGAACCATCGTGACCGTGGAGTTCACCAGATACTATGAGAGTGTCTTCTGATGGAACTTCTAAAATCTTTTCATCAAGCATCATCCAGAAGTTATCTTTCGTCTTTTGCGTGCTGTCTGTTTGCGGAGCATAACATAAGAATATATGAACGTACTGCTCATCTGCAGCCAAATCAACTTTCACTGGGCGGTCGTCAAATTGTCCTGTTTTGCTACAGAATCCCGAAAACTCACCCTAGCAATGATTCCATCTCCTAGACTGATTTTGGACTACCGTTACAGATGACATATCTAGTGATTACGTGCTACTTCACCTAGTCTCCTGCGCTGTGCAAAAGTCAATGTTATGCGTTTTTAATCTGCAGCTATTTCACTTGCTCTTCCCTTCATAGAGCCGGCATTAAGCGTGACAAAAATTGTACCTAGAACTCACTTGTGGCAAATGTTATACCTAGAGCTCGCTTGTTCAGCCGACTCCGCTCTGGAGAAGACGGCAGCCCTCACCAATTTCTCACGTCATTCTGGCCTGTATGACGCGCGTCGCCTGCGGAAAAAACTCTAACCTCTTCCATTCCTGTATGTTTCCTCATAGAGCCATGAAGATGTGACGAAAGTTTATCGGTCAGCCTGTCAGGAGGAGTTGTCGCCGATCCACAATTTTAAGCTGTGGGACCCATCTTGGTGAAACAGAAAATCGTCATTTGCATCAATAAGAGGAAAAAAGCATATGTCGGTAACGGTCGCCGTTCACAGTGACTGCAGCTCAAAAATTCATATGGGGACTAAACTGCTAAGGTCGTCGATGCTTGGACTTACAAGCTACTTAAACTTACGCGAAGGTGAAAACACCCATCGAGGAGGAGTCAAACCTTCGGCGGGAGTGGCCGCGCTACATGACTTGGTGCCTTAGGCCACGCGTCAACGGCAGCTCAGTCATCATAAAAAAAAAAAGGAAGAAGCCCATAACCGAGACCACACATTCGTGCGTTGTGGATTTTCTACAGTCACCATAAATTCTGCAGTTTCGCTTAATTACGTTCTCACTGAGGTGGAAGTGCACCTCATCTGTTGTAACAACTGTACCGCACTTCCAGCAAATAGCTACTGCTAACAACTACTTACCCCAAAAGTCCAAAAGTACGGCACAACTATAGTGTTAACCCTAACAGAGATTTTGGTTGATCATGTAAACTACCTAAAGGTAACGCACCTAAGATCAGTGTGTGGTCAAAAATCAAAAATGTTCAAATGTTTATATAGCTTATGGGACTTAACTACGGGGTCATCAGTCCCTAAACTTATAAACTACTTATGAACTAGCTAACACTAACTTACAAACTACTTATGAACTAGCTAATACTAAGAACGACACAAATATCCAATCCCGAGGGGGGATTCGAACCCCCGATCGTAGTGGCCGTGCAGACCGTGACTGGCGCGCCGTAGTCCCCTCGGCCACCGCGGCCGGCTGTATGGTCACGGAGTTAAACTTTCCTTTGACAGAGATCAGGCACTGAATTATCAACCTGCATAGACTTCCCACTTTTTGCACAAGAACAATAACTAGTTCAGAATACTGCGATAATTAACAATCGGTCGCCAGCCTAACTACGTAAAAGCAACAAATTTCTGCAAATTGAATGCACTAATATGACCTTAATGTTTTGCACTTGGTTCTGTTTAGCAAAGTTGCATAAATAAAAACAAAATAAACTTCAGTATGTAAAATTTTCAATGAGTTTATAATCAGTAAAGTATTAGTAGTAAGATAAAACTTTGAACTGCATCTGAAAATTGTGTGCTATGGTATTCGATTAAAACTTTTTCTTTAACCATCCGAACCAACAAAAAATAAAACATTACATACTTTCAGCATTGAGCAAACTTTTAAAAAAATCAAATTTGCATTTCTAGTAATAAGATACTCGACAGACATTAAATATGTGTGGCTTCTCTTAATCAACAACACTGAACTGTATCCAAATCTGATCAGTTAAACCAACTAATCTTTTGTATCATTTTGTGTGGTGTTATTATAATCTGTTAGCGTCAAATTATGTAAGTGAACCTTGAATATATACTGACACAAAGTTCTTTTTGCCACACACACACTTAATTCAACAGATGCAATTGTACAAGATACTCTTCAGGTTTAGAATTTATTAAGCTGGTGCTGATAAAACATTAATACTTCATGATCACCACTTGTTTTCAGCTTTTATCACTTCAAAAATCACCACATTCCCTAACATTTATAAAATCACTGAATAATCTTAACAGTCCAGGATACTCGGATTTTTAGTTGTTTTAGTGGGATAAGGACGCTGTCCAGGTGAATGACTTAGGATACAATCAGGGTGAAAATTTTCGTAGCTAAGTTAGAATTGTTTGTTATTAAACTTCACAGGTACAACTGTCTTCTGAACCATGCACATACAGACTAATATAAATTATTATTTGTCCAACACCAGGTGGTAGCGGCGGTAGGCTGTGGCGCAGATGGCTTGGCGGCAACTTTACAGTGTGGATCTTGATGACAACGAGCTCAGTTTCCCTCTTCTTGTTGCCGGACTTTTACCAATGCGAGCGAAAATTAATTCGCCACACACATTGCTGTTCCTCAAAGCCACGTCCGAGGCAATTTCAAACAATAAAGACCAGTTATTGGAGCACCACTTCCATAGGTCTGCTCTCAGTGAAGACTTACGCGCCTCCCTCACACACTGCTGCCACACACACCGTCCTTGCCGCATTCCGCCCGCCAAAACCAACTTTTCCCTTGCATCAGACTGATTTCCGTTTTGAATACATCATTTATATTACATTGAATTTAAACCCTAGTGCATGGATCAGCTAATACAACAACGTTTGTGCCTGATTATTCACAACTATAAATTCTTTCATCAAAAAAATCCTAATTAACATTTTTTGTTATACACTAAGAAAATATAAAATGAAAACTGATTTCGTAACCGAGTGACTAAGGAAGGAAATGTTAGACATTACACTACACAAATCAAGGATCGATAGATTATTATTGAAAATAATCTACACAATAAATAAATAAGATGATATTGACCTATAGTGTTACACTGTGAAAATTATACTTTTCGTCGAGTTCTCTCTCCTTATCGAGCAATACTCATTAAGCAAATCGATGTCCCTTTCCATGATCTGCGAGCTTAAGTACCTTGTGTAAGTTAAATCTTGTACTCATGAATTTTCATTCAAGATCTTTTGAAAGGATTTCATGCAATGAATATGGTCATTAATTCAGTTGTTGAGGTCTTCGGTGAACCGATTTTATGAGGCTTACGGTTACATTTTCACGTACGCAATGTTCTCTTGTATTCGAACAGAACGCGGTAGTGGGTTTTTTTATTTTTATTATTATTATTATTTTTTTTATCGTTTGAAACAAAATCCGTGGTCCCAAATTTCCGGATCAACTTGCGAACTGATGATTCCGTTGGAGCAATATTACGGCCGGGTGTCACAAGCAATTCACAAACGGTTTCCGTGGAACTTTCAACGTTTTCCTAATAAATTTATATCACTTGGATACGTTGCCCAGTCATCATCTGCTCCATTACGAAAATAAAATCAAACAATAATGCTCACCACACAAAAGCTATCAGACTCCTAACGGAAAGTACGCTGATACCAAATATGAAGAAATCATGGCTATCACCAGATATATGACAAAATGGCACAAATTTCAAATGTTTGTAAAGCTATGGGACCAAACTGCAGTGGTCATCAGTCCCTAGACTTAGAAGATATTTAAACAAACTTATGCTAAAGTCAATACATACACCCTGCCCGAGAGCAGCCACACACTCCGCAGCAAAGCACCTTGCAGCGCACGGGCATTCCCATGCGGAAATTCAAATTGTCTCCGGGCACCCTTCACTAATATTATATCCAATTGTGAGAAAACACATTGCACTGTTGGGCTCTGAATGACTTGATAAAAGAACAAAAAATAACTTCGTGTTGATTATAGATTGATGTCACCTGATAAACTGTTCTGTGTGTCATTCATTTTTTCCCCGATACATTTGGTAGTCTTCAGTGCGTCTATAGAAAGTAAGGATTGGCGATGAACTTGCGATGTTGTGAATCGTCAGAAAAGAGATGTCCTTGGCTGTTTATACCCAAAGGATTGTTAAATGCATGAGGTAAGTGATATATTGGCTGATAGAAAGCGGTTCAGAAATATGATCTTGTGGACTGTGAATAGCATAAAAGTTACAGGATCCTTAGACGTAATGTTACTAGTTGGGTATTCGGAATGGACCCCACGAATATGGAAACCACTCTATGGACCGGGAATATCTACATCTACATTGGCTACTCTGCAAATCACATTAAAGTGCTTGGCAGAGGGTTCATCGAACCACCTTTATACTATTTATTTCCCATTCCATTCTCGAATAGCGCGCGGAAAGAAAGAACACCTGAATCTCTCCGTGGGAGTTCTGATTCTCGTATTTTATTCTGATGATCTTCTCTACCTATGTAAGTGGCAGCAACAATATATTTCCGCAATCGGAGGAGAATGGTGGCGACTGGAGTTCCGTAAGTAGCCCACACCGCACCGATAAGCGCCGTTGTTGTAATGATTCCCATTCCAGATCCTGTATCATTTCCTTAACGTTGTCTCCCCGGTATCGAGACAATACAAAACGTGCTGTCCTCTGGATTCTTTCGATGTCCTTCGTTAGACCCACCTGATAAGGATCCCACATTGGGCAGCAATACTCCAAGGACGGACAAGCGTAGTGTATGCAGTTTCTTTAGTAGTTCTGTTGCATCTTTTAAGGGTTCTGGCAATAAAACGCAAGTCTCTGGTTCGTCTTTCCAGTGATATCTTAGTTAGATCGTTCTGCAGTTGGTTTTGAACTTCAGATGATTTTACTAGACGGTAAATGACGGCGTCATCTGCAAACAGCATAACAGAGCTGCTTAGATTTTCTCCCAAATAAGGAACAGCAGAGGGCCAATAACAATACCCTGTAGCACGCCCTATAACACCTCTGCTTTAGTCGATGCATTACCATCGATTACTACAAACTGTGCCCTCTCTGATAGGAAATCCTCTATCCAGTAGCAAATTTTGTGCGATATACCATAACCACGCACTTTTATTAAAAGCCGTTTGTGAGGTATGGAGTCAAAAGCCTTCTGGAAATCAAGAAATACGGAATCAATTTGAGAACCCCTGTCGATAGCACTAATCACTTCGTGTGAGTAAAGAGCTAGTTGTGTTTCGCATGAACAATGCTTTCTAAATCCGTGTTGACCTTGGGTCAATACATCATTCTGTTCGAGATAATCTTATCATACATATTATAAAATAGGCTGTATGTGTGTGTCTATGTATGTATGTTACACATCTCCTCCTAAACTCCTCAACCAAACTTGGTACACATGATCCTTACTATCAGGCAACAATCGCTCTCGGGGTAAGAACCACCTATGACACATACTTAAGGAGATATGACGTCATTAACAATGACAGTCGTGAAAAACGGCCGCATAGTGTCGTGTCATGTCCAGCACTTGGTTTAATTTACTCATAATGACATCCACACTACCACTTGGTGCTCTGTATACACACAGTATTGTTAATTACTCTTTTTGTGCTATTAAATCTATTCCAGAAATTTCAGAATACTTATCTATATTGAGTATACTAATGTCAGATCTGACTTTAAACTGTAAGCTTTTTTTTTTTTTTTTTTTTTTTTTTTTTTTTTTTTTTTTTTTTACGTAAATACAAGATCCTCCACCTTTCATGGATGTTCGACAATAAAAACAGGCTCTTTCATAAGTGCTTAAAGCTACATCCACTTTTTCTTCTTCTTTATACCAATGCTCTGTAATACATACTACTGAGATATATGAGGAAAATAGTTCTACTTCAAGTTGTGTATTTTTTTTCCTTATTGACTGCATATTTTGGCGGAGAATTTCTAGACTAGTACATTTTCAACACTGCTTACCCTGGATTTAACTTCTTTCCCGTGGTCAGTACAAAATCCTTCAGATGGCCTGGAAGAACCGTTTTCCTTTTCCCTGCACCACTAGTTTCTCTGTTTAGAGCTGTCACTGAAATTTCTTCTGTGTCTGTTGCCCCTCCTGTTGATGACTCGTCCCTGGTTGCTGATGTCTTCATTTGCTTCCTTACGCCCACTGCACTCTTAACCACTTCTGACCCTATATAAGTAGGTCCATCTTCATCTGCGTTTTATCTTGTTTGTCCTTCCACAGTTGTGTCCTCTTCCCCTGATGATATTTTCTTTTTTTCCTTTGGAGATGTAGTTCTTCCTGCAGTAGTACGTTCAGTTCTTCTGTATGCTTGTCTAGATACTGTAGTTTTCCAGTTTTTCTTGCCTGTTTGGTGTGATCTTCTAGCCTTTTCTTGCTTCGTGATTCCTCTACACATTCTGTTGCTTCTGAAGTTGATTTATATGAAGAGTAATTCTTTTTTTCTGTCTGGTGCTGAGATTAGGACTGGACATCCTTGTAGCTTTATGGTTTGTGGCTTTTTCACATTTTTTTCCTCAATTGCTTTCAGGATTTCTTCACGCATTTATCTTTCCTATTCCTATGTAGCCCATGCTTTGTAAAATGATTCCTTGCTGAAGATATTACTTGAATAAATGTTGCATTTTGCAAACTATAACACACTTCGTAAATTTTCTGTTTGGTGTTACTATCTCTGTGTTGCCACACGATTTTTCTATTAAATCATGTCTTTGTGGTATGCTCACCACAAAGAAATTCACTTCTGTGTTACTTTGCAGTGTGTCTTTTAGAGATCTACCACTTGAATGCTGTTGTTTACAATTGTGTTCAATTCGAAGTGTATTGTGGGAAACGTGATCCACTGGAAGGAATGAAAGATTAAGGGGCTAACGCCAATGTTTTTATGCGTCTTTGAAAGGTTATTCCACAACAAAGAAACATTTGTTATATTTAGACAATTGGTTTACGACAATACCACTGTTTACAGAGCTTGCATGCATGAAGATTTTCTGTCTGGGCACAGTTAGAGCCAATAGATTACCTGGATGTGTGTTGACAACAAAGATTTGGGGGAAAAGGGGGGAGAGGTGCATACAATGAACGAGAGGCAGATATTGATGGACAGTGTGTGAGAGTTGTAAAATGGTTTGACAACAGATCTGTAGTACTTGCCTCTACTTTTTCTGCAGCAGAACCAATAAGTAAGGTGAAACGATGGGATGAAAAGGCCAAAGCAAAGGTTAAAGTCGACTGCCCGTCAATAATTCTTCTTTACAACCAATTTCTAGGAGGAGTAGGTCTCTTAGACTCACTGATTGCGCTATACCGGATAAATATCAGATCAATAAAGTACTACCATCATTTATTTTTTTCACTTCCTTGATATGGTGGTAGTGAATGCATGGTTGCTGTACAGAAGAGACTGTGATTTATTTGGTGTGAACAAAAATTACCAAAGGCAACTTTGTCAGTTCAAGGCTGAAATAGGTGAAGCGTTGTGCAAAATGAACAAGGACTTGAGTGGGAGAAACAGGGGTAGACCTTCTTCAAGCATTGATGTCGAATATGTAAAGAAGAAGAACCTAGGACATGCATCTAAGTCAATCCCCCAAAGGGTTGTTTGTCAGGACAATGTTGGACATTGGCCAGTTGTGTGTGACAAGAAAGGTAGATGCAAAAAGCCAAACTACAAAGAAAGTCCATGAATTGTGTGCCAGAAGTGTGGTGGTCATTTGTGTATCGAGAGAAAAAGAAAGTGTTTTCTAGACTTTCATAGGGAACGAGAAGTATACAGGTCAAATGTTTTAAATTCATAAATATAAATATTTTCAATTGTAAGAAAAGTATATATGTTTGTATTGACTCCTGCCCACTTTTCTGCTAGGTACGATGAGAGTGAAAACTGCCCATATCCTTTTTCTTTGCTGGAAGAGTCAATGTATGTTACAGGAATACTGAGATAAGAACTGTGGTAGTCATATAAGAACATTGGAAGGGTTGTAGTTCGATGTATTTTATTTTGTATATGTTTCCAAACTTCGTAACGAGTGTAGATATAAAACTGCTTTTTCCCCATATTTCTGTTATCCCCTGTTCGACAGAGCGTTTCACACTTTTTTATCAGTGGGTGGTTGGTATTTGACATTCTTTGTAAAATATAACTATCACACAACATTGTTCGTCGAATATGTAGGGGCATTTCTGATGCTTCCACGAGGAGTGCATTAGTGGGAGAAGAAGTCATAGCTCCAAGACAGGTACAAAGAAGACAGGTCAAATCATCGAATTTGTATGGATAAAGTCTCATTCTGGTGTCCTATACAATGATAAAGCGGATAAACTAGCAAAAGAAGCAATTAGTAGTGGAATACCTTTGGACATTAAAATCCCACATACAGACTACTTCCAAAAAATCAGACAACAGGCGATTCTTTTGTGGCAGGAAGAATGGAACGAAAGCCAAAAAACAAGAGGAAGAAACTATGCTAGTATACAAACATTAATACCTAGACAACCATGGTTTGCAAAATCAAAATACTCAAGGAAAATAATAGTTTCCATTATAAGAATGCGTCTCAATCATGGCTCTTTCCCTGCCCATTTACACAAGATTGGCTTATTGGAGACACCGTATTGTCAATGTGATGGAGCAACGGTTGGTGATGTAAATCACATCTTGTTTCAGTGCAGTCGGTACGAGGAAGGAAGAGACAAATTTTTGAAGGATCTCTTAAGACTTGGTCACTGCCAGCCACTTTGCACTACTTCAGTTTTAGGGAACACAACCAGAAGAGCATATGATGTCATAGCCAGATTTATTTCACGGTAAGACATCAAAATTTAACAGGAAAATGGACATTTAATTTATCAACTGCATTTAATATATATTACAAACAAGTGTATAGTTCATAAGTCAATACAGACAAATGTATAAATGTATGCTCTAAAATGTATGTGTATCATTATTGTAATTTTTGTTGGCTAAAAAGTATTTTTCTATGCTAGAAGCCAATAATAAATAAATAATAAAAAAAATTAAAAAAACGAAACCTAGGTCGTAAAATAAAGTGTTGTGAAACAAGGCAATAACAAGTGTTCAATTATTTAATTTGAAATATTTCACCAAGAACCGACAGTAGAAGCAATCACTACAATTATTTTAAACGCGATATTGTTGCGAGAGCTAAAATGCAGTCGATATGAGATGACTATATGGTTTATAGGCGCCTAACGAAAACACGCGAAAAAGTTAATTTATTTTATAAGTTCTTTGTTGGTCCACAAATGTATTCATAGTTCATTCGCATTTCTATCCAGTGCCTCGTCAAACGTTACGTTATTAAGAAAAGTAATCCAAGAGTCAACACAGTTTCAGCCGACCAGTTGCATAAAATAGTTTACATCTATAAACCTTTACCCAGGTTTCGGCAAAATTAATTTTGCCGAAACCTGGGTAAAGGTTTATAGATGTAAAATATAGATGTAAACTATAGATGTTTATAGATGTAAACTATTTTATGCAACTGGTCGGCAAAATTAATTTTGCGAAACCTGGGTAAAGGTTTATAGATGTAAACTATTTTATGCAACTGGTCGGCTGAAACTGTGTTGACTCTTGGATTGTTGTTCCATGGTTGCTGAATTGCAGCCATGTTTAAAATTTTTAAGAAAAGTAAGTCTGTTTTCAGATTAAACAATTGTCGCCCGAGTTGAAATATCAAGAGATTTGCCTTTTTCCATTAAAAACGGTAGGTAGGTTAAAAATCAGGAGATCTTAAGAGCCGTGGGGATGGCAACGCTGATTATGGGTAGGCCTATGGCAGTCTCCAATGCATGTTACAATAGTTGACTCGTTTACTGTCCGAGGGCAGCACTACTCAGCAAAGAGAGAATCCGTTTTCGCGCCTCTGCTCGAATGATTCTGTGTGCTATAACCATTGATCTCTATAGTCGGATCATTGGCCATAACAGTCACAGGAGTATAGCAAAGACACAAAATGTGCCACACGGCACACACACACACACACACGCAGAGCATTGTTCGTGCGCACGCTTGAGATGTGTTATTGAGTGTGCTCCTTTCAGAATGTATAGACACACACACATTCACAAGTATGGCATCTGAATTATTTTAATGAATGATGCATTGTGGCTTCGCCGTGGCAGTCATACTTCGCTTTGTTGGTGACGGGAGTAGGGCGTTAATGATCTGAAATACGTACCATTCTTTTAATACTGATATATACAAAATATCATGGGGTGGCTACCTAAAATTATTTACCTTTACATTAATCTTGCTCCTCCACCCTCAAAAATATATGCTGTATTCGCTACTAATTGTTATTGGTAGCTCTTTTAACTTTTTTAAAGATGGTCAGGGTTTGAAGCTTAATTCCTGATTACAGTTGGGACTAAGTCTGTCCGTCTTAGTCCCGTTGGTTGCAGAGACCGCATTGTCAATGATCATGAACCCTTAAAAACTTATTAAAAGATCCATTGAATTAATTATTTTCCTGAGAAATGTTTACACCATATACTTGTTAAAAACGTAGGTGTGAGACAAAATTATGGTAAGTTTGCATTTGAAATTCGCTTATGACTTGTACCTCTTAAAATCTATGAAATGCTCATATGCAATGAGAATACTCATATGTATTGTACTATGATACAGAACATGAGAAAGTCATTAGGTCGAAGTGGGGTAAGTGGAACCACATTTTAACATAGTTCAACTTTGACACCAAATTGTTATTGAAGATATGATTTTGAAATTTCTCATGCTTAAATTTTGACTTAATTACTTTTAAATTATATGGTCAAATAATTGTTTTCAAAATTTTGTATTGTGAGATTACACTTGCCCCATGGTATGGGGCAAGTGTAGCCCTGCATTGTTGTACCGATACAGAGCATTGTAAAAGAGACTTGGGGTAAGTGTCCTGATTACCCAATTTTTCCAGAATTTGAAGATTTTTAAATTATTAAAATACCTTAAATTTTACTCAAGATATGAACATTTTTTGCACACACCTCTTTATGTATTATGAAATACACAGAAAATGTTAACTAGCTAAACTAAAAAATAAGTGTTAGCCTAAACCATAAAACATTGAAACAGAATGCTTCATAAATGATTTATTTTTCTTTTAGGCCAGTAATTAATAGTTTAAATTCTACAAAAGTAATATTTTTTCAGTACTAGGCAATTTAACAAAAATAATAAAATATCTAATATCAAGAGAAAAGAAACATTCACTTTATAAGATTCATCACTTTCTATTATTTTTCATGGTAATTGAACTAAAGTTGTTGGCAATTTGTGTTTAATGCTAAATTGTCCTAATTCAATTTATTATATTCACACTTAGGCCCTAACTGTTATTCAGTCACTGAATGCTGTATGAATCAAATGTAACACCAAATGTTAGGTCTTCCCTGTGAACCAAAGTAGGCTCAGGCAGCACTGAAGTGACATCAGAGGATGGAACTTCTGTCTTATCTCTTCTATCAGGCCAGTAGAATGTGGTGCCATGTTGAGTCTTATTTTTGCATCTGAGGAAAATCACTTCTCAATCTCCTAAATCACTAATTTTGGGAACTTGGCCAACAAAATGAACTTTCTTACATTTTTCAAAAGCTACCAGAACATAGTTTCCAACTGTGATTTTATCTTTGGCTTCAAAAAGTTTGCCTCTTTTTCTTCTTCTTCTTTACGGTTTATCGTTTCTTTCCTGAGATCGTCCAGTGTTATTATGGTCCCATTTTGCTATCCATGACATCCGTGGACTGTCACACCCTGACATCATTGCAGCTGTATCACTTGTGGCACTGCTTTTCATTTCACCTGGACTCCAGAAAGTCTGCTGTTAATGGGAATGCATCTGCACTGCCTGCCAGCGCACTGAACTTGGGAGGCACACTCAAGAACACGTGTTCCTTTTCCATAGTAAAACATGCCTATGTTGGTGTTGTGGGCCTGATCCTTCTATCACACATGAAGCAGGTAGTGCCCATTGTATTGCCATCACTGCCAAGACTATCATTGCTGCCTTCATTGACATGTAGTTGGCACACTTTAAATTTCATAGACACATCACAACAGACGAAGGCTGCCAATTTGACTGCACTACTTACTCATATTGCCTGACTGTGTAGTGTACAGTAACTCAGGTCTACCAACTAACACCCAGTGTTCTAGCAGCATGGACAATTGGGTACATATGACACTGAAAGCTTTCCTAACTCGTCACAATGCATACTTGACTGAAGCATTCCTGCTTATGGTCCTCAGCCTACAAATAACATTTGAAAGAAGAAATCAGCACTTCAGATTTTGACCGTGTGTTCAGACAACACACCATCTCTGGTGATTTCACTGAGAAAGTACCACTGCCACTCAACACCTTGTTCCTACCACTGGCAGAATGTCTGTGAGCCCACATGGCTGACCCCCAATTCCAGGCAGTGGCACAACATGGCACTCCACGCACATTAAAGTATTGCACTGTATCTATGTCACATAGCACATGACACAGGAAGCATTACGTTTGCCTCACTACTTGTGACTCCGTCAAATAGTCTATTGTAGTGCAAGAACACTCATCATCAAATACAAATTATTGATAAAGGAGGGGAAGGAAGTAGGATTAAGAAGGAAAGGATTGACAGTGGCTGCCTTAGGGCACTGAACTTAAACAATTGCGACAAGTGAAAGTGTGAGCTGGGCCTGGAATCAAACATGGGTCTTCTGCTTTTGGCAAGCAGACACCTTAACCACTTGGCTACCTGTGCTCAACTAATGTCTGTCTCAAACTTCCACAAGTCGCACACTAAGGCTGTAGCGCCCCTGTCATTCGTGCCCTCTTACACTTGCCATTAAGGATTTCTGTGTGAGGTCGAATGTGTGACTGCATCTGCAGTAAAGTAATTGAAGCTAACGCCATTGTCATGTGTCAATTCTTATTGTATTGGTGTGGTGTCTGTTCTTTCAGATGGCATTAGCTTCAATTACTTCACCGCAGATGCGGTCATACGTTCGACCTTTCATGGGAATGTGTAATGACGAGTGTAAGAGGGCATGAACGATAGGGGTGCTACAACCATAGTGAGAAACTTGTGGAAGTTTGAGACGGGCAGAAGGTGAGCACGGGTAGCCAAGTGGTTAAGGCGACTGCTGCAGCCAAGCTGGAGATCCGGGTTCAATTCCTGGCCCAGCTCACATTTTCACTTGTCGCCATTGTTTAATTTCAGTGTCCTAAGGTAGTCAATCCTTTCCTTTATAATCCTTCTTCCTTCCGCTCCTTTATCAATAATTTGCAAATGCAATATGGCTGCGAAGCAGGTGTGGTTTCTGTTCTTTCGGACATGTCTAAAAGAACAGACACCACACCAATACAATAAATACAAAGGCAACTCGACTAAAGGTTCAGTCAACAGAGTCAAGCAGGCGTATGCCTAGTCCACTTCAACCACTTTGTATTTCTGTAACCTTGCTGACAACCTGTCAACAGATAATACTTCCCCCCACATATAGCAGCCAGGGATGCAGGGATCTTGTCAGCTGTCACTGTGACTCTACATGCACCTAACCTCATCTCATCCTGTTGTCTAGTGCAGCTGCTCAGTGCCACCTACCACAGGCAAGTGGACCACCCACACCACAGACACCAACAGACTACATGCAATACAGAGAATCTGCTGCACACATTTCAAATGCCCATGCTGCATCATAATACCATCATGCCACATGATGCTGCCCACATGTCCAAATCTCCCTTCACCACTGCTTGATGGACTGGAGTAAGTGGTGGTGGAAGGGTGCATAGGGCAGGTTTTACAACGGGGGCGATTGCATGGGTAGGAGCCAGAGGGTAGGGAAGGTGGTTTGGGGATTTCATAGCGATGGATTAGGAGGTTATGAAGGTTAGGTTGGCGGCGGAAAGACACTCTTGGTGGAGTAGGAAGGATGTCATTAAAGATGGATCTCATTTCGGGGCAGGATTTAAGGAAGTCGTATCCTTGCTGGAGAGCCACATTCAGAGTCCGCTCAAGTCCCGGAAAGTATCCAGTGACAAAAGGGGCACTTCTGGGGTTCTTTGGTGAAAGGTTCTGGATTTGGGGGATGAGGAGGTGGCTCTGGTTATTTGCTTCTGAACCAGATCAGGAGGATAGCTGCAGGATGTGAAAGCTGTTATTAGGTTATTTGGTGTACTGGTTCAGAGATTCGGGACTGGAGCAGACTCTTTTGCCACAAGGACCTAAGCTGTAGGGAGGGGAATGTTTGATGTGGAATGGAGCAAGAGTGTCTTTCCGCCACCCACCTAACCTTCGTAACCTCCTAGTCCATCCCTATGAAATCCCCAAACCACCTTCCCTACCTTCTGGCTCCTACCCATGCTACTGCCCCCGTTGTAAAACCTGCCCTATGCACCCTGCCACCACCACTTACTCCAGTCCAGTAGCCCGGAAGGTGTACGCGATCAAGGGCAGAGCCACTTGCGATAGCACCCACGTGATTTACCAACTGACATGCCTGCACTGTGAAGCGTTCTATTTGGGAATGACCAGCAACAAACTGTTCATTCGCATGAACGGTTACAGGCAGACAGTTTTTGTTGTTAATGAAGATCACCGTGTGGCTAAACATGCTTTGGTGCACGGCCAGCACATCTTGGCGCAGTGTTACACCGTCTGGGTTATCTGGATACTTCCCACTGACACCAACCTTTCAGAACTCGGAGATGGGAACTTGCCCTTCAGCTTATTCTCTCCTCCCATTGACCACCTGCTCTCAATCTGCGCTAAATTCAAATTCTCGCCCACCATCTTTAGCATCTTTGCCTCGGTTCTGTGGACAGAGCCTCTGCCTCAAGTGGTATCTCTGTCCAACTTCTTTGCTTTTTACAAATGTCTGTCTAGGTGTGTTTGCGTTTGGATATGTATGAGTGTGTGTGTATTTGTTTACCTTCCTTTTTTCCCGATAAGGTAAGTCCTTCCACTCCTGGGATTGGAATGACTCCTTTTCCACTTCCTTAAAACCCATATCCTTCTCCTCTCCTTTCTTCCTCTTTTTCTGAAGAAGTGACCAACGGTTGCGAAAGCTTGTATGTGTGTTTGTGTGTGATTTCATTTGTTTCTGTTGACGAGCCTGTCCTTTGGGTAAGTCATCCGTTTTATATTTTTTATGTATGTTTATCCCAGCAGGAAAGTTTCCTTCTATAATTTTCGTTAATATAGGATGGGAATGATATACTGCAGTTAATGAGTTTGGAAAACATTGTTTCTTTTAGGAAGGCATTGAACTGGTATATGAATCAATATGAAAATATCGATCAACTTCACAAAAAGTTTTTACACTTTTTTTTTATTATGCAGTAACTGGTTTTGATTTTATGCTAAGATCATCCTCAGACTGATTTGTCTCACATTGATGCTGCACTCTCATCAATGCAGTTTCAATGTGAGACAAATTGGTCTGAGGATGAAGTTGGTATGAGATTGAAACCGGTTACCTCATTATAAAATAAAGTGTGTACAGAATCCATGTTGTTTTTATTCTGTGCTGATTTGCCTTCTCCTTGAAGTATAAACTCTTTGATGGACAAGAGACTGATTAGAACAATGTTTTGTTTGAAGTTTTGTTTTATGTATTCAATGTATCCAGCTGCATTATTTTTTAATTGCAGTACTTTGAGAATGTATATCTTGAACATTATTTCTAATTTTACAACTATGCTGTGTGTTTAGGTATATGAACAGTGCCTTTAATATTATTATGGAATACTGCTTGTGTTGAAGTTTTATGCACATTAAGCAACATTTTGGTCCTCCGGGCTGGATACACAGCAGTAGTTGTGAAAGGTATTAAGTGAAGTGTTACACCATTATTAAGAAATTATAGTTGTGAAGTTTCTATGCAAGCATATTAAGGTTATTGCACTACTTCAACAAGATCAATCACACTTTATTATTGAGCAACATGGATCCAAATCAAGTCAAGGCTTTAATTAAGCAAAGAGGTATTTACAAAGCAGCCTTCACACGCATGCAATCATTTGTAAATAATTTTGATGGAAGTAGGAGTGTTGATGAGATGACTTGTAGACTAGACAACATCACTAAGGTCTATTCACAGTATGATGAAGTGCAAACTAAGCTTGAAATAGGAGATGAAAGTGAAGATCATTCACAGGACAAGGTAGCTTTTGAAGAAATGTACTTCACAGTTTTTGGTGGCTTACGTTATTTATTGACATCACAGCATACAAGAAGTGAAGTTTCAGCACATGGTAATGAACATTTTCCACGTAGCTCCAATAACATACCACCTCTTCCTAAGATAACTTTACCTGTTTTCTCTGGGGCTACAAAGATTGGACAAGTTTTAAAGATACCTTCCAGACCTAGTCGTACATAATGAATCATTGTCTCAGGTTCAAGGTTGCAATATTTAAACTCAGCTCTTAAAGGCGAAGCAAAACATCTTATTCAAGCTATTCCTATTTCAAATGAAAACTTTCAGGTGGCTTGATCTTTGATTAAGACTAGATATCACAATCCAAGGCTGATAGCTGTTAAACATGTACATGAATGACTCACTGGGCTCCAAAGATTGTGAAGAATTCACCCACTGAGCTTAGGCAATTACTTAATAACATGACTAGCAACAAGGCAGCATTAGAAGCACTTAAGTTGAAATAATGTTAACTCAGATAACACTTCAGCACCTGAATACCAAAATAAGAGAAGAATTTGAGGTTACTGTTGCATCACAAGAGACCAGTAGCTAGTCAGACTTAGTGATGTTTTTAGAGAATAGATGCCAAGCACTAGAAATTGTTAATACAGACAGCATGCATAATGTGTCCGTAAAGCCCAAGACTGATAGTAACTTTAAGAACACTATGTCAAATAAATCATCTTTTACATATTCTGCATTTGGCCAGATCTGTGTTTGTTGTAAAAAAAATGCATTATATTTACAGATGTGAAAAGTTCAGGTCTTTAACAGTGCCACAACGTCTTGAAATTGTGAAGGAGAACAAACTTTGTTTTAATTGTCTCTCTCCTTCTCATAATAAGGCATCTGATTGTGAGAATGGCTCTTGTCGTTCTTGTAGGGGTAGGCATCATACTTTACTGCATGCTGTAAGCAAAAAGGAAAAACAAGCTAGATCTACTTGTGCAAATTCGGCAAGTTCAACTTCACTAAATGGTGCTTCACAATTGGAAGCTGGACTTGGTAGTTATTGTTCAATGAAGATGCATTCTGGTAGTCAAGTTTTACTATCCACAGCTGCAATATTAGTGTTAGACAGTAACTACAAGCCTTACAAGGTTCGGTGCTTATTGGACTCATGTAGTCAGTCAAATTATATAACGGAAGAATTGGTTCAGTGGCTAGGTATAAAGAAAACTAAGAACATTGTTCCTATCGAAGGTATCAGTGGCATGATACAACAATCTAAACATTGTGTGAATGCTGTCATACTTTGTCGAGTCTCAGAGTTTAAGGCAGATGTACATTTTCCAGTGTTAACCAAGATCACGAATCACTTACCTGCACATAAGATAAATGTGGGTAGCTGGAATTTGCCTAATGATATTCTGCTTGCTGATACTGAATTCTTCATACCATGCAGAATTGATTTGCTGCTAGGCACAGAGATATTCTTTCGTATACTGAAGGAAAATTGCAGTGTGAGGAGTGATGACTGGCCAGTTCTACAAGATACTGGGCTGGGATATATTTTAGCAGTAAGATATCAGTCACCCCGTCATGATGTAGCAACCTCAAGAAATTTCCTTCTACAACATGAACATCTCATTAATGTGCAACTCAGAAAATTCTGGGAGTTAGAAGAAATTCCAGTAAAGAAGCAGACAGAACAAGATGTAGCATGTGAAATGCATTTTAAGGAGAACACATTACGCGATAAAGAAGGAGGTTTTTTTGTTCGTTTGCCCCGTAAGTAAATTGAAAGAAAGCTTGGTAATTCTTATTTCAATGCCTTGAACAAATTCCATAATTTAGAAAGGCGTTTCAAGAAGCAGCCAGTCTTGCAACAACAGTCCTGTGACTTCATGAAGAAGTATGAAGATTTAAGACATATGAAACCAGTAGATGAAGTTTGTGAACATGGCATCCATGAGACCTACTACATTCTGCACCATGCTATTTTCAAGGAGCATAGCACTACAACAAAACTTAGAGTTGTATTTGATTGTTACAGTAAATCTACTACAGGAACTTCTTTAAATGACCTGCTAATGGTTGGACCTCTCTTGCAGGAAGATCTGTACTCAATAGTACTCCTTTTCAGAACTCATCCCATTGCTTTCGCCACAGACATAGAGTAGCTGTACCGGCAGATTCTTGTACACCCAGGTGACTTGAAGCTGCAGTGTACATTGTGGAGGCCAAATCCAGATTTGCCACTTAGAGTGTAAGAGTTACAGACCCTCACATACGGAATAATTCCAAGCTCCTACTTAGCGACAATATGTCTTATTCAGCTTGCTGATGAAGGAGCCAGTGAATACCTGTTAGCATCAAGAGCCTAAAGACAAGATTTCTATATGGATGATGTACAAAGTGGAGGAAGAAACTTACAGGAAGCCCTACAGTTGCAATCTGAGTTGATTGAGCTGCTTGCTTGTGAAGGATTCCCATAAAAGCAGTACCACCAGAAAGCAGAGACACACAGCTTCCAATCTCCTTTGGAAAGGAAGAAGGGGTCAGAATGTTAGGTATCTTGTGGCATCCTATGTCAGACAATTTTACGATATTATCCAAGGTGTTAGACAGCTCCAATTTTCCTGAGGATTCCTCACCAGATCCTGTGACTAAATGGCAAGTGATAGCAATTGTATCATCTGCATTTTACCCTCTTGGGATTATAGGTCCTGTTGTAATTTCCTTTAAGATATTTCTTCAGTTGCTTTGGTGTCATCGTTTGGAGTGGGATGAACCATTACCTTTGTTAAATCAGTGGCACAGCATGCTCAAACTGTTGTTTCATGTGAAGGACATTAAGATTGATAGATATGTGCTGACTTTCTCATATGTGAAGGATGTTCAAGTGCATGCCTTCTCGGATGCTAGTGAGGCTGCTTATGGTTGTGCTATCTATGTTCGATCAGTCAGCAATCAAGATGTTGTTGCAGTCAGATTGTTATGTGCCAAGTCAAGGGTAGCACCTATCAAAAAGATCACGTTGCCTAGATTGGAATTATGTGGTGTGGTGCTTATGGCAAGACTGGTTAACAAAACATTTCCTGCCTTAAATTTAAGGATTTCTAAGGTGTTCTACTGAACTGATTCAACCATTGTTTTGTCTTGGATAATTACACCATCATCTTGGTGACAGAGATTCAAGAGTTGACTGATGTGGAACAATGGAGACATGTTTCCTCTGCAGAAAACTGCTGATCTAATATCATGAGGGATGAATGCAGAAACACTAAAGGATTCACTCTTGTGGTGGCAAGGACCACCCTATTTGAAGAACCCATCTTCTATGTGGCCTGAGGGGAACATGAAGATGAAAGAAGACAGCATTCCAGAAAGGAAGATTTCAACAATATCCTTGTATACTAACATTTTTGATGAAATTATACGTAGGTTTTCTGCACTGAGGCGATTAATTAGAGTCCTGGCATACTGTCAAAGATTTGTTCATAATGTATGGCACACTAACAAATTCACTGGCAGTCTTTCTTCAGAAGAGTTGAAGTCAAGTCTACACTTGTGCATAAAGATGGCACAACAGAGTTCCTACAAACAATATATTGAAGCATTAAGAATCAAGAACAGTCTATAAAAAAAAAAAAAAGTACGCTACTCAACCTCCGTCCATTCCTGGATAATGAAGACCTATTAAGAGTGGGTGGAAGGCTTAGCAAATCACCATTACCATTTGAAGTGAAACATCAGATAATTTTACCACCTAATCACCATTTAACAAGAGTCGTAATCCAAGATGAGCATCTACTTTCACTTCATGGAGGATCACAACTCTTGACTACAATGTTACGTGAGCGATTTGGATTCCAAGAATTCGTCAGACAATTCGACCAGTGCTTCATAATTGTTTAACTTGTTTTAAGTGGAAGAAAGAAACATCTGAGCAACTGATGGGACAGTTACCAAGTCCTCGTGTGGAACCGTCACGTCCATTTTTGAACACTGGTTTTGACTACACTGGACTATTAATCATGAAACTTGGATCCCAGCGAAGTAAATCTACACAGAAGTGCTATGTTGCTTTGTTTATTTGCCTCTGTACTAAGGTTGTACATTTGGAACTAGTGACTAAGCTTTCATTGCTCTCCAGCTTTCATTGCAGCATTTCGAAGTTTTGTTGCTAGTGTAACGTTTCTGCTATGTTGAATACTCCTAAAAATCAGTTGCCAACATTGAAACACGAAATATCTGATACCTAAAGTAAAACTTCATTACCGGACATGTGATATTTCACACTTTCGCCTTCAGATTGAAATTCTATTAACACTATTAGTAAAATGCTTTTAACAAATAGTAAGTTGATTTAAATATAACTTTAAATGACCTTTTACGTAATATTCAGTTCTTTATACTTTCGTAAAAAATAGCTGCAAACACTAAAAATGCCTTACAGTTAGTTTTGGATATTGCTGAAACTATATGATAATAATTTGTATAAAAACAACAATGCTACATGTTATAAACTATTACACAACATGATTTCATATATATACCTTTTGTTTAAATAAATTAGGGCAGACCATGTTTTATATATCACTAGATCCTAAATTAAATACTGATAATTGTTCATGCACTAAAATTAATAATCCGTTTGGTACTAAGAAACTATCTTCGAAATTAACAAAACTACGACAACCATATACAAATCCGTATTAATAAATAATTTGACCACAAACCGAAACACATTAAAATACCTTTTCATAATAATAGTACGCCTACACACTATTGGCAAAACAAATATGTGTGCATTTCGAAAACACACATAATGTAAATAATTTGACGACTGTAAACACTAGTCAAAAGGATGACGTTAAATTTGTGCACTACATTTAAATACAAATTTCATGAAACAAGTACAAATATTAACATAAATAGTCAGAGCTTAAATGTAATATTTTAATTTCTGTATTTTGGCATATTTGATGTAAAAGAATATTGTTTAATTGTGAATTACAAAACTTTGTCATCATTTTTAATACGTGGTTAAGCAGAAAGATGTTGGAGAGAAACCATTGTTTGAGGAGTCGGTTATGGAGTTTGTGAGTGGCCAGAAGCCTGTAAGCAGCTGTGTTGGCTTGCTGCTGCATTTCTTGATTGTGCAATGTTTAAATGGAAATAAAATCATTTCCATATCAACTAAGATGAATTTACTTTATGAAAATATCCTGTAGAATCAATTTCTTTAGTGAATGCCGAAGACAAATCACAACGCAATGGACTTCAGCCAGCTTATAAGATAAGTTCAACTTCACCTACAGTGGAATGATTTCGTTATAGACTGAGAACTAATAAACATTTCCGTGATTCAGGAATATATTAGGGCTCAGTTTGAGTCATTCCGAAAAGAGGTGATGGACGTTAGACTAGAAGAGGCAAGTGTCTCCATTGCTATTCAGAGACAATGGGACTTATTTCATAGGTGCAAACAAGGAGTTGCAGGGATGCGAAATTTGTTACAAGACAGTGATTTCCAAAGGGAAGTACAGGAATTTGCCTCTACTGAGATGTTCACTTGGCATTTTATCCCACCAAGTGCTCCACATTTTGGAGGTTTATGGGAGGCTAATATTAAGTCAATGAAGCATCACCTGCATTGTGTAGTAGGTCCTACTTCATTAACTTATGAAGAATTAAGTACTCTCTTGTGCCTAGTTGAAGCCTGTTTGAATTTCAGACCTTTAACCGCTCTTTCTGATAATCCTGATGATTTGTCACCTCCTTACTCCTGCTCACTTCCTTATTGGTTATTCTCTTTTAAGCTATCCTGAAGTTGATGTCATAAATGTTCCTATCAATAAGCTGTCCAGATAGAGACGTTTACAGCAGTTCTTGCAGCATCTATGGAGAAGATGGTCTATGAATTATCTCAATAGTCAGTAGCAGCGTCTGAAGTGGAAGTCAGCCCAGCCCAACATCTGTATTGGTACTGTTGTGTTACTGAAGGATGACAGAACAAGTCCCATGCAGTGGAAGATGGGACTGATCCAAAGGACCCATCCAGGAATGGATAGACTAATTCGTATGGTCACTGTGGGTACGTCCAAGGGGGAAATGCGTCTACCAGTGCACAAATTTGTTCCATTACCTGCAAATTAGTGTCATTTAGGTTGATCTTATTGATCAATTGGAGGGGGTGGAGGTGATATGTACAGAATCTGTGTTGTGTTTATTCTGTGCTGACTTGCCTTCTCCTTGAAGTATAAACTCTTTGATGGACAAGTGACTGATTAGAACAATGTTGTTTGAATTTTTGTTTCATGTATTCAATGTATCCAGCTACATTATTTTTTAATTGCAGTGTTTGAGAATGTATATCTTGAACATTATTTCTGATTTTACAACTATGCTGTGTGTTTCAGTATGTGAACAGTGCCTTTAATATTATTATAACATAAACATATGGGATACCGCTTGTGTTGAAGTTTTATGCATACAAAAACAAAGTGTAAAATCTTTTTGTGAATTTGACTGATATTTTCATATTGAATCATATTGTCACACTGAAATGGAAGCAGGCAGGCCCCTACGCCATGTGGGCAGTCTGTTTAGGTGGTGTCTTGCGGCATTGCTCCCTCTCCTGGAAAAACAGTGACCCGCTGTTATGTTCCCTGTGGAGGCAGCTGCAATGGCCTGTATCTTTACCTTGTCATGGGTCCTCTGTATGGCAGTTCTAGAGAATCCTTCCCTTCTCCATGATTATTGACGAGAGACATTCCTGTCGTGGCTTCATCAGTAACATTACTGTTCTTAGAGTCCTTCAACAAGAAGTCATTCTCACCTACTTGCTGTTCAGGATCATAGTAAGGCTTCATGCGCAGGACGTGAACAATGTCTCTTCGTTTTTGTCATTTCAATGACGGCTCATAATCCTCAACTTTGTATGTGACGTCCTTCTCCTGGGTGTCCAGTGTCTGTATGCGAGCCAGATATCTTGCTTCTTCGACCCTAGTGATGAGCTGTTTAACATAGTTATCCTGAGTGTCGTCTGGTTGGAATGGGAACAGCGTATTCATTGTCGTCTCAGCTTCATGGCCATAGAGCAGGAAAACCGGTGTGAAGCCTGTGGTGTCTTGTCTTGTGGTATTGTAAGCAAATGTCACGACTGGCAGAATTGTTCTCTGTGTGCTTGTTCATATTCTGTGGATATAGCCTAAAAAAGAACTACCGCATGATTAAAAAATTATTAATTATGAGTTATGTTATTTGTTTCTGATTCATAACTGCCTTAAACTATAAAATTAATTAAACAACAACTCCCAAACAGAAATGTAGCCAAGATCACCTATTTACAGTCCTTTATTTTCTGACCACCAGCAGACCGAGCAAGCTGGCACAGTGGTGAGACACTGGACTCGCATTCAGAAGAACAGTGGTTCAAATCCACCTCCGGCCATCCTGATTTAGGTTTTCTGTGATTTTCCTAATTCACTCCAGGCAAATGTCGGGATAGTTCCTTTCGAAGGGCAGGGCCCTTATTGATGAAGTTTTTTGATGTAATGTATAGCAAGCATCCTTACACAGGAATGTCCATTAAGTCTGCTTTTGGTATTGGCGACAATGTTTTGCAAGAACAAAAAAATATGCTTCATGAAGTCAAACAATTGCTTCCATGAGAGTACTGGTAGTTGGAAATAAAAATATGGTAGTTGGAAAGAAAAATATCCTTCCTTTCCAAAAAGGAATTTTAATGTCTATTGCTTCTTTGCTGAAACTACGTGAAGAATTGAAAAAATATTGGTTGAAATATATTTTGACTTCACACTCCTCGCAGGATGCCCTAGAAAGTTATTTTTGGACAAATTAGAGGTATTGTCTGGTTGAATGACCACCCAACACCAATGAAACTAAGTTACCGGATCAGACAGCTGTTGCTGTTGCGGAGGGGGAGGGGGGGGGGAATTTGCATTGGTATGACTGTCTTCATTTTAGATGTACTGTAGGTCAATTTAATAATATAGTAAGGACAGTTTACAACTCACCGCAAAGACGTAGCGACGAGCTGCGACAGGCACATACAAAAGTGGCACATTCGAAGTGTGGCAGCCGGAGGTGATGGTTGTATGACTGTGTTGTGTGCCTGTGTGATTGCGTGAGTGTTCTATTTTCTGAAGAAGGCCATGACCGATAGCTGAAAGTGTTGTATGTATGTGTCTTTTATATGTGCCTGTCGCAGCTCATTGCCACGTCTTTGCGGTGAGTTGTAAACAGTCCTTACTATATTATTAATTCCAACCTGAACTTTCCATTATTATATACAAGTCAATTTACGTATTATATGTGTATTTTTTAAATTATATTTTTGTGTGTTTTTGTTTGGGTTTTTGTTGTTTCTCCCTCCCCCCCCCAACCCCAGAATCTCGACACCCAAACAACCCAGATTCCTGAACTTGTCCCATTAGTATCATTTTATTGGTTTTAAGTTTATTTGTGTATGTGTTTCTGTTGGTGTTTTTCATGATTCCTCATAGTGGCTGCAGTATATATGACATTGCCGCCATGTCACTTATTTCATGAGTCAAAGCAGATGGGTAGAATCACATCATAAAATTATGCCCTGTTCATCAATTTAACTATGTTTTGCCTCTTTATCACTAAATTGTACTAGAAAGATAAACAAACTGTAGTCGGATTCAATGTCTTTGTCATCTTCCTTGTGCATGCTCAAAACAAGGAAGTTAAAATAAAGGAAAGAAGGTATTATCTATGCATCAGACATCAGTTGAAACCTGAAGCCTGCCCACCATCTTGGGGAGATATAGATGAATGTTTATCCATCGATACCCATCTACATCTTGGCATACTTCAGTTGTATTGTCAGTCAGTTCTGGGAGTGTACTTTGAAAAAGATACATATTCTTTCATGGTGTGCGGCTCCGTAGCACAGTGGAAGAGTGCCAGACTACAAATCCAAAGGTCGCGGGTTCAATCCCCGCCAGGTCCTGGGATTTTTATCTGTCACTCTCCACTTCTTTCACCTCTGGCAGTGTTGCTAATGTGAAAAATACCGAGTAGCACCATGGTTTGGAACCCACGTTAAAACTGTAGGTCCCCCTATAACTGGCTGGGTAAGTCAGTTTGAAGGTCGGAGGAAGGCAATGGCATACCACCTCCAAACAGGACCATGCCTAGTAAAGCACTGTGTGTTCAAACCAATCTTCAGATTTTTGACTGCTTTACCTTATTCTTTCATGAATACCCATCATCTGATAGTAGAACATGTAATTTTTAATGTGTACAGTGGGAAATGTAGGTTGGAATGTCAATGATAGAGGGTATATGCAACTTACCTACCATAAAGACGCCGAATGAGCCACAGACAAACACGTAAAACAGACAATTACATATACACAAATTTTTGCCCATGGTCTTCATCAGAAAAAGAAACACACACAGTCACACAATCTCTCAGACATAACTCAGCCACACTTAACCATCATCTCTAGCCACTTCAGCACAACTATCATTTTGACAGTAAGTAAGGAGGGGAACATATGGGATAGGATGTCAGTCAATGGTGGGTATAGAACATTCTGCATTGCATGATGGATTGTAAAGGCTCTGATAAGCCGGAGCTTTGAATGCAACAAAGGGGGGGGGGGGGGGGCAGGAGAGTGGAAAGGGGCAGTGGAGAGGAGTATTGAGGGGGGCAATGTAAAATTATAAAATAAAAATATATTAAAGGGATATTGAAATATTAAACAACAATAAGTATAATAAAATGAAAAAGGTAAAAGATGGGGGAGGGGGAGGCTATTAGGCATGAAGTGTCACAGGGTGGCCCATCATGCTTCTTGGTCACAGTGTGATGGCAGGCATTTATCTTGATGGACAATTGGTTTGTTGCCATACCAATGTAAAAGGCTGAGCGATGATTGTAGCAGAGTTAGTAAATCACATGACTGCTCTCACAGGTCACCTGGCTTCTGATAGGGTAGGAAAAGGTTGTGACAGGACTGGAATAGAAAATACTGGGTTGTGGATTGTTCAGGTCTTGCTTTGGTGTCTCCCAAAGAGATATGATCCCTGTGATCAAGCATAACTTGTGTTGCTGAAAAATTAATCTAGATGCAAATAAGATCAAAGGACAGCATTGCAATATAAAGCATTACCAAGACTCTGAAGTGTAACAGGATTAGACTTCACTTTTTTGGAGTAAGGATGCCTCTCTCTTTGATCATAGGTATGGGTACACAGGTCATAATGACATTTCCAAGATACTAATATCTTTACAGCTATAGCATCTTACTACTGGCAAAAGAATGGTTGTGTGCAGCTATGTTTATGATTGACCTTTTTTGTGAAGTGGAGTACTGGTAACATTATAATTCATGTGTAATTATTATTTTCTTAAAACAATGACTTTTCAGCAAAACTGCTGAATTATTGTTTACAGCTGCCTAATGTCGCAACCATGTCCTGCATAGAGCCACTCTACTATTTGTATCTATGGTCAAATGCCTCCCTATATTCTAACCTGCTAGACTTAAACAAATGCCATGTAGTAATTTAAATTTCAGAGAGCAGAGAGGTGGAACCATAAATTAGTGATTTCAGTCGGATCAGTTTTGCCAAGAAATTTCTATAATCCTGGAATGTTGGATGCAAAAGGTAATGCTGTTTTAATAAATAACTATACTATTTATTTTTATAAAACATACTTCAACAATGAGTATTCTCTTTTGTACATTGTTTACAATATTTACAAGTTTTTACATGAGTTAGGTGTTAAAAAGAATTCAGTTAAGATCACTGTACATTGATGATATGATGATACAAAAATTGCCCTGTACCAGAGGAAGAACACAATATAATTATATACATATAACTTTTCACATTCATTTTAGTAGGCCATTCTATGTTAACAAACATACAATTTCTTTGTTGTCATTGTATGAAGCACTATAGAGAATTGGCAGTGTTATGCAATTAATAATATATCTTAAATCTTAGGTTTTATTAAATTCAGAAATAAATGTTTTTAGAAGAGAATAGATCTCACTGTACAAGAGGAAGGTAGAACAACAAGTAATTTAATTTTTGAGAGCCCATGGCAAGATTTCAGAATGTTTCAATAGACCATTCATAGTTTATGTACTTTAGCATCTAAAAATGATTCACTAAATCTTTTTTCTCTGTTAATGGTAACTGGTTTGACTTTTAGAGACAAAAATTCTGTTGATATTGTCAACATACACCTTTTCTGTACAATGGATACTACATGAAATACAACTGACAGTAGTACAATCAATTACAAGCTGAAATGAGTACAATGCCAAATGTGTGTCTTTCTTGCATTTTTTCCCCATTGTATGTCATTGTAATCTTTTACTAACTTTAATTAGCTGTTCAGTCTTTTTCAGTCATTTTTCATTAGAATATGTCTCTTTAAAGTTTTACTTTGGAGCTTACATCTTTCTCTCACATTTAGTAATTAATTCTTTCTTCATGAATGTATTACAAATACCTTCCGCTTGACTTAATATTTCTTGTTATGATCTAAACCCAAGACCCAAACTGTTGAAGAGGTCAACTGTAATTAATCATGCATTATTTACTACAGTGTAACAATCTCTTTCAGTTTAAGTGCTCTTTTAGATGTACAGTTCACTTCTCTTTTACAGTTTTCTTTTGTAATACACAAGAGTGGTAATTAACACATCAAGAAATTTAATTTTAATCACTGTCAGATTTCCATTTTCTCTGTCACTTATCAAACATTTCATATCACTTCTTGATTTTTCAGTTTACGGTAATATACAATTATCTCATTTACAAAAGACATTTTGAAACCTTGCTGTAACCACTGGAAGTAAGATATAACAAGTTTGCGTTTAGTAATACAATCAACACACACGCACAATGATTGTAGAAGTAGCACATTACATTTCAACACTTTTACTGCAGTTACACATTGTCCAGTTCCTTGCTTTAGCAGTCACATTACAAAAATAATACAAGGAATTGAAAAAGGGAAACATTTTACAGTGAAACATTACAATATATTTAAATAAATATATACTTTCTCCTAATATTTAGAAAAAGCTTTTTTATTCTATAAAAAACCTCTTGCTGCTGTATTACAAATCCTCCTGTTTTCAGACATTTCTCTGACAGTTTACTTGCATGGTGCCGTCAATAGGAAATCGGTCCTCTCTTGTAAAATATCATTTATCTCTTAATGAAAATTTTGGCATTACTTGATATGAGAATCACTATCATCATAATGGTCCATGATTTAAAATTGAATGCACTTCGTATTTTACAGTCATAAAACTGATTGTACTAAATCATGTAGAAGTCAAATGAAATAAATATTTGCATGCATAATTTTTGTAGAAATCATTTCAGGGACTTTTGTGGGTCATGTAAACATCAAGATTAATGACTCAATCTAGTTCAACATTCCCTTCAACAGAAAGATCTGAAATCTTTAACTATATAGATTTCATTCACAGTGTGCTTTTTCCCTGCCTATTGTTATGTAACTTAAAAGTTTGGTTTCTGAAAAATTGTTAATTTATTTCTTTTGTCAGTTTTTGATTTGTGAGTGCTTTGCGTATAAATATTTAGGAATCATGATATTGCAAGTTCCATACAATGATTGCTCTAATTAAGATTTCCATCATATACCTTGTGTCCATAACACAAATTTGTACAGCAACAATTAAATCTCACATTATGAGCAATAAGAGTTCATGACATCAGTTAATACACATATTGAGCTCATGTAGAGAAAACCCTGAGGAAACTTACAAAACTTACTTATGCTCCTTGTGTCGTACCAAATACACACTCCATTATAGTCATTTTCCATCATTCTTAATAGCACATTTTGAAGATTGTTATAGGAACAATATTTTAATCATGTAGCAGTAAATGTACTCAAATAGTATCTGAAGCTCAGAGACAGTTCCTGCTATTGCAAGATAGCAAATGGTTACACATCATGTCACAGACATGAAGCTGGAGCATGTGTTACGATACAGTGGTGAGACAAAATCTTAAAGATGATTTGTTGTCTGTAATGTAGTCTCTGAAGTTTATAAACATATCAGATAGTTTCACATTACTGATGCACCCTTGAAAGCCAATGTAATAACTAGGATGCAGTCCCGTGGAAATGGCAGGAGACCCTCCTGTAAAACAAACAACAAATTTTAGATGTAACATGATTCTCATGTCAGAAGCTGGCCAGCTTAATATAATTCAGGATACACAAGTAGTGTCAGCATTGTGTTAACTGTGAGATGGAAGGGCTCTCCCTAGTCCTGAATTGAGGCTTCAGTCAGCAGTCTTTGTTTTGAGGCTGCAGCCAACATTACTGATGGAAGGTGCCATGTGAGGCAACCATTGTTGTCTGCTTTGTTATTGTTTGCTTAAATGTGTTCAGTATTGTGCAATACATAACTGCAGTTAGGATCCTTATCAACTGTGTTTATGTGTACACCACTTTGTTTCATTTACAATCATCACTTAAAGTGATGTGCACAACTTGTACTTTTGTGGAAGTGTGCCGCGTAGTTTGTAGTGCCGGGCTGCAGGACGTAAGTGTGGCTCATCTCCCCTGCTTGCCTCTCTCCCCGTGGCTGCCTCAGTGTGAGGTTGATTCCTTCACTCCCTGCTCCCCCTCACAACTCTGTGATCTAACAGTTTACTCACTATCACCAGAGGAAAAATACCATGTTGGACTACAAAAATAAGAATAAGGCAGAAAATTGGGAAACCAGCTGCCTCAGTTTTCAGCATGGCACACAAACATATTCATTCCCCTTCAATACAGAACATGCTGAATCCTTCTACCAAGTCTCTGCTCACAGTAAAGTTTCCATACACAGTACCTCCCTCTCACTCCCACTATGTATGGCTCTCTCATATTGTTTCCTTTTTGTCCCATTTGCACTTTCTCCTGTCTGTCTCTTCCACTGCCTTTACCCTCAGATCTCGATCAACCGTGCCAGTCTCCTTTTCTATCACTTTCGTTGTCTCTCTGCCATTGTCTTTGTCCCAAACTTTTTCTCTCTCATTGCCACTATGTCTTTCTCTCTCACAGTCTGTAACGAAGCATGATGGGATTTATTCCCATCTGCTTGCATTACAGAATCTCCTGATACCACTGTTGCATAATAATAGTCTATTATCATTATCTTTTTCAAAACTTTTGTTATTCTATTTTATAATGTGACTAGCTAATTCATTTTCTATTACTTTGTATTGCAGAAGTATGTTTAATCAGCAAATATTAAGTAATTAATGTGAAAGGCATATTGTTAAAGTTCAGATAGTATGTCAATTACTATTTCTGTTAAAACTAATTAAATTCTTTTCTCATAATACTGAAGTAGGTATTACAATGTTTCACAAGTAATGTTAGAACGTTTTGCCCTCGTTAGTTTCTATACAGTTACCATTTATTACAAACCTATTTTGTAAATACAAAAAGGAAATACTATTAATTTAACCGAGACTTGTATATTCGATTACTCAGTATTATTTACACTATTTATACTATAGCCAGTTGAAATTAATTATACATATTTAACAATATGCAATTTTCAATGACGTTGTATGAAAGATATAAATAGTATGTGTTTGCGGCATGTAATAGAGTATTATTTCATCAGTTGACAGAGGCATAATCCACACTAGTTCAGAGTATTGTTTCATATTCCATTTGATGCACACTCTACACCAGTTCAGAGTATTGTTTATTGTTTCAGCCATGATATGAGGCATAAGCCACGTCAATCCTATACCAAGAAACTGTAACACACGGTATCAGGGATGGAGGAGTGTAGACAAAACTTTTGTTGCTAAAATTCACCAGTCTGAGAAATCCAGACCTCCAAAGCTTATATATGGTCTTGACTCATCTCCCCTTTTCCACTGCCTCCCTCTCTTTTGATCTCATGGCTATTACCTCCATTCACTTACCTTTTTTAATGTCTCTCTCTCTCTCTCTCTCTCTCTCTCTCTCTCCTAACATAACTGTCTGCTCTCTCTTTCTCTCCCACTGATACATTCTCCTCTCTTTCCATTTGCACTTTCTGCTCTTCTGTTTCAGGAAAAACAGATGTATGAATCATGTCCACATGCCCAACATTTTTGGCAAGGAAGTTGAAATGAAGATTAAGGCTGCTGGTCCTGAGGAACATACTGTATTTGCCTTTTTGTGCTCCAGCAGGTATATTTTTCCACTGCTTCTCTTTTTTTCTTTGCTACAGCAGGGTGAGCTGCTTATAGAAGACAAATTCACTAGAGCAGTGAAGACCAGACAATTTATGAATGAAACACACCAGGCAGTTTTACAGCTTTCTGCAATATTTATTATTTAATGAGCCAGTATTCAGCTGTTACACTTTCAACATGTACCTGATAAATAATAAATATTGTAGAATATTACACAATTCCCTTACATATTTCATTCAAAATGTATCAAATATTGTATCAAAAACTTACAGAATAATCAGTCAGGGCTACCTGATAATTTCTTTACATAATTCGACACATTTATAAACAGGGAATCACAAATAACAAAGAGAAAGTAAATCATTTATCGAGAGAAGATATCAGAGTGTACAATGTCCAGAATCAATTCTTTTTCACAGAACAGTTTTCTTGAAATGGACAGAAGTGGCCTCACTGTGTGGGTTTGTCCACCAGATATGAAACAATACTTCAAGAACGAAGTGAGATATACTTGTTTTCTCAATTTTAAATAAAAGTTTGATGTCTCCTTTGAATTTCACACTCTGCTATATACGAGTTAAAATCAACAATACACAAACTTTTACCTCTGCAAACTCTATAAAATATGTAGTAAAACTTTCCTTAATTTTATGCTACACAGTAATTCTGATGAAAAGTATTAAGAGAAAATATATCATTTTAAGATGTGCAAACATCAATTATTATTATTATTATTATTATTATTATTATTATTTTACCAAGTACATTTCTTAAATTTTGATAGTTTGTAAGTTTAAGAGTGGGCAGAATTTTGTCTCTCAGAACAACTGGCACTTTTGGTACCCAAACATCATGGTTTTTTTCAGGTGTACCTTGATAACAGATAAATATTTTTGAAAATGACACATATATACAAAGAATAAACCATTTATAATTAAAATTGTAGTGATTTGCTGTAGTTCATTATTTAGATATTTTCAATCCATGGTGAAAACACATAGAAAAATCAGTTTTTGTCATTTTGTGTACAAGAACTGTAAATTTGAACCTCTGGATCTCAGTAATGGATAAAAATATCAAAAACTTTTAAGAAACAGAGCAAGAATATAATTTAAAAACTCGTGGTAAAAATTGTGACACTTTCCAGTGGTTAGAAGTATAGAAGAAGCCATTCCCATTAATAGTAGTTTTCATTATTTTGTCAGGAACCATCTATGAACAAGTGGTATTTTTATAAGCTTGTAAAGATGCCTTAGAACACATAAGCTACAAAAATTGACCTATATGCTCAATTTGGCTGGGCTGCAGGAAGTGTGTAATGTTTAAATTTTGATTGTAGGATAAATGCAGTATGCCCATTCTTCTAATATGTATCCAGTCATTAGGCCAAGGGCTATCCAAAACACTTTACCCCTTATCTCTGTGATTCCCAAAGGTCCCTTGGATGAATAAAAAATAAAATAAAGTGCTGTTATAAATGTGAACACACACAAAAACTGTAAGCTTAAAAATGTTCCTTATATAATATCTGAGACAACTAACTATTATCATATAGGTCTACTATAATTTGAAAATGACAAAAATATGTCAACCCCTAGTGACAAGTGCAGTAGTATGCTATTAACTGAACATTAGACTTAAATTTAGTAAATATAATAAAAATAACAGTGATAAGGAACACTCTGCAAGATAACTTACTATATTTCACAAATGGCGATAACAGTTAAGGAATGGGATCAGAGTTGGTCATAGCCTGTTACCTAGAAGAATTTCAGTGCTCATTTGGGATGCATTAGGGAAATGGTATTCCACTTGGTGTCTGGACCAGGTAGGAAACATTGAACCTTCTTACATGTACAATTAGTTTTTCTTTCTTTTTATTTGTTAATTCATTTTGGGAAAAAGAATCATGTTTAGAAGAGAGAGAGAGAGAGAGAGAGAGAGAGAGAGAGAGAGAGAGAGAGAGAGAGATCTTGACAGATGAGAGATAATATGTTCATATTCACAGAAAATGTATGAAACTTATGATAAACTTCTAATGAAAATTCTAATGTATAATCATGATAAAAATGTGTGTCTTGTTTCTCATCAAACTATGTTTGGTGTGGTTGTTGTCTTCATATCAAAGATTGGTATCTCCATGATACTCTATCCATTGCAAGCCCCTTTATCTCTGAATAGGAAAAGAAAGGTATTTCCCTTTGAATATGTGTATTGTATTTGTCTCTTTATCTCCCTCTGTGATTTTTACCCCACACACTTCCCTTCAATGCTAAATTGATTATTCCTTGATGTCTCAGAATGTAACCTACCAACTGTCCTCATTTCATCAAGATATGACAAAAATTTCTTTTCTCCCTAATTCTATTCAGTACCTCCTTAGCTATGCAATCCACCCATCTAATCTTCAGCATTCATCTGTAGCACATATCAAAAGCTTCTATTGTCTTTTTTCTCAACTTCTTATTGTCCACATCTCACTCTCATACAATGCTACACTCTAGAAAAATGCTTTCAGAAATGACTTTGTAACATTTACATTGCTACTGGATGTCAACAAACTTTTCTTCTTCAAAAAGGGTTTTCCTCCCACTGTCAGTCTGCATTTTATATCTTCTATACTTCAGCCATAACACAACTCACCTAATACTTTTATTGTCTTGTTACCTAATCTAATTCCTTCAGCATTGCCAGATTTTCTTAGACTACATTACCTTATGCTTGTTATATTGTTGTTAATGTTTATATCATTCCCTTCTTTCAAGAGAGTGTTCATTCTGTTCAATTGGTCTTGCAGGTGCTTTTCTGTCTCTGAGAGAATTAGTATGACATTGGCAAACTGCAAAGTTTTATTTCTTCTCCCTGAACTTTAATTCCTTCTCTAAATTTCCCCTTGTTTTCCTTCAATTTTTTCTCAATGTACAGATTGAAAGACACTGCTTAAAGGCTAGAACTCTTGTCTTACTCTCTTCCTAACACTGTGTCCCTATCATGCTCTTTAACTCTTATAACTGCTGTCCGCTTTTGAACAAGTTGAATATAATTTTTTGTTCCCTATATTTGTTCCCTGCTACTTCCAAAATTTGGAATACTATATTCAAGTTAACATTGTCAAAAGCTTTCTCCAAATCTACAAAAGCTAAAAATGTAGGTTTGTCAAAATCAAATGTTTGTAGAGCTTATGGGACTTAACTACAGTGTCGTCAGTCCCTAAACCTACAAACTACTTATGAACTAGCTAATACTAAGGACGGTACAAATATCCATGCCTGAGGGGGGATTCAAATCCCCCGATTGTAGTGGTCATGCAGAACGTGACTGGCGAGCAGCAGACTGCTCGGCCACTGCGGCTTGCATATGTTTGTCTTTCCTTAACCTATCTTCAAGGATAAGTCATAATGGGAGTATTGCTTCACATGTTCCTACATTTCTCCTAAATCCAAATAGATTCTACCAGTTTTACAATTCTTTTCTAAAAAATTCACGTTAATATTTTGCATACATGTTTGTAGTTTTCACACCTGTTTTCTTTGGAATTGGAATTATTGGATTCTTCTTTAAGTCTGAGGCTACATGTTGCACATAAGGTAGGACAATTTATTCATCACTGGTTCTCCCAACAATATCAGCAGTTCAAAGGGAATATTATCTACTCCAGAGGCCTTGTTTCAACTCAGATCTTTCAGCACCCTGTCAAATTCTTCACACAGTGTCATATTTCATGTTTCATCTTCCTCAACTTCCTCTTCCATTTCTACAACAATGCCTTAAATTAAATTTCCCTTGTAAAGTCCCTCTACATACTCTTTGCACCTTTCAGCTTTCCCTTCTTTTCTTAGTAATGGTTTTCCACCTGAGCTCTTAATATTCGTGTAGCTGCTTTTCTTGTCTTCAAACAACCGTTTTATTTTCCTGTAAGCAGTATCTATCTTTCCTCTAGTTATACATTCTTCTATGGTCTTGCATTTGTCCTCTAGCCACTCCTGCTTAACCGATCTGCACTTCCTATCAACCTAATGTTTTAGTCATCTGTACTCCCTTTTGCCTGCTTTACTTGCTGCAGTTTTATATTTTCCCCATCCATTAATAAAGTTCAGTATCTCTTGTGTTATCCAAGGATTCATATTAAGTCCTGTCCTTCTACCTATATAATCCTTTGCACAACTGAAAGACCCAATTCCAACCATCAGCTTTGACCCATTACATCATGAAGATGGTGCACATGAAGTGTATCATTCATAGCCAATATGGTGATGAAAACAATAATGTAAAACATTGATACATGCATGTATCAATACGTAAAAATTTCTGGAAAAAAAAATTGTACTAGCAGGACAGCCACAGGAATTAGGGGTTTTTGGGCAAGGACATTCCAAGCAGAAAAAAAGGACAAAAAGTGAATCGGAAGACACAAAAAACATAATATGGAAAATAAAAACAAAACTTGACCAAAAGAAACTATACACAGAATTGAAGAGTTCAATTGACCTGTGATACACCTCAAATGAAGACACCAATACCAATCAACACCTTTTCATGAAACCAATAGCATATCAACAATATCAAATACTTCAGTTTACCTATACTACACCTAAAAATCAAGATAAAGATACCAATCAATCCCGTCTAAATTCCATCAACATTAAAATGTTATTGAATACTTAAATTGACATATAATACACCTCACACTTTTATATTTTCACATTCATTGGCTTCACCCTCTCACAAACTAACTGTTGTCTCCCAACCTATCCTAGACCTCAGGCTATGCTACAGAAGGTCTTGATTGGTAGAAAACATTCTTTGACATCAAGTAATCATCAGTTTAGTATTGGAAGGAATTTGCGTGTGTCTGTGTGTGTGTGTGTGTGTGTGTGTGTGTGTGTGTGTGTGTGGAAGAGGGGTGCAGTATCATTTCAGTCTACATAAAGAAGACCACAACACACACAGAGGTGCTTCATTGTATTCTCCAATGACCCTTATAGCAGTATAGCAAACATTTATTTCTAGAGGAGTTGAAGAATTATAATTCAGTAATAAAACCACAAATGTCGAAAAGAAGGGGACTTGTAAAGGAAACAAAGGAAAGTAACTTCAGTACCAGTACCAGAAGTAAGCAGTACCACTACCAGAAGGAAGCAGTAGTCTAATATAACTGTAAACAATTTATACCTATTTATTTCTTTAAAAAATACTAGTAAGTAAAGCTCATTACCAATCCAAAAACTGCCCTTTAATCTTGGAAGAGGCTTGCTGATTGTAATTGTAACAGGTTCTTCTTCATCCACCTGTAGTGCTGCATGATACCTTCGATGAGATGCAGTGAGGTGATGCCAAAGCCCATCAGCCACTTTTACCTGGGCACAAATGTGAAGATGATTGTGATGGTGCTTTAATTTTTGTGCAGTGAAATAAGTTTAAGAATTTGAGTAGTGGTATATTAATTTTTGAGTATATATGTAATAGTTTGAAAATTCCTACATATTTGCAATAAGTACAAAAGCACAAGAAATTACTGTACCATTATCTGCCCATTTTTTTTTCTTTTTTCCCCCTTTCTATTCTTCTTTCCTAATAGAGCACTAAGTTTCATCTCATTACTGACTACAAACTGTTAGTTTCCTCATTCAATTCACATATTTAGGTGCCAGATTGGACAGCAGTGTCAGGTGTTGTTCCTGTGCTGCTACTATTGTAAGATACATGTTTAACCTATATCACAGCATGCAAATGCAGACTTGCTCTCACAACTTCCTGTTGGCTCTGATCCCTCCTTTGAACATGAGGAACTATTGTGCTTTCATTTAGATGCGGAGTGCAGGATTTACAACCACTACAACACATATTGTGGCTGCAGGGACGCAAACCCAGCCATTCAACAGGTTATGCAGTTTGTTCAGAAAGGGTGGCCAGAGTAGCCACTGGGACAGATTACCAATCCTTTGTGGAACTAATTTTATCCTGTTACTAGTTGTTTGTTTTAGACAGGATGGTTCTGCTCACTGGGCTTGTCTATGTTGGCATGAGGTTTTAACTGCCACCTACAGTGGATACTAGCACTCATTGAACATTGAAACTGATGCCTTTGCATTATCCTTACTGCAGAAGAATTGGTTATATGCCACTAGGACAAGCTATGTCCCCACCTCCAAATGGGAACAACTAGTCCGCAGGTGTAGGCTGGCTTCATCTCAGACGGTAGAATGACAGCAAAGCCTGGCTGCAGAAACACTTTCACCTGTTTGGTGACTTCTCTTGGGGTCAGTTTTCAATGAAACATCTCAGTGATGGGTGGCTAAGGATGACCAATTGACTTCATCTCCACCCTTGCCACCTGTGCCACATCCAGTGTTGCCCCATTCGGAGCAACTACAGAATCAACTGGCGAGCCCCCATGTCAGCTCATTGGGCCAATGGCCTTGCGTATGTTGCCAAGATGGAGATGCAGTTGGTGCTTTCTTTCCTGCTACTCCAACTGACACCTTCTTTCCTGCTTGTGTCTGCAGGTACAGGATGTGGAGCTTGCACCAGGGTGGGTTCTCATCCATCAGCATTTTGCGGGTATTCAGCTGTTCTGGTACATCAGTTGTTATCACCACCTGTATCAGCAGCAGCGTGTGACACCAGATTACATGGACATCTCAATGGTGCAGACACACATCAGCCACACCCTCTTGCCACCCTTTTTCAGAAGGGGAAAGGGGGGGGGGGAGTGTTTTGGCCTACTGCCAAAAGTAAAGGGTCCCCTGGAACTTCTACATTAGTCAGCTGGGAGCCAGATGTGGTTTGAGCTCAATCATTGTACTTCTTTTTCATGTTTTATGTTGCTTGTTATGCTGTAATAAAAGTTGTGATCACAGCTGTACATAGTTAATGAGTTATTACACACATCATGTAGGAAAATACCTGAATTAAAATGTATTTTACTGACAAGTCTTAAGTTAGCAGAAAATTTTATGAAAGCTAGTACTTAATACACTGCTGGTTGGTTTGTACATTGTCATGAAGAAACATCATTTTCAATGAGACTATTTGAGCTCTTCATACAGAAAACAGACATATGATGAAAATCATACAGTGTGTAAAAAGAAGGTAGGGGTCCTCAAAATCTGATTTTTCAGGGAGGTCCAAAAGTCCTTAAACTGGTCATACAAAAATGTGATTAACTGCATATTGTTTTGGTTATATATAAATTTATAAAACATCTTAGTATAGGACTGACTAATAAAAGATAAACTCATAAGGCAAGAGCATATAAAATGTCTTCTTAAAAGTCATTTTCTTATACGTAGTTTGTAAGGTTATAGAAAATAATTATAATGTTATACATTCATGATGCACTGGTAGTAATTAAATTTCTCAAGAGAAGATTGAGATTGGAATGTTTGAAACTTTTTTGTAGTACTGTATGCAAATATGCTTTCAAGCATACAGAAAGCGTCACTTGGAGGTTTTCAGTTACAGACCTGTGATTTAGCTATGACATAGCTGTGGTGACTGATGCTGAGCTGCATGTACCCTCCAACAATAACTAATGCCCAGTGACCACTGTAACCTTCTTCCAAGCTATGCCATAAAAGTAAACCTTCAGTCTCTTTTGTTCGAAATGAAAGCTCATAGTGACTTCTTTGGTTAGTTTCACGCCTATAAGAAAGAAAACAATGTGTTACTAGAGGTAATCATTATAATAATACAAATGCAACAAAATAAATAAAGTTTCTTGTGATATTTGAATTTAGTGCCAGCAGCCAACTGTGTGTCACTTCCAGACAGCCAAGTTACATAAATTGAAATTTCTTAATTTTTCTTGTTAGTTAGTTCTTAAATTTCATGTGTGTTTATGTATTTCCAGCATGTCTATAGGATTGTAGTCAGTCATTTGCTTATTTGCACAGTCAGAGAACTGTTGCTTCAGCCAGTCAATCACTCAGTCTACTGAGAAAATATCTGGATAGAGACGGATAGTTACTGCACCTGTTGTGAATAGATTCAGGGAGAATTGACCGCCATTCATAAACAGCAGGAAGCTGTATTGACCGTCATCAACAGGCACCAGATGGCTGCCCTAGACTGTGGTATCACTAGGACACCTCAGGTGAATGATGTGGATGCTCTGGAGCCTACACCACTGTCTGAAATTCCTGATACCACTGCACTTTCATATTGTCTTGTCCTGCCAGTTGACAATTACCTGACTGTAATGGGCAAACTGTGGTGGGGTCGCAACTCTCTGTGTGCAAGGTGAAACTAGGAACCAGCCACAAGGCTGTTACCTTATGCCTCAGTAACAAGTTTGAGTGCTGGCCACTGCTGATAGTACTTCTAGTCCAGCATAGGCTGTCTCACCTGTTGTTATGGTGGTCAATCTTCCTGAGAGTACCTGACAAGCACTGAGACATTTTGATCTCCATTGTTAGGTTGGTGATAGAGCTCCTGAGGGAAATATCAGTAAGGTCAGGAAAGAAGTCCATTGTCCATTCTGTTTGCTTGCCAGAGATCCCATCTGATATGTGAAGGAGGCTCTGTCGGCAGCAGTAGAGAAGACTGTGTGACTCGGCTGCAAATCATTGCTAATGCTCGCACCAATGAGGGCTCTCACTTAGGTTCAGAGGTGATCCTTAGTCCAGCTGGCAAATTTGGTGATGGAATCAGAATTATTGATTTTCAGCATCATTCCCTGAACAGATTCTGACCCTATGGTTTGGAGCCAAGAGGAAAGCTTAAACCAGAGGCTCAGACAATTCTGTGGTAAACATTGATGCAAATTTATCAGTCTCCTCTAGTGGGTGTAGAAATGTAGGATCTCCCTTAATAGGTCAGGCATTTACTACACGCAGGAAGCAGCTACTAGGGTAGCAAGGTATGTGGACTGCACATGCAGACTTTTAGGATAGAGAAATGCCTCCACAGGCTCTAAATGGTGGCTCCTTATTGCAGAGATGGCAGCATTCAGTTCAACATAAACGAGAAATAAAATGTTAACACTGTAATTATTAACTGCAGAAGAATCTATGGAAAGATCTCGAAACTGATCTTGCTTATAAATGGCCACAATGCCCACATGCTAATGACAAATGGCAATAATAATTAAATTCTAAATGCAGGTTGGAACATAAGTTGCAGAGGAAGGCTAAATAATGACGCAGGAGGTGTGTTATAGCAATATGAAATATTATGTATCAAGTGAGATTGGTACAGATCCAAAATGAGAAATAATGTGGTGCAGATCTGGGTTAAAAGTGGCTCAAACATGGTCACTGAATGTTTTTGTACACCCCTAAGGCTCAGCAGCAGCAGTAGGGTTGGAATGACTGAGAAAAACCTTGGAAAATATTTTTGTAAATTTCATACTCAATTCATAGTGTTAGGTGGAGATTTTAACTTAGGGGCTATAGACTGGGAAAATTAAATGTTTAAACTTGTGGTACAGATGAAGAATCAAGTGAAATTGTTCTAAATGATTTATCTGAAAAATACCTTTAGAGTTAAATATTAAATGAGTAAAACAAGAATAATAGATAGTTCAGACAAGAAGATTGAAGCTATTGAAATGTAATGCTACAGACGAATGCTGAAGATTACGTACAGAACAGAATTGTGGAGGAAAGAAATTTTTGGTATATCTTAACTAAAAGAAGGATCAATTGATAGGAGACATTCTGAGCCATCATGGAATTATCAATTTAGTATTGGAGGGAAGTGTGAGGTGTAAAAATCATAGTGGGAGCCCAAGAAATGAACAGAGTAGCAGGTTCAAATGAATAATCTTTATTGTTTTTATTTGGAGATGAAGGGTCTTGCACAGAATATAATAACAAGGAGAACTGCATCAGATCAGTCTCCAAACTGAAGATCACAACAACAACAACAACAATTGTCAAAAAGAAACTTGAGTTGTGAAGATAACAGACCAGCAGATAACAAACAGATCTGAACTTTTTGATAAAATTAACAAAGAAGAGGGAAAATCTTTCTTTAAAGCATGCAGTCACAGTTGTGAATATGATTTTAAATTATTTGTAATGTGTTTCATCCTTCTGGGGCATAATCAGATCATCTACGGCCAAAAAAAAAAAAAAAAAAAACACTACTATGAGGTGGTACATATCACAAAATAATACGTAACTAGCAATCCACCCTGGCTTCGCACAGGTTGCAGGAGATATGTGCCACATTGTGGAAACAACTCTCAAACTCTTTGTGAAGCATCTCTCTCACAGTCTAATGATAAATGGATGCCCATCTCTTCATCAATTTTTTTATTTCGACTCGGACAATGTCTTTCAGCATGTGAAAAACTGACCTATTTAATGCTAATATTATTATGTAGCAGAGTAGTGGGACATAGCTGGTTCATTAATAACAATGGTTTAAACTTGGCAGTGATTTATTTAGCACTTGTCACATCTGTTCAAGAGCACAGAATGAATTGACTCCATCTGTAGATTTCACAGTAGATATACATGAACAGAAAATTATGGAAGGAACTGAAAGTGTATATTCAAGTTGAAAGTACAGACAGAGTCAGTCTCGAACCCAGGACCCTTTGCTTCAGTGTCAAACACCCACTACACCACACTATTGCTGTCTTTCAGCACTTCATTTACAACAATATTACATGACTTTATGTCTTGGCTGTTATTAAAGTGTGCATGTCAAAGTATTGTCAAACAATAGACTTAATTTCACATGCACATTAACAATTGTAAGTAATAGAATATATATCTTTTCCTAAGAGTATTTATTGCTCTATTTCTTGGATTTTTGCTCACCATACTCACCAACTACTACACACCTTAATGAACTACACACCTGAACTTTCCTCATAAATCGCACCATCCATTGGTGAAAACTGTAAGAAAATCTATTCAATAGCTTTGACTTTATCAAGGACAGACAGACGAATATGACGGCAGGACTTTGTTTTATGATATGTATACATTAGATAAAAATATCATTGGAAAACAAGGGAAGGGATGTGGACAGAAAAGAGGTATAGCTCCAGGCTGTACCGCTTTATCTAAGAGACGATTAAAAAGCAATATTTTGTAAACCATCAGTCTTAGCTCTTCCAAATTAAATCTTTCTGTTTAACAAGAGAGGCAAAAGAAAGATCTCAGAGTACTTGACTGCTCAACATGAAAGATTTGTCACCAGAACTGACAGTGTAGAGCATCAGGTTGAGCATCAGTGGACAAAGTTCAAGAACATTGTAAAATATGTTTTAAACGAGATGTGATGAGTGAAATTATGAGAGATGGGAAAGATGCATCATGGGTCGATGAACAAGTTAGGAAACTGCTATGGAAGCAAAGAATAATCATTACATATTTAAATGTAGCCAAAACCCAAAACCTCGCAGACAGCCAAAAATTATGCAGTGCCAAAATTATCACAAGTAGGATTGTGCATGATGTGTTCAATGACTTCGAAAATAAAGCTCCATGTATCAACAGGGCAGTAAAAGCTAAGAAGTTTTGGTCTTACATTAAAGCAGTACAAGGATTGAAACAATATGTCCAAACACTCTATGAAAATGATTGCACTGAAGCAGAAGATGACACATTAAAGGCTCAAATACAAAATGTCTTTTTACAATGCTGTTTCACAGAAAGAGATTGCACTGTAGTTCCTCAAAACTAGTGTGACAGTTGATGACATTCCTTGTACTCTCAACTATTTAACTCGTTTCGTAAATCTCTAGTGTGGTTGATAGTGTATATTAAATGTGTAAATCTCTTGTGGTTGATAGTTATATTAAATGTGTTATGCTTTACAACGAATTAGTGACGAGTGCTGTGTTAGGATTTCCATGTGTTTCTTGACTCACCTATGTGACAATGACTTCGCAAGACACTGCCATTACCTTGGACTTTCAGCTCCTTCTGTGGGGGCAGGTACTTCAGACCAGGGTTACAAACTGTGGTTGATTCAGTTCAATGGCTTGTTAGGGTTACATCAGCTCAGGCGGACCGCATAGACACTATTGCGTCTGTTGTTATGACATTGGATTTGGCCCCCTCAGCGTAAGTGGGTTCCACTGCCTGTCAGTTTCTGCTCCATTTACTCCACTGTTTTCTGGGTTTGACGACTCTTTGGTGTCTCTGATATGGCCTTGTATAAAGCTCTTTTTCTGTAATGGATTTCTCCCTGCATTTATCAGTTACTGTGTCAGCTTGCCCTTCTCCAGGAACCGGTGACCTTGTCATTTGATTAAATGTGTCATTTGCTGTTGGCTTATTACCTGCCCCGTACTCATGTCACTGTGGTCCATGTGGAATTTTATCGGTAGCAAAAGAAGTCTAATCAGTCCTGTTACGTGTGGGCAGCCAAACTACATGGCATTAGTCACTGCTGTATGATTGTTACCCTATTCAATGGGAATCATAGGTGGACAACATGGTTCGCAATGCTATTCTGCCCCTGGCACTTGATCGCGAAGTTCGTCAATGTGATCTTCAATTTGAAAACCCAACTCTTCCTATTGTTTTGAATACTGCTTGGTCATTCAAGATTTCCTGTGCCACTAGGGATCAGACAAAGCATGGGAGGATGTAGCTGCTGTCTCTTCCGATGTAGGTCAGCCGGCTGCTTCCGATATTGCCGTGGTTGCCACAGTGCAGGAGCGCCCCGCTCACCTCACTCGCAGCCGTCAGTGGGCTCCTGATAAAAATCGTAACAGACTCCACAGCATGGACAGCCACATGTGCCACAATCTCTTCCTCCTTGTCCATTTCGCTTTGTTGCCCTTAGCGTTGGGGCCACTTCCGCCAGTATGGACATGGATATTAATTTTGTGGGAAGTTTGCAGGTTTGCCTTGATAGGTTGTTCATCTGTGTTCAATTATTTGACAAATTTGTCACCTTTCAGGTAGACATGGTGACATCGGTTTCTCTCTTGAATGATCACACAAACGTTTGCAAGGGTTTGTCACCATTGTTGCCTGTTGATTGTCACTTTAAAAAGTACAAATATCAGTGCACTCCTGTTCTGGATCAGCTCATGGCTGCTACAGCTTACAAAACTTTGGTTTGCCCTGTGACTGTTTTGGTGGTTGACGATACCACAGCTGCTAACATTTTTGTTTTCTCTATTTCGAATCTGTTAACCTAGTCTCTGATTCTGTTCCTTTTTGTGACCTTGAGTTAGCAAATTAATAATCACCCAACAATTGCAACAACAGTAATTTAATAAACTTGACCAAGGTTTTGACAGATATTGTCACATTTAAATGGAAGCAGGCTTAACAACTGAACACAGCACTTATATTGAAAGCAGGTTTATTGCGAAGTTAACATATACGCAGCACTAACTGCCTCTCGGGCAGAGTGCTCTGCTATTTATACACAGACAGAATGTACCAAAAATTAGAAGAACAGTTAACATAAGAAATAAGTAGAATTTACAAGTGAACATAAGAAAGATGTAGAACATTCTGAAATTGTTAATTACAAAGAAATAAATTTTTGCCAGTGGGTGGGATTGAACCAGCGACCTTCAATACCACAGTCGGTGACGCTACCCCCTGCGCTATGCAGGCAGTCAGTTTATGTGGTGTCTTGTGGCATTGCTCCCTCTCCTGGAAAAACAGCGACCCGCTGTTATGTTCCCTATGGAGCCAGCTGCAATGTCCTGGATCTTGACCATGTCATGGGTCCTCTGTATGGCAGTTCAAGAGAATCATTTCCTTCTCCACGATTATCGGCGAGAGACATTCCTGTCGTGGCTTCATCCGTAAGATTACCGTCCTTAGACTTTTCTGACAGTCCAACCTTCCGTACAGGGGTAAAAATCCATATCAGATCTCCTGGGTTGTATACAACAGGTCAGTGCTTGTCGTTATACTGCTGACGGTCCTTCTCCTGGGCGTCCAGTGTCTGTATGCGAGCCAGCTGTCTTGCTTCTTCAACCCTTGTGATGAGCTGTTTAATATAGTCATCCTGAGTGTCGTCCGGTTGGAACGGGAACAGCATATCCATTGTCGTCTCAGCTTCACTGCCGTGGAGCAGGAAAAATGGTGTGAAGCATGTGGTGTCTTGTCTTGCGGTATTGTAAGCAAATGTCACGACTGGCAGAATTGTATCCCAATCCTTCTGCTGAACATCGATGTACATCGACAGCATATTGGCTATGTTGTTGTTATGGTCTTCAGTCCGGAGACTGGTTTGATGCAGCTCTCCACCCTACTCTATCCTGAGCAAGCCTTTTCATCTCCTCATAAGAACGGCAACCCACATCCACTTGAATCTGCTTACTATACGCGTCTCTTGGTCTCCCTCTGCGATTTTTACCCCACACACTTCCCTCCAATGCTAAATTTATGATTCCCCGATGTCTAAGAATGTGTCCTACCAAGCGATCCCTTCTTTTAGTCAGGGTATGCCAAAAATTCCTTTCCTCACCAATTCTGTTCAGTACCTCTTCATTAGTTATGCGATCTACCCACCTAATGTTAAGCATTCTTCTGTAGCACCAAATTTCAAAAGCCTCTATTCTCTTCCTGTCCGCACTGCTTACCGTCCATGTTTCACTCCCGTACAAGGCAACACTCCACACAAATGCCTTCAGGAAAGACGTCCTTACACTTAAATTAATATTCGATGTTAGCAAATTTCTCTTTTTCAAAAATGCTTTTCTTCCCATTGCCATTCTGCATTTTATATCCTCTGTACTGCGACCATCGCCTGTTATTTTACTACCCAAGTAACAAAACTCATCTACCACCTTCATTGTTTCATTACCTAATCTAATTCCTTCAGCTTCGCCTGATTTTCTAAGACCGCATTCCATTATTTTTGTTTTGCTCTTGTTAATGTTCATTTTATACGCATTCTTCAACACACTGTCCATTCCATTTAACTGCTCTTCTAGGTCCTTTGCTGTCTCTGACAGAATTACAATGTCATCAGCAAAACGCAATGTTTTTATTTCTTCCCCCTGTACTTTAATCCCTATTCCAAATTTTTCCTTGCTTTCCTTCACCGCCTGTTCGATGTACAAATTGAATAACATCGGAGAAAGGCTACAACCCTGTCTTTCTCCCTTCCCAACTGATGCTTCCTTTTCATGCCCTTCGAGTCTAATAACTGCGGTCTGGCTTTTGTACAAGTTATAAATAACTCTCCTTTCCCTATATTTTACCCCTGCTGACATCAGAATTTGAAAGAGTCTATTCCAGTCAACATTGTCAAATGCTTTCTCCAAATCTACAAAAGCTAAAAATGTAGGTTTGCCTTTCCTTAATCTATCTTCTAAGATAAGACGTAAAGTGAGTATTGCCTTCCGGGTTCCTATGTTCCTCCTGAATCCAAACTGATCTTCCCCGAGGTCAGCTTCTACCAGCTTTTCCATTCTCCTGTAGATAATTCGTGTTAAAATTTTGCAACCATGACTTATCAAACTGATGGTTCTGTAATTTTCACACCTGTCTGCACCTGATTTCTTTGGAATGGGGATTATTACATTTTTCTTAAAGTCTGTGGGTATTTCGCCTGTCTCATACATCCTACACACACCAGTTCAAATAGTTTTGTCATGGCTGGCTCTCCCAGAGACTTTAGTAGCTCTGAGGGTATGTCATCTACTCCCGGGGCCTTGTTCCGACCTAGGTCATTCAGGGCTCTGTCAAATTCATCTCTCAATATAGTATCTCCTATTTCATCTTGATCTACTTCCTCTTCCCTTCCTACAACATCGTCTCTAAGTTCATTTCCTTTGTAGAGCTGCTCTATGTACTCTTTCCACCTTTCACCTTTCCCCTCTTTGCTGAGAACTGGTTTCCCATCTGAGTTCTTGATATTCATAGAGTTGCTTTTCTTGTCCCCAAATGTCTCTTTTTATTTTCATGTAGGCGGTATCTACTTTTCCCCTTGTTATACATTCTTCTACAGATTTGCATTTGGCTTCTAGCCACTCCTGCTTAGTCATTTTGCACTTCCTGTCAATCTCATTTTTTAGTCGTCTGTACTCCATTTTGCCTGTTTCATTTACTGCATTTTTATATTTTCTCCTTTCATCAATTAAATTTAGCATTTCCTGTGATACCCAAGGATTTTTGGTAGGTCTTCCCTTCCTACCTACTTTGTCCTCTGCTGCCTTCACTATTTCATCTCTCAATTTTACCCATTCCTCTTCTACTGTTTTATTTCCCCCTGTTTCTGTCAATTGTTGCCTAAAGCTCCCTCTGAAATTCTCCAGTACTTCACTTTCCTTCAATTTATCTAAGTCTTATCTCCTTATTTTCCTGTCTTTCTGCAGTTTTTTCAGTTTCAGCCTACAGTTCATGACTAACAAATTATGGTCAGAGTCTATATCTGCCCCTGGGTACGTCTTGCAGTTTATAACCTGGTTCCGGAATCTATGTCTTACCATTATAAAATCTATCTGATACCTTCCGGTGTCTCCTGGTCTCTTCCATGTATACAACCTTCTTTTGTGATTCTTAAACCAGGTGTTTGTTACGTTCAAATCATGTTCCGTGCAAAATTTTACCACGCGATTTCCTCTTTCATTCCTCCTGCCCAGGCCATATTCACCTACTATTTTTCCTTCTCTTCCTTTTCCTACTACCGAATTCCAGTCTCCCATCACAATTAAGTTTTCCTCTCCCTTAACTGTCTGAATAATTACCTTTAGCTCCTCATATATTTCTTCGATCTCCTCATCATCGGCAGAGCTAGTTGGCATATAAACCTGTACTACTGTTGTCGGTGTTGGCTTCGTATCTATCTTGACAATGATAATGCGATCACTGTGCTGGTCATAGTAGTTTACCCGCATTCCTATTTTCTTATTGATTATCAATCCTACTCCTGTAATACCCCCAACTGATTTTGTATTTATAATCCTGTACTCACCTGACCAGAAATCCTGTTCATCCTGCCACCGAACTTCACTAATCCCCACTATATCTAACTTCAACCTATCCATTTCCCTTTTTAAATTTTCTAATTTTCCTACCCGATTAAGGGATCTAACATTCCACGCTCCGATCCGTAGAATGCCAGTATTGTCTTTCCTGATGACAACATCCTCCTGAGTAGTCCCCACCCGGAGATCCGAATGGGGGACTATTTTACCTCCGGAATATTATACCCGAGAGGATGCCATCATCATATTTTCATACAGTAGAGCTGCATGTCCTCGGGAAAAGTAACGACTGTAGTTTCCCCTTGCTTTCAGCCGTTCGCAGATACCCCTCCGCTGTGGTTGCACCTACGGTACAGCTATCTGCATCGTTGAGGCACACAAGCCACCCCACCTCGGCAATGTCTGTGGTTCATGAGGGTAGCATATTGGCTAATGTCATGGTCTTACGGAACGTTTTAACAAGACCTATTGGCTAATGTCTTGTTAAAATGTTCCGTAAGACCATTTGTCTGAGGATGGTATGCAGTTGTCATTCTGTGGACAATGTCACACCTTGACATTACATCTGATACTAGTTTTGACTGGAATACTTTTCCACGATCAGATACCACCTCACATGGTGCTCCATGCTTCAAAATAATGTCTTCCTCAAGGAATTTTGTGATCTCTGGACCTTTTTCAGTTGACACTAGCCTTTGAGGTAGTCAGTACAGACTATTATCCATCGGTTACCGGTTGTAGACTTTGGGAACCTCCCTAATTATTGATCCCAACTCGGTGGAATGGAGCTGCTGCCGACAGAATCACTATGAGATGCCCTGGAGGTAACTGCGGCACATGCTTCCGTCGCTGGTACTCTTTACAATGACTCACATAGTGCTTGGCAGATTGGTAGAGACCTTTCCAGCAATACCTGTGTTTGATTCTGTCTAGGGTCTTCACAAATCCCAGATGACCAGATATTGGAGCACCGTGGAAATATTTGAGAATAGCTGGCTGCAGATGAGCTGGAACGACCAGTAGCCATTTGGGGCCCAGTGGATTGTAGTTGCTCTTATACAATGTTCCGTTTATAAGTTGGAACTCTCCATTGGTCGGTCCTCCTTTATCCAAGGTCTCTATCATTTTTAATAGTGCTGAATCTTACCTTTGTTCAGTTGTAACGTCATCTAACTCAGTGAGGGCTGAAATTTCATTCATGCTGTTGTGTTCCACTAATGGATTCCTCAAAAGGCAGTTGGCATCCTTGTGTTTGCGCCCATTCTTGAATACCACTGGGACATCATACTCTTGGAGTCTTACTGCCCATCTTGCTAGTCAACCTGATGGATTCTTTAAGCTAACAGCCAACACAAAGAATGGTGGTCTGTCATGACGGTGAATGGTTTGCTGAATAAATATGGCCGGAACTTGTTGATAGGCCAGATAACTGCAAGACATTCTTTCTCAGATGTAAAGTAGTTTATCTTGGACTTTGAGAGTACTCTTGATACATAGGCTATCACTTTTTCTGCACCTTCCTGAACTTGTACAAGCACTGCACCAACCCATAATCACTGGCGTCTGTGTGAAGTTACATTTCCGCATTCTCGTTGTACAAGGCTAGCACTAGTGCGGAAGTGAGAGCCTCCTTAAGTGCCTGGAAAGCTCTTTCTTTTGTCTCATCCCAGTGAAACTTGGCGTCTCCCTGCAAAAGTTCTTGCAATGGATGTGGCTTGTTACAAAATCGTTTTATGAAACGTCGGTATTATGAGCACAGCCCGAGAAAACTTCTCACATCACGAATGTGCTGAGGAGTTGGAAATTCTGTGACTGCCCTTACTTTATCTGGATCAGGATGGACACCATCTCTGTTGACTAGGTGCCGCAGGATTTTTGTCTCTTTGGTGATGAAGAGTCACTTCTTTGGATTGAGGTGGAGTCCTGCAGCCTGAACGCACTTCAGCACAGTTGACAGGCGACTCAAATGTTATTCAAATGATTTCAAGAAAATGACAATGTCATCTAAATAACAAAGACACGTCGTCCACTTAAGGTGTCGAAGCAAGTTGTCCATCATGCGTTCGAATGTGGCTGGAGCATTACATAATCCAAATGGCATTACTTTGAATTCCTAGAGGCCATCAGGTGTAATAAAAGCTTCCTTCTCCCTGTCAGCTTCGTCAACCTCAATTTGCCAGTAACCTGTCTGCATGTCCATAGTTGAGAAGTATGTAGCTCCTTTCAAGCAGTCTAAGGTGTCGTCAATGCGCGGCAGTGGGTAGACGTCTTTCTTTGTGACTTTGTTCAGCCGCCAATAGTCGACACAAAATCGCCACGTGCCATCCTTCTTCTTTACAAGGACCACCGGAGACGACCAAGAACTCTCCGAAGGTTGAATAATGTCATCTTGCAACATCTTCTCCACTAACTTTCAAATTATCCATCTTTCAGCTGGCGACACTATACAAACGCAGCTAATTTATTTATTTATTTTTTATTTATTTGTTTTTTCTGTTCCATAGGAGCCACTTCAGGAGTAAGACTCCATGGTCATGGAACAAGTCAATACATTAATTGTTACACAATAATGGTAATAGAAAAATTTTAAGTAGTCCTTTGCACACGACAATCTTAAGACAAAGTGAAAAGAATCAATAACGAAAAAATAAATTAGCTTAATTGTTTAACTTTTCTAGGAGTTCCTCGACAGAATAAAAGGAGTGAGCCACGAGGTAACTCTTCAATTTAGATTTGAAAGCATGTGGATTAGTGCTAAGATTCTTAAGTTCTTGTGGCAGCTTATTGAAAATGGATGCCGCAGAATACTGCACCCCTTTCTGCACAAGTGTTAAGGTGGTGTGGTGCAAATGTAGATTAGACATCTGTCTAGTATTCACCGAGTGAAAGCTACTAACTCGTGGGAATAAGCTGATATTATTAACAACAAACGACATTAAAGAAAAAACGTATTGTGACGCCAGAGTCAAAATTCCCAGACTACTGAAAAGGGGTCGACATGACGTTCGCGAACTTACACCAGATATTGCTCGAACCGCCCGTTTTTGAGCCAGAAATATCCTTTTTGCATCAGGCGAGTTACCCCAAAAAACAATGCCGTACGTCATAAGTGAGTGGAAGTAAGCGAAATAGACTACTTTTCGTGTTGAAAAATCACTTATCTCAGATATTGTTCTAATGGTAAATATAGCAGAATTTAGTTTTGGAACAAGATCCTGAACATGGGCTTTCCATGACAGCTTACTGTCTATATGAACACCTAGAAATTTGAACTGTTCAGTCTCACTTATCACATGCCCATTATGTGTAATCATAATGTCAGATTTCGTCAAATTATGTGTTAGAAATTGTAAAAACTGAGTTTTACTGTGATTTAACATCAACTTGTTTTCTATTAGCCATGAACTTATCTCTTGAACTGCATTATTTGATACTGTGTCAATATTACGAGCAACATCCTTCACTACCAAGCTGGTATCATCAGCAAACAAAAATATTTTACAATCACCTGTTATACTCGAAGGCATATCATTTATATAAATAAGAAACAGCAATGGTCCCAAAACAGACCCCTGGGGCACCCCATACTTAATTGTGCCCCATTGGGATTGCACGTCATAGCCATTTTCTACATTGCGGAGAATTACCTTCTGTTGTCTATTATTAAAGTAAGAGGTGAACCAGTTGTGGGCTACTCCCCGTATTCCATAATGTTCCAACTTCTGCAACAATATTTTGTGATCAACACAATCAAACGCTTTTGTTAAATCAAAGAAGACGCCTAATGTCCGTAGCCTCTTATTTAACCCATCAAGTGCCTCACAGAGAAACGAAAATATAGCGTTTTCGGTCGTTAAACCACTTCTAAAACCAAACTGTACGTTTGACAGGAAATTATGTGAACTGAAATGATCAATTAATCTTGAATATACAGCCTTTTCAATAACTTTGGAAAAAACCGATGGCATAGAAATAGGTCTATAGTTGTCTACATTATCCCTTTCTCCTTTTTTATAAAGCGGTTTCACTACTGAGTACTTTAATCTGTTAGGAAACTGACCATTCTGAAAGGAAAAATTACAAATATGGCTTAGTACTGGGCTAACATATGGAGAACAGTACTTTAGAATTCTGCTAGATACCCCATCATATCCACAAGAGTCCTTAGTCTTTAGTGATTTAATTATTGACTCAATCTCACCTATGGAAGTATCATGAAGGATCATTTCAGGCAACAGCCTCGGAAACGCATTTTCTAAAAACGTTATATGATTACCTTTAGAAACTAGAGTTTTGTTTAGTTCCTCTACTATATTCAGAAAGTGATTATTGAATATTGCACATATATCTAACTTGTCAGTAACAGAGACATTCCTACTACGCACTGACGTTATATCTTCTACCTGCTGCTCCTGACCAGACACTTCCTTCACGACTGACCAGATAGTTTTAATTTTATCCCGAGAGTTTGCTATTCTTTTTGCGTACCACATACTTTTTGCATTCTTAATGACATTTTTCAGAACCTTACAGTACTGTTTGTAATGAGCTACTGCATCTTCATTCTGACTGCTTCTAACATTTTGATACAACTCCCGCTTAGTTCTACATGATACTCTTATCCCCTTTGTCATCCACCCTGGCTGTCTGTTACTGAAAGTACCCTGTTTTGAGCGTTCTAGCGGAAAGCAACTTTCAAACAGCATAATAAATGTGTTCAGAAAAGCATTATATTTATCATCTGCATTATTAGCACTATAAACATCCTGCCATTTTTGTTGCTTAATTAGGCTTAAAAAGGTCTCAATTGCAACTAGATTAACTTTTCTGAGTAGTTGATATTTATGTTTAACATTTGTTTGAGAACAAATACTTTTTAGAATTAAAAGTTGGGCATCGTGGTCTGATAGGCCATTTACTATTCTGCTGACAGAGTGCCCCTCTAATAATGAAGAATGAACAAAAATATTGTCAATGGTAGAACTGCTATTTCCTTGCACTCTCGTTGGAAAAAATACTGTTTGCATCATGTTATAGGAATTAAATAGATCTAACAGCTGACTTTTCCTTGAGCTATCACCTACACAATTAATGTTGAAATCTCCACACACAATTAAATTTTTATACTTCCTATACAGTGAACCCAGAACCAATTCCAGCTTGGGCAGAAACATTTTAAAATCTGAGTCAGGGGATCTATAAATAACAACTATTACTAGTTTAGTTCCATTAACATTAACAACTCCTGCACAACATTCAAATATCTGTTCTGTGCAGTGTTTAGAAAAATCGATTGACTCCGATGAAAAATCGTTTTTTACATACATGGCCACTCCCCCACACTGCAAAGAACTCCTAGAGTAGAAGGCAGCTAACCTGTATCCTGGCAAAGGAAGTCTCTTAATTGTCACACCACTTAAAAAGTGCTCTGAAATTCCAATAATGTCAGAATCAGTATCAATAAGCATTTCATTAACTTTATCTCTGATACCCTGTATATTTTGATGAAAAACAGTAATTCCCTTATTACTTATATTCTTAGACTTTGTCAAAGGTGGTTCATTTCTTAGAGGGACTTCCTTTAAGCAGGAATATCTATCAGCTGTCTTCAGTCTAAAAAAGGTGCAGCCCTAACACCAACTACTACAGGAATTTTTCCATGAGTGAAACCCCCACCCCCTACTACACTGTCACCTATGAGCTTTGCCAACCTCCCCTTCCCATACCTATTGAGGTGCAGACCGTGCCTAGTAAAATCCGACCTTTGGATAGTTTCAACTGGCACCACTGCAATGTGATCCATGCCCTCCGTCATCAGCGCCTTCTCAAGCCCCATGTTAACACGGCTGACAGCCGTATTAAGACGAGGCCTATCATGACGCTGAAACAACTGCACGAAATGCACATTCGTGCCACCAGTTTCAGTTGCTATCCTTTCCAGATCACCACCTATATCATATTCCCCGTCCCTATCAAGACTGTTCCCGGCCCCACCCACTATAACTACCTGATCCTCTTTTGAAAAATTCCTACATAAGTCCCCTATGTTACAAGTGACCTGATCTAACCCTGCACTAGGCTTCACTATGCTGGTGACCTGGTACTCACTCCCAAGTACTTCCTGCAACTGTTGGCCAACACCTCTGCCATGAGAACTACCTAGCAGCAGAACCTTCTTCTTCCTAAGAGACCTCTCTACAGATTTGGTGGATGATCCCCAGAATTGATACGATGCCTTATTGTGGGCCGTTTCGACTGACTTTTTCCCTGCTGAGGTGTGAATGCACCCGAAAATTGACTTAGTATAGCAAACACCCGCTATCGTTGTTCCTTGGTCAGTCTGGGCCCTATTGGCAGTTCCGCGTTTGTTTCCTCTAGCGTGTTGTCTGTACAAACAGCAGAACATGGGTCTTTGTTGATGACGTTGAGCTCACCATCCTGGATTGGTTCAGCTGTCCCGATACACATTCCTTTGGGGATAAGTTGCGACTTCTCGTGAGAATTAGTGATCCAAATCTCTCCTCAACCTCTGGTAATGCTATTGGTAGCCGCTGGTATGTAAATTTCTTTGGTGAGCCTGATAATCATTTTACTATCAACAAGCACTTCACAGTTTAATCGCTCATCTGTGTTTGTGACTGCAACTCTTCTCATCGTCAACGGCGGGATCGTCACATTGTCAACGGCAAATAACGTCCCAGAAAATTCTGTATTAAGTGTACCCCTCGGAACAACTTCTTCAATTTGCAGCTCAAATCTTCCACAGTCAATGATAGCTTGGGATGCCTGAAGGAAGTCCCATCCGAGGATGACATTGTGACTACATTCTGTTAACACGACTAATTCAAACGGCTGGGTCCTGTTGTTGATGGTTAATCTTGCGACACAACTTCCTGCAGGCTGGACGTACTTTCCATTTGCGTCCTTCAGCACAGTGGCTCCAGTATTACAGAACATTGTCTTCTTTAGTGTGCAGCGGTAATTATCCGACAATAGAGAGAAAGATGCTCCTGAATTAACAAGTGCCTGGACAGGTTGGCCGTTGATATGATTTTCCAACATCTTAGCGACTGTCGTCCATGGAGTATTTTCATCTGCGGCGACCTCACCTCCATAGATGGTCACCTAGCTTAGTTTTCCTGCGTGCGGAGGCTAGGGGAGTGGCTAGTATCTCTGTACGGCGACGGCGGATGGCTTCGGCATGTCGGGGAGAGACCTCGTCTAGGGTACGGCGCTGGGCTTCTTCCCATAGGTCGACTGAACTCATCAGCAGGTGACTGCCTGGGATAGAACTGCTCTGATGGCTGACGTCTTGAGGCAAAATAATCGTCGAACACTCACCTTCTCTCTCTGTAGTAGCGTACGACATGTCCAGGGTGCCCACAATGAAAATACAATGGCGTGGAGTCTGTTCTTCTTCGGGGCGTCATAGTTACCGGGGGAGATGGTTGTGGCCGTGTCGGCCGGTTCATAGGTTGCCGTTTGGCAGCTGTGGCATAAGTCATAGCGGGACGACGCCATTCTTCATGTTGGGTGCATCTGACGGGGCAGACAGGAGCTAATGTCTGAAATACCTCTTCCTCAGCGGCGTCGGCTCCCTCGTGACTTACAGCGCTTTCATCCATGGCCATAATCTGATGGTCCTCAGTATAATAGTCCCGGCTGCCATAAATTGTTGTACTTCTTCTCTCACAATTTGTTGTATGAGAGAAGCGAAGTCATGCTGGTGTTCCACAACAGCCATAGGGACTACATTCGGGAGTCTGTCATACTTCATTCGTCCAACCCTCCTCTGTTGCATCTCTTCAATACGCTGGCACCACTTGATGAACTCTTCTGTCGTAGCGACGTCTTTTATCAGAAGAGCTTGGTACATGTCTTCTGCAGTACCCTTCATCAGTTGCGTGATTTTGTCGGCGTCAGTCATATTCGGATTGACTATGTTACACAGGGCCAAAACATTCTGTATGCACAACTGCATCGGCTCACCATGTCGTTGGGCACGGCTCTTCAGTTGTTTTTCTGCTGAGTGGATTTCTCACTGTTAATCTCCAAATGTCTTCTTATGTCCCGTCTGGAACGTCTCCCAGTCATTCAGCTTGTCTTCGTTGTTCTCAAACCATTGCTGAGCTGTTCCGTCCAGGTAGAAATAAACATTGGCCAAGCACATTATATGATCCCACCTGTTGTACTTGGCTACTCGGTTGCACCCATTTTGTTGGGATCCTGTCCAGTGTCGCCAGAGAACACTGACGGGTGTCTGATGTGTAGCTGGCCTACCGCTGATTTCGTGTCCATGGTTCTTCTGATGATTCGGACTTTCGGAAGGATGTACTTGGTATATCCCTTGTATGTCAGTTCTAGTCCGTGTAAGCAATGGCTTCTACGTTGCCTAATCAGAGCCATGATGATGCAGCTGTTGCACAGGTACCCAGCGCCTCCACCAAACAATGTCGTATTGAAATGGAAACAGGCTGAACAACTGAACACAGTACTTATACTGAAAGCAGGTTAACATACATGGAGAACTAACTGCCTCTCGGGCAGAGTGCTCTGCTATTTATAAACAGACAGAATGTACCGGAAATTAGAAGAACAGTTAACTTGAGAAACAAGTAGAATTTACAAGTGAATAAGAAATATGTAGAAAATTCTGGAATTGTTAATTACAAAGAAATAAATTTTTTCCGGTGGGCGGGATTGAACCAGTGACCTTCAGCACTGCAGTCGGTGATGCTACCCCCTGCGCCAAGCGGGCAATCAGTTTACGTGGTGTCTCGCGGCAATATAAACCCATCTTCTTCATAAATACCCGTGATACCTAAGACAGTGTGACAGCATAAATTACAAATTCATAATCATTATGTCTGATATGTGCATCATACCAAGTTTGAATTTGTAATTTATGCTGTCACATTTTCTTAGGTATCACATGTATTTCTAAAGAAGATGGGTTTATATATGTCGGAACCTTGCTCAAGTTTATTAAACTACTATTGTTGAAACTGGTTGGCTGATTATTAATTTGCTATCCTGTAACTGTTGTTGATACACAGTCATGTTGAAAATACTGACCTTGAATTACTTTGTCATAAATTTTTGTTCTGTTTGCTTACAGCTTAGGTTGTGCTACTGCTTTTACCATGCCCATCGCCATGAAACCTACAGTGCACCCCAAGCTTTTTTGTGCTTGCCACATTCTGCTGGCTCTGTGGGAGAAAGTCAAGGTTGAACTCGACTGTCTATGGTCTATTTAGGTAATTAAACCTATTTCCTATAGTGAGAGGGTACCCTTCTTGTGATTTTTAAAAACCTCTGGGGTTCCTTACAATTATGTGGTGACCTTAAGGTTACAGTGAGTGTTCAGTCTGCTATTGATTCCTGTCCCTCACCATGCACTGATGAACTGCTTCCTATGCTCGCTGGGTCCCAGTCTCTTTCGATTTGGCTGAAGCTTATCTACAACTTCTGGTGGACAAAGACTCTAAATGCTTGTTGGTTGTGAATATCGTAGTTCAGTAGTTGCAGGGGCATTAGTCTAGGTGATTGAGCTGGTCTTGTAACATCAGCTAAGGTGGCTTTGCCACACAGCTACTACGAACGGCTGAAAGCAAGGGGAAACTACAGCTGTTACTTTTCCTGAGGACATGCAGCTCTACTGAATTTATTAACATTGAATATTAATTTACATGTAAGGAAATCCTTTCTGAAGGCATTTGTGTGGAGCGTTGCCTTATATGGGAGTAAAACTTGGACGATAAACAGTGCAGACAGGAAGAGGATAGATACTTTCGAAATGGTACTACAGAAGAATGCTGAAGATTAGATGGGTTGATCATATAACTAATGAAGAGGTATTGAACAGAATTGGGGAGAAACAGAATTTCTGGCATACCTTGACTAAGAGAAGGGATTGATTGGTAGGACACATTCTTAGACATGAATTAATCGTGAATTTAGCATTGGAGAAAGTGTTTGGGGTAAAAACCGCAGAGGGAGACTGAGAGATGAATACAGTAAACAGATTCAAATGGATATAGGTTGCCATGAGTAGATGAAGAGGCTTGCTCAGAATAGAGTAGGATGGAGAGCTGCATCTAACCAGTCTCCAGACTGAAGACTGCAATGACAACATAGGTGTTAACAGACTTGACTTTATCGACAATCTCAGTGTAGAGTCAGATGTCAGAGAACATGATGACAATGGTTACTAAGCTAAGAGAATGTTTTTGTAAGAAAGAGCTGATAAGCTATTGCTAGCAATCTCCTTAGACATGAATAGATGTGGTTTAGTTCTAGTTCAATGAACATAGAGGAATTATAGAGAAAATTTAAATATACTGTAAATCATATTTTAGGCACCATTCATACTAAGGCGATATAAGTGATATTCAGTAAGCAATATATTGCAACGATATATTGCTAGCAAGGTTCACAACAGCAGACCAGGACGCGACCAGGGTGACAAACATTTGATGGGAATACATTTATCAATAACTGAGTTACAAATATGAGCTCAAGTGAAGAAGACATCGTCCTGCCTTATTGGTTCAGATAAAGGATTATAAGATAAAGGAAACAGTGGGTACATACCTACAGTCTTACCACCCTGCACCATACCTCAGCATGTCTCTCGAGATTTGTCTTGACGTGAATGAAAATTCAGAGAATTTATGTAATGAATACCAAAAATTTCCATTTTCTGAAATGCATTTAAAAAAAAAAAAAAAAAAAAAAAGTGAGAGAGAGGGAGAGTGAGAGGGAGAGAGAGAGAGGGAGAGAGAGTGAGACAGAGAAAAGATACTGCTTCAGGAAAGCTATTTCTCCATATGAAAAACTTCTGATTATAATAGGGTAACTAGATATGAATATAAACTGCAGTATTAACAAAATCTAGTAGATTTTTTAAATTACATTTTAGAAATTCTACTAGTTAGTTCAAATTTCTTGTGACAATGTGCTTATTTTTTCATTGTTCTCACATACCTACACCATTTAAATACAAAACTCATCAAACATAAGGTGATTAACAGATATATAATCATAATTTTTGTGAAAACTATATGTTTTGTTTATTCTTAATTTTCAATTTTTTATAGAATGTTGAAATGATTATGGTTTCAGAGGAATAAACATAAAAATAGATCATTTTTGGTGCAATAGTGGAAAACTCTTCGAAAAGTGAACAAGCAAAAGCAAACATTGTCAGTTAGTAAAGTGCATATTATGAAACTATGTAATTTTTGGTGTTTTTAAACTGAAACCACCATTATTAACAACATTTCATATAGTACTAAAAATTAAGAGTAAACAAAAGACAATTTTTCATCAAAAATGATGATTACATATGTGCTAATTACCGAGTATTAGATGGATTTTAAATTTAAATTGTGTAAGTAAATTGAAAAGGGGGGGGGGGGGGGGTAAGACAGGATTCAAACTCTCAACACTACAATTTTCTTGGTTGTCAATCTACGATGCTAACTAATTAGCCACAGTGACAGTTGGAAATTTTTGTCTCTTTTTTCATTTAATTAAAAGTCCCCAAAATAATTTAAAGTTGATTTTGTCAGTAACTTTTGAGAGTTGCACAGAATGACTGGCTTCTTGCAATTTGAGCTATGAAAGGTATCTGGCACCAATGTGGTCTCATTGTAAATGGATTAAGCATGGAGAAGACTCACCAAGGTTTAATAGTGATACCCACAAAATTCTGACAAAGCAAAGAGAGCTCCACTATCAGTTCAGTAAAGAACAAGCAGATGAAGACAGGCAAAAATTAGGCATCACTGGTGTAGAGATCCAACTGATGTAGTTCATGAGTTTGCTGTACGGAATTCTTGAACATATTCTCACTTTAAATATAATAAATTTTCTAGAGATGGAAAACATCTGTCCATACATCAGCACAGCCTTAGAAAGAATTGCTCATGTGAAACTCAGCTTGCCCTTTTCTCAGTGATGTTTTGTGAGCAATTGATGAAGGAAAAAATTTGTTGATTTCCAAACAGTGTTTGACATGGTGCCCTTTGCAAATTACTACTGAAGGTCTGAGCATATAGAATAGATTCCCATACATGTGAGTGGATCAAAACTTATTACGTAATAAAACTCGTACATTGTACTTGACAGCAAGTGCTTCTCAGTGATAAGGGCATCAACAGGAGTGCCCCAGAAAAGTGCAATAGGACTGGTTTTATTTTGTATCTAGGCTTACATAATGATCTGTGACTTTTTGCTGATGATGCTATGGTGCATGGGAAGGTACTATCATTGAGTGGCAATAGGAAGATACAAAATGACTTGAGACAAAATCTGTAATTGGTGTGATGAATGACAGCTAGCTCTAAAAGTAGAAAAATGAAAGGTTACACAGATGTGTGGGGAAAAACATCACATAATGTTTGAGCACAGTACTAATAAAGAAAGAGTCCCAGCTACTTTTCTTGTTTATGTACAGCAAATATCTAATTACAATAATCATTTTACTAGGGTTGACATATGCTATTATAAAATGTAATATTGTGTAACTAATTTCAGTGATATTGTGGTCTTGTGTTTAGAAGACAAATTTTATATGTGTGTAATCTGATAAATTCCCTCTGTTGTGTACAGGGTTACAAACCCTTGTGTGTATCTATGTACTGAACTTACTTTTCCAACTGGCCTTTCCTTACATTAAGTGATTTTGTATTTCAGTTTCCTGAAAAAAGTGAAAATATGATTCCTGAACATAAAAAGGAAGAATTTAGTTTCTACCAAAGATTCTAAATTGTGTTCAAAATATGTTGCAGAAGAATGTTTTGACAAGGACAGGTTTGGACATACTTGACTAAAAGTCGATGCAATGCCAACAGCTTTTAACTTTCCACAGCACATCTTAGCAAAAGAGATTCCAAAAAGTTTCCAGAAAGGGACGGGATAGAATAAATAAATATTTTGTTGTCTATAGTAAAAGAGGAGAAAGTTGTAAGGTAGATGTAGATTATTACCACATACAACATATTTTAGGTTTTTTTATCTGGTCAACAGGGCATCCACAATTGTTGCCAAATGGTGTTGGCAAAGATCTCCAAATGCATAGCTTTCTCATTACAGTTTGGTATCCAATACAATGTCATTATTAATTAGAATAGTGGCTAGACAATAGGATTAAGTGCTATAGATAATGTAATAAATATATTGGTAGCTGTCATTTCATTTTCTGTAAATAAGGACAAAAGTATGTAAAAAAGAAAAATCTGAGCAATAATACTGCAATGAAAAAGCACATTCTAATTGCTCCTCAAGTCTTAAAGCTTACTTCCATTCATGGAATTGAAGTGTTAACCCATCTAGAAAACATGTGTGAAAAGTTTTGTAATACTTTTTATGGTGCTCTATCTCTGTGGTGAAGTAATAAGAGTGAAAATACATTAAGGACTGTTCAGAATACTGAAGTTGATGGAATTGTTTTGGTTTACAAGACCCAGCAATATAGTACAGCATATTCTTTATCTATCTGTATATACCAGAAATTAAAATTTAAAATAAAAATGTAGGTGTACTCCATTATTTGTTAATATAAAATAATAATATATTCTAAATGTTATCATGTTGTGGTTTCTACCAACACTACGATAGATTAACACCAGAAATGCTGGCAGAAAATAACTTTATTTGCGTTCTATAACCAACAGAGATGTGACACTTTAACTTCTAGAGCAACACTGACTGTCTTGCTGCTGAGGCAGCGATCGTGTACCTCGACCAAAGAGGTTACTGTTGGCTCCCGTGTGTAATATTGATGTGCGGGACGCCACTGTGCCCCCCCACCCCCCATGAGAGTGGAGCGCGGGGGAGGCGTCAGTGTGGACACCTTCGGTTTGTTGCCATGTGGTGCTGGCCTATAGTCCAGCGAGGGTCGTGGAGCGTGTGTCGTAGTGAGGCCGTGCAATGTAGCGTGGTCGCCGAGGGGGTTATGGTCATGGCTGCATGCTGTGTTGGGGGCTGTCAGTGCGGGCTGTGCGATGGGGAGGGCGATTGTGTGCCTCGACCAAAGAGGTTACTTTTTCCTTCCATGTGTAATATTGATATGCGGGACACCACAATGTTAATGAAAATTTAACTTGTAGCTCATTTTCGTTATTGTTAATTCTGTCAACTCTGCAGCATCCCAGTATTACACACAAAATTCTCGTTCTGTTGATCCCAATAGTCTCTCCATATATCTACTATAAGGATTGAAAGTTCTCCAGATGGGCAAAGTATCTTTCATAACTGTTGCCAGGCATTGAAGATGTATGACCATTGTCATACATCTATGTTTCATGAAGTTTTGTGTTTAATAGTATCAGTGCCACGTAAAACAATGCAATATAGGAAATTATCCAACTGTGCAAAAATCACCAAGTATTGAGTGCATCTGCAGTATTCTATCAGACTACAGTACATGAGTTCAGAAGGAAAAAATTCATTGTGAAGAAATGGAGTAAGAGACAGTAGCTAGATTAAGTTCATAATGTAATTGAAACCGCATAAATTGATTGAATACCAGAATTAACGTGAAAAGTGGCTATGCATATATAAAATATGTTTATTTAATTTTGCATGTTGGTACAAAAAATGAAAGCTTCATGATAGTGTAGCTAATTATCATTCATAATATTAATTAACTCCAAGTACCTATTTTATACCAATATGGTATAAAGCATGCCAAATCAAAAGTAAATTTCTGTAAATAACAAGAATATCATTCAGTTAAATTAAAAACAATGATAAAATCTTATAAATCACTTACTCTTCAGTAAAGTATTCAATATCTTCATAGTATGCATCATATTCATTGCTTAATTCATAGTCCAGGCTCTGCACGCTTGCATGGTCTACAAAATTTTCTCTGACATTTCCACTGGTGGTGTTCACTGCCTTATCTGCAGAGTAGTTCATGAAACTAGAAGAGAGGGAATAATTCATCCTTTAGTTATAAAATTTTGATGTAAAATTTTAATTCGATCCTGTACTTTAGGGTTTTCCTACATGTGTTAATGACTGCAGGGAATACAAATTTCACTGTCATCATGTGAGCACCAGTTTTTCTCTGGTATGAGTTAGATTAGATCAGTGCATAGATCAGTGCTTGTTCCATAGATAATAAATACATTTCATAATAATGTGGAATAAGTCACTTTAATAGAAAGAGATCTATACATGATATTGGAAGACTTGCATTTTTTATTTATATCTAAAAAATTACCTACCAAGTAGAAGGAATTGCCATTCAAATAGTCCTTTAGTTTCTCTTCAAATTGTAGTACATATCTGTCAGAGTTTTGATGCTATATGGTAAGTGATCAAAAATTTTTGTGGCTGCATAATTCACCCCTTTTTGGGTCAAACTTAGATTTAAATTTGAATAGTGAAGATTATCCTTTCTCTTATTGTTGTAGTTGTGCATGCTTCTCTTACTTTTGAATTGTGTTGGGTAATAGATTGCAAATTTCATAAGTGTAAATATATATATTGTGAGTCTACTGTGAAGATCCCTAGTTTCTTGAATAAATGTCTGCCAAATGATGTTGAATGGGCAGTCGTAAATATTCTGGGTACATGCTTTTGTGTGGTGAATAATTTTTTACTTAGTGAAGAATTCTCCAAAATATGATGTCATATGAGAGAAGTATGCTAGTTAATAGCATAATATGTAATTGACTGAGACGTATATCACTAAAATTTGCAATAACCTTAAGTGGCTAAATTAACATTTCAGCAGATCATCATAATTCCAATTCAATCTCTCATCAAGAACACACCTAAAAGTTTTGAATATTCTACCTTAGCTACACACTTCTGTACAAAGTCTATGTTTATTAATGGTGTCATGCCATTTACTGTACAGAATTGTATATAATGTGTTTTATCAAAATTTAACAAGAATCCATTTCCAGAGAACCACTTAATGATTTTCTGAAAGAGATTATTTACAATTTCATCAGTTAATTCTTGTTTGTCAGGTGTGATTACAAAAAGCACTAGCTTCGTATCTTTGTGAATATAGAACAGCAAGTAACTAATACATATTAAGAAAACCAAAGGAGCTATGACTGATCCCTATGGGACCCCATTCTTGATAGCTCTACAGTTTGAGGAAACAATGGATTATTATTGTTATTATTATTATTATCATTTTCATATTATTGAACCACTAATTTCAAGTTTGGCACTTTTCCAGTTATGTAAGATTGAAACCATTGGTTCAGGGTCGTACTCATACCAGAATACTTGAGCTTATTTAAAAGAATTTCATGATTTCCACAATCAAAAACCTTTGAGAGACAATAAAACATTCCAATGGATGATGTCTGGTTGTTCAAAGCATTTAATATTTGATCAGTAAAAGTGTACAAGAGTACAAATCATACCCTGAAAAACCTGGATATAAGAATATCCAACTTATTAAACAAATTTTACATTTAGAAAGGTGAACAGGTGGGGTTTAACAGCTTTAAGATAATTGAAAAATGACATATTGACCATAAATAAACAGCTATGGTCAATATGTCATTTTGCAAAAAAATTACATTGTTTTAATTGCATACTGTACAATAATTTATCTTTCATATCTTTAGGCCAAAACACTGCCATTTGTTATAGTACTGTCTGTAATTACAGTCATAAATTGTACAATATACACATATAATGTTCTCAAACTGGTTGTTTCAAAGTTTTTGTTTAAAATAAAATCTCATTAAAAAAACATGTTTATTCTATTTAAAAATAGTTTTTAATGCAATATTATGAACAGCTACCAAATGCCAGTCTTAAATGTAAATGATACAATTTCATAAATTTAGTAACAAATGTGTATTTCAAATGTGGGTTCTTTATTTAGCTATTCTTATGATCATCTGATAAAATAATTCGATTGAGTGAATCAGTACCAGATCGACAAGCACAGAGACAATGTCTTTTCTCATTTTTGTGAAGTGCAAACCAATACTTTTCAATTGTTTGATTTCAGAATGTTGTACTGAAGCAGTTACCAACTAATCTGTAACAGAATGACAGAAGTTCTGACCACTACATACAGTACATCTGAAGAGGTAACCAAAATGATTTATTTTTGTTGTTGATTATTAAATAATGAAGAAGCAGATAATGTAACACAAAGTACTGATAGGGCTTAGCTGTGAACCTATGTTTCATTGTGGACAACGTTTTCTATTGTCGAATAGCATAGTACTGTGGAAAATCACAAGAAATATAAACTGTGAGTCTGTTGTATACAGAAAACTACTTTCAGTTTGGATAATGTAGACACTGAGAGGGAAAACAAAATTCTTGGGCATACAGTTCAAACACACAACATCAAATATCAATGTTTCTTCTTTTAAGTGATATGCAGCAGCTTTAGTATGGGGTTACTGCACTGTTTCAATAACTGCCAAATTTGTTGCTGCAGCAGTACTTCGTAAATGACATGTTAACCAAGGCAGTATAGCAGTGTTATAATTTTCATCTACTAAGGAAATCAGTTTAATGTTAGTAATGAGTTCCTGTTATTGGTTAATCTTCTTCTTTATATATAAAGCAGTGTGTTTGTGTGTATATATTGCATACAAATCTACAGTTTTGTTCCAGTCTTTTTCAAATTTTGTACATGTAAGCTTCAAGCCATGGGTACGGTCACTGTAAGAGTAAGAATTACATACAAGGCATAGTTTATGAGATATGACAGTCATAAACAATGAGATGCACGAGAAACTGCTGCATTAAGTGACAATGCTGCTCGTTCTCTCCTAAACCACTGGACCGATTTAAACCAAATTTGGTACACATATTCCTTACTTAAGATAACAATTGCTGTAAGAGTATGAAACACATACAACACATGGTTCAGGAGATATAACACCATAAACGATAGGAGTTGCAAGAAACTGCCACATAATGCTACGAGACTTCACAAATAAACTGTATGAGAATGAGATCACTTAGCAACTTGCAACAACATTTACACATAATTTCAAATCTTTATTGAACTATTTCTCACTGACAATCATAGCAAAATTATGAAAGGAAAAAGTTTCTTGCTTACTACTTTTCTGCTGTTCATGGACTAAAACTACAGCATTTGGTATGACATTACAATTTACAATTTCTACACTACAAATTGTAGCTGCAGGAAATTTTACAGACTGTATATACACACATATAGTTGAATGTACCTTCTAAATTGTATCACAGTACAACATGTAGCTCATGAGATATGAGCACATAAACAGTAACGTTCATGGAAAACCACGCCATTACGCACCAAATTTTAAACTATCATATATTATTTCTCATTGGTGTTTTTTGTGGGTACACCATATCTCCCATATTACTTATGCTAAATTAATGATTGAGGTGTCATTTTCAAAGTTTCATTCTCCACTAATGACGAAAAATACACAGATAGTTTCAAGTTATTGTTTTCCAAAATTCCTTTATTTGGAAAAAAAAAAAAACCCACAGTTAAACAATCACCCTTATACTCTCACTTTAAAATTTGTAATTCGAGTCAGAACATAAGCGCTAATGGTGATTCCCTTTTCACTGCACAGTTGCTTCAATTGGGTAATGGTGATTTAGAAATTCAAGCAGATTACTTCAATGAAGTGACAAAATCCCTAAAATTTTTTATTGTAATTATTGTTTTATTACGACTGTATTCAGTGCCACAGAAATCAATGAATAGAATGTTTCATAATTCTATTCAATGGCGATTCTATGTCCAAAAACTGATGGTTGTACTGCAATTAATAAATTTGTGGTTTCAATTTTGTTACGTGGGGAGGCAAAGCTTTACCTCAGTCCTGATTCTGTCCAACTTGAAGTAACAGACGACGTTCAGTTATACCACATACTATTCTTGAACTCTTGAAATCCATCCAGTTTACCAACTCATCAATTGCTTTGAAAGAAAAATGCTTTAATTATTTTAATTAGAAAACTTAATGCTAATCACGGATTAATTAATGTGCAAGATTAGTGGTGATTAACTTAGGCGAGTACATAGTCACTGCTAAATTCACTGACTGTGCTAATATACCGCATTAACGTCACACCTTCCGATCCAACTGTGCCGTTCCAAATGTATGAAGACAATTCCCACTAAAAGTAGCCTTTGCTATGACCATAAATAGGTCATACACTTCAAAGGGCAGGATTATATTTAGCATAACCTGTTTTTTCATGTGGCTCTTTTGTTGCTTTTTCATGAGTTCGCTCAATCAGTGATATTTCTGTTTGTGCTAAAGACAGATACAGCCAAAAAGTAAACGATGATCACATTATACCTAATAACATCGTTTTCAAAGAAGTATCGTAAAATAAACAAGTTTTCAAAAAATAAATGATGAGGGTTTTAAGGGAGGGGGTGAGGAGCCATTCCAATCCCGGGACAGGAAAGACTTACCTTGGGGGAAAAAATGTAGGGTAAACAAATGCACACACATTCACACAGACACAACTACACCTAGGCAGACATACTGTAGAAAGCAAAGAAGTTAAGAGGTTCGACAGAGATACCACTTGAGGCAGAGGCTCTGTCCAGAGAACTGATGCAAAGATGTTAAGGTGGTGGGTGGGAATTCGAATTTAGCGGAGGTTGAGACCAGGTGGGCAACGCGAAGAGAGAATATGCTGAAGGGCTAGTTCCCATCTCCGGAGTTCTGAAGGATTGGTGTCAGTGGGAAGTATCCAGATAACCCGGACGGTGTAGCACTGTGCCAAGATGTGCTGGCCGTGCACCAAGGCATGTTTAGCCACAGGGTGATCCTCGTTACCAAAAAACACTGTCTGCCTGTGTCCATTCATGCGAATGGACAGTTTGTTGCTGGTCATTCCCACATAGAACACTTCACAGTGCAGGCATGTCAGTTGGTAGATCACGTGGGTACTATCGCAAGTGGCTCTGCCTTTGATCGTGTACACCTTCCGGGTTACGGGACTGGAGTAAGTGCTGGTGGAAGGGTGCATAGGGCAGGTCTTACAACGGGGGCGGTTACAAGGGTAGGAGCCAGAAGGTAGGGAAGGTGGTTTGGGGATTTCATAGGAGTGGACTAGGAGGTTACAGAGGTTAGGTGGGCGGTGGAAAGACACTCTCGGTGGAGTAGGAAGGATGTCATGAAGGACGGATCTCATTTCGGGGCAGGATTTAAGGAAGTAGTATCCTTGCTGGAGAGCCACATTCAGAGTCCGCTCCAGTCCCGGAAAGTATCCGGTGACAAGAGGGGCACTTCTGGGATTCTTCTGTTGAAGGTTCTGAATTTGGGGGGATGAGGAAGTGGCTCTGGCAATTTGTTTCTCTACCAGATTAGGAGGGTAGCTGCGGGATGTGAAAGCTGTTATTAGGTTATTGGTGTACTGGTTCAGAGCTTCAGGACTGGAGCAGACCCATTTGCCACGAAGACCAAAGCTGTAAGGAAGGGAACATTTGATATGGAATGGATGGCAGCTGTCATAATGCAGGTACTGTTGTTTATTATTCCATATCAAACGTTCCCTTCCTTACAGCTAAGGTCTTCGTGGCAAACGGGTCTGCTCCAGTCCTGAAGCTCTGAACCAGTACACCAATAACCTAATAACAGCTTTCGCATCCCGCAGCTATCCTCCTAATCTGGTAGAGAAACAAATTGCCAGAGCCACTTCCTCATCCCCCCAAATTCGGAACCTTCAACAGAAGAATCCCAGAAGTGCCCCTCTTGTCACCGGATACTTTCCGGGACTGGAGCGGACTATGAATGTGGCTCTCCAGCAAGGATATGACTTCCTTAAATCCTGTCCCGAAGTGAGATCCGTCCTTCATGACATCCTTCCTACTCCACCGAGAGAGTCTTTCCGCCGCCCACCTAACCTCCGTAACCTCCTAGTCCACCCCTATGAAATCCCAAAACCACCTTCCCTACCTTCTGGCTCCTACCCTTGTAACTGCCCGCGTTGTAAAACCTGCCCTATGCACCCTTCCGCCACCACTTACTCCAGTCCTGTAACCCGGAAGGTGTACACGATCAAAGGCAGAGCCACTTGCGATAGTACCCACGTGATCTACCAACAGACATGCCTACACTGTGAAGTGTTCTATGTGGGAATGACCAGCAACAAACTGTCCATTCGCATGAATGGACACAGGCAGACAGTGTTTTTTGGTAACAAGGATCACCCTGTGGCTAAACATACCTTGGTGCACGGCCAGCACATCTTGGCACAGTGCTACACAGTCCGGGTTATCTGGATACTTCCCACTGACACCAATCGTTCAGAACTCCGGAGATGGGAACTAGCCCTTCAGCATATTCTCTCTTCCCGTTGCCCATCTGGTCTCAACCTCCGCTAAATCCGAATTCCCACCCACCATCTTAACATCTTTGCATCAGTTCTCTGGACAGAGCCTCTGCCTCAAGTGGTATCTCTGTCTAACTTCTTAACTCCTTTTTTCTTTCTACAGTATGTCTGCCTAGGTGTACTTGTGTCTGTGTGAATGTGTGTGCATTTGTTTACCCTACATTTTTTCCCCCAAGGTAAGTCTTTCCTGTCCCGGGATTATAATGGCTCCTTACCCCCTTCCTTAAAACCCTCATCATTTCCTTTTCCCTCTCCTTCCCTTTTGCCTGATGAAGCAGCTAGGCTGCGAAAGCTAGCGTTTGTGTGTGTGTGTGTGTGTGTGTGTGTGTGTGTATTCATTTATTTATTTGTGGTGCTGTTACACCTGTGCTCCTTAGCCTGGTGAGTAATCTTCGTCTATTTTTTATATTTAATTTTTCCTGTAGGAATTTTTAGTCTTAATTTTCAAAAAATAAAAAAGACATGAAAAATTCAATATCCGATTTTTTGTGTGTTTCACAATTAATGATATTGTATTTAATTATATATAAATTTTCTTACAGTGAGTCTAATATTTGTTAGTACTATTCAAAGTTTGTTATTTTTTATACTTATGCTCTTGCATCTGCCTTTCCTCTTACTATCTTACCCATCTGTGACTGATCAGGATAGAGTGTGAATTATTTGCACGGGTCAACTAGTTACTTCTTTACTACGAATTGTATTCCCAAGAGATTTTACAGACATACTGCACTTATGCAAATAAGTATATACCTGAAAAATTATACAATTGTACAACATATAATTCAATAAATATGAGATCGTACGAATTTTATATGTCATTTGTATTGTAACTATTATCTTTGTTTGTGTGGATATGCCCTTATAATTTTGTACATTAAGCAAGATATAATTATTTCTTATATATTCTCTGATAAATATAACATGATTTTAGAAACAAAGGAGATGGACAGAAAAAGAAGGGATAGGCGAAGTACTAATTCAAGGCTGTTTTTGTTGTTGTTGTTGTTGTCTTCAGTCCGCAGACTGGTTTGATGCAGCTCTCCATGCTACCCTGTCCTGTGCAAGTCTCTTCCTGTGAGAGAAAGTTTGGCAACCTATATCCTTTTGAATCTGCTTACTGTATTCATCCCTCGGTCTCCGTCTACGATTTTTACCTCACACACTTCCTTCTAATGCTAAGTTGATGATCCCTTGATGTCTCAGAATGTGTGCCACCAATCTAGCCCTTCTCTTAGTAAGGATATGCCAGACACTAAGCACCTCCTCATTGATTACGTGATCTACCCATTTAATTTTCATCATTCATCTGTATAACCACATTTCGAAAGCTTCTATCATCCTTTTGTCTGAAGTCCTTATCATCCACATTTCAGTTCCATACAACACTACACTCCAGACAAACACTTAAACTAATATTGGATGTCAACAAATTTCGCTTCTTCAGAAACGCTTTTCTTTCCATAGCCATTCTGCATTTTTACCTTCTTCACTTCGGTCATCAGAAGTTATCTTGCTACACAAATAATAAAACTCATCTACTACTTTTATTGTCTCATTGCTTAATCTAATTCCTTCAGCATTGCCTGACTCTCTGACACTACATTCTGTTACCCTTGTTTTACTATTGTTGATGTTCATCTTGTACCCTCTTTTCAAGACACTGTTCATTCCATTCAATTGCTCTTCCAGATCCTTTGCGGTCTGTGACAGAATTATTATGTCATCGACAAACCACCAAGATTTTATTTCTTCTCCCTGAAATTTATTTCCCACTCCAAATTTCTCCTTGCATTCCTTCACTGCTTGCTCAATGTACAGATTGAACAACATTGGGGAAAGGCTACAACCCTGTCTTACTCCTCTCCCAATCACTGCATCTCTTTCATGCCCTTTGACACTAATAACTGCTGTCTGGTTTTTGTATAATTTGAATATAACTCTTCACTCCCTATATTTTACCCCTGCTATCTTCAGAATTTGAAAGTATGTATTCCAGTCAACATTGTCAAAAGCTTTCTCCAAATCTACAAATGCTAAAAATGTAGGTTTGCCTTTCCTTAGCCTACCTTCTAAGATAAGTCGTAATGTGAGTATTGTTTTGCGTGTTCCTACATTTCTCCTAAATCCAAACTGATCTTCCCCAAGCTCAGATTCCACAAGTTTTTCCATTTGTATGTGAATAATTCATAATTCGTGTTAGTATTTTGCAACCATGACTTATTGAACTGATAGTTCTGTAATTTTCACATTTGTCTGCACGTACTTTCTTTGGAATTCGAATTACTATTTTTTTTTTTTTTTTTAAGTCTGAGGGTATTTCCCTTGTCTCATATATGTTGTGTACCAGGTGGAACAATTTCTTCATGACTAGCTCTCCTAATGATTTCAGCAGTTCAGAAGACATATCAACTACTCCAGGATTCTTGTTTTGACTCAAATCTTTCAGCGCTCCGTCAAATTCTTCTCGAAATATAACATCTTCTATCTCATCTTCCTCTACTTCTTCTTCCATTTCTAGAATACTGCCTTGAAGTTTATTTCCTTTATACAGGCCTTCTATATATACCTTCCATGTTTCATCTTTCCCGTCTTTGCTTAGTAAAGGTTTTCCATCTGAGTTCGCGATATTCATGCCGCTGTTTTTCTTGTCTCAAAATGTTTCTTTTATTTTTCTGTAGGCAGTATCTATCTTTCCCCTAGTTATACAGTCTTCTATGGTCTTGCATTTCTCCTCAAGCCACTCTGGATTATCCAGTCTGCACTTCCTATTAACTTCATTTTTCAGACGTCTGTATGCCCTTTTGCCTGCTTCAGTTGCTGCATTCTTATATTTTCTCCTCTCATCAATTAAGCTCACTGTATCCTGTGCTATCCAGGGATTTCTATTAGTCCTTATCCCTCTGCCTATATGATTCTCTGCGGGCTTCACTACTCTTTCTCTCAGAGCTCCCCTTTCTTCTTCTACTGCATTTCAGCCAATCGTTGCCTAAGGCTCCATCTAAAACTATCAGCCATCTGGTTCCTTGAGTTTGTCTAGATTCCATCTCCTTAATTTTCTACCATTTTGCAGTCTCTTAACTTTTAATCTACAGTTCATAATCAATAATTTATGGTCAGAGTCTATATCTGCCACTTGATATGTCTTACAGTTTAAAACCTGGTTCCTAAATCTATTCCTTGCCATTCTAAAGTCATTCTGGTATCTTCCAGTGTCTCCTGGTCCCTTCCATGATACAGCCTTCTTTCATGATTTTTAAACCAAGTGTTGGTGATCATTAAATTGTGCTCTGCACAGAATTCTACCAAGTGATCTTCTCTTTCATTCCTTTTCCCCAGTCCATATTCACCTACTACATTTCCTTCTCTTCCTTTTCCTACTACCGAGTTCCAGTCTCCCATCAAAATCAAGTTTTCGTCTCCCTTAATCTTCTGAAAAATTTCTTTTATCTCCGCATACATTTGAACAATATCCTCATCATCAGCAGAGCTAGTTGGCATATAAACTTGCACTACTGTGGTCAGTGTTGGTTTTGTGTCTATGTTTGCTATGATAATGCATTCCCCCAGTATGCTGTCCATAGTAACTTACCCACATTCCTATTTTCTTATTCATTATAAGACCTACTCCTGCGTTACCACCAACTGATAACCCTGTACTCACCTGACCAGAAATCCTGTTCATCCTGCCACCGAACTTCACTAATCCCTACCATATCTAACTTTAACCTATACATTTCTCTTTTCAGATTTTCTAATTTAGCTATGCAGTTAAGGGTTAGAATATTCCACGCTATGATCCGTAGATGACGACATCCTCCTGAGTAGTTCTCCCCCCCCCCCCCCCCCCCCGAGATTCGAATGGGGAAATATTTTACCTCGGGAATATTTTACGCAAGAAGACGCCATCATCATATATTAATACAGTAGAGCTGCATGTCCTCGGTAGAATTAACAACTGTAGTTTTCCCTTGCTTTCAGTCATTCGCAGTAACTGCATGGCAAAGCCATGTTAGCTGATGTTACAAGGCCAGCTCAGTCAATCATCCAGACTGTTGCCCCTGTAACTACTGTAAAGGCTGCTGCCTCTGTTCAGGAACCACACGTTTGTCTGGCCTCTCCACAGATACTCCTCCGCTGTGGTTGCACCTGCGGTACTGCTGTCTGTATTGTAGAGGCATGCAAGCCACCCCCACCTCCGCAATATCTGTCGTTCATGGGGGTGGAACTCAAGGCAGAAATAAATGAATAAATACCTGGGCAACATCAGGTTTTCAGCTAGTTAGCTTATATTGAGGTGTCATGCCAATTTTTTAACAATTTTCTTAACAGGGTAACAGTGTCCAATATTTTTAGGTCACTTAGATGTAAGCAGTTGAGGTTTGTTTATTTTGTTAGCTACTAGTACTTACTTAAAACATTTACAGTCTTTCAAAGCCAATCCTTTATTGTCAAGCTCACAAGTATTTTCTGAGGTACAAAAAGAAATGATGAAGGAATTAAGATAAAGATCATGGACCAAAGTCCAATATCAGAGTTAGAGAAGTGTGGAAAGTGCCAGTAAATATGCAGAAGCTTCATTTCTTACCAATGACATGACAGGAGAGGCAGTCTTAAAACAGGCACTACTTATGCAAATTTTTGGAAAGATGTTATGTAATATTAACCCACTTTAAATAATACCTTAAAGAGACTTAGGTTTTTTCTCTTTTGAAATAATAGACTTAATAAAAATCAAATATAGATTTATTCCTCATTCGTTCATAAATAGCATGTTAACTGGGGAAAATGACTGTCATATTTAGGAAATCGAAACTCATAAGAGAGAAAAATATACTACATTACAAGTAAAGTGTTGCACAAGTTCATTCACAATAAAAGTGGTCAAATCATACATTAGCAAGACAATTTACATAAGAAATGTTATTCCCTTTGATTTAGTGTCACAATCAGAATGATTCGTACATCTAACCACCACACAAGTAACCATAACAGTGCAAAATCCTTCCAAAAACAAGCGACAAGCACACAGAAACAAGGTAAATACAGTAGTGTTATGGTCGGATCAAGATGGCTACCCTTTCCTTCACATTTATTCTTACCTCCATGCTTCGGTTTCACATTATAATTTCACAATGTCCTTATATGACATATAAGACACTGTGTGGTCAGAAGAGCACATTTTTTAAAATCTTTATGAATGGTACATTTCATCAAAAAGGTGGATTCTTAAAGATGCACATAATTGAAAAGGAGAAATGGTAGCACTGAGTTTTAAAACTGTCTTACTTATCAGTATTGATGATCTCAAAATAGTGCTGCCACAATGCACTCTTGTAGGTTTTGTAAATAATGTACCGTCATGATTCTGTTATATTTTATTAACAGTTTTTGTTAGGATCTCTTCATCACATCCATTTGTTACTGGAATTATTATTAAAAACTTACAGAATACTTGAACATCATCTCAAATGAGACAAATCATTGAAACAAAATGGAAGAGCATATAAGTTATAAATAAATAAGCAGCAGAAACAGGTAAACAGATATCTTTTTTTCTGTCTTTGGGGTGGCATGATGCAGCTTTCTGTACTAGTCTGATTTGATTTGATTTTTTCAGGGAAGCCAAAACAGTGTTGGTCCAACCCGCCACTGCCCACAACGAAACTGAGTTTATTGTGTGGTATCGCTCCCTGTAGGTCTAGTAAAGCCAACCAATGCCCTTGAACAGTGCAAGGAGTCCCTTTACCAGTTCTTTATTAGACACAATTTCTTCGGGTCTGGTTGTCCCAAATGTTCTGTGCCTTTTACTCTCCAATGCAATGCATTCAAAGATTAGATGTGATGCAGTTTCATCACTGTCATCACAGATCCTACATTTAGGGTCCTCTTCTGTTATTCCCATTGTATGTAGGTGTTTTTTTGAAATTCCCATGGCCTGTCAGCAACCCAACCATGAGTCTAATCTCTCTCCGGTTCAGAGCTTCTTTTAAAACATGGCTTTGGCATCATTACCTTGCCATGTTTTTGTTGATGGACTTTGGTCCAATATTCTACGTGCTGTCTTCTGAGCCAGTTACATAGCTCCAATTTGGTCATTGCCTTGGTGATTGTAAGGATAGGTTCCGGTCCAATTAATGAAGTCTCTGCCCGTATCCTGGCTAATCTGTCGGCACGTTCGTTGCCACTGATCCCCAAGTGGCCAGGGACCCACAATAGGTTTACTCTATTGCTTTCCCCTAGCTCCACTAGAACCCTGTGACATTCCTGTACTAGTCTACTGTAACATAATTATAACTTCATAATATCACTCTATGGTTGTAAGATAGTGAAACTACCTGACATCACATCTGTGTAAGATATTAAGAATTAAAGAAAGGATTTCAGAAGTTCAAAGAACAAATGAAGTTGGAATTTGATGAGAGTGGTAATAAACTACAATTGAAGGTGGACCATCTAAGAAGAAATATGAAGTCAATGTGGGTGGAGATAACAAAGAACACTGAAGATGATATTGAAGATGTTAAGGCAGTATTAGGAGAGAATATTAATGAAGCTAAGAAAGACCCAACAAACAAATTCTAGAGGCCAGAAATGCAGTGCAACTATTGTAGAGATGGAGAATAGACAAACTGAACTAACAGTCTATATAAAGAATGCAACAGATATGCAGAGACAGGAAAATAATGCGAGAAGGATGCAGAAAATGAAAGATATGGAGGATGGACTACAGCAGTTAAACAGAAAGTAAAACTGATAGGAAATTACTACTTCAACAATAATTACACAGGAGAGGAGTGTTGTGACAGTGATGGACAGTGATAACATGCATAACCAGAGTAACATGGGGCAGAGGTTCAATCCTAAGAAAGCCTTGCATTCAATGATTTTTGTTAAATGAATTTCTCCACATATTTAAGGATATGGACAAAATTCAGTTCACAATAGACAGAATGGAGGGCAAAGCTTTTACTTGTGGAGTCAGAAAGAAGGAAGAGGTAAACATTTACAGTCAATTTGAGGAGGAATTTTTGAAGAAACACTGGTCAATGTGCTTCAGTGGAAGATTATTTTACACTGATTAACACTTAGTGCATGGAGAAATATGATGAGAGAATTCATGGAGCATCTGTGGGAGTTAAATGAGACCTTTGAGCAATCATTAAACAATGGTATAATTATCTCAGCAATAAAAAGAAGGTTAAGTAGGCAGATGCAGGAAAATCTATCAGGAATTGAGATTGAAGACAAGGACACTTTAATGGAGGTACTGGAGCAATTGGAATCTGCCTAAGCACTGGAGATCTGCCAGATACAAAAACAGAATTTCAGGGATATTGAGTATCCATCAAAGAGGGAGAGATGCAAGAGACAAAACAGGAATGGAGACCTAAGAAGAGATGATGAACCATGAGGAGATGACAGGCCATTAGATAATAAATTGCAAGCAGCAGGTATTTTCTGTGATTTGTCAAAGGCATTTGATTGTGTGAACCATAACATCCTTTTAAGTAAATTGGAATTCTATGGGGTCACGGGAAATGCTGCAAAATGGTTCAAGTTGTATCTCACTAACAGAAAACAAAGGGTGTCGGTGCAAGGGACTAGTGAATTAAGCCAACAGTCATCATCGGATTGGGAAGAAATTACATGTGGTGTCTCACAAGGATTCATCTTAGGGCCATTGCTTTTTCTTGTGCATATTAATGACCTCTCATCAGTAACTCTACCAGAAGCAGAGTTCGTTTTGTTTGCAGATGATACAAGTATTGCAATAAAAAATACATCAAGTATAGTTATAGAAAGGTCTGTTAATGATATTTTCATGAACGTTAATAAATGTCTTAAGGCCAACTCATTGTCATTAAACTTTGAAAAGACTCACTACAGGCAGTTCAGAACATGTAAGAGATTTCCCGTCAGCATATGCACTAAGTATGGAAAAGAGCAGATAGAAGAGGTTGACAGTATTAAATTCCTGGGATTACAGATTCGTAATGAATTTAGTTGGGAGGAGCACACCACAGAACTGCAGAAACGTCTCAACAAATCTGTGTTTTCAATACAAGTGTTATCAGACATAGGAGACATAAAAATAATAAAGCTTGCATACTTTTCTTACTTTCATTCCCTAATGTCATATGGTATAATATTTTGGGGTAACTCTTCAAGTCAGTCAAAAGTCTTCAGAGTCCAAAAACTTGTAATACATATTATTTGTGGCATAAATTCACTGACATCCTGTAGAAGCCTCTTCAAAGAACTGGGTATATAAACTACTGCCTCTCAGTATTTTTATTCCTTAATTAAATTTGTCATAAATAATATATCCCTTCTACCAACAAACAGCTCAGTTCATACATACAATACTAGGAATAAAAATGATCTACACAAGGACTTACAAGCACTTACTTTAGTTCAAAACGGGGCCCATCACTCAGGAACACACATTTTCAATAATTTACCATCAAGTATAAAAAATTTAGCTACAAATAAAGATCAGTTTAAGAGAAACCTAAAAGACTTTCTAGTGGCCAACTCCTTCTACTCCATTAGTGAATTTCTAAACTGTACCAAATGATGCATGTACTCATACTATATTAGTATTATTATATGATCAACAAAAATAAATAAATAAATAAATAAAATAAAATAAAAAATAAATAAAAATGAAAATAAAAAAACCTTAAAAATGTTTGTATCCGTATTTATATTATTAGTATTATCCATTATTCAACTTGTAAATTTTGTTTCTTGACATGTTCCGCAACCACGAGGATCTCCTCAACATGGATCTACGGAACGAAAAACTAATCTAATCTAATTGACAGTGTGGTAGCTGGCTGTCGAGGAGCTGCATCCACACCATCCGGAAAGTCATGTCTGCTAGCCACCAAGCAATTGCACTCATTCTGTTATTGCATTGCATTGCTGTTATTGCATCTCAATCTGTATTCTGTGGGAACTGTCCAATATATGTTCCCAACAGAGGTCATCCACTGTTTTATATTGTGAGTTACAACACTTTCCAATGACATCAAACTTTCATATTTATCTTTGACCACTCTATGTGACTTCATTAGCTCCACAATTCAATAATAAATAAAATTCTATTTTTGAACATGTATTAAGAATGTATGTGTTTAGTATCATTCCTTTGTCAGATCAAGAGTTTCTCAAAGAGCCTTTACAAGTGCATTATTATTTCACAACAGATATGACAGGATTTCAGATGTTGTTACATACCTTTCCTCAGGTACAATATGTAGGTGATAAAATGAATCGCCACTTAGCAGGATAGGTGTGTCAAAAGTGATGTCATCAGAATCTGGAAACAAATAATGTTATGTCAAACTGGTATGATTCTGTTTGACATAGTAACCATTGTTCTCAATATGTGATGAAATAACTTTAAATAACTTTAAAAAATCAATCCCGCAGAATAAAAAGAAAAAAAAATTATTATGAAACACAAATTTTTTTACTATTATACAAAAAATTCTTATTCTAATAAAGAGTGAAACTGAAGCAGAGAAGTTTTCACAATTTTTAGTGAATGCATGTGTAACAGTATCAGCAATGTTATGAAGTACCAATCTTGCTTTGATTTAACTTAAAATTACCACCACACTGAAATGCAGAAATGCAGAAAACAGACAATTTTGAAATTAATAAAGACTTATTAGTGGTAACTGGACATCTGTCTAGTTATATGAAGCATATAATTTTACCCTCGTGACACTGGTAATGCTTCATGGACACACAGGAAAGATACTAAAAGTATCACTGGGCATTAGATAGACCATCATGTAGCTAAGAGATGAGCTGAAGGCTTCACCATCTTGATCAGTGCCAACACAGATATGGCCAATAATAATAACTTCAATTGATGCTGTTAGCCTCACAAACACCTTGTTGTCCAGGAAGCATTACTTAACAAATAATTAATTCATTATGTGGGTATGACAATATGACAGGAAGATGCTTGTTAGAGGAATATAACATAAATGCTAATTTTTTTCTGAAATATTACAAATTTTAATTAGAACAAACAACAATTAATTGTGATGGGGGACTGGAATTTGTTAGTAGGAAAAGGAAGGGAAGGAAAAATAGTTGGTGAATATGGACTGGGATAAAGGAATGAAAGAGGTAAAATTTTGTACGGAACATAATGAAAGAATGGCCTATATGTGGAAGAGACCAGGAGACACCGGAAGGAACCAGTCATAGGTTTTGGAACAAGGTTTTAAACTTTACGACATTTCCAGAGACTCTGACCATATGTTATTGGTCATGAACTGTAGACTGAAATTGAAGAAACTGCAGAAAGGCAGAAATACAAAGAACCAGAAGTTTTTGAGACATTCAGAGGGAGATTTACGCAACAATTGACAGCAACAGGGGAAAATCAAACAGTAGAAGAGGAATAGGTAGCTTTAAGACATGAAACAGTCAAGGCAGCAGAGGACAAAATATATAGAAAGGCAAGAGAGTCCATGCTCGAATTAACAATGTAGTAACGAGGACAGTTTAGAACTCACTGCAAAGATGTGATGATGGGCTGCAACTGACAAAAAAAAAAAAAAAAAAAAAAAAAAAAATTACAAACATTTACACACACACACACACACAGAATTGCCCCCCCCCCCCCCCCTCTCTCTCTCTAAGGAAACTTTCCTGGTGGGGTAAACAAATATAAAGAATAAAAAACAGATGACTTACCAAAAGGACCGGCTCGTCAATACTATCGACCTTCTTTTTTTTCCCCCCTAAGGTAAGTCCTTCCACTCCTGGGATTGGAATGACTCCTTTTCCACTTCCTCAAAACCCATATCCTTCCCTTTCTCCTCCCCTTTTTTCCTTTTATGCTGAAGTAGCGACCAATGGTTGCGAAAGCTTGTATGTGTGTGATTTTATTTGTGTCTATCGATGAGCCGGTCCTTTGGGAAAGTCATCCGTTTTATATATATATATATATATACTATAGAAGAAGACTTTCCTGGTGGGAAAAATATGTATAAAAATAAAGATTGTTTGACTTACCCAAAGTACAGGCTCACCAATAGAAACAAAAAACACAAATAAAACCACACAAACATTCAAGCTTTTGGCACCGCAGGCCGCTTCTTCAGGAAAAAGAGGAAGGAAGGAGAGGAGAAAGGGAAGGATACAGGTTTTAAGGAAGTGGAAAAGGAGTCATTCCAATCCCAGGAATGGAAGGACTTACCTTAGGGGAGAAAAGGCAGGCAAGCAAATACACATACATTCACACACATCCACACGCAAACACACCTGAAGAAGCTGCCAGTGGTGCTGAAAGCTTGAATGTTTTTGTGTTTTTATTTTTGTTTTTTGTTTCTATTGGAGAGCCTGTACTTTGGGTAAGTCAAACAATCTTATATGAGAGAGAGAGACAAAAGGGGGGGGGGGGGAGAGAAACAATCCTGTTCGGAAAAATATTTATAAAACATAAAGAAAGTTGGACTTACTAGATGAAAAGGCACCGGTTTGTTGATACACAAATAAAAAAAAAAATAAATACACACACACACACACACACACACAAAACTGAGCTTTCACAACCTAAGGTTGCTTTTTCAGAAAGAGCAGGGAAGGAGAGGAAAAAGGAAAGAATGAGGGTTTTAAGGGAGTGGGTAAGGAGTCATTTCAATCCTGGGAGTGAAAGACTTACCTTAGGGGGAAAAGGGTAGGTAAACAAACACACACCCACACACATATACACGCACACACTCCAAAGTAGACATATGCAAAATGCAAAGAGGTTGGACAGAAATACTAGTTGAGGCAGAGGTTCTGTCCAGAGATTGTAGGCAAAGATGTTGTATACTGTTGGGTGGGAATTTCAAACTGACGAAGGTTGAGACCTGGTGGGCAACGGGGAGGGAGAATATGTTGAAGGGCAAGTTCCCATCTCTGGAACTCTGAAAGATTGGTGTCAGTGGGAAGTATCCATGTACCCTGGACGGTGTAACACTGTGCCAAGATGTGCTGGCCATGCACTAAGGCATGCTTCGCCACAGGGTGATCCTCATTACCAACAAACACTGTCTGCCTGTGTCCGTTCATGTGAATAGGCAGTTTGATGCTAGTCATTCCCACATAGAAGGCATCACAGTGCAGGAATGTCAGCTGGTAGATGTCATGGGTGCTGCAGCAAGTGGCTCTGCCCTTAATTGATAACACCTTCCGGGCTACAGGACTTAAATAAGTGGTGGTGGGAGGATGCATAGCGCAGGTTTTACACCTGGGGAAGTTACATGGGTAGGAACCGGGGGGGTAGGGAAGGTAGTTTTGGGATTTCATAGGGATGGATTAGGAGTAGGAAGGATGTCATAAAGGATGGATCTCATTTCGGGACAGGATTTAAGGAAGTCGTATCCTTACTGGGGGCCCACATTTAGAGTCCTCTCCAGTCCTGGAAAGTATCCAGTGACAAGAGGGGCACTTTTAGGGTCCCTCTGTGGGAGGTCCTGGGTTTGTGGGTGGGGGGATCTGTACCAGATCAGGAGGGTAGTTGCAGGATGTGAAGGCTGTCATCAGGTTATTGGTGAATTGGTTCAGGGATTCAGGACTGGAGCAGACTCATTTGCCATGAAGACCTAAGCTGTAGAAAAGGGGCCGTTTGATATGGAATGGATGGCAGCTGTCATAATGAAGGTACTGTTGTTTGTTGGTGGGTTTAATGTCAACGGATGTGGGGAGCTGGCCATTTGATAGATGGAGGTCAACATCCAGGAAAGTGGCATGGGATTTGCAATAGGAACAGGTGAATCTGATGGAACCAAAGGAGTTGAGTTTGGAGGGGAAATTCTAGAGTTCTTCTTCACTGTGAGTCCAGATCATGAAGATATCATCAATAAATTTATACCAAACTTTGGGTTGACAGGCTTGGCTATCCAAGAAGGCTTCCTCTAAGCTTCCCATAAATAAGTTGGCATACGAGGGGGCCATCCTGGTTCCCAAGGCTGTTCCCTTTAGCTGTTGGTACGTCTGGCCTTCAAAGGTGAAGAAGTTGTGGGTTAGGATGAAGCTGGCTAGGACCCAAATATCCCACATGCCCAGGGCCTCGCTGTGATGGAGTATTTCCTTTCACGCCGACCACTCACTTACCTACCTAAAACCTCTTTCCTTAATACCCTAGCCAGCTTCATCCTAACCCACAACTTCTTCACTTTTGAGGGCCAGACATACCAACAACTAAAGGGAACAGCCATGGCAACCAGGATGCCCCCTCGTACACAAACTTATTTATGGGACGCTTAGAGGAAGCCTTCCTGGATACCCAAGCCTGTCAACCCAAAGTTTGGTACAGATTCATTGATGACATCTTCATGATCTGGACTAACAGTGAAGAAGAACTCCAAAATTTCCTCTCCAACCTCAACTCCTTTGGTCCCATCAAATTCACCTGGTCCTATTCCAAATCCCATGCCACGTTCCTCGATGTCGACCTCCATCTGTCCAACGGCCAACTTCACACATCCGTTCACATCAAACCAACCAACAAACAACAGTACATCCATTAGGACACCAATAACCTAATTACAGCTTTCACATCCCGCAGCTATCCTCCTGATCTGGTTCAGAAGCAAATTACCAGAGCCACTTCCTCATCCCCCCAAATCCAGAACCTTCCACCAAAGAACCACAGAAGTGCCCCTTTTGTCACCGGATTCTTTCAGGGACTGGAGCGGACTCTGAATGTGGCTCTCCAACAAGGATACGACTTCCTTAAATCCTGCTCGAAATGAGATCCATCCTTAATGACATCCTTCCCACTCCACCAAGAGTGTCTTTCCGCCGCCCACCTAAACTTCGTAACCTTCTAGTCCATTCCTATGAAATCCCCAAACCACCTTCTCTACCCTCGGGCTCCGACCCATGCAACCGCCCCCATTGTAAAACCTGCCCTATGCACCCTTCCACCACCACTTACTCCAGTCCAGTAACCCGGAAGGTGTACATGATCAAGGGCAGAGCCACTTGCGATAGCATCCACGTGCCTGCACTGTGAAGTGTTCTATGTGGGAATGACCAGCAACAAACTGTCCATTCGCATGAACGGTCACAGGCAGACAGTGTTTGTTGGTAATGAGGATCACCCTGTGGCTAAACATGCCTTGGTGCAGGGCCATCACATCTTGGCGCAGTGTTACACCATCCGGGTTATCTGGATACTTCCCACCGACACCAACCTTTCAGAACTCCGGAGATAGGAACTTGCCCTTCAGCTTATTCTCTCCTCCCGTTGCCCACCTGGTCTCAACCTCCACTAAATTCAAATTCCCGCCCACCATCTTTAGCATCTTTGCCTCAGCTTTGTGGACAGAGCCCTCTACCTCAAGTGGTATCTCTGTCCAAATTCTTTGCTTTTTACAAATGTCTGTCTAGGTGTGTTTGTGTTTGGATATGTGTGAGTGTGTCAGTATTTGTTTACCTTCCTTTTTTCCCGATAAGGTAAGTCCTTCCACTCCTGGGATTGGAATGACTCCTTTTCCACTTCCTTAAAACCCATATCCTTCCCTTTCTCCTCCCCTTTTTTCCTCTTATCCTGAAGAAGCGACCAATGGTTGCGAAAGATTGTATGTGTGTTTGTGTGTGATTTTATTTGTGTCTATTGATGAGCCATTCCTTTGGGTAAGTCATCTGTTTTATATTTTTTATATTTGAAGATTATAGAGGAAAAAATATATATAAAAAGTAGATGAAGTTTACTTACCGGGCGAAGGAGCACAGGTATGTGACAGCAAACATAAATAAAACAAACACAATCACACACAAAAGCAAGCTTTCGCAACCTTGTTGCTTATTCCGGCAGAGTAGTGAAGGAGAGGGAAAAGGAAAGGATTTGGGTTTAAAGGAGCGGGTGAGGAGTCATTCCAATCCCAGGAGAGGAAAGACTTACCTTAGGGGAAAAATGATAGGTGAACAAACACACACACTCACAGACTGACACCAACCTATCAGAACGCCGGAGATGAGAACTTGCCCTTCAACATATTCTCTCTTCCCGTTGCCCACCTGGTCTCAACCTTCATTAGTTTTAAATTCCCACCTACCATTCCACAACATATTTGCCTCCAATCTCTGGACAGAGCCTCTGCCATTACTGGTATCTCTGTCCAACTTCTTTGCATTTTGCATATGTCTGCCTTTGTGTGCACCGTGATGCAACCTTGATTCTGAGTGTGGCAGCCGGAGATGCAGTTTGTATGACTGTGTTGTGTGCATGTGTGATTGCATGAATGTTATATATTCTGAGGAATGCCATGGCTGAAGTGTTGTATGTGTGTGTCTTTTCTTATGTGCCTGTTGCAGCTCTTCATCACGGCTTTGCAATGAGTTGTAAACTATATTTAAACACTAAATTTCATTGATGAAAGGAGAAGATAGAAAAAATGCAGAAAATGAAGCAGGTGAAATGGAGTACAGATGACTTAAAAATGAAATTAACTCTATATGTAAAATGGTTGAGGAGGAGTGCCTAAAAGCCAAATGCAAACTTGTAGATGAATGTATAACTAGTGTAAAAATAAATTCCGCCTACAGGAAAATAAAAGACATTTGGAGACAAGAAAAATAGCTGTATGAAGACAGTATTTAGGAATGGAAGAGGAAGTAGATGAACATGGAATTTGAGATACTAAACTGAGAGGTGAATTTGACAGAGCACTGAAAGATATAAGTCAAAACAAGGCTCCTAGAGTAGATGACATTCCCTCAGAGCTACTGAAGTCTTTGGGAGAACCAGCCACCGCAGCAGATTAGTCGTGTGGATTGGGGTGCCATGCTGCGGTGCGTGCATCCGTTCGCCATCGGGACTTCGAGTCCCCGCTTGGGCATGGGTGTTTGTGTTGTCCTTAGGTTAGTTTAACTTAGTCTAAGTAGTTTGTAAGTTACAGACTAATGACGAAGCAGTTGAGTCTGACAGATTTACAAACATTTGAACGTTTGAGAACCGGCCATGACAAAACTATGTCATTTGATGAGTAAGATGTATGAGAAAGGCAAAATACCTTCAGACTTCAGTTTAATAAGTCGTGGTTGCAAAATTTTAACATGAATTATTTAAAGAAGGATGGAAAAGCTGACAGATGCTGGCCCTGGGGAAGATCAGTTTGGATTCAGGAGAAATGTAGGAATAAGGTAGACAATACTCACCTTATGACTTATCTTAGAAGGTAGATTAAGGAAAGGCAAACCTACATTTCTAGCTTTTGTAGATTTGGAGAAATCTTTTGACACCTTTGATTGAAATACACACTTTCAAATTCTGAAGACAACAGGGGTAAAATATAGGGAATGGAAGGTTATTAACAATTTATACATTAACCAAACATCTGTTATTACAGTTGAAGGGCATGAAATGGATGGAATGGTTGGGGCGGGAGTAACACAGTGTTATAGCATTTCTCCAATGTTACTTAATTTGTACATTGAGCAAGATGTGAAGGAAAGCAATGGGAAATTTGGAGAAGGAATTGTAATTCTGTAAGAGACAGCAAATGACCTGGAAGAGCAATTGTACAGAATGGACAGTGTGATGAAAGTAACATATAAGATAAACATTAACAAGAGCAAAACAAGGGTAATGGAATGCAGTCTCAGAAAATCAGGCAATGCTGAAGGAATTAGATTAGATAATGAAACAATAAAGACAGTAGATGAGAATATTAATTTAAGTGTAAGGAAGCCTCTTATGAAGGCATTTGTGTGGAGTGTTGCCTTTGAAATTTGGATGATAAAAATATAAAAAAAAACTCAGGTAATGCAGTTTAAGACAAAACAGTCTAAATTAAATGACATACAGATCAAGCACAATAGTCAGGAACTACATGAAGCAGATCATCTTAAATTCTTGGGAATGAAACTGGACAGCAATCTATCCTGGTCCTCACACATAGACTACCTAAAAAACAAATTAAACAGCCTTGCATTTGCTATGTCCATCCTAGCCAATGTAACTAGTTTAGACACAAGAAAAATAGTGTACCGTAGCTATGTTGAGTCAATTGTGAGATATGGCATCATATTTTGGGGAAATGCTAGCACTAGGATAAGGATATTAATCCCGCAGAAAAAAATTATAAGAAACATTTGTAGTTCAAAGCCAAGAGAATCCTGTCAGCCATTATTAAGAAATCTAAATATACTGAGCGTTCCCTCATTGTACTTATTCGAAATAATTCTATTCATAAATAATAATCCAGAACTATTTCTTCATAATAACTTCCAGCACAGTTATGAAACGAGGAACAAAGACAGTTCCGTGCTACCTACGCACAGACTAAATTTATATGCCCAGGCTCCACACTATATGGGAATGAAAATATGTAATAAATTAAAAAACACACATTTTCGAAAGGTTGAAACTGAATCAATGAAAAGAAAATTATACAGCACTCTGGTACAAAAATGCTATTATTCAATTGATGAATTCTTAAATGATGATCTGAGTATGTGAGCAGGATAAAAACATATAATTATGTACTGTGATTTTATAACTACATTATATGTATATATTATTATTTTAAACTGACGAGTCTCCTGTACACTAAATCAATGATTTAACTTGTATGTTATGAGACAATAAAATTCTGATTCTGATAATTTGTGTAGGAAGAGGGTAGAGGCTTTTGAAATGTGGTGCTTCAGAAGAATGCTGAAGATTAGGTGGGTAGATCACATAACAAATTAAGAGGTAGTCAACAGAATTGGGGAGAAAAGGAATTTTTGGCATAACTTGTCTAAAGAAAGGGATAAATTGGTAGGACACATTCCTAGACATCAAGGAATCATAAATTTAGCACTGGAGGGAAGTGTGTGTGTGTGTGTGTGTGGGGGGGGGGGGGGGGGGGAATCACAGAGGGAGACCAAGAGATGAATATAGTAAACAGATTCAGATGGATGTGGGTTGCCGTTCTTATGAAATGGAGGGGCTTGGTCAGGATAGATTAGGGTGGAGAGCTGCATCAAACCAGTCTTCAGAGTGAAGACCACAACAGCAACACCTCTAACTTCTACCTATCACCCTTCATGCCATTCTTACCTCATGGCCTAGGTTGTGAGTAACCCTACCCTTCTATCCCCTTTCTCCTACCTCCTCTCTACTTGCTGACAAGGGAAGTAATTTTCGAAAGCCTGGGATGTATGTTTATTCTCGGCCTTTTCATGTGGTGGGGTAAATACTAGCCAGCCACATCTCTTTTGTATATTTTTTTTGTATTGCGTTGGAGAATTTCTGTCTTTTTTATGTGCCTATTGCGGCTCGATAAACATCTTTCTGGTGAGTTGCAAACTTTCTTCTTTATTTTGTTGCATATACATTTGCATTCTTCCCACCAACAACAGATTTTCTGAAATTGCGTAGGTGGGAACTTCAACATACCCTTCATTCCTATATAATTCCCCTTGCCTCAACCTTGCTAGTCTCTGTCATACCCCTGCTTATCCCATTTGTCACAATTCTATCCTTCCAGCACAGCTGAAAAGACCTTTCCCCTTCTGTACTTCTCTCCTTTCTTTATGCCTACCCCATCCATTTAGTAAAACCTCCATCTGCTGCAACTAGCAGTCACTATTGTGCCCCTACCATGTTCATATATGCATCACGACTGTGTTTTTTGTTCCCTACATCCTTAGCCTACTATCTGTCTCCCATACCCCAGTACCCAAGGTCAGACTTAGGAGGGAAACAGGAGCAACGAAAAATGAGAGGGGGGGGGGGGGAAGAATCTTAGCATAGAATAATAAACTTTTACTTACGGGCAGCATGTAATTGTGAGTTTAAAAATGCAAAATCCCTGTAATTAACATAATGTAATTTAACATTTTGTGTTGGGCATCCATTTAATTGCTCCTTGCTCTTTTTGTCAGTAATTTTTGATAAAAATAAATAAAAGTTGTTCATTGTTTCATGATTGCTTTGGAGATAAATGAGCTATTGTGTATGTTTTACTCATACGTAATTAAAGTTAAAGGATTTATCTGTGTAAAAAAACTGTGAATTTTAAGGGTTGCATTCAAGTTGGCCCATTCAGATGTTGTCGGTAAACGGTTTATCTGATTCTTTTCTTAGACACCAAGAAATGGTACTCCCACCCATTATGAACAGTTTTATTTGAAGCTACACATTTCGATTTTCCATTTATTGGAGCAAATTAGAAATTTCAATGGCATTTTCCCACACATCAGACACAAAGGATTTTCATGATAGTAGAAATTCTTCTTCAAACACAGTAAAGTGTAATTTTCAGAAAAAAAGAATTTTCACGTTGCAGCAGAGTGTGCACTGATATGTAACTTCCTGGGAGATTAAAACTGTGTGCTGTACCTGGGATTCGAACCTGCGACCTTTGACTTTCACAGGGAAGTGCTCTACCATCTGAATTATCTTGACACACTTAACAGTTGATCATCACAACTTTACTTATGCCTGTTCCTCACCTCCTACTTTACAAACTTCACAAAAGTCCTGTGAACCTTGCAGGACTAGTACTCCTGGAAGAAAGGATGTGGTGGAGACATGGATCAGTCATGCCTAAGGGATGTTTCCAGAATGAGGAGTGCTAGTCCTGAAAGGTTCACAGGGGAACTTTTGTGAAGTTTGGAAAGTAGGAGGCGAAGTACTGGCAGAAGTAAAGTTTTGTGAATGGACCGTGAAGCATGTCAGGATAGCTCAGATAGTAGAGCGCTTGCCAGCGAAAGGCAAAGGTCCCAGGTTTGAATCCCGTTTCTGGCCCACAATTTTAATCTGTAAGGAAGTTTCAAGTGTAATTTTGTTGATCGCAAAAGCTTCCTTGATAACTTATCTCATTTTGCATAGCAACTTTACAAAGAATGAAGAAGAAATTGATTCAGTACAACATGAACACAGGAAATCTGATTTGAGGTTTTGAGGGAATATCAAACTTAGTGCGGCATACTTGTATTTACTGGCTGTTTGTTTCTGACCCATAACTGGGCACCTTTTTAGGATACACTGTTTTTCCAATTTCTGCATTGTTTGGTAATGACACAGCTACTCCGGTTACTGTACTGTTCATCCACGGTAAGTTGACAATTCATGCACTGGCCATTGGCAGCAGCAGGAGGCATGTACTATGCCTGCCAGAGGACGAAGAGGGGGGGGGGGGAGGGAGGGAGCATCAGTGAGCAGAAGGCAGCATCGCAGTGTTGGAAATATTACCTGTAACAATGTGTGCAGTAATATTCCGCGTCTAGGACTAGCATAATGTTGACAGAAATACAAAATAAATGGATGTCCTTCAAGTAGTGCAGATGCTTTGTGTTGCTGGCATCACCAGGTAAAATCGTCTTCACTTGTTAAATTAATATACTTCCATCTAATTACGAATGCACTACTAGTTTTGACACACTATGGTGTCATTCTCAAGTTCCTATATTACAATGATTCAACCACATTAAACAGTGAAAAATTTAATAATTTATCAAACCATGTACACTGCACGGGAATGGCCGTGTGATCCAGGGTGCAATGTTGTGGATTACACAGCCACTCCCACCAGAGGTTTGAGTCCTCCCTCTGACATGGGTGTGTGTGTGTTGTCCTTAGGATAAGTTAAAGTAGATTGTAAGACTAGGGACTGATGACCTTAGCAGTTTGGTCCCTTTGGGTTACAAACGTTTTTGTACAGTCACCATTAAATCATTTGGCTAATTTAATATGTACAAAACATTTTAGACCATATTGTACAATTGTTTGAATTTTCAATTGGTCAGTCTTATAGTCCAATTATTACAAAGTTGTAAATATGTAGAGAAACCTATGCCAATTTTACGTGGCTTCCTCTGTATAGGGATTTGCATATACCCACCTGGCGAAGCTCAGTATCAGTTACGCATTGAATTAAATTCAGAGCCTGAATGCCCAGTGTTCAGCTGTTGTTGACAAGTGTTTCGTCCTTTATGATGATGATGAAACAAGTGTGCCCACAGCTGAACACAGGGCATTAACGTTCTAAATTCTCAGGGCTTTTTTTTTTTTTTTTTTTTTTTTTTTTTTTTTTTTTTTTTAATTTTGTGGTAAATTAAAAAATTTACACTGTTTAATGTGATTGAATCATTGTATTATTTTTGTGATCATAGGCATTTGAAAATGACGCCATAGTGCACAGAAACTAATTGTGCATTGGTAGTTAGATGGAAATGAATTAAAAAGTTTTTTTTCTAAAAAGGAACTGTGGCTTTGGAACATATTTTGTGTGTTTCTTATAGCAGTTATATGTGACAATAACTGTTATAAAATTGTGAGTGTGTGTTTTAAAATTAGTCTAACAAAGCCCTTAAGGACATGTTCACCCTCCTCAGGCTTGTACCCCCCCCCCCCCCCCCCCCCCCCGAGAAAATTCTGTATCTGCCACTGCCAGTACCCCCCCCCCCCTTCCCCCCCCAGCTGGAATGTTGGTCACTTCAGATGCAGTTGTGGTAGGTACTTTGAGCCCAGAGATGACAGTGGCCATCTGTGAGTTAGTTGTGGTTGTGTGAATGTGGGTGTTTTCTATATCTACTCCTCTGTCTGTCCACTTTCTCCTCCTCTCTCATTCAGCCCCTTCTCCTCTTTCACCCTCTCTCTTTGTCCATCTCTTCCTTCACCTTCATCTGTCTCAACTTCATTCTGCCCCTCTTCCTCCTCCACCTCTCACTCTATCCATTCCATTTTCTGTGCATCTCCTTCTGCTACCAATGATCAAATCAAAATTGAAAAAAAGATTTCCTACATAAAGGTTTTATTACAATAGTTTATTATTACATCTCATCCTTATTTGTCTCTCTCTATCCACCTTCCCATACACTCTCTCAATTTATCTGCTCCTCTCACTTGTCCATCATTCCTCCCACCCCCACTTTGTTAGTTTCCTCCTCTCCCCTCTCCCAGCCCTACATTTCTCTGCCCACTTCCCCTCTGTTGGCCCATCTATCCTCCTCCTTTCCATCCCTGCTGTCCATTTCCTCATCCTCCCTTATTACATATATATTTCAATATTCATAATGATAAGTGAAACAAAGTTTCTTGGAAGTGTATGGTGTATTGCAAAGTATAAAAACCTTCTCTGTGAAAACATACATGGATGTGCCAACATTCATGGTGATTGGTTAAACAGTGTTGAAATCTGTTGAATGGTACTCTCTACAATGCACCATGGTAAAATGTTATAGACAGTGACTTTCTTATTGTTTTGAATCTCAGGTGTTCAAAATTTCATCAGTTTGAGAAGAAAACTTTTGATTTCTATGAAATAGTCCCTTGATTCTACCAAGACTCTGTGGAACATCCTGGATTATTGTGAAACTTTCTAGAATGTTGTAAAATGCTCTCAAATGTTTTTAAATACTCTGAGATATTCTAGAAATTTCTAGAGGGTGAAACATCTCAGTGCTTATAACTTCAAAAGCACACCCTTCAAGTGAAAACAGGAGCCAGAGAGCAACCACACCATACAGTTCCCTTGTTGTAATGAGACTCATTTCTCGATTTTAGTGGCATGCACATTGTACACATACTTTTAGAATACATACTGATAACACTGAATTTTGTGAGCACACTGAAGTTCAAATCACATGTCATTAAATCCTAAAAAAATACAAAAACTAAAATAAAATATTTTGATTCTATTTACTTACTTATTTCACAGAACTGCCCCCAGTGTCTCGGGGAGCACTTGCAGAAATAATGTGCCAAATGCGGTTGGCAAATCCCATCATTCTGACAAGCACTAAAATTGCAAGGTGGTCCTGACCATTGTTTAATATGTTTCTTGTCTACAATTTCTAGGACTTCCCCATTCACAATAACACGCTGCACTGCACCATCCAATGCAGGTCCAAGGCCAAGAGGTTCATATTCTCTCCTGTTAAGAAATGTCAGATGTTCATATTAATTTCAGTGTTTTACAATTCCAAAATATAAAGTAATATGAAAGCAGGACAGGGAATTAAACAACTCAGTTCTGTTATCAGAAATTAATATACTTTTATAAAATCTTCCATTTTTGGATACCTATCACAAAACATCCTCAGTTATCTGCCTCATATACTCCATAAGTTGTATATTCTGTTTCATAAGTACAGTACTTTTTAAACGTTTTCAATAAAATGTCTACATTAATGGCATGACCTATTTGTCTTATACCAAAATATTTGATATTGTTATATGCACAAGTCCAAGGCATTGTCCAAACATATAGTACAAGGTCAAATACAGGATTTGGTTCTGGAAGAGGCTGAAAATAAGTCTTGCCTCTATTTTCCTTGATACATTACGAGGAAACGTGGCAGTTCTGGGGAAGGTTACCACCCTGTAGTCTGGCCCCTAGATATGCCTGTGTTCCATTATCAAAATGATACAGTTAATTGAAGATCTGAACCTGAGTACTTCGAGAAAAGGCTCATGTGTTACAAACTGAATATTTCAAATGTCAGAAGGTCTTTAATAAATACTGATCTGAGACAAATGTTTGTAAGGTGTGTATGTTTTGAAACAACAGCAGTATTAGTAGCTCTATTCTGAAAAACAGTACATGATCTTCTGTAATGTGCCCATGAAGCAGTCTACTACTGTTTACAATTAATAACTGGTTGTTGATGATTGAGTGGTAGTAGTTCCAGAAAATTTCAGACATACATTTAATTTATAGTGCAGCAGGATATACTGCGCTGAAAGCTGACCACAAGTTTTTCAATAGGTATAACAATAAATGGAGGACATTTATCACTATACATAGAAGCTATTGACAAAGCAGAGTGATTCAAGCCTCAAAGAAATAGTAAACTTCTCTTGACAGAGAGATATTAATGCATTATAATTTCAGATGATGTTGGTTCAGGTAGCCAACCATAAACTAGCCCATGCAGTGCACACTTCATAGTATACGGACATTGTGGGTGTTGCTGGAAGAGTAACAATGGCGTCTACATTACATGTGCAAACAATTGGATAAACCAATTTTAAACTAAGAAATCAGTTCTGTCAATAGATCATAAAACATGCACTGGCTGTTATAATTGTGGGCTGTTTCTATTGGCCTTAATTTGATTATCTAAAGTAACAATTGACCAACATTGGATCATGGTTGTAAGGAAGCTGTCTGACATTTGAACATGATTTTAAGGGAGATTTAGTTACAATACATTTCAGCTGTACATTTGCATCACATTTTATTGACATAAGTGATGACAGAAATGAAAATCTAATAAAGTAAGTAGACTAGTGTGTCTCTTTTCCAACCAACAGTTCAGTATTAGCAATAAAAACAATTGATATAGAAAAGGCATTTACATGTCATCTGTTTCAGATTGTTGTAAACCCATGTGATAACTCTTTGCAAGTTTTGCATTGTGTGAGCAAAATAAAACGTAATATAAGTGTGTTTAAACATTAACATCGCTGTAGTTTACTATGGCTACCCGTTAACATGGGGTAACTAGACATCCTGTATTTTACGGGATCATCCCATATTTAGCCTCAGTGTCCCATTGTCGTAACAAAGTAAGTATGGGATGTATATTGTCTCATATCTTACTAACTGTCCCATATATTTTGAATTAACATTTTTTTAAAGTAATGGAAGCATTACCATATTGAGAACAAAATAATGTCAATCAATAGGTTTCAACTCAAAAGAGATGAGTCATGATTTTGACGTATTTTTTCATATATTTCTAATATTTCAACCTTTGGAGGTGATGTTTCTTTCATTTTAAATGCAAAAAAGTTTAGGTTGCCCATAATTGCTATATACATTTTAAAGTATTTTTGGGCAACATATGATTTTTTTGCATTTTTTTAAACACTAATGCTTTTACACGACATGTGCAAGTCTTCCAACTACACAAATTCAGTGATTAATAAGTTCCTTGCAAGAAAACAGTAAACTGAAAGAGTCTGATTTTATGGATATTTTAAGTTCATTTCCCGAGACGTTAACCAAGTATACCGCGAAATGGGCTTACCCATTTCATGTGATAAAACACATTTAACTAGTCTTAAGTCAAATATTTTCTTCTATGGGATTCTGTTCTGTAAAGAATTAAAAATTTACCAGTGTTTGATGAAAATATTTTGCGATAAAGTTGTGAAGATGAGCTTAGATCACCTTATTGAGAAAGTGAACCAGCTTCATAACACATGCGAAGAGAAAATTTATTAATTGAGAAATGTGTAGTAAGTTGGTAGAAAGTGGTCTCTCAATTTCAGCTTATTTGCACCTGAAGATATGTGTAGCAAATGATGCTGTGGAAACGGTGTTCTCCATCTCAAATATTTTATGGACTACGAAAACAACATACAGTATTTAGTGTGCAAACTGTGAAGGTAGTAACTATAACAACTCATTTTCGCAATACTTCATGTGTTGATCATTATGTGAAAATTCTGACCTCCAGAATGACACACATTATTCTGCAAATTATACTCACAGAGAAATACATCAAGTTGGTAAATCATCATGACTGTCTTTCTTGTATGTTTGCCTGTGAGAATTATAAAAGAATAAAGTATTTCTTTAATTTATAATGTACTTTATTTGGCTTTCAGTTTTGCAAGTCATTATATTCAAAATGTTTAAATGTTTGTACACCTATTGGACCAAACTGCTATAGTCATCAGTCCTTAGACTTACAAACTACTTTAACTTAAACTAACCCAAGGACAACACACACACACACACACACACACACACACACAAACACATACACACACACTCATGGCTCAGGGAGGACTTGAACCTCCGACAGTGAGAAACTGTGCATTCTGCAGCGAGACACCTTAGAATGCTTGGCAATTTCACTGTGGCGAGTAGCTATGTTTGGCTAATTTTTGTATTAGCATCTAACTTAGATACTGAGATTACCTTGTATGTATTTTGTCCCATCCCAAAAAGCCGTAATTGCTTGTCCTGTTGCTTACATGTTCTTTAAGTGATTAAATGCTATTCCTGTTGTGGAATAGTTTTGTAAAGTAAGTGATTTCGAGAAAAACAAGTGTAAAGTAAATACGAGAACCACCGAATATGACATATCACGTCAACTTGGGTAGGGGGGGAGAAACTGACTTTGTTCACTATACATTGTATCAATTCGTATGTTTATGTATGCTTTAATGCTACAGTTAAAGGCAACATTTAGTGTCACATGTATCAGTAGGTACTGATTTTTATTTTGGAAATCTGGTCACCCTACTTTAACACCTGTTTATACCACAGTCCATATTTTGAAGACATCCTCCAATGCAAGGGTGAATAGTTCTGAAGATATGGTGACTCCTTGATGAACTCCTTTTCTGATTGGCATTTCACTTGTGATAAGGTTTTCATCCATCCTGTCATAGTTGCCTGGTTGTAGATGTATTTCAGGAGCCAGTAATTGTTTGAATTCAGCAAATTTCTTTTCCATAGGTGTCCACTGTACAGGACAGATGCTCGAAGTATTAGGGCTGGCTAAAGCATCTGTCAGGGACACCTGCGCTGCTGCAGCTGCTAGTAGGTGCTTCCTATAATAGTTCAGTGTCACAATGAACGTACTTAGCTCCTTATAAGTGTGGGGGCGTGGCAGATCGAGTACCGGGTTGACCTGTCAGCTGGGGGAGTGAGTCCATCAGCTGAAACGATGTAGCCCCAAAAAATTAACCGAAGTCTAGTGTAACTGTAGTTTCTTATTATTGAGTGCTACACCAGCAGTGGTGAGAGTGTTTTGGATGATTTTCACATGCTCCCTGTTATTTTCTAGTGTGAGGCTAAACACTAGAATATTATTGAGGTAGACGACACAAAAGGTCAGATGTGACTATACCTCATTAATAAACTTCTGCCAAGTCTGTGCAGCGTTACGTTGGCTGAAAGGCATGTACTTATACTGGAAGAGACCAAACGGAGTCGTAATAGCTGTTTTTTCAATGTCCTCCGGTGCCATTGGAATTTGGTGGTAAGCTTGTTTGCAATCTAAGACAGAGAAATATTTAGCTCCCGCCAGCACATGGTTAAAGTCAGCAATGTGAGGTAACAGGTACTTGTATATAATAGTACTTGATTTCAATTTGGTATAGTTCACTACCATGCACCAGGAACCGTCTTTCTTTGTAACAAAATGGATTGGTGAAGCCCAGCATCTGGAAGAAGGTTCAGTAACACCAGATTTCAGTAACTCATCAATTTGTTACAATATTCATTAACTCTGGTTTAAGATGGCATGGGTGACATGAAATTGGTGGTTCAACATTGAGATGAAGTTTATGACAGTTCCATTGGTAACCATAGACATGTGGGGCATGGCACAGATGGCAACTGTCTCCAACGTAGTGTGTGTGGTGGCCGCTGGGCTGAGCTGTGGTGCTGACAGAAAATTATTACAGGTGTGCCAACTGCTAGTGGTCTGAGTGCTATTGACAAGTGAGCTATGCAAAGCATTGTTGGTACACTGTGTCACTGAACTATTAGTTACAGGAGGTGTTGCTGGCAGGACTGAGGGCGCTAGCAGGTGCATAATAACAGCTGATGGCTGTAGGGTCAATGAGATTGGCTTGGGATGTTAACCATCCAAGTGATGCAGGAGAAACATGGGCACTCGAAGATACACATTCAGAACAAGAGAGAGTGCGAACACAGTTTAAAGCATCAGGAATATTGCCTCAATAGTACCCAGGCACTAAAACACTGGGTGACACTGACTAACCTAACATTGTTTGTAGCCGAAGTGACGTCTGCTCGAGAACTTTGAGCTGCCGGCGAGTTGAAGATAACTTGTCGTGTAGGTTGTGCAACCATAGGCATAGTTCCAGCTGGTCAAGGCATAGATGAGAAGACTCAATGCATTCAATGAGCCACTTTTTGGTCCAAGAGTGGAGCTCAGATAACATGTTGGAGCACTTCCTAGCCAGACAAACTTTTTTATCTGAACTTACATCATGCGGTTGAGCACACGGGATGTGAATCTGTTTATAATGGCAGAACACAGTGTTTCTAGTGGGCCATGGTTTATAGTGCTGCATAAAATCAACACCTAAAATTGGCTTGTTCACTTGAGCAACCAGGAACAGCCAATTAAGTTTACATTTGGGTGACAAGTTGACAGTATATGAAGTAGAGCCGGTAAACTGCAGGCCAGTAGCATTAGCGGCCAACCTCTTGGGCAAAAGTGAAACATTGGCGCCAGTGTCTATCAGAAAACAAGCATCTGAAATCACGTCCTGAACATATATTTGGCTGGAAGTAACACTTTGGTTTGACACAGAATGTAGCATAGTATGGTGCTGGTTACCAGCTACGCAGGAGGAGGCACCTTAGCCTACCTGCACTCAGCGTTTGGGTGCTGGCAAGGAGCCTTGCAATACTTGACCTGGGTGCCAAAACAGTAGTGGCAGTAGCAGTAGCGGTGAGATGTAGGCAGCTCTTGGTCACTGTCAGCTGGGAGAGCTGTTATTGTGTGGCGGAGGCTGATGAGATGCTGGAAGAGCAGCAAGCTTGACACTCTTCTTGTTGCTGGAACCAGGGGGTTATGGCATATAGAGTTGTTTCTTGTCCCTGTCACAACCACGCCCGACGGAAGGCGGCCGTTACAGTGCACTGGGCTCAAACGTGGTGAGTCCGCGTAGAGCACTGTAAGTTTTGTAGGTAGCAGAAACGTTGTTGGTGGCTTGCAGCATGTCTTTGATGGATTCTGCGGGCAACGTATCGATCCAAATAGGCCAAAGAGCGTCATTCGGAAGGAGAGAGGTGGTGGTGACGGAGCCGAGGCGTCGCCAGAGTTGGGACTGTGTCCAGTTGCCCAGTTACTCTGCATTGAGGACTTGACAAACAGAGTCTAAGTTACAGCAGCCGAGTTGTGGGATAATAGCCTTTGTGTGACTGTAACAGTTAGCGTGGGCAGGTGTTCCAAGTCACAGATCAGATCTTCGTGCTCATACAAACTTTTAATGAGGCACAGGAAATGTGTAGGCTTCTCAAGGCCACAATGATTAAAAATATCTTCAGCTATGTCGAATCACATGGTAGCTTGGGCAGGGTTAGAGGGTGGCAGCTGAGGTAGATGTGCCAACTGCTGAGCTACTGTATTTGAGCACGCAACTGACGTCATTGGCGTAGGCAACTGGAAATCAACATGACAATGCAGATGTGCTGAAGTTGTGCCTGGCGAGCTGGCAAAGTTCATAGCAGGGTGAACAGTGAGGTGCTGTGGAATATAAATAGACGCAGAGCTAGGCAGAACCTGTTCATGCAGCGGAAGGCCAAGAGCATGTGGCTGTCCCACGGTGGAATATGAGGCAGCCCCAATTCAATGTCTCTTGCGAAGCTGTCCATCACTGAGGTAGCCACTTGATTACTAATGAAGCTGGAGTTCTGGGGCATTGTTGGCATATTCAGAATCATCAAACAGGGAGAAGTCCATGGATTCTGCAAACTGTGTGATGTGGCCGCGTCCCGCTCGAATCGCCTGCCGCCCGCCGGCTCACCACATACGGCACAGCCCTCAGTCGCAACTAGCGCCACCTAGGAGACCGGTGAGCGGCCTGGCGGATGAATAGGACGCAGCGCAGTTTCAGTTGAGTTTTCCGATAGTGAACAAGTGTACCGTTTATATCTCATGTGATTCAATAAAGTACTTTTGAGATACAACACTAAATGGCGACGAGTTAAGGGATATTCTATGATACCCGTATCAGTGAAAACTGCTATCAGGGCCACTACGGAACCGATATTAGCTCAGTTGATGGAACAGCTCAAGACGCAAAACACAGCACTTCAACAGCTGCTCGTCTCATTCCACTCTACTCGACAGTCGGCGCTGCACGTGCCAATGTTTCCTCCATATGACGAGACTGCAGAAGATTGGTGCGAGTATGTAAAGCGTCTTCGCCAACACTTCCATGCTTTCGGCATTGACAATCAACATTTATGTTAGTCTCATTTTTTGTCTTGGATTTCCCCAAAGTTGTATCATCCTCTGACACAGCTAGTACCGTTGAAAGAACGTTCAGCCCTATCTTTTGACGAAATGTGCGCTTCCCTCTCATCTTTTTATCAAAAGCAGACCCATTTAGTTGCGTCGCGAGTGGCATCCTATCAATCCAAAAAGAAACCGGACCAGTCCTACAGGGCATGGGCAGCCGAATTGCAGGGCCTTAGCAGAAAATGCCACTTTGTAACGGACAAACACAGAGAATCATATGCACACCATATGGGTAGGGATGCCATTCCTCGTTCCACACCGGATAGAGACGTCCGGCAAAGGGCTCTTCAATTGGATAATCCTTCTTCAGATGAGGTGTTGCACATCGCTAAATCATTTGAAATTACTAAAGCAACAGGTGCACAAATCGAGTCTTGGGGCGATGTTTGTGACGTTCATCTTGATAAGACACTTGTTGACGTCGTTTTGAAGTTGCAGCAATACGCATGCAGCCTTCCCGTAAATGGGCCAAACAGGGCCGCACTCACGGTAAACAAGGCAATATACAGTCTTCGTTACTCTCTTGCCCGCGTTGCTTTTTACAACACGCTGGAGATGACTGCCCACAATGCTGGGCAACTTGTCAAAGTTGCAAAAAACTAGGACATATATCTTCTGTGTGCAAATCAAAGCTAGTACAAGTAGTACAGGAGAATGAGAAAGACGACTCTTCTATTCTTTATGTCAACACTACTTTAACTGCTTCTAACAAACTTTACGTTGAAGTCACAATTTTGGGAAAGCAAATTCGCATGCAGTTAGACGCTGGATCGGCGGCCACTCTTATCACGTCAGACACGTACGTCTTGCTAGGTTCACCCCCTTTGAACCCTGTCACGTGAAAATTATGCACCTACAACAAGCAGCCAATTTCGCTGCTGGGGCAGATGGAATTAGATGTGTCTTACAAATCGGAACGCTTACCGTTTTTGTGGTTGACAATACTGGGTTGGAAAACTTATTTGGATACGATGCCTTTCGACTGTTTGGCTTCTCTGTTGATGACACTGTTAATGTCGCCTCAGAAGAAATATCTTACTCCAATTTAGAATCTTTGTTTACGGAATTCAAACACCTTTTCTTGCCAGGTGTAGGACGCACCAACAACTTTGAAGCCCACATAACTCTCAAAAACACGGCAAGTCCGAAATTCTTCCGCACACGTCCACTTCCAGTAGCCTTGCGCGATGACGTAAAAAAGGAATTGGACAGGCTCAGTCTCAGGCGTCTTATTGACCATTACAGCAAGTGCGTGGGCAGCACCACTTGTTGTTGTACGCAAGCCAAATGGTTCTCTCTACCTCTGCGCCGATTTCAAGACCTCCGTCAATTCACAATGTTTAATTGACACCTACCCTATGTCTCGACCGGAAGAAATATTTGCGAAACTAGCACGAGGTCAATATTTTTCGAAAGTAGTCATATCTGAGGCTTATTACCAGCTGCCTTTCGACGAACCTTCTCGTCAGATTCTTGTTATAAACATACCATTCGGTCTTTTTCAATATTAACGACTCCCCTTCAGTCTGGCAAGCTCGCCAGCTATTTTCCAACGATTCCTAGAGCAAATATTGGTCAACATACTGGGGTGTGTAAATTACCAGGACGATATTGTGGTCACCGGTAAAACAACCAAGGAATATCTTGCAAATTTACGACAACTCTTTTCGGTTTTACAGACTGCTGGTGTTAAGTGCAACCTACAAAACTCACAGTTTTTTCAACCCTTGGTGGTTTATCTAGGGTTCAAGCTTTCCCGCGAGGGGATACTCCCGCTCCTTGAGGATGTGGCGGCCGTAGAGGTGCTCCCAAGTCCTCAAAATGTTAAAGAGTTGCAAGCTTTCCTGGGTACAATTGCCTACTACCATAAATTTATACTGTCTGTGGCCGAGGTGGCCCATCCATTCCATAGGCTCCTCTGCAAAAATGTCTCATATCACTGGACAGGGAAATGTGAAACGGCGTCTCACCGCCTGAAAACTCTTTTGCTTCAGGCTCCAGGCCTAGCTACATACATGCCCGGATAGTAGCTTGTTCTTGCTACATATGCTTCACAATACAGCATCGGAGCAGTACTAGCCCACCGATACCAGGATGGTTCAGAACATCCCATAGCCTATGCGTCCAAAACACTCAATCCTTCTCAACAGAATTATTCATAAATTGAAAAGGAGGCACTGGCTATAGTGCATGCCCTACGAAAATTTAGTGTTTTCTTATATGGCACAAAGTTTCACCTAATCACGGACCATAAACCCCTGGTTTCGCTCTTCAGCCCTTCTGCTTCTTTACCTGACAAGGCCGCACATCGACTGCAAAGATGGGCCTTGTACCTCTCTCGCTTTAACGCTTTAATTACGAGATCCACTTTTGCCCAACCACACAAATGCCAATGCGGATGCATTATCTCGCCTACTCAAAGGCCCTGACCCCACCTTTGATAAGGATGAACTTCTCTGTTTCCACATTGATGAAGCAGAACAACTCACAGTGGACAGATTTCCAATCACAGGGGAACGGCTAGCTGCAGCCACGGCTGCGGATCCAGTGATGCGACAAGTTCCCCAGCACATCAGGGACGGGTGGCCTGACCATCCATCCAAGAAGGCGTCAGATCCACTTAGAAACTACTTCTCGGTGCAACGGTGTGGTTCTCCTTTCTACAGAAGAGGCTACACTGAGAGCATTCACCCTCTCAGCCTACGGAATGAAGTACTGAAACTACTAAACCAAGGACATTGGGAAATCTCATGAACAAAACTGCTTGCCAGGCGTCATGTGTACTGGCCGGGCATCGACACTGACATCGCTCACATGGTGGTGAGTTGTGAGGTATGCACTGCCCAGGCTTCTGCCCCTAAAATGTCAACAATTCCTTGGCCGTCGTCCACACGCCTGTGGGAACGTGTTCACATTGACTTCGCCGGGCGCTTTCTCGGCAACTATTGGTTACTGGTAGTCGACTCTTATTCCAACTTCCCATTTGTCTCCAGATTATCCTCTCCCACAACAGCAGCCACCTTATCCACGTTATCAAAGGTTTTCGCCCTTGAAGGATACCCCAAAACACTGGTATCCGACAATGGCCCTCAGTTTGTATCCTCTGAATTCTCAGACTTCTGTGCCCACAGGGGCATTAAACATGTCACATCCCCACCCTTTCATCCTCAATCTAATGGTGAGGTTGAGCGCCTCTCAAGGACTTTCAAAAATCAAATGAAGTAACTTCTGACCTCTGCTACCATTGAAGAGGCACTTACCGACTTCTTAGCCTCTTACTGTTTCACACCTATGGGCATGTACAGCCCTGCAGAGCTATTGCACGGCAGACAGTCGTGCACACTTTACACCTCATTCGTCGCTCACTCAATGCGCAAGCCCCTGCTACTTCCATAAAATTTTCCCCTGGTGCAACAGTATGGGTGCGGGGTTATGGCCAAGACCAGAAGTGGATGAAGGGAAGAATATTGGAACAAACAGGAAGGCGATTATACAGGGTTCGCATGGCAGCAGGAGAAGTAGCTCGGCACTATGACCAACTCCGAAAGCAGGTTCTGCCCTTTCCAAGTACATCCCCTGGTACTGAACCCGACACATTAGATATGGACATTGACCCAGCACCGCTTCCTCAACAGACACCGGCAAATGAAGAGCCTGTCCAGCTGTCCCACGCACCGACGGCCGCAACCGACAAGGAATCCGGTATACCAATGTCACCGATATTCCCTCCTTTCTGGCATACGCAACGGGGTATACTCCAGGAGAGCGAGTCCCCAATACTGGGACCCAGACATCCTCCACATCACAAGGGCCACTTCAGGCCATACTTCAAAGTCCCGTCAAGAGACTTCACAACAAATATCGAAGAAATGGACACTAGTGCCATGCAGTGTATCAAAAAACGAAGCAGCCACACACGTCACAAGTAATTTTCGTGTTTGAGTGTTGATAAAGAAAAAAAACATTTTTTTTCCCTTTTCCTTTTTTTTCAACAACCCTGTGCTATGTAGAAGTGCCTTTCAGTTTTTCTGTTTTCTTTTATACAAATGAGTAGCAGTGCACATGAGGCAACAGTCGTGTGCAAAGTGTGAATGCCGAAGTAGGCGTCTGTGCCTCATGTTTCTCTCCAGTAGACAGCTAACAATGAATGCATATATTTGTCAGTGACTTACCTTCGGCGCATTTTCTTATAAATAACATTTTCTTTACTTTATATTCACTGTACACTGTGCGTGTCTAATGATATTTCTATGTACCGCTTTTTGTAATCTTATCGCCGTGGTATGTTATATAAGAGTAATAACAATTGTTCCATTGTTATCTTAAGAGGGGGAAGATGTGTTGTGGCCGCGCCCCGGTCAAATCGCCTGCCACCCGCTGGCTCGCCACATACGGCGCTGCCCTCAGCCGCAACTAGTGCCACCTAGACGACCGGCGAGCTGCCTGGCGGATGAGCGGGAAGCAGCGCAGTTTCATTTGAGTTTTCCGATAGTCAACAATTGTACCATATATATATCATGTGATTCAATAAAGTGCTTTTGAGATACAATACTGTGGGCTGACTGGATCTCCCTCCTATTGTCAAACATTGCCGATGCACTGGCATTTTCAAGATAAAGAAAACTGGGTGGTGGCAGCGGCATATAATGGTGGGCCATTGTCTGTCCGTACAACGGCTGAATGTGTGTGCAATTTCCCGGCACAGGAGACTAAAATATGGTGCAAACAGATGTTTTGCGGTGTATTTAGTGTTGTCTGGAACATCAATGAAGGAAGTTGGTGAACAGGTTAGAGAAAACCCGAGAATTCCTTTCATACATTATACTTTATTCACACTAGGTGCTTGAGGCAAACTGCCTCAAGCCATTTAACATACAAAGATCATAATATGCACAAAGATAAAGCACATATATTGGTGAGGTTGACCTAGGTTGATCATCGTCACACTACTAATGGTTTGAGAGTTTCTGTTGTACCAGCTTTCTCCTATAAAATTTACTGAAATAATTTGTTGATACGGGCCAGTAAAATATCTATGGTGTAGAATAATATAGTGCAAGCTACTTGCAGATATCTGATGTGCAGAAGGAAGGAGGTAGTCCAGCAATTTCTGCACTTGCTGAAGTCAATCAGAATGCAGCCACTCAGTGAAAGTAGTGCTCATAGTGGTGGCGACGTTAATGCCCCCTGTTGATAGGCCACAAAATACTTTTGGACATTTCAGATTTTTGTTTTTAGAAGTATTGACATTGTGCTGATCAACAGATGCTATGACCAGGATGTGGGCTTCATCCATGAGTAGGCCAACCTGTGAAATACAGGTGGACTGGGAGTTTCTAGACTGACAAATGTAGTTGTGGGTACCACATAGGTTCCCCTTCACCTTTGAGAGAGAGAGAGAGAGAGAGAGAGAGAGAGAGAGCAAAGCCCAATGGAGTGACACTGACATGAGAGGGGTGCTGCCCCTTGGAGAGCTCTGGCAGCAAGTTGTACCTGCAGAGCCATTTCTGGCTATAGACCCAGACGTGGGGACCAGATTGCAGGGTTCAGAAGTGTCTTCATCGTGATGAGGTTCTTGAGCATGGACTCTCCATTGGGTGATCATCACCAAACCATATATGTCTTATGAACACTTGGCATCCTGTGAACCCAGATACAAGAAATGGCATGCAAGGTGGAGAGGTAGGCTGCAGAGTGATTCATCTGGAAACACAAACATGGCACTCATAAGATTTCTGTGGTAGTGAAATCTATATGGTGGTAAGTTAAAAAATGCTAATGGAAGATAGGGTGGAGCTACAGAAACAAACCTTTGAGCACTGATGAAGGGAACGCCCAGAGAAGCGTGAGAAAAGGAGAATGCTGAAAATGTAGACTATTGACCACTCTCTTTTAGGTTGTGCACTATAGTAAGGAAAGGAAAGATAGTCACAGAACTTCCATGTAAATATGTTAACTGAGTATTACTGTATGGTATGAGTTTTGATCACACAGAGGAGGAAGAAAAATTGTTTTTCAGCCACTGACATGTGTCATAGTTGCAAAGCATTATGGGTAACACTGTGGAACAGTAAGAAATTATAGGTCATACACGGAACAAAATGAGATTGCAGAAAGAGACTATAATTAATTATTGTGGTGTTATTGGCAATATGAAGAAGGCTAGCAACTAGTGAGGATTGTGAAAAAAGAAGGCAGTGCACTGGCCATAATGGTCAATGGTCCCATGAAGCACATTCATCCTCAGAAGTGTGCAGGTGATTGATGATTCTTGGAGCTATGGAGGCAAATGATCCTTAGAGCCATGAAGACAGTTGATGGTCCTCAGAGCTGGATGATGTTGGATGACATCGGGAGCCCTAAAGCCATGCAATGTCCAAACAATGACACCCAAGAGAACAGTCCATGCCACGAATGCATCATGCAGAAGCAACAGAAAGCAGCATCTGGCAGCAGGAGGTGGGTGGCAGCAGTACAGTGTGTGGTTCTCAATGTAGCTGGGACACTCCATAAGCGAACACCCTGAAACCAGAACCAAATGCAAACAGAGAGAACAAAACAAAAGACAAAGCCTAAGAGGAATGAGATTTTTTTTTCCAACACTGCTATGAGAAGAAAACTTCCTATGCCTAAAACATTTTACAAGAAAAAGCGGCTGGTGGCTGGAGAGGGAGGTGGATGTAGGCAGCAGTCTTACCCGTGAGAAGAGAGCCACCATTTCTGCAGCCCATCAAAGTGATTTGAAGCAGTGTTACGCAGAGGGTAGGGTGGCAGCTGAGTGATAGAGAAGACTATAATGCTATGACTGTCACCTCTCTGTGAAAGAGATGAGAAATGGCACTAAAATCAGTTACCATGGGTAACAAAAATGAAAATGGACTGATCAATCTAGAAACAGTGTCATCAGTGATGGAAAATAGATGTAATCAAGGAAAGAGATTGTCAAAATTTGAAACTGCTGCAGGTTTGGAACTAGCTCATCACCACTCAAGCAAGCCTGATGAGAGGAGACTGCTATGGGACTAAACTAATCTCGTCGAAACTGAAGCATCTGACTGGCTGACCACACATGCAAAGATTTACTTAGGACGGTCAAAGGCTCTGCACACCAAAATAATTGCAGTCAGTTGCTACGAACATAAGAAAAGGTTTATTACAGATATAGTATAACTAAGGACAAATTAGATAATCATACAGTTAATTGAAGAGTAAACAAAGGTAACACCTGACAGATGATCAGTGATGGTGCAATAATAATGAGAGGTTGTGTACAAAAACAACAAAGAAGGAAAAAACAGATTACCTGGTGTAAGGTGGCAGTGGTATCTTTCACCACCTTACATGTGAAGTTTACGCCATTCATAATTATAAGAGACATTCATTTATAACGTATTTATCTGTATCCCTTTGATTTCAATTTATGCACAGTTAATGTAGGTAGGAAGAGAGGGTGAGTTATAGTTTACTATGCCACTAGGAAATCTGCTTGATGCTGAGAGATAACATATAACATTACTGAATTTGCATGTGCCAGTTTTCTGGTGGCAGGAAGTCAAAATGCATCTCACATAGTCGGATTTGGACAGCGTCCGGCTGGTAAATGTAATGACACTGGAGGGGAGCCTCTTGTCGACTGAGCAAAGCGCCATGGGTGACTGACCTGCCGAAGCTGTAGGCGTCTTCGCACCTAAACTACCAGGAGATGATACAACTGGCGAATGATTTCAACCATCAAATGGTCGAATGTCACAACAATATTCCAGATAATCCTAGAAGTTCTTTCTGGCAGGAAAGATGCATGGATAGAAGAAAATAGTGGGGGCGAGACATTTGAAACTGAAGTCATAATTGGCTCAGATGTGAGCGACAGGCGAGACATGTAGCTTGCCAAAAAGTGAGTAGAGGATTCGGCTTGCTGTGCTCCTAGTGAGAGAACGTAGGTGAGGGGTTGCAGACAGTGTCTCCTGAGACTAGCTTCACACACCTTTTTGAAGTGCTGATTACATTTACTGAAGTGTTCAAATTTGTTTCTCTGTTATCAGAGGAACAAATAATTACTGCATTGCAGTGTACTTTCATTTAGAACTCATCATTTAAGAGTGTCGAATAGAGTTCCTCTTCTGCTCCTGGCCAGTGTGGCAAGCAGTTTGCAAGAATTTCTTCTTTGTCTGTGCTACTTGAGTTACTTCAACATAGGAATTTTTTGGTAACTATGTAGCCATTGTCTCACAGCTCAAGCTTCACATCGTGTGCCAAGCCATCCATGGTGCCTTGCCACTGTCCATCTGAGCAGATCAGCACGATGAATTAATTGGAAATCGGTGATATACATACTTTGTATTTAGTATAGCACAGTTTTTCCACCCTCATGAATTACAGACATTGCTGTGGTGGGGTGGCTTGCGTGCCTCAATGATACAGATAGCCGTACCGTAGGTGCAACCACAGCAGAGGAGTATCTGTGGAGAGGCCAGACAAACATGTGGTTCCTGAAGAGGGGCAGCAGACTTTTCAGTAGTTACAGGGGCAACAGTCTGGATGATTGATGGAGCTGGCCTTGTAACATCAGCTAATGTGGCTTTGCCATACAGTTACTACGAATGGCTGAAAGCAAGGGGAAACTACAGCCATTACTTTTCTCAAGGACATGCAGCTTTACTGTATGAAAATATGATGATGGCATCCTCTCGGGTAAAATATTCCAGAGGTAAAATAGTTCCCCATTCGTATCTCTGGGCGGGGACTACTCGGGAGGATGTGGTCATCAGGAAAGACAATACTGGCATTCTACAGATCGGAGTGTGGAATGTTAGATCCCTTAATCAGGTAAGAAAATTAGAAAATTTAAAAAGGGAAATGGATAGGTTGAAGTTAGATATAGTGGGGATTAGTGAAGTTCAATGGCAGGATGAACAGGATTTCTGGTCAGGTGAGTACAGGATTATAAATACAAAATCAGTTGGGGGTATCACAGGAGTAAGACTGATAATGAATTAGAAAATAGGAATGCGGGTAAACTACTCTGATGATGATGAGGAGATTGAAGGAGTTAAAGGAAATTATTCAGACAATTAAGGGAGAGGAGAACTTAATTGTGATGGGAGATTGTAATTTGGTAGTAGAAAAAGAAAAAAAATGAAAAATAGTAGGTGAATATGGACTGGGCAGAAGGACTGAAAGAGGAAGTTGCCTGGTAGAATTTTTCACGGAATGTGAGTAAATCATAACCAACACCTGGTTTACGAATCACGAACGATGGTTGTATACATGGAAGACAACAGGAGACACCGGAAGGTATCAGATAGATTTTATAATTGTAAAAGGTATATTCCGGAACAGGTTTTAAACTGTAAGACATACGCAGAGGGCAGATAAAGACTCTGACCACAACGTATCGGTCATGAACTGTTGGCTGAAACTGAAAAAAAAAAAAAAAAAAAAAAAAAAAAAAAAAAAAAAAAAAAAAAAAAAAAAAAAATACAGGTAGAAAGGCAAGACGTACTAAATTTAATCGATGAAATAAGAAAATATAAAAATGCAGTAAATGAAACAGGCAAAATGGAGAACAAATGACAAAGAAATGAGATTGGCAGGAAGTGCAAAATGGCTAAGCAGGAGTGGCTAGAAGCCAAATGAAAATCTGTAGAAGAATGTTTAACAAGGGGAAAAGTAGATACTGCCTACAGGAAAACAAAAGAGACATTTGGGGACAAGAAAAACAGCTCTACGAATATCAAGAACCCATATGGATAACCAGTTCTCAGCAATGAAGAGAAAGCTGAAAGGTGGAAAGAGTACATAGAGGAACTCTACAAAGGAAATGAACTTAGAGACAATGTTGTAGGAAGGGAAGAGGAAGCAGATGAAAATGAAATAGGAGATACTATACTGAGAGATGAATTTGACAGAGTCATCAAGATCTAGGTCAGAAGAAGGTTCCAGGAGTAGATGACATTCCCTCAGAACTACTAAAGTCTCTGAGAGAGTCAGCCATGTCAAAACTGTTTCACCTGGTGTGTAAGATGTATGAGACAAGCGAAATACCTTCAGACATTAAGAAAAATATAATAATCCCCATTCCAAAGAAATCAGTTGCAGACAGGTGTGAAAATTACAGAACCATCAGTGTGATAAGTCATGGTTGCAAAATATTAACATGAATTATCTACAGGAGAATGGAAAAGCTGGTAGAAGCTGACTGCGGGGAAGATCAGTTCCGATTCAGGAGGAACGTAGGAACACAGGAGGCAATACTCACTTTACGACTTATCTTAGAAGATAGATTAAGAAAAAGCAAACCTACATTTTTAGCTTTTGTAGATTTGGAGAAAGCTTTTGACAATGTTGATTGGAATACACTCTTTCAAATTCTGAAGTCAGCAGGGGTAAAATACAGGGAAACGAGAGTTATTTACAACTTGTACAAACACCAGAACACAGTTAGACTCAAAGAGCATGAAAGGGAAGCATTAGTTGGGAAGGGAGGGAGACAGTGTTGTAGCCTTTCTCTGCTGTTATTCAATTTGTACATTGAGCAGGCAGTGAAGGAAAGCAAGGAAAATTTTGGAATAGGGATTAAAGTTCAGGGTGAAGAAATAAAAACATTGTGCATTGCTTATGACAATGTAATTCTGTCAGAGACAGCAAAGGACCTGGAAGAGCAGTTGAATGAAATGTATAGTGTGTTGAAGAGAGCATATAAGATGAACATTAACAAGAGCAAAACAAAGATTATGAAATGCGATGCTGAAGCAACAAGATTAGGTAATGAAACAATGAAGGTCGTAGATGAATTTTGTTTCTTGGGTAGTAAAATAACATGTGACGGTTACAGTAGCAAGGATATAAAATGCAGAATGGTAATGGGAAGAAAAGCATTTTTGAAAAATAGAAATTTGTTAACATCGAATATTAATTTAAGTGTAAGGAAGTTTTTCTGAAGGCATTTGTATGAGAGTGAAACATGGATGATAAACAGTGCGGACAGGAAGAGGATAGAGGCTTTTGAAATGTGGTGCCACAGAAGATTGCTGAAGATTAGGTGGGTAGATCATGTAACTGATGAAGAGGTACTGAACAGAATTGGGGAGAAAAGGAATTTTTGGGATAACTTGTCTAAAGGAAGGGATCAATTGGTAGGACACATTCTTAGACATCAAGGAATTGTAAATTTAACACTGGAGGGAAGTGTGTGGGGGAAAATCATAGAGGGAGACCAAGAGATGAATATAGTAAACAGATTCAGATGGACTTGGGTTGCCATTCTTATGAGATGAAGGGGTTTGGTCAGGATAGATTAGGGTGGAGAGCTGCATCAAACCAGTCTCCGGAGTGAAGACCACAACAGCAACACCTCTAACTTCTACCTATCATGTAGCAACGCCAACACGCGCGAACGTAAGGTCGCTGGCACAACCACCCAAGACCGCAGGTCATCAGTAGCCAGTAAGATGACCCCGTCACATTCAGACAAACGGAGTCTGAAAGAATAATAATTCCTCAAGGGATCGGATGCCCAGCGTGGAGGAACTTCCGGCCAACCAGTACAAATATAATGCAAGACCTGTCGTAACACAGGATCAGCAGCCACAGCCGTCAACAGTACCGAAGATGTAATAGGGAAACTATCCACAGCAGCCTTCACTTCTTCGTCCAGGTAAAAACAGAGACATTCTTCATTATCAGATTCAGTATCTGCTCCAATACAAAGGTGCAACAGGGTGTCAGCATTAGCCTGTTGGGCTGTAGGCCGGAAGTGAATTTCGTAATTGTACCGTGACAGAAAGAGAGCCCACCGCTGAAGCCGGTGTGCATCCTTATCGGGAAGAGAGGTGATAGGATGGAAATGCGAGACCAACGGTTTGTGATCCATAATCAGGTGAAACTTGACACCATACAAATACACGTGAAATTTCTTTAAGGCATAGACAATGGCCAATGGCCAATTTTTCAATCTGAGAATATATTTGCTGGGCCGGGATCAAAGTTTTAGAGGCATGCGTGATAGGGTGTTCAGACCCAGCAGGAAATTTATGGGCCAGCACCGCTCCAACCCCATTCTGGAAAGTGTCAATAGCGAGAACTAGGTGCTGACCTGGCATGTACGCGGCCAGGCAGGGGGCCGACACTAGAAGATTTTTCAGTGTGGTGGAAGCTCGGTCACAGTCCGCCGACCAGACAAAAGACACATCTTTGTGGAGGAGGTGGTGGAGAGGTTGCGCTACAGTAGCCGCACCGGGCAGGAAACGATGGCAGTATGCAACTTTGCCCAAAAAAACCTGAAAGTCCTTGATGGACGTGTGCTGCGGAAGAGAGGCAACTGCTGCCACATGGTCTGGCAGGGGGCGAACACCTTCTGACGAAATTTCAAACCCAAGGTAGGGAATCGAGGATTGGAAAAACCAAGACTTGGAAAGGTTGCAACGGAGGCCAGGAGACTGCAGCACTTGAAAGAGGGCCAATGAGTTATGAAGGTGCTCTGCAGGCGATGATCCCGTAACTACAATATCATCTAGGTTGTTAACAAACCCCGGAATGGGGCGCAACAGTTGTTCCAGGAAGTGTTGGAAAATTGCTGGCACACTGGCCACGCCAAACGGCAAACGTTGGTATTGATAGAGGCTGAAGGGTGTGTTAACCACCATCAACTGCCTGGATTCCTCATCTAGGGAAGTTGGAGATAAGCATCTGCCAAGTCTACTTGAGAAAAAAAAGTGACCCCAAAAGTAAAGCTAATAATTCATCAGTACGCGGCAGTGGATAGGAGTCTATGACCAACTGCGCGTTAATTATGACTTTAAAGTTGTCACAGATACAGGAGCCCGAGGGTTTCCTTACAATAACAAGTGGTGTGGCCCATTCACTAGAAGTACCGGTCGAAGAACCTGCATGGCTTGGAGGCGATCGATTTCAGCCTTCAGCTGATCGCGTAAGGTGACCGGTACCTGCCGAGCATAAAAAAAAATTGGGCGCGCTGTCGGCTTCATAGTAATGTGTGCTGAGAGTGTATCATCTGTTTATCAGGAACTGCTCCAATTATTATGCAGTTTAGTAAATTGCCAATAAACTGTAAAAGACTTACTCATCAGAGTATATGACGACATAACTGCTGTGCAAAACCGACTTCCACTATCTAGCTACTCTTGACACTGCCATGATACAGGGGCCCGGAAAAATGCCCATCATCTTGGACGGAAGGACCCTCACACGAGGAGCGCTCTTAGCCACCCTCTGGGGTCAATTTCTGCCGGAGAGTGCCCGCGGGGACCGGCATGGACGAGGCGCCTCCTAGCAAATCACTCGGCCAAATATGTTCACTGCGGCCATATCGTCAACCACAAGGAAGGTAATCGGATGCTCCACCATATGCAGTGGAAGCAGTAAATTGACCCAACACGGTAATGTGTTGATGGCTGCAATTGCACAAGGATCATTCCACTGGAGCTAACTGAAGGGAACCGAGCCGTACATAGGTATGATAGTTCAATAAGGAGACAGAAGCCCCTTTATCCACTTGTAAAGTGATGGTTTTGTCAAAAACGTGCACTTCCACAAATAGTTTTGCAGGAGCCAGCTGCAGTTACTGAACCAAATTGATTTCCATATCTACCTCTGCTGAAATGGGTTGAGAATGGCATACTGAAGCCATGTGGCCCTTCTTTTGACACTTATTACAAGTCACCCACCGTTTTGGGCAAGAAGCCCTGTTGTGATCAACAAAACTAAATTGGCAGGACGGAAGAAGTTGCTGAGTATTGGGACGCCTCCACAGCGCAGGCCGTTGGCTCTGTTTACTAATTTGTTGCCGCCAGCTGCGTGCACGGTGATTAGAGCGGTCATGCACTGCGGCAACACCTATGTCAGAATTGGAAGAGTGAACGCCATCAGAAGAAATAGCTGCGACATCATCCCCCTCCCCTCCCCCCATGCCTCAATTTGATTCCCTGTAGCCCGAGAAATCTCAAAAGATTGAACAATGTGAAGCACATCAGCTAGCGTAGGATTGTCTAGGTCTGGCGTGAGGCAAAGAATAGCATCGCAAGCCATATCATCAGCATATGACTCCTGGTGGGTAGCTGTGACATAAACAACGACGGCTAAGACCCTGAAGTTCAGCCGCCCAAGCATGGTAAGATTGGTTTGGCTTCTAGCACGCCTTGTAGAACTCGACCCTGGCCACAATAACATGAGTGCGCGGCCAATAGAAGGAAGACAACAGGCGGCACATTTCGTCAAAAGACAACGTCGCGGGTTCCTGCAGGGGAGCTAACTGGCATAACAACTGGTAGATGCGCGGGGAAATCCAAGAGAAAAATAAAGCTTTACGCAAATCTGGATCAGATACACCAAAGGCAAGGAAATGATGTCGTAATCTTTTCTCATAAGAGTCCCAGTCCTCAAGACTATCGTCAAATCAAGAAAACAGCGGCGGAAAAGGAGCCATACTTACGCGTGCCAGAGCCAACGACGACACAGGTGGTGAAACCAGGGTTGTAACAATGGACGACAGGCTGTCTATATGGCTCCCCTGTGCCGTCATCGCGGCAACTAATTAGCGAAGAGATCAGCTAAAGATTGTAAGTCATTATGAAGCACTTGACCCCATGGGGGAATGGGAATGTCAACAACAGGGGCCTTCGGCTGTACCATAGCCGATAAGCAGGGTGAAGCAAACACACGTGTTCAAACCCTACTCTCATCGCCAACATTGTAACTTCTAAGTAGGAGTCTCAAGCACTAATAATAGTGTCAAGAGGAATACAACAAGAACTGTTCATCAGTATGACAGTATATAACACCTGATGCTATGCGCTCTCAAACAAGTCTTGCACACAACTGAGCCGGGTTGCTGTTCGCTTGACTTCGCTGTGCCGCAGCCGCTAGGTGGCAGGCTGGTAACGCTGGTCTGCGCTAGTGTCGCCGTCTCATAGCTGGTGGCATAACCACGTGTGGCGGCGCGTAATTAGTAAGCTGCGTGGCGCGATGTGTAGCAGTACTACTAGTGAACCAATTGCAAATAACAGCAACAGGACCATTACACAAACAGTACTCACTAGCTGTGACACAACACACTAGTTAATAATACCCTTTTTCCAAGGCAAAAATACACTTTTGCTTGGAGCCATTAAACTTCAATTATTTGTAAGGTAAACGCTTTATACTCCAGCATAAAACTTGGATATGAAGTGTATATGTTGGTAATGGCACACTTATTGACTGGACATAAGAACAACCAATCCTGAGTCAGGTGAAAAATCCAATGTGAATGTTATTTTTCATTTCTTCTGTTTCATAAGTGAAGTTTGCATGAGTTTAATTTTTTCCCTTGTTGACAAACATGTAATTTATGAGAAAGTCATTTATCATTTATTCTGTTTTGTAAAATACTTCACATATTTTTACAAATATGTTGCAATTTTTGAATATGTGATTAGGTGGGATCCAAACAGAAGAGCTATAATTGCAGTGATTGAAATGAACCACAATCACATTTACTCCATTGCTTGTCAAAACAGTTTTGCTTTTTTCTTCTAACATATCACGATCCTCAAGGATGTGTTTAGGCAGGAACATAATAGCAAATTGCAAGTATGATCAGAAATAGATAATTACTTACAAAACCATTGGCTGCCTGCACTGACTCCTGACTAGCTGTTTTCACTTTTCATTATTATTATTTTCTGTAAAATGATTATATTTTTCCCATTGTTGTTGCTAAATTTGTAATCTAACTATCAACAAACTAATCACACAGGCACCCAACACAGTCATACAACCATCACCTCCGACTGCCACACTTCGAATCCGAGGTGATGGTTGTATGACTGTGTTGGGTGCCTGTGTGATTGCGTGAGTGCTCTATTTCTGAAGAAGGCCATGGCCGATAGCTGAATGTGTTGTATGTGTGTGTCTTTTGTATGTGCCTGTCGCAGCTCGTCGCCACGTCTTTGCGGTGAGTAGTAAACTGTCCTCACTATATTATTTATTCCAACCTGGACTTTCCATTATTATATATCAACAAACTAAAATAAATATGGTATGATAAACTAACCATAAAGGTTGGTCTTTTGTACTGTGTTTTATCCTTCAAAATATTTTAAACACAGAAGTGGCATCATTTTTTTAATAATGGCATAAATGACTGGTCTTCTAGGGTAAAATTTTTGTAAGTGGTTGTTCCACAAAGTATTTAGTTTTGAATGAGAGTCAAACAGAATATGATTTAAGAAACTAATCATGCATTCCAACTGTTAACATAATCCAGCCCACGTAAAACAATATTCTCCAAATGTAATGCTTTTCAAAATATGGTGAGAGATCCAGATTTTTAGGATTGACAGAGACTAGGTGCTATATATTTCATCATAGTCATGGAGATTTGTGGTCCTTCCATGGTCAGAAAGGGTCTGAGATTGTTTAGAGGCATAATCCAATTGTTTTACCATGTGTGTGATCAGTGCTTTTACCCCAAAAAAGCTCCAGAAGACAAATAACTTATCAGAGGCTATATGTCCACCTGAAGACCTGCTAGCTCAGAATAATAAGGCAGAGACTGCTTCCGGATATGTCACCTGCAGAAGGAAATAGTCCCACACTTTTTGCAGCTGCTGACATAAATCAGAACACCACTAGTCAACAAAGCATCATCTTAGATTCCCTCTGTTGACATGCTGTCAAGTGTTTGTTGGCACTGCAGACTTGTGTTTCCAGAAGTGTTTCCATTATGTTGCTCAACTGATGCCATGGGTAGGATGTGGACAGCACCTGCACTTAGACCAACCAGTAAGTTGCAGGTGGACTGAAAGTTGCTGTACAGATAAATGCAAGTTCACATACTACAAACAGTAATAACTTTTCCTTCTGACTACATTTTCAAAACTGACACCCATCACCTCAGTTACAAAACCAGTTTTTACTAACCCATTTAGTTAATTTCTCAGTCATTAAGTCAACTACTGACTGCTGCAACTCTCTAGATAGTGATAATGAAAAACACATACATTTATTTAAGCATTATAACAGTGGAATGCTAGCAAGCTACTATTTACTACCTCAGAAGTCATACTTGGTGTTGACAAATTCAGTAGCAATTATGAGGGATGTTCAAATAAAAGGAACAAAATTACACTGTGAGTATAGCTGAAGTCTTTATTCAAAAGTAATCACCAGATGCCTGAGCACTACTATTCCCCTGTTTAACAAGCCAAAAGATTCCCCGTTCCCAGAATTCCTGTGGCTGTGGGCCACAGATGGAACTCAGAGGGCATCATGTCTGGGCCGTAAGGCAGATTCTCATGCTGCTCGCACTTGGAATTGGCCAGTACACTTGTGGATGAGCTAATCAATGGACAAAATCATTCCCTCCATGTGCAGTCCAGGCTGTTTGTGCTTGACGGACTTGCATAGGCTATTGAGTGTCTCACAGTACACTTCTCTTTTAATGTTTTTTTCATGTTCAAGGAATTCTAAGAGTATTGGACCTTAGATGTTGAAAAAGATGGTGAGCATCAACTTGCCTGCTGAGGGCACAGCATTGAATGTTTTAGGGGGAGATGATGACACATACTTCATGTCCCTAGATGTCACACTACATTATCCTGAAGTGGCATATTCAAATTTCAACTGGGTTGCTTGTTAAGATGTTTAGTACCTTTTCATTTGAACATCCCTCTTATTTTTTTCTGGCAACACATTTCAGACAGAAAATGCAATATGAGCTCATTATTACATACGGGACACCACCAATGTATAGAGGAAGCTCAAGGTTTAGTTCAGTAAGTGAAGGTCCAGAAGATCCTTTTGCCACTGAACCCCCATCAAGCTGTAAGGTACCATCTTGCTCAAAACGACTAACTTTGACTGAGTGCCACTGTCCCATAATTATGGTGTCCTCAGAACTGTCAAGAAAGAAAAAAATCATTTAACAATATGACATGTGAGTGAATTTAATACATTTAGTACAGTCATGATAAATGGATTAAATGTAAGTTAAAAAGTCTCTTATGCATTTTAGAAACAGAATACAAAGTAGATACCTGCCTATAAGATTGTACCAAAACACACAATACTGGGCTAAATAATAGCTATAACTGATTTCGAAGTCATCAAAATACAAAAACGTGCATTCACTGCAATCTACATCTACATGGGATACTCTGCAAATCACATTTAAGTGCCTGGCAGAGGGTTCATCGAACCACAATGAAATGTTGTGAGCCCTTCAGAATCACATTATGTTGTGCAGTCGACACCACAACTGACGGCATCCCACAGGATGACAAAACAGTCATTTGCAATGAAACCACCTGTGATCACATGATCTGCCACCACCAAGGAAACAGTATTATGCCAAGCCTCCAACTGTTATAACCATCGGTGACCTATGATCATATATATGACAGTCTTCTTAGAGAGAATTTGTATTTGTCGAGAATTCACAGTGCTTGCTTTCAGACATCACACCAACTTATTCAGTGTGTATTAGCAGTATAACTTTCTACTGTATTGGTTAGTGCACCTGACATCTTGATAAACAGAGAAAGATATGGTAGTTCAGATTCTGTACATAGGCATGTAATTGTGTTGTCATATGTGACTACAATAACAGCTGGCTGCCTACCATTCACAGACACCTATTATCCTACCTGTGTGTCATCATATGAACACTACAACTAGGGAGAAGTCTGTTTTTACAAGTGTTACACTTATTTGCATTTTCATAAGCCAACTGACAGCACGGCATTTACACAAGTGCCCATTTTGCTGTCATCTAATCTTTTCCATGTTTTATTACTTCCTTGTTTAGATCTCGTGCTCACTGAATGTTTATTGTTGTAGTTTTATGTTTTGCTGTGCAGCTTCTCATTTTTGGTTGCTATTATTATTTTTGTGGCTTGTGCAAGATTGTTGTGCCAATACCACCCTATAACGAAGCATGTTGGGATTTATTCCCAGCTGCTTGCATTACTGAACCGCCCTGAATCAGAAGAAATATAAATGTTATGGAAACCTAACTGTAACACAAACTATGATCAGAACTCAAACATTAGTAAAATAATTAATTAAAATCTCAACCAACAATAATAATTAATGAAACCTACACATTGTAATTTTGGATGTATTCAGCAGATTTAATTCCAGATAATCACTTTCAGATATATATCCAAAGTTTCTGTAATCAATAAATGCATCATATCATTTGCTTCTGCGTTAATTTGAAATTTTAATTATTTGTATGTAACCAACAGTGAATAACTGAATGAACATTGTTAGCAAACTTATTTATAGTAGGTGTTGTTGCCAATTAGTCAGTCTAAAGTCTGTAATCAGTCTAGGCTGAAATTTGCAATCTGTACTTGTCAGTTGTACATTCATCATTAATAAATTTCATGAAGATAAAATTAGTCTGTGTCACATTTCTGATCTCACGCCATCTGGATTTTATAAAAGTTGAGTATAGATCCAACACAAAACAAAGAAAATCTGATAGGAATATCAATAATGGAGGATAGGTAACAACTCACCATAAAGAGGCTCGCTGAGCTGCTGACAGACACAAAAATAGATAATCACATTCACACAACTTAAATTTTCGGCCATGGCCTCTGTCAGAAAAAGAAACGCATGCATTCACACAATCAGTCAGACAACTATCATGTCCAGCCATTCCAGCAACATAAGCTAGACAGCCTAGCTTGTGCTGCTGGAGTGGCCAGGCATGATAGTTGTATGTGTATAGTTGTCTGAGTGACTGCGTGAATGTATGTGTTTCTTTTTCTGACAAAGGTCATGACAAAAAATTTAAGTTGTGTGGATGTGATTATCTATTTTTGTGTCTGTCAGCAGCTCAGTGAGCCTCTTTATGGTGAGTTGTTACATATCCTCCATTATTGATACAAAACAAAGAATGTAATATTTGATGGATTTATGATGATCCCACAATAACCCAGGATCATTAAATAGTATAGCAGACAGTTTTGATGTAGCGTCTATGTTTAATGTAGAATAGCATCACCAGTTAACATGTTGCGATCCCAGGGGGGTACATTACAAACAGCAGTGTAAACAAGTGTCACAGCAGGATCATAATGTGAAGTCTTGCCCGCAAATACCAATCATATCTGAAGTGAAATGTTTTTTCTCTGGCAAGTGTGGGTATATAGTCAGTATGCTTACACAAACATAAAGCAAACTTTCTGATGCTCATTCACAAAAGGGTGTCTCATTCAGTACATGTTGTTTGTTTTTTGACAAACAAAATTGATAGTGTGAAATAGCTTCATGTTTGTTCTAAAGTGGAGTCACAAAACTTCTAGAGTGTAACATCAGACTAATAACTTTTTTTCAATCTTGTTGCTGGACAGCGCATTTCTTTGCAACCATACAAAGGAGCCTCTGTACTTTACTCATCTGTGGCACTTATGAATCGCTAGGAAGCTCAAGCTGTATAAATCAAACACAATACCTAGAGAGTAAAATGGTCACAACATTTATGTTTTAGTTATTGTAGCCTTCTTGCCATTTTTCAAAAACTGACAAAGCCAGTGACATTTACAATGCTCCATTCATGAGACAGTGTAATGTTTCCAGAATAGATTCATTTGATTTGTTTGTGTTAGACATCCAGGACAATCTTCTTGCTGTTGCTTCATTTGAAGCTATGGAAAGAGTTACAAAATTGTGTGAAAAATTCCATGATATTTTTGCTTGGATTGAGGCAAAGCTAACAATTTTTTGTGCATGTTACAATAAAGGAAAATGCACAGCCTCATTTTGTGGAGCTTGTCCAATCTCTCATTCTATTTGTGAGCAAGTGGGAGGAAAATAGCATATTAACACCCACAGCAGCTTGTCAGTAGACTTTCCACTTGTAATTCTAAAAAAGCCCTCAGGAAAATAAGGTTGTGCACTAATTTCAAAGATACAGACTGTCATCTATTACTATCCATTAATGTGTCCAGAAGAATCTACAGACAAATAGGGTGTCAGTAAGATTCTTGCAAATTATTTCAAAATTATGAACTATTTGAGTCTTGCCTGAAATAATTTGTAACATTGTGTTATAGTTTCAAAGCTCATGATATAAGTAATCTATTGTTACAAATGACTGAAATCAAATACTATCATATTATTTTATGAGGTATTTATTTCTCACCATACATAAACTAGTTTCTGTGAAAGGGGTAATGGGTTGTAGAATATTGCACTCTGATAAGTTCTGTGAGTTTTCTCATTCTAGAAAAGATGTCCAGGTACATGTGCTACTATTTGACACATCTTAAAATTACACCACAAAGGGGCTGCACAAAGTATAAAATGTGCTTTGTAACCTCTTTATGCTAGAGTGGTATCAAATTCAAAACTTTTGTCCATATATTCTACTATTTTCAGCAGAATAGCAACTGGTAATCAAAGATACAAAGTAAACAGGCAAGGGTAAATTATTGCGGAGTGTTACCCTCCGTGACTAAAGATCACACTGAAATTTACACTACTAGTTTACAGTTGATCTCATTATTCTCACTAGATGTATTGTTGTGTTTGGATGGAAACAATAATTTTCAAATGTGCAGTGGATATTATGAAAATTTAAGAATAAAATAACTATACTGAAGCAATAATTGACTTCCGAACTTTAGATGTTAGGTAGCTTTATACTTTACAGAACAGTATTTTGTGTCAATGCTTCTATCACAATTTTGTAATTTTCAGCAGCATTCAGGAACAAACTTTTCTTAACGACTAAGACATTGTAGCATACATGAGATTAACACAAAATACAGTAGAGGCTAATCATGAACGCGAAGAAAATTATTTTCATGCCGATTGACAATAGGCTGACAGAAACATAGTCTCAAATCATATAGGAAGATGTTAATATTAGTCACTTACATAATATCTGCTGCTCCACTGCCAAGATCAAACTGAAATTGCACATGTCCCCCAGTGAGTATGAGAGATATAAAATCACCCTTTCCATTCAGTGCCTGTCCATTGTAAAGGATTATACCATTAAGTGATCTTGACAAAAACCATACTTCTAGTGAAAAAGCTTGAACCACACCTTCTAGGCGTTGCATTTCTATGTAAGTGCCTCCATTGAATTCAGGTACAAATGTCTCTTCATATTCTGAATTAACTGTAAAAAAGACAGCTTCCTTACTATAAAAATATAACAATACATATTAATTATTAATACAGACAGTATGTTAATGGGGCACTATCATGGTACAGCTCTTATTTAATAAATAACTCTCCACTGAAAGCAAAACAAAGTGTAACTATTAATGCAGTTTTTGTATGGATGGGAATGTTGTGATACAGAATAGTCAATGATGGCAAAACAACAACAATAAACTGGCGAGTAGGTCAATGTGTGCAGAAACACAAAGACTTCATACAGTCAATAATCTAACACCTATGTGTAAACAGAAGATGCATATATAGATACATATAAAGAGACACAAATAGAGTTGATAGTATGAGAGCTGAATGTTAATGAGATCTCCATGTTAGACTTTGTCTTTAAAAAATCTTTCCTCTACTCAATGGATGTTCACAACTGTTAGCAATACTATAAATTGCATTGCTGGACAGTACTGCCTGGCAGATTTGACCACAGGATGAGAAATTATTTTTAGAACTTTACACCATGTTGGTGGTATCCTGCTTCTGACATCATACATAAGATATTAAACTGGTATTTACAGCAACCAGAGGACAGTGGAGAACAATGTTTAGGACAGTGTCCATGGCATAGTGTCGATGCTCATTCAGGGGTGTGGCTGGTGGTGATTGCATTCCAAGAGTCAATCTCCAATGTGCACTATAAAGGCATGGTGGTCATGCTGGCTGTAAAGATGGCCAGAATCCAATGAGGATGCAATTCAAAACCTCTGGCCCAGACTAGGGTTCCAGGCATGAATGCCAACAATGCTGGCACTGCTGAAAGATACTTGCCAGTCAGTAAGAGAATAAGTACCTTTCATTGCTGCTGTTCATGCATGAGCAAGACGGGACTCTTGGTCCCAACTGGAGTTGTTCTGTAAGAACTTAAAGAGAATGCAAGAGCCTCTTTCATTGTGAAACCTTTGATATAATTGTGCACTTTAATCTTAAATGTTTGAACAAGTTGTTCAACCTCACTATTTGATTCAAGATGGAGGAGAGGTTTCATGCTGTGGCAAATTCCACAGGAAGAGAGGCAACTATTTTGGGAGGTCTTGCATTATGTGACTCATGAGTGGCTGATGTATTTTACCTGAAGAATGAGTTAAAGGAAACATACACCTCAGCCGCTCACTCATAGATGATGTCATTCACATGCACTCAAATAATGATACACATCAGGGTGTAATTATAACAGAATGCATCAGATATATTGGGGGACTGTCCCATGTGGAAACGATCAACAGAAGACATGTATTGGCAGAGATGAAATTGAGCCCTATAACAACAACTGCAACATGTATAATTGTAGACAGAAAATACTTTTTTTCTTATTTTTATCACTTTATCAGATTTTCACACATATTCCAACCACTGGTTAATGTGTTCAGTATGGAGTGTGACTACCTCTGGCAGCAGTACAGGCCTGAAATAATGTGACATGTTGTGAATAATTTTATAAATCTCATGTTGAGGTAATAACACTCAGTTTTCCTGCAAATATGCTTGCTGGTCTTGGAGAGTGGTTGGTGGATGCTGATGTGATCTCCTTACTGAATCTCAGACATGCTCTACAGGATTGAAATTGGGAGAATGAGCCATCTACATCATGTGCGCAATATCTTCCACCTGTGCTCTATGACATCAAGCAATATTGTCCATCAGTTTGAAATCTGAGCTCACAGCACCCCGCAACAACCACACATGAGATCCCAAGATCGTAACACAATACCCGACATTGGTTAAACCATGCCAACTCACCAGTACAAATTCATGATCAGATTGTTGAGTATTCAACATAATTGCTGTCCACACCATTAAGGATCCTCCTCAATGTTGGCCCCTTTTCACTATGTTTTGACCCTAAAATTGTATTCCACATTCCATCTAGATACAAATCCATTAGGAATCACTCTTCAGACCAAATTGGGACTCATATGTGAAAAGAACATTGCTTCACACGGCATATTGACGATTACACTCGAGATCTTCTCTTCTTGAAGATGCTTCAGGCTTATGCATGCAGCAGATCTCCGAGAATAAAGGTCACTCTCCAAATGCTATGTACATCCTGTTTACCTTGATACAACTCTTCCAGTGTATGCTGCTAGGTCAGATGCCAGTAGCCATGCAGTACTACGGAAGAACCAGAGTCCCCTTACAGCAAAATAATGGGCCTTTCTTTCGTATGTTACATGTGGTTAGCCCCTCCCTGGTCTTCAGGATACATTTTCAGTTTCTATGAACTGTAACCAAGCAACAGAATATTTCTCATTGAGCCATCGGGCTGCAATGGTTTGAGATGACCTGCTACCATTCTTCCTATTGTCGTGCACCTCAGAGAGTCTGGTAGGCATCTTCTCTTGTGTCATGTTGCACTGTTTGTAAATGTGTACACAGCAATTGCGGCTGCAGAACTACCCAGAAAACAGTGCCCTGACAATATCGATGGCTTGGTAGTATGCTGACTAGAATACCATCTTCAGTGTGGAAAATGTATGGTTATATTATGAATTTGATACAGGACGGGGAAATAGAGCTTTGATGTGTTAATTTTGGACTCCAGTATATTTGTCATTGTTGACTTCTGGTTTTTCCCCACTGAACTGATGTATAAAGTTATAGTGATCACATTTTTGTTGCTTTTTTAAATCCTTGTGTTATATTATTTTATTTTTATTTTTGGTGCCTTAACATCTTACAAATCATAGTAGAGCAACATAACTGAGAAAAGATCACTGTTAATGTCAACATCCATAACTTGTAGCTGGTCAAAGAATTCAGCAAGAGTGCTGTTTGATATCATCGGAAGATTTTACTTTGTGAAGGGTGTCATATTTAAGCAAAGTCACTTTGCAAGCACTTCTTTTGGCTGCATAAATGAGTTCTAGTTTAATCATTCCTAACACAATATGGTCAATATCGTAAGTTGTTTAATAACAAACATCTAAACACTCATCTGCATACCCACCAAACAACCACATTGTCAACCTCCAGAAATTTCTCACCTAAAACATTGTTTTACCATCATTCCCCAAGTCCCTTCATAATAACATGAACCTTTTAACTGAAGAAGTTTTCACAGAATGTATAACATTAACTGCAAATTGATCAAGTTGAAAATGTTTATCTAGTTGTTGTGGAAGGGGACCAAACACGTGACTGTATCTGTGGCAGTATTGTGTCAACAAATCTTAAACTTTACCATTATTTATTTGGGGTATGTGCAAATGTTAACATAAAATATCAACAAAATCTGTATGGTCAAGTAGGAAATTGTTCCAAAATCAGGTGGTTTGACATGAAATGACCCATTATCAGCATATATGTGGGAGTGTAAGTGTCCAGCAGTGTGTGGTCCCACCTGCTGTGTGTACAATAACTCCCCCTCAACTTGAATAATATGTCACTTGTTACTGTAAGCACCATAATACTCTTCTTCTTACAAATGACTGGTTTTAGTACATAAATAACATACAAATGGAGGATTTTCTTTCGATCAAGAATGTTTCCCTCTATAATATCTATAAAATTAATATAAAGTATAGGTGATTTAGATGAACATAGTGCAACAAATAACAGGGATAAAACTAGAAATTCTGAAAGATTACTTCAATTGTTATCAAATTTAAAAGTTGAATGTGAGAAAAGGTACTTCATTTGAAAAGAAAGTGTTATTAAAGTGCATACAATTAAAAAATACATGAACATTCCATTATTGCTTAAATTTTTATAATTTTTTGGTATTTGTCCAACATATTATTAAGTCAGTACCACTGTTAGTCAAAGAAAAAAGACAAAAGCCTTCTACATCTCCATGGATACTCTGCAAATCACATAGAAGTGCATGGTAGAGGGTTCATTGAACCACCCCTATGATAGTTCTCTACAGTTCCACTCTCTAATGGCTTGTGGGAAAAAAGTACACCTAAATCTTTCGATTTTCGATCTGATTTCAGTTATTTTATTATGAAGGTCATGTCTCCCTATGTAGGTGGGTGCTAACAATATATGTTCGCATTCTGATCAGAAAGTTGGTGAAAGTAATTTCACAAATAGATCTTACCACAACAAATAATGCCTTTCTTTTAATGATTTCCACCCCAAATTGTACATCATTTTCCATGACACATTCTCCCCTATATCGCGATAACACAAAATGAGCTGCTTTTCTCTGAATTTTCTCTAAATCGCCCATCAGTCTCACCTAGGGTAGATCCCACAATGTGCAACAATACTCCAAAATAGAATGCACAAGTTTGTGTAGGCAGTTTCTTTAGTAGAACTGTTGCATCTTCTAAGTGTCCTGCCAATGGAACATAGTCTTTGGTTCGTCTTCCCTACAATATTTTCTATGTGTTCTTTCCAATTTAAGTTGTTTGTAATTGTTACTCCTAGATATTTAGTTGAATTTACTGTCTCAAGGTTTGGCTGATTTATCGTGTAACTGAAGTTTAATGGATTTCTTTTAGTGGTCATATGGATGACCTCACACTTATCATTATTAAGGGTCAATTGCCAATTTTTGCACCACACAGATATCTTATCTAAAGCATTTTGCAGTTGCTTTTGATCTTCTGGTGAGTTTACTAACAGATAAATGGCAGCATCACCTGTGAAAAATATAAGAGAGCTACTCAGATTGTCTCCTAAATCGCTTATAAAAATAGGCAACGGTAGGGACCCTATAGCACTTCCCTGGGGAACACCAGATATCACTTCTGTTCTACTTGATGACTTACTGTCAATTACAACATAATGTGTCCTTTCTGACAGGAAATCATGAATCCAATCGCCACAACTGTGATGAAATTCCATAAGCAAGCAATTTGATTAGAAGACACTTGTGACACTTTCAGAAATCTAGAAATACGGAATCTATTTGACATCCCTTATTGATAGCACTCATCACATCATGTGAGTAAAGCACTAGCAGTGTTTCATGAGAACGATACTTTCTACATCTGTGTTGACTATGGGACAACAGGTCATTCTCTTCAAGGTAGTTCATAATATTTGAGGAAAGTATATATTCTAACATCCTGCTGCAATCCAACATCAATGATATAGGCCTGTAATTTTGTAGGTCACTCCTATTGCTGTTCTTGAATATTGGAGTGACCTGTACAACTTTCCACTCTTTAGGTACGCAACGTTTGCTAAGCGATTGGTTGTATATGATAGTTAGGTATGGGGAGATTGCATCAGCATACTCTGAAAGGAACACAACTGGTATACAATCAGGACCAGGAGACTTACTTTTGTTTAGTGATTTAAGTTGTTTTAATACTCCAGGGATATTCACTTCTAAATTATGCATGGTGGAAGCTCTTTTTGATAGGACAGCATCATCTGTGAAAAGTCTAAGAGAGCTACTCAGATGGTCTCCTAAATCGCTTATAAAAATAGCCAACAGTAGGGACCCTATAGCACTTCCCTGGGGAACATCAGATATCACTTTTGTTTAGTGATTCCAGTTGTTATAATACTCCAGGGAAATTCACTTCTAAATTATGCATGGTGGAAGCTCTTTTTGATAGGAATTCTGGAGTATTCGCTGTGTCTTCTCTAGTGAAAGAATTTCATCAGTAGCATCACCATTTCTATCATGTAATGAAGGTATTGATTGTGTTTTACCGCTAGTATACTATATGTATGACCAGAATTTATTTGGATTCTCTACAAAATTTTGTGACAGGGTTTCGTTGTGGTAACTCTTGTAAGCTTCCTTCATTGAAATTCAAGCAAAATTTCTAGTTTCAGTAAAAGAGTGCTAGTCTTGGGGATTTTTTGTGCATTTAAATTTTGCATGCTTTTTTTTCTTTGCTGTTGTAACAGTGATCTAACCTGTTTCGTGTCCCACAGTGGTCAGGTCAGCCCCCTCTTTTGATAATTTGTTTGGTATGAATCTGTCAATGGTTGTCGATATTATTTCTTTGAATAAAAGCCACTTCTGATCTACACTCGCAGTGTTAGTTTTGAAAGACCAGAAATTCTCTCTCAGGAAAATGTTAATTGATTTTTTTATCTGCTTTTTTGAATAAATATACTTTTCTTTTACTTTTTGTGGATTTGGAAAGCCCAATATTCAGTCTCGCTATGACAACACTGTGTTCACTAATTCCTGTATCTGTTTTGATGCTGTATATTAGCTCAGTATTATTTGTTGCTAGGAGGTCAAGTATGTTCTCACAACCATTTACTATTCTAGTGGGTCCGTGAACCAATTGCTCAAGATAATTTTCAGAGAATGCATTCAGTACAATTTTGGATGATGTTTTATGTTTGCCTCCAGTTTTGAACATGTAGTTTTTCCAACATATCAAGCGTAAATTAAAGTCACAACCCATTAAAACTGTATGCTTTGGGTAGTTTTTTGAAATTTGATCCAAGTTGATTCCACAGCTGACAGAATATCTGATTTGATGATGATAGGAAGTTGTTGCTGTTCATGTAGGTCAAAAACACTGAGTGGGGCAACCACACATTAAGAAGAAGCAACAGTGGCAGAGACAGTAGCCACAGCATATGTTCGGCGCATCCATCCTGTTCATATTGCTTTATGAAACAAGAATGAGTAGATTGTCCTCAACATTGGGCTACATGTAAGGTCACATTTCCTCTGTCTGCTGGTCTAACAAGATGATGGTGTTGAAGTTGATGACTCTGTCATGACTGTCAATTGTATGCTCTCAAACACTAGCAAGTTATACATAAATGTTCAGATCCTTGACAAAAATATTCGTCTGCGGGTCAACAAGGGTTCTGCTGTCACTCTCGTAAATTCCCACATGTACCTTGGCATTGGGTTCTTCACTGTTGTCTCCTGCCACACGAAATTTGTGGACATACAAGAAACAGAAGATTGCAATTATATATAATTCTCAGTCTGGTGGCCCACTCAAAGTTTTATTGTGCACGCCCCATCCGGTGGCATTTCTTGAATAGTCAAGGCTCAAGTGGACAGGTTGGTGTCTTAGGGAGCTCTCCTCCCTGTTACTTCTAGTGAATGGGCATCCCCCCCCCCCAAGTTGTGGTTGTGTGGTGATTTCAAACAGACAGTCAATGCCCAATATCTTGTTGATACAGTGATGATACTGTTGGCCCTCTCATCTCAATGTTATCGTACGATACCGTCTGCGTCGGACCCGGAATCGTGTGGTCTAATAGTGATATATGTTGTGTGTGAAGTTAATTACAAACGAAATAGCCAGCCTAGGAATAAGTGTAGGACAGGGTCTAGGTGATACTATGATTAGTTAACAAGTGATAGATTTCATTAATTAAGAGACTCACATATGAGGTTTCCAGACAGTTCTATAAACAATAGTTTCATCATTGTACATTATTTCAATAACTAGACAGAACAATTGTAGAAACTTTTGTAAAACAAAAAGACATGAAAATAAATAGCATTTTATATATGTTAGGTTCATAAACAAGTCGTGTAGACCAGCTAATTGTGTTAATTAATGTAATAGTCGAGATTTGAAGATTGTGATTCTTTATATATATTGACTGACATGAGATTTTGAGCCTATTTTGAGAATTGCCAAGGTATTTGATAGTTCAATATATGTTAGGAACATGTATGATGTACTCATTAACTAATTAATTGACATTTAACGTGGCACTTTGTTGTCAAACAAAAAAGACCAAGATTTCAACTTAAAAATATATGTGCCATCTAAAATCATTGTATGTATAGTTTTCATTTTATATTGTGATTATTTTTGTGTACATGAAGTGTTTTACTGTTGTGTTCATTAATTGTAAATTAGTATATTCAATTGTTATAAACAATACATAATGTAATGTCATTATTGTCGATGTTATATATTTGCCTCACCGCACTGCGTGGGGGAGTTGGAGTTTTGGCGTTTGTCAAGTGCTTTGGAATCTATGTCAGTCTGTGTTTTACAATGGAAGTACTATCAGTTAAATTCTGGTAAATTAAGTACACAAGTTATGAAGTTGTGATGTTTTGCTGGAATAAGAAGCAGTTTGCTTGGAAATTAAATAATAAGTGAAAAATTGTACCTACAAGTATTTATTTCTACCACAATGCCCCAGGTGAATAATTTTGCAGCGAGCAGAACCCCCATACATCGTAATGTTGAAAAGTTGAGTATCGTATTTGATATGTTTGGAAATGGTAGAATGACTGAACTGTAATTACTTAATAACCTAGTAATGTTTTAATACTTATTGACTTCCTCATCCTGATAAGTTCTTTGCTAAACTTGCTTTTCCAAAACTGATTTTTTGGAGGCATATCACCAGCTGCCCTTAGACGCTTATTCCAAAAAATTTCTTGTCTTCTGTTGTTGTTGTGGTCTTCAGCCAGCAGACTGGTTTGATGCAGCTCTCCATGCTACCCTGTCCTGTGCAAGCCTCTTCAATGTAGAATATGAATGGCATCCCATATCCTTTTGAATCTGCTTACTGTATTTCCCCTGGTCTCTCTCTATGATTTTTACCCCATACACTTCCTTCTAATGCTAAGTTGAAAATTCCTTGATGTCTCAGAATGTGTCTCACAAACCTATTCCTTCTCTTAGTCAGGATATGGCAGAAACTTCTTTTCTCCCCAATTCTCTTGAGAACCTATCCATCTAATCTCAATCATTCATCTGTAACATTTCATTTTGAAAGCTTCAATCATCTTTTTGTGTAATATCCTTATCATCCACGTTGCAGTCCCATACAATGCTACACTCCAGACAAATGTTTTCAGAAAGGACTTCCTAACATTTAAACTAATATTGCATGTCAACACATTTTGCTTCTTCAGAAACACTTTTCTTTGCATAGTCATTCTGCATTTTATATCTTCTTTACTTCGGCCATGAGAAGTAACAAAAGTCATCTACTACTTTTATTGTCTCATTACCTAATCTAATTCCATTAAGAATTGCCTGATTTTCTGGCACTACATTCCATTACCCTCGTTTTACTCTTGTTAATGATCATCTTATATCTTCCTTTCAAGACACTGTCCATTATGTTTAACTGCTCGTGTGTTCTTACATTTCTCCTAAATGCAAAATTATCTTCCCTGATGTTGGATTTAATCTGTTTTCCCATTCATCTGTAAATAATTCATGTTTTTGCAACCATGACTTATTAAACTGATAGTTCCGTAATTTTTACCTTTGTCTGATCTTACTTTTTTAGGAATTGGTGTGTATACGTAAAAAATAAATGAAGTACACTTACCAGGCAAAGGGGCACAGGCAGTGATAGCAACAAATAAACACACAGACACACACACAAACGCAAGCTTTCGCAGCCTAGCTGCTTCGTCAGGCAGAAGGGAAGGAGAGGGAAAAGGAAATGATGAGGGTTTTAAGGGAGTGTATAAGGAGTCATTCCAATCCCGGGACAGGAAAGACGTACCTTGGGGGGTAAAAAGGAGGGTAAACAAATACACCCACACCCACACATTTACACAGACGCAAGTACACTTAGCTACGTGTACTTGCGTCTGTGTAAATGTGTGGGTGTGGGTGTATTTGTTTACCCTCCTTTTTACCCCCCAAGGTACGTCTTTCCTGTCCCGGGATTGGAATGACTCCTTATCCACTCCCTTAAAACCCTCATCATTTCCTTTTCCCTCTCCTTCCCTTCTGCCTGATGAAGCAGCTAGGCTGCGAAAGCTTGCGTTTGTGTGTGTGTGTGTGTGTGTGTGTGTGTGTGTGTGTTTATTTGTTGCTATCACTGCCTGTGCCCCTTCGCCTGGTAAGTGTACTTCATTTATTTTTTATGTATATTTTTCCTGTTAGGAATTTTTCCTCTATCTGACTCATACATCTTGTGTACCAGGTGCAACAATCTGTTCATGATTTGTTTTCCTAACAATAACAGCAGTTCAGATGGGACATCATCTACTCCAGAGGCCTTGTTTCTACTCATATATTTTAGTGCTCTGTCAAACTCTTCTTTCAGTGTAGTTTCTCCTCTCTCATCTTCACCTACTTTGTCTTCCATTTCCAAAATACTGCCTTCAAGTTTTTTTTCTTTGTATAGGTCCTCTATATATTCCTTCCACCTTTCAGCTTTCTCTTCTTTGCTTAGTACTGGTTTTCCATCTGAGTTCTTGATATTCATACCACTGCTTCTATTGTCTCCAAATGTCTTATTTTCCTGTAGGTGGTATCTGTCTTTCCCCTAGTTATAAATTCTTCTATGGTCTTTGCATTTCTATTCTAGCCAGTCTTGCTTAGGCAGTCTGTAATTCCCGTCAACCTTATTTTTCAGACATCTGTTCTCCCTTTTGCCTACTTCACTTGATACATTTTTATATTTCCTCCTTTCATCAATTAAGTTCAGTTTCTCCTGTGTTATCCAAGGATTTCTATTCGGTCTTCTGCCTATATGATCCTTTGTGGCCTTCACTACTCTATCTCTCAAAGCTACCATTATTCTTCTACTGTATTACTTTCCTCCATTTCAGACATTCCTTGCCTAATGCTCTCTAAAACTCTCAACCACCTATGGTTCCTTCAATTTGTCCAGATTCCATCTCCTTATTTTCTACCTTTTTGCAGTCTATTAAGTTTTAACCTACAGTTATGTTCAGAGTCTATATCTACCCCTGGATATGTCTTAAAGTTTAAAACCTAGTTTCTACACCTTTGCTTTACCATTCTAAAGTCAATCTGGTACTTACCAGTATCTCCTGTACTCTTCCAGTTATATAACCTCCATTCATGATGATTAAATCAAGTGTTTGTGATCATTAAACTGTACTCTGCACAAAATTCTACCAGGCACTCTCCTCTTTCATTCCTTTTCCCCAGTTCATAGTCACGTATTACATTTCCTTTTCTTCCCTTTCCTACTACCGAGTTCCAGTCCCTTACCACAATGAAGTTTTCATCTCCCTTAATCTTCTAAATAATTTCTTTTATCTCCTCATACATTTGTTCAATACCCTCATCATCAGCAGAGCTAGTTGGCATATAAACTTATACTACTGTGGTCAGTGTTGGCTTCCTGTCTATCTATGCTGTTCATAGTAACTTACTCGTATTCCTATTTTCTTATTCATTATCAGACCTACTCCTGCGTTACCACCAACTGATTTTGTATTTATAATCCTGTACTCACCTGACCAAAAATCCTGTTCATCCTGCCACTGAACTTCACTAATCCCCACCATATCTAGATTTAACTTACCCATTTCTCTTTTCAAATTTTCTAATTTACCTGCCAGATTGAGGGATAGAACATTACACACTCCGAACCGTAAAATGCCTGTTTTGTTTTACTAGATGACAGCATCCTCTGGAATAGTCCCTGGATGGAGATCTGAATGGGGGACTATTTTACCTCCAGAATATTTTACCCAAGAGGATGCCACCATCATATATTCATACAGTAGAGCTGCAGGTCCTCGGGAAAATTAACAACTGTAGTTTCCCCTTGCTTTCAGCCATTTGCAGTAACTGCATGGCAAATCCATGTTAGCTGATGTTATAAGGCCAGCTCAGTTAATCACCCAGACTGTTGCTCCTGTAACTACTGAAAAGGCTGCTGCCCCTCTACAGGAACCACACATTTGTCTGGCCTCCCCACAGATACCCCTCCACTGTTGTTGCACCTACTGTACAGCTATCTGTATTTTTGAGGCACGGAAGCCACCCCATCTCAGCGATATCTGTGATCCATGAGGGTAGTCTCATCTTAAACAATCCTTTTTGGCTTCTATCAATAGCAATGATTGCCATTTGACATTGCCAGTGCACTGGCTATATTTCAGCATCTTTTAGAACAGGTGACAGCTTCCATGGCAGGCTGCATAAACTATCAATATAATATTGTTGTCACAGATGTTTCCACAGAAGAGCACCTTGCCAATCTTCACAATGTTTTTCAAGTTTTACTGTCAGTGGGGTTAAAGTTTAATATCGATAATTCTCAGTTTTTTTCAGACTTTTATTGTTTATCTTGGGTTTCAACGGTCACGTGATGGGGTTTGTGACTTAAGGCAGCAAGCTGATGCTATCACATCCCTTGACAGTCGTCTACTGTTAAAGACCTTCTGGTATTTCTTGGCAAAATTGCCTACTATCATAAATCCCTTCCTTCCGCAGCCAACATGGATCATCCTGTTGTAATGTATTTGGCCTTAAATGTCTTGTTTATTTGGATTAATGCAAAGTACAATACCACAGTTGATTGTAGTATTAGGCCTGATATTCAATATATTATATAAGCATTTTATAACACCACAACCTGGTCTTCTGTAATGTATTGACTGCAAAGTAATACTTTGTTGACCATAAAATTACATAGTTATTTTAAATTAATTATTTTAAATAATGTAAACATATATTAATACTGCACTAATTGTTATTTACTTATGATCTTTTGTATTGTTTTGACACGAAAACCATATCGTTATATTTGTCATAATTTTTCTTTGCTTTTCTTGATGAACGATTTATTTATGTTTCATGAACAAATTATTTAATATAAAACATTTTAACTTCGGTGTTCTAGAATGTTCTCGAAATTATAATATGTATTAATACGTGCGAATTAGCACGAATGCAAGTTAGTATCACTTTGTCAATCAGTATGGAAGTCAGTTTAAGAGTCATCATAATGTAGTCAACAAGCAGTTTTGGAGAGAGTGTTTAGTCATTTGTAATGTAGTCATTATGTAGAAAACAATCAGTAACAAGCAGTCTTAAAGATGTATTACTTCTTTTTATGTGCTTCATCAAGAATGAAAAATAAATGTGTTTAAAATGAAATGTGTCACATTTATGGTTAATTCCATAAGAAGCCTAAGAATCCGACGTCCTATTATTTTCATGATGATTTAAAGGCAGGCGAGCTATTAAAACAACATCTAGTATTCATAATGTTGATGTAGTGTAGTGAAAAATACACCACACCGTGCATCAGCTGCTACCTAGGAACGTTCCACTGGATTGACAAATGCAAATGAGCCTTTGTCCACCTCAAAGATCAACTTTAGTCAGCATCATGTCTAGCCACGTTCTGCCTGGGGTGGCAACGGGTGTTGGCCGCAGACGCATTCCAATATGGACTTGGGGCCGTCCTCGCACAGTGATATTATGATGGATCAGAGTGGCCTATTGGTTACGGTTCAAAGATGGTCAACTATGCTCAAAGACATTATTATCAGATTTAGAAAGAGGTACTTGCCATAGTGTATGTCTTAAAAAATGTCTTGTTTTCTCGTATGGTTCCAAGTTTCATCTCATCACCAACCATAAGCCTCTGGTCTCCTTCTTTCATCCTTGAGCATCACTTCCACATAAGGCCACACAGAGGTTGAAACATTGGGCTTTGTACTTATTTCGTTTTCACTATGAGAATCATTACCACCCTACAGCCCAGCACGCAAATGCTGATGCCTTATTGTGTCGTAAATTCAAATCTTCCACCATGCATTATGTGAGCAAAGTAATGTAGGGGCACTACAGCAACTAGACAGTGCCGCCTAAGTGAACAGGGGCTCACCTGTGACTCAGCGGAGCACCACAGTCTGAAGTGAACTATGACACTCTACACTTGATGCAAAGAGTTCATTTTCTGTATGTTAATAAAGTTATAAGATGTTACTAACAACCTATCCCATTTCTTCTCTCTCATCTCTCCTACCTAAAGAAGGAATTAATTTCTGAAAGCTTGCCAATTATTTTCATTTTTTTAATGTGAATGTTGGTGATACTGAGCTAAGATAAGTACTGGCCAGTTATACTATCTCTTTTGAATAATATTAGAGGTTTTCTGCCAGATTAGTGAAAATATTATTAATGTATAACATATACTCACATCTGTGGCACTGTCCATCAACTGTCTCTGATGGACATTCACAAGTAAATCCTCCACCTTGAATAACTTTGCATATTGATCCTGCAACACATGGACTAGATGTGCAAATATTAATTCTGTCTTCACAGAGTCGACCTGTAAAAACAGTAAATACATAAAAAGTGTTAATGAAATATTGGTGTTAAATAGCAAAACAAGGTTTTTATTAACAAACGAACATAATATTTGATGATAAGTTTGTAAAGGGAATTTATTAATACATGAATGAATAGAGGAGATAAATGTGTACAGAGTTAGTATCATTATTTTATCAAACATGATTTAATCAAAGATGGAACTGTGGTGACATGTGCACATACACATACCAATGTGTATCTATGTTAGTATGGATTTGTACTTAAAGGGAATAACAATAAAGTGCATTTCTAGCTCATATATGTGGTATCTCTGGGGCTCAAATCCTTCACCATCCCCATACTAGTGATCCCGAGTTTCTTTTTTAGTTCATTTGACCACACAAGTGAAATCTGCAATTTTCACCCGTATTTTTTGCCAAAAATACGACATGCCACCAGCCAACAATCAACAGCCATAATGACTCCAGCATTCGAGACTTCAAGCAGATTTCACTTTGAATGCCTACGTGTTCCATGAGTACCTAATCTGCGTGGTAAAATGAGTGCTTCATCTTCTACCTCGCTGCAACATTTTTCGCCACAATGGAACTTTATTCTCCCGTCAGGACACAGTAACTTTACTGATTGTGCAATTTCAAGTTTTCCTATGAATTATTCTTTAAGTTTGGATCAGTTTTGTTGTGCTGTTGCTTCAAACTACCACCATAGTGACTTTGCATTTTCAAATCCTGTGTCCTGTGATGGTGTTTATGTGCAGCCATATGCCACGTCATGTGACGCGTCTGCTACACTGCGACCACAACAGTTGGTTCCGCTCTTGCACATGACTGACACATTCGGCACACGTGACCACCTGTTTATGCGGCTCATTCCGGTGCCTCTGCCGTGTTCATCTACAACACCGTTGCATCGCACCATGTTTCCGATCTACTGCTCTCATTTCCTGTCCTGCTGGGGACATCTACCGTGCCGCGTGAACTTCGTACCTCACCTCAACAAGTGTGTTGTGATCCCACTATCGTAGAGGCTCTATTTCTGACTCCCTGTCAGTGCTTTTGAGTTGCAGGCAGAATCTACAACGCCCACTCTGCACTGCATTACACGCCAGCCTCACCAACTCCTTCTTCGCCGGTGTTCGAGCTGGCCACCCTGCAGCAAGTTATTACGACTCGTTGAGTAACTACAATGGATAACTGAACCCGGCTCAGAATTTGCGTTGCCCTCGCTAATGTTATTAGTGATGTCGTTCCTGCACGCAAGTTTACCAGTGCTTGTGACAATTCTATTTCCCCGCACCGCTACTACGTGAGCGCTTGTAAACAAAACTTGGTTGCTATGCCAACACCTCACTTGGACACACCACCAGCACTTCGTTCTACTCTAGCAGCTGTCTCCCACATTACTCTTTCTCCTCCCCCATGGCGATCTTCTTCTGTTTTGTGCTCTCTCGTGCCCTGTTGGTCAAGCATGCATCTGCAACTTCAGTTTCTCCAACTCGCATATTGTCGCCCGAGTGTGTCTGTCTTGGGAACTGCTCTAACACATCTCATGCGCCACCATCTTGGTCTCGCATAACGGTGCCTCCCTCACGCACGCTGGCATCCAACAAGTCAGCTACTTCAGCACTACAGCTCTCCTTGGCTGCCCCGACAGCTTCCAAACCACTGCCTGCTGCTGCGCTGACCTCGCACACACCTCTTGCCAGCATATCTACTAATTTGGAGCTTCGGCTCTTCTCAGCTGCCCCGAAGACGTCCAAGTCACCGCCTCCCTGCTGTGCTGCCCTCACGCACACCTCCGGCCGGCCCAACTACTACTTTGTTAGTAATATAGTAAGGACAGTTTACAACTCATCTCAAAGATGTGGTGACGAGCTATGACAGGCACATACAAAAGAAATAAACATACTTTCAGCTATCGACCATGGTCTTCTTCAGAAAATAGAACACTCATGCAATCACACTGGCACACAACAAAGTAAGTGAGTTGTGAACTGTCCTTACTATATTGTTAATTCCAACCTGGACTTTCCATTATAATACTTTATTAGTGAAATTTTCAAATTACTTTGTTTCCTTTAACTTGAAATTTTGTCAATGCATTGTAGCTTAATAATCTCGGTTTCCTCAAAGTAATGGTAATGAACAAATGAATTTTGGAAAGTCCTGCAGTATTGTTTATAGTCTTTGGACAAAAGTTTGGGTCCACATTGGAATTCAACAATATAATGCTTTATTGTGTGCCTGTCACAGCTCGTTGTACATCTTTGTGGTAACTTGTAAACTATCCTCCTACTTTGTTAGGTACAGATGACAGCACCATATGGATATGGCACCATTGGAGTGGATAGGGTTAATCATAGTTCAACGAGGCTCAGCCAATGCAAAAACAGATGAGGCAATCAGATTATATAAAAAATTTTAAAATCTCTCAAGATATCAACAGATCAAATGCAAATATGAAAGATCTACAAGGGGCATCATTAAGGCACGAATTGATAGTGCATTGTGTCTGTGCCCACACATCCTGTCATGTGACATCCGTTGACAGTTGGTCACTCTTGGCCAATCTCTCACTATGCCGTCATTATGTGTCATGTCTCTGCTGGTGTTGGTTGTATGTTTTTACTGCTTTGTTTGTTGCCATATCAATCAGTAATACTGCTGATTGTGAAGCGTATTTGATATGTTTAACGAATCTGGTTTAATGGTCAGGCAGCACATTTCTTTGATGCTGGTACTGAAAATCAGGTGACACAAATTGATGAATGTTCATGGTAACTACATTGTAAAGTGAAAAAGAAAAAAATTGCACAAGGAAGTTTCTAATGCAATTTATGTTCATAAATAAAGTTTCTCTCACTCCATTACAAATCAGCAGTAATAGAGTACTGGTAGGGAATGGAATGTATATGTGTGAGCCAATGACAGTACACTGCTCAAACAGAACTTTATGACCACCTACATACTATGGATATAAACCTGTTCAGGTGATATCAACATTACCTGATAAGGAATGAGTGCTAGTCAGACACATGCATAATGGATCAGTGAGTGTGCTGTCTTTTTGTAGAATGGGTAAGCTGCACTACCTATACGAGTTTGACTGAGGGAAAATTGTAATGGCCTGGAGGCTTCACATGACCATTTCAGAAATTGGACGATTTGTCAGGTGTCCGAGGAGTGCTGTGGTTAGTGTCCGAAACAAGTAGCGAAATCAAGATGAAACCACATCCAACATCAATGGGTTGGGCCACCATTCCTCACTGCAGATGTTTGACATTGTAGGCTGGGCAGAAATAATATCAGACTTCAAGGCTGGGCAGAGTACACTGTGTCTGAAGCAACAGTGCACCAAACACTCCCTAACAATGGACCTCTGCAGCCAGAGCCGGCCCTAGCTTGTGAGGGGCCTTATGCAAAACCTTTGTTCAGGCCTCTCCTACAGCCTCACTTCCCCATTTCCCTCTGGCATAGGTTATACACTTTCGTCACGTTCAAAAGAATTCTAAATTTAGTGATCGACATACTACCATTATATCAAAAGATTTACTACAGCAGACCTACCATTATTGTTGTGGCCACACCCAGCTCAAATCAACTGCTGCCCGCTGGCTTGCCACATACGGCACTGCCCTCAGCTGCAACTAGCGCCACCTAGGCGACCAGCGAGCGGCCTGGCGGACGAGCGGGACGCAGCGCAGTTTCAGTTGAGTTTTCAGATAGTCAACAAGTCTACTGTTTATATCTCATGTGATTCAATAAAGTACTCTTGAGATACAACACTAAATGGTGACAAGTTAAGGGATATATTACGATACCCGCGTCAGTGAAAAGTGCTATCAGGGCCACTATGGAACCGATATTAGCTAAGTTGATGGAACAGCTCAAGACGCAAAACACAGCACTTCAACAGCTGCTCGTCTCATTCCAGTCTACTCGACAGTCGGTGCTGCACGTGCCAATGTTATCTCCATATGACGAGACTGCAGAAGATTGGTGCGAGTATGAAAGTGTCTTCGCCAACACTTCCATGCTTTTGGCGTTGACGATCAACATTTATGTAAGTCTCTTTTTTGTTGAGTCTTGGGGCGATGTTTGTGACATTCATCTTGATAAGACACAAGTTGACATCGTTTCGCGCGGTGGAAATGAGGAAGTTGCAGCATTATCACGCAACCTTCCTGTAAACGGGCCAAACAGGGCCGCGTTCACGGTAAACAAGGCAATATACAGTCTTCGTTACCCTCTTGCCCACGTTATTTTTCACAACATGCTAGACATGACTGCCCACAATGCTGGGCAACTTGTCACAGTTGCAAAAAACTAGGACATATATCTTCTGTGTGCAAATCAAAGCTAGTACAAGTAGTTCAGGAGAATGTGCAAGACGACTCTTCTATTATTTATGCCAACACTACTTTAGCTGCTTCTAACAAACTTTACGTTGAAGTCACAATTTTGGGTAAGCAAATTCGCATGCAGTTACACACTGGATCAGTGGCCACACTTATCACGTCAGACATGTAAGTCTTGCTAGGTTCACCCCCTTTGAACACCGTCATGTGAAAATTACGCACCTACAACAAGCAGCCAATTTCGCTGCTGGGGCAGATGGAATTAGATGTGTCTTACAAATCGGTAACCAGAACACTTACCGTTTTTGTGGTTGACAATACTGGGTTGGAAAACTTATTTGGATACGATGCGTTTTGACTGTTTGGCTTCTCTGTTGGTGACACTGTTAATGTTGTCTCAGAAGAAATACCTTACTCCAATTTAGAATCTTTGTTCACGGAATTCAAACACCTTTTCTTGCCAGGCATAGGATGTGCCAACAACTTTGAAGCCCACAAGGCCAAAATTCTTCCGCACATGTCCCCTTCCAGTAGCCTTGCGCGATAACGTAAAAAGAAATTGGTTAGGCTCACAGTCTCGGGCGTCCTATTGCCCATTACAGCAAGTGAGCGGACGGCACCACTTGTTGTTGTACACAAGGCAAATGGTTCTCTCCGCCTCTGCGCCAATTTCAAGACCTCTGTCAATTCACAATGTTTAATTGACACCTACCCTATGCCTCGACTGGAGAAAATGTTTGCGAAACTAGCAGGAGGTCAATATTTTTTGAAAATAGAATTATCTGAGGCTCATTACCAGCTGCCTTTGGATGAACCTTCTCGTGAGATTCTTGTTATAAACTTACCATTCGGTCTTTTTCAATATATATGTCTCCCCTTTGGTCTGGCAAGCTCGCCAGCCATTTTCCAACGATTCCTAGAGCAGATATTGGTCAACATACTGGGGTGTGTAAATTATCAGGACGACATTGTGGTCACTGGTAAAACAACCTAGGAACATCTTGCAAATTTATGACAACTCTTTTCAGTTTTACAGACTACTGGTGTTAAGTGCAACCTACAAAAATCACAGTTTTTTCAACCCTTGGTGGTTTATCTAGGGTTCAAGCTAACTCGCGAGGGGATACTCCCACTCCGCGAGGATGTGGCGGCCATAGAGGTGCTCCCAAGACCTCAAAATGTTAAAGAGTTGCAAGCCTTCCTGGGTGCAATTGCCTACTATCATAAATGCATATCATCTGTGGCCGAGGTGGCCCATCCACTCCATAGGCTCCTATGCAAAAATGTCTCGTATCATTGGACAGGGGAATGTGAAACGGCGTTTCACCACCTGAAAACTCTTTTGCTTCAGGCTCCAGGCCTAGCTACATACATGCCCGGACAGTTGCTTGTTCTAGCTACAGATGCCTCACAACACAGCATCGGAGCAGTACTAGCCCACCGATACCAAGATGGTTCAGAACATCCCATAGCCTATGCGTCCAAAACACTCAATCCTTCTCAACAGAATTATTCATAAATTGAAAAGGAGGCACTGGCTATAGTGTATGCTCTACGCAAATTTAGTGTTTTCTTATATGGCACAAAGTTTCACCTAATCATGGACCATGGGCTCTTCAGCCCTTCTGCTTCTTTACCTGACAAGGCCGCACATCGACTGCAAAGATGGGCCTTGTACCTCTCTCGCTTTAACGCTTTAATTACGAGATCCACTTTCGCCCAACAACACAACATGCCAATGTGGATGCATTATCTCGCCTACTCAAAGGCCCTGACCCCACCTTTGATAAGGATGAACTTCTCTGTTTCCACATTGATGAAGCAGAACAACTCACAGTGGACAGATTTCCAATCACAGGGGAACGGCTAGCTGCAGCCACGGCTGCGGATCCAGTGATGCGACAAGTTCTCCAGCACATCAGGGACGGGTGGCCTGACCATCCATCCAAGAAGGTGTCGGATCCACTTAGAAACTACTTCTCGCTGCGACTCCGACTCACCACTCGCAACGGTGTGGTTCTCCTTTCTACAGAAGAGGCTACACCGAGAATAGTCATCCCTCTCAGCCTATGGAATGAAGTGCTGAAACTACTAAACCAAGGACATTGGGAAATCTCACGAACAAAACTGCTTGCCAGGCATCATGTGTACTGGCCGGGCATCGACGCTGACATCTCTCACATGGTGGCGAGTTGTGAGGCATGTGCTGCCCAGGCTCCTGCCTCTAAAATGTCAACAGTTCCTTGGCCATCGCCCACGCACACATGGAAACGTGTTCACATTGACTTCCCCGGGCGCTTTCTCGGCAATTATTGGTTACTCTTATTCCAACTTCCCGTTTGTCTCCAGATTATCCTCTCCCACAACAGCAGCCACCTTATCTGCGTTATCAAAGGTTTTCACCCTTGAAGGATACCCCAAAACACTGGTATCCGACAATGGCCCTCAGTTTGTATCCTCTGAATTCTCAGACTTCTGTGCCCACAGGAGCATTAAACATGTCACATCCCCACCCTTTTACCCTCAATCTAATGGCGAGGTTGAGCGCTTCGTCAGGACTTTCAAAAATCAAATGAAGAAACTTCTGACCTCTGCTACCACTGAAGAGGCACTTACCGACTTCTTAGCCTCTTACTGTTTCACACCTATGGGCACGCACAGCCCTGCAGAGCTATTGCACGGCAGACAGCCGCACACACTTTACACCTCATTCGTGCCCCACTCAATGCGCAAGCCCCTGCAACTTCCGGAAAATTTTCCCCTGGTGCAACAGTATGGGTGCAAGGTTATAGCCAAGGCCAGAAGTGGATGAAAGGAAGAATATTGGAACAAACAGGACGGCAATTATACAAGGTTTGCACGGGCACAGGAGAAGTAGCTCGGCAATATGACGAACTCCGAAAGTGGGTTCTGCCCTTTCCAAGTACGTCCCCTGGTACTGAATCCTACACATTAGATATGGTCGTTGACCCAGCACTACTTCCTCAACAGTTACCGGCAAACGAAGAGCCTGTCCAGCTGTCCCACGCACCGACGGGTGCAACCGACGAGGAATCCGGTATACCAATGTCACCGATATTCCCTCCGTTCTGGCATATGCAACGGGGTATACTCCAGGAGAGTGAGTCCCAAATACTGGGATCCAGACATCCTCCACATCGCAAGGGCCACTTTAGGCCATACTTCAAAGTCCCGTCAAGAGACTTCACAACAAATATCGTGAAATGGACACTAGTGCCGTGCAGTGTATAAAAAAACGAAGCATCCACACATGTCACAAGTAATTTTCCAGTGTTTGAGTGTTTATAAAGAAAAAACATTTTTTTTGCAACAACCCTATGCTATGTAGAAGCGCCTTTTCAGTTTTTCTTTTATACAAAGGAGTAGCAGTGCACATGAGGCAACAGTCGTGTGCAAAGCTTGAATGCCAAAGTAGGCGTCTATGCCTCGTGTCTCTCTCCAGCAGACAGCTAACAATGAATGCATATATTTGTTAGTGACTTACCTTCGGGGCATTTTCTTATAAATAATATTTTCTTTACTTTATGTTCACTGTACACTGTGTGTGTCTGCTGATATTTCTACTTACTGGTTTTTTTAATGTTATCACCACGGTATGTTATATAAGAGTAATAACAATTGTTCCATTGTTATCTTGCCCTTTTAAGAGGGGGGAGATGTGTTGTGGCTGCGCCCCACTCGAATCGCCTGCCGCCCGCCGTCTCGCCACATACGGCGCTGCCCTCAGCCACAACTAGCGCCACCTAGGCGAACGGCGACCGGCCTGGTGGATGAGTGGGACACAATGCAGTTTCAGTTGAGTTTTCCAATGGTCAACAAGTGTACCGTTTATATCTCATGTGATTCAATAAAGTACTCTTGAGATACAACAGTTATGATAGGAAAATAATTGACTGGAGAAGAAATCTTAATAGGTATGGCAATTACTAAAATGTTGATAATAAAAAAAATAACTTAGTCTTCAGATAAAAAGTCTGGCAGTAGGTGACCAAACTCCAATGGGGTATTCCGGCCAATAAAAGGCATACAATCATTTCATTTCCTATTTCCCTCAGATAGCATGTCACTACATTATAGCAGTTATGAGTAAGACTTTTGTGCACAAATAAGGCACTGCAGGCAGACGAAAAAACTCTGCTGTGCCAGCTGCCTGGTGGCCTTGTGCCAAGTGCCTTGCTGTCCCACTTTACTGTTCACAGCGTGCAGAGCAGGGAGCCTGCGCAGGTCACCTGAAGATAGAATACATCTGCTAACAGATGAATGCAATGCTTGATTATTAGTCTCAACAATGAGTAGAATGGGGGCGAGAGGCACTGACAAATAATGGATTGCATACCTCTTAACTTAAGGATGAGTAATAGTCATGTGTTGACATTTGATATTGCTATAGATCATCACTATCACATCTCCTGGTTCCTTCGACCCAGATACAGGCATAATTTTCTAAATCTGCGACAGAACTCCAGTTGCCATAGTCACGTCACAATTAGTATATACTTGAATTACATTACATTAAAAGTATGTAAGAATGAAGGCTTTCACAGTCGTTATTGTTAAAATTCTTCTGAGCTATTTGCTGCATCATTATGATAACATATTTTCAACATTTCGGATCTGTTACAGCAACCTTCCTCATGGAACACTGACTTGTTTCTTCCTGTACTGGCTGAGGTATGTCAACGACATCTTCATTATATGGCCACACAGAAAGGAAAAGCTAGTTGAATTCCTCCATCCCTGTAACAGCCAGCATTAGAAAATAAAATTCAATGTAGAAATAGAAAATGATGGTTCTATTCCTTTTCTAGATTTACTAGTGTACAAAACAGCAACAGGTACACTAGAACACAGAGTGCACAGGAAGCCAACCGATAACCTGTACCTGCAAGTGCAATATCATTATAATCTGGCCCAGAATAACTCAGTTCTACACACACTAGTCACCAGGGCACAACGGATTAGTGATGACAATATTTTGGCAGAAGAGCTCACCAAGTTTTGATCAATATTCTGTGCCAATTGATACAGCAACAGAAGCATTAAGAAAGCATAAAATTGCGACAAACTAAGGAAAATACCATGGAAGTTGAATGGTAGCATGTTTGCCATACATTAAGGGAATTAGTGAGTGCATTGGGAAAGTCTTTCGATGAGCTGTTATTAAACCTCTTTTTTCCAGCAATAACAGAATTAAAGATATCCTCACATCAACTAAGGATCCCATAGAAAAACTGAATACTGATGTTGTGTATAAAATAAACTGCGGATGTGGGACTGTGTACATAGGAGGAACAGGAAGACCTATTCATGTATGTATGGCAGAACATTAAAGGTACATATGTTTAAAGCAGCACAGCAAATCAGCTGTTGCAGAACATGAGGAAGAGTGTGGCCACAATAAAAACTTCAAGGATGTACAAGTGCTATCTAAATAGCCATTTAAAACCAAGAGGAAAATTCATAAGCAATTGAGATTAGTAAACACCTGTACAATATGAACAGAGAAGATGGATACAAACTCTCACTCTCTTGGCTGTCGGTTTTGGCGGTACGGTGACAGTCCGCTGCGACCGGTACAATGGGCCCTTCTCCACAGATGGGCGCTCCTGACAGCATGGCAGCAATTTCACAACTTAGAAGAACTAGGCCAACCAGGAAATTTTAGTCGTCGCCATTGTTGGCCAATTACATGCAAACACCAACAAGCGTACACCTTCCTGTTTTCCACCAATCAGAACCACCAATGCAAACACCAATAAGCACATCTTCCTTCTGTATTTCCACCTATCAGAAACACCAATGTGAGCACCAATAAAGTTATGCCTCCCCTTCCTGCTATCAAATTTCAACCAATCAGAACTACCCATGGGGACAGAATTGACTTTATAAGATAAGCACAGAAGGAAACAAGTCAGTATTTCCTGAGGAAGGCTGCTGTAATGGATTCGAAACATTGGAAACATTTTATAATCATGACATGGCAAATCTTTCAGAAGAATTTTAATTTGTTTTACATTAAAAGTAGTTTCAGAAGCGAAATTACAGATGACAGTTTTCAAGTTATCTTCTAATGTTATGCACAGGGATCCTAGAAGTGCAGGTCCTGTGTGACTGCACCATTTGCACATGCTTAGTGCCATTCCTGACTGCAGCAAATTCATTGTCTTCCAGGATTAGATTAGATTAGATTATTTATTTGTTCCGTAGATCCATATTGAGGGGATCCTCGTGGATGTGGAACATGTCAAGAAACAAAATTTACAAGTTGAATAACAAATAATACTAATAATATAAATACAAATACATACACTTATAATATAAATACAGATACATAATTTTTTTAAGGTTTTTTTTTTTTTTTTTTTTTTTTTTTTTTTTTTTTTTTTTTTTTTTGCTGATATTATAATAATACTAATATAGTATGAGTGCATGCATCATTTGGTACAATTTAGAAATTCACTAATGGAGTAGAAGGAGTTGGCCACTAGAAAGTCTTTTAGGTTCCTCTTAAACTGATCTTTATTTGTAGCTAAATTTTTTATACTTGATGGTAAATTATTGAAAATGTGTGTTCCTGAGTAGTGGACCCCTTTTTGAACTAAAGTAAGTGCTTTTAAATCCTTGTGTAGATCATTTTTATTTCTAGTATTGTATGTATGAACAGAGCTGTTTGTTGGGAAAAGGGATATATTATTTATGACAAATTTCATTAAGGAATAAATATACTGAGAGGCAGTAGTTAATATACCCAGTTCTTTGAAGAGGCTTCTACAAGACGTCCGTGAATTTACTCCACAAATAATACGTATTACACGTTTTTGGACTCTGAAGACTTTTGACTGACTTGAAGAGTTACCCCAAAATATTATACCATATGACATTAAGGAATGAAAGTAAGCAAAGTATGCAAGCTTTGTTATTTTTATGTCTCCTATGTCTGATAACACTCGTATTGAAAATACAGATTTGTTGAGTCGTTTCTGCAGTTCTGTGGTGTGCTCCTCCCAACTAAATTTATTATCAAGCTGTAATCCCAGGAATTTAATTCTGTCAACCTCTTCTATCTGCTCTTCTTCATATTTAATGCATATGCTGTCAGGAAATCTCTTGCATGTTCTGAACTGCATGTAGTGCGTCTTTTCAAAGTTTAATGACAATGAGTTGGCTTTAAACCATTTATTAATGTTCATGAAAATATCATTAGCAGACTTTTCTATCAATATACTTGACATACTCTTTATTGCAATACTTGTATCATCTGCAAACAAAACGAACTCTGCTTCTGGTAGTGTAACTGATGAGAGATCATTAATGTACACAAGAAAAAGCAATGGCCCTAAGATGGATCCTTGTGGGACACCACATGTAATTTCTTCCCAACCCGATGATGACTGTTGGCCTAATTCACTAGTCACTTGCACTGACACCCTTTGTTTCCTGTTAGTGAGGTACGACTTGAACCATTTTGCAGCATTTCCCGTGACCCCATAGAATTCTAATTTACTTAAAAGGATGTTATGGTTCACACAATCAAATGCCTTTGACAAATCACAGAAAATACCTGCTGCTTGCAATTTATTATCTAATGAATTAAGTACATTCTCACTGAAAGTGTAAATAGCCTTCTCAATATCGGAACCTTTCAGAAATCCAAACTGTGTTCTAAACAATATGCCATTTGCGGTTAAGTGGTTGAGAAGCTGCTTGTACATTACCTTTTCTATAATTTTTGAGAATGCTGGCAAAAGTGAAATGGGTCTGTAGTTTGATGGTATCTCTTTATCCCCCTTCTTGAAGAGAGGTTTAATATCTGCATATTTTAGCCAATCAGGAAATGTTCCCATTATAACAGACTGGTTACACAAATAACTTAAGATTGTGCTAAGTTCAGAAGAACACGCTTTAATTAACTTTGTTGATATTTCATCGTATCCACTGGAATTCTTTGTTTTTAAAGATTTTATTATGGAAGATATTTCTTGTGGTGAAGTGACTGACATATTCATGTGTGTGAAGTTATTTGTAAATGCTAGTTTCAAATATTCAAGCGCATTATTTACTGACCCAGACAATCCCATACTATCAGTAACGGATATAAAGTACTTGTTAAATAGATTTGCCACACTATGCCCATCAGTTACTAATGTCTCAGCTACTCTTAATCGTACCTGCTCTTGTTCCTTTCTGGTTTTACCAGTCTCTTCTTTCACTATATCCCATATTGTATTTATTTGGTTTCCTGATGTTGCTATCTTCCTTTACAATTGTTTTGTGGGACAGAGACAAGCTGTACAAGCTCTGTAAGGCCGTGCTGTATCCAACCCCACCACCATGATACAGCATTGATATCTCCCATCCCGTACCCTATCTCCTCACCACAGAACATGATTCAGAGTGTGACAGCCAGAGATGACAGATGTATGTGTGTTCGCATGAATGTTCTATATTCTGAAGAAGACCATGGTCGATAACTTAAATGTTGTATGTGGGTGTCTTTTCTATGTGCCTTTTGCAGTTCATTGTTACATTTTTGCGGTGAGTTGTAAACTGTCCTTATTATATTGTTTAATTCCAACCTGAAGTTTCCATGATTGAAGTTTAATTGATTTCTTTTAGTACTTATATGGATGACTTCAGAGTATTTGTTATTTAAGGTCAGTTGCCAATTTTTGCACCATGCAGATGACTTATTTAAATCATTTTGCAGTTGCTTTTGATCTTCTGGTAACCAATAAATGACAGCATCATGCGCAAACAGTGTAAGAGCGATTATTTATAAAGACAAAGAACAGAAGGTGCCCTGTAACACTTCCCTGAGGAATGTGAGATGTCACTTCCCTTTTACTCGAAGACTTTCAGTCAATCACTATGTACTGTGTCCTCTCTGACAGGAAAGTATTTGAGAGCCCTTTTTGATAGCACTCATCGCTTCATGTGAGTAAAGAGCTATCTGTGTTTCACAAGACTGATAATTTCTGAATCCATGTTGATTGTGGGTCAATAGGTCATTCTCTTTGTATATACAAAAAAAGTATATGTTCCAAAATCCTGATGCAAACTGACATCAGTGATATGGGCCTGCAATTTTCTCGATCACTCCTATTGCCTTTTCTGAATACAGGAGTGCCCTGTGCAGCTTTCCAGACTTTGGGTATGGATCTTTAGCTGCACAATCATTTGTATATGACATCTAGGTATGGAGCTATTGCATCAACATACTCTGAAAAGAACCTAATTGGTATACAATCTGGATTGAAAAACTTGCTTTTGTCAAATGATTTAAGTTGCTTTAGTACTCAAAGGATGTCTACTTCAAATTATGCATGAATGGCCCATTATTTTATGCTGTTCCACAAGAATGTTCAATACCTATACAGCGGCACATACAGCCATCATAATAGGTCTATGTATTGTAGTATAATGATGAGTACACCTGTCACAGCACTGTAGGTGCAGCATTCAGTTCGTGATAGAGAGCATAAATAGGCTCTCTAGTTTGTTAAACTAAAGCTATAATTCAAGGTTAGTCTGTGATTTGTTAGCTAAGTGATTTACAACATCCGCGATCTCTACGAAGAAGAAGCCTGAGAATTCAGTGTAATTTGGAAAAGAGTGATATTAGTGATACCAGTAGTAATGAAGACAGTGCCACTGGAAGCGTGGCATAAACAAGTAGCGTTTTGGATAACTGGGAAACTGTAAGACGCAAAAAATGGTAGCATGTCAAAGAACATTCGGCTACTTTAGAAAAAGTGTTCTTTGGTATTTTCAAAGGCATCTCATTGAGAATGGGACTCTGAATCTAGTAATCCTCTAAATGGTAATTGCACTGTAACGCCAGAAATAGAAGCAGCAGTTCTGCAGCATATGGGACAATAACCTACTGAACTTGAAGTCATAAATGTGTTTCTAACAGCAGCATTGTTTGAGTCCGTTGCAAATGAAATTTATTCTTATGCAGCAAAAACATGGGCTGTTACTTAAAGCAGTAATAATAGACAATTGATGAATTGAAGTTGTACAGGATGACCAGCCAGTCTAAAACAGGTTAGGGAAATAATTCAAAATTTTATTTCAAAACTTCGCCTAAGTTTTACAAGTGTTCTTCCACCGCAACTTATGCCTTGAGAACGTGACCAAGCCTGTCCACCTTGCAAGACAGAGCCGGTCAGAACCAGTATTGAATGCTGATTCTAAAATCATGCCACCCTTCTGGCATGCGTACTGAAACTACTGACGTTTCCATGCTACCGTGGAGCCAATAGCAGACACCCACGTTTGATCACGTGTGCTACTGCTACAGGATGCAGAGGTGCGAGAATCACTTCCTTAGCTCTCTTCAATTTGAGTTCTCGTGCAGAACAGACGCACCCCTGAGGCCTAGCCTCGGTGTGGGGCGAACGGCCGCAAGCCGTCCGCTCCCGCCTAGCGGCTGTTCGGTATCAGCCACCAACTGTGTGAACCGTAACCATTACCGTAACCTTCACCTTTTCTGTTTTCTAATCCGTTTAGACTGGCATTCATATATTGCATCCGTACCCAGGGCGAGTACCGCCATGTATCCCGTATTTCAGAATATACTAAATATTAACTTGAAGTCTATCTTTTATTTGCCATTCAGCCACCCTTTCCTAGGGTGCGCACAAGCCTTCACCGCTCCGCCTTCCATCCTGACAATGCTTCCAACCCATTTTATTTATGCAGCACTGGGATGGGTTGTATAATTTTCCTATCATCCGTAGGATAAAGATCAAGTCCTGTACAAAGTTGCTCTTAGCTCTCTGTATACTCATGTCACAAACACTAAATCCTCCGTACAAGACAACTAGTCAAAGACAAAAAATTTTGAGACTAACATTATTTGCTAAAACAATGCCACTAAGAAGATACATTGCTATATCTAGGATTTTCAATTTGTAACTGATGCACCACAAACACAATGTGATAATCTGAGGAAAGCAAGACCAGTCATTTCATGACTGCTAGACTGATTTCAAAAAGTATGTATTCCTGGTAATAATATCAGCATTGATAAGTTTAGGGACAAACTTTCATATGTTCAATATAATCCATCAATGAGAGCCAGATTTGGTATCAGGATATAAAAAGTACGCTCTTCAAAAATGGATACTCTTATAATCTGAAGATATATAGTGGAAGAGAGGAAGAAAACGACGATGTTACAATCAAATTTCCTGAAAGTGGGATTGTAACCATACTTTTTGGGACTGCTTGGTGAGTGAAGAACTATTTGCCTGGGCAATTGGTATAGCACTTCCAACTTGTTTAGGAAATTGCTATACAGGAGAACTCATGCTTTTAGGACTATAAAACCAACAAGGAAAAAAAATGCCATAAATGTGGAGCTATCTAGAAGAAGAGCAAACTAATATTCACTTCATCAAACAATATTCTAGCAGTAAAATTAACTGACAAGTGAAACATTCACCTTCTGCCAAAGCTTCAGAATAGACCAGAGAATGTGGAGCTACATAAACATGGAGAAACAAATACAATAGTTAATTGTTTTATCCATTACAATCAAGGAATTGGTGGAGTTGACATATGTGACCCACTAATGAGAAGATATGTCATGGAGAATAAGAAGATATATTTTTATCTCCTTTACATAGCACTGCTAAATGCAAGTGTAAATTACCACGTACTGAAACCACATCCCAAGAAGATGATGACAACCGAGTTCCGGCTCAATGTGGGAGAGCAGCTCTTAAAGGCTGTAACTCTGCTATTGTACACTGGTAAGGACTGAGCAATCAATGCAGAAAATCCACTGATGCTCCATGGTAGAACCTGATGACATTTTCCAGTAAAAATAGTGTTGACTGAAAAGAAAAGTGCTTCTTCCAGAAGGTGCAAAGCAAGTTACAATTGGTGTCATTGTGGAGAAAGTTGTCCTTCACGTGGACAAATGTTTCATGATATGTCATACAGAACTAAACTATGTGCTAATGATTATGAGTTAACTAATCCCTAAAATAGGTATGTATCATATTTTTTTAAAAATTTGTATATGTGCGAAATAAAAATATATGTCAAAAATAATCATACTGCAATAGCAAATCTGTCCTCAAAAAATTGTAGCCGAATAGGTTAAAATAAGTTAAATGATGCTTGTGTATTGTGTCAGAATTAGCACTGGTTAAAAGCAACTGCATTACAAACAGTAAACAAAACAAACTATGAAATGGTGGCCTACATGTTGAGAAAGTGGCTCCAGTGTGCTGTATATCAGCTATATCAGCATCATAACCCAAAAAATTGTGTTACACCTGTACAGATCTCCTGGTGGAGACAATGAGAGAGAGGAGAAAGGGAGGGAGGGCATAAGGGAAAAATCTATTATCAAATGATAATTAACTCTAATCAACAACATTACAAAGCAAAAATAGTAAAAATTCCACTTGGTGACCAATGAGGCCAAATAATAGGTTCACAGATTTCAAGTGATAAGACAAACACACTAAAAACACCTGTCAGATCCAAACTCAAAATGAACAAAAAATGAAAACATTTATAAATTAATTTAAAATAGTGTTATTGCAGTAAATTTACAATAGTGAAAATATAACTCAGAAATTCAGTATTTTATAGAAACAATTAAATATCATTTGATGTAGCATTTTCATTTAAATCACTCACACAAACAAATGGATCAGTCCACATTTTAGAAAATCAAATGCACATACAGTAATTGGTTTCTATATAGAGTTAAAAAACTGTTACTCAGCACCTCATTTTGACAGGTGTTTAAAAAAAGCAGTAAAAAGTTCCAAAATACTGGAAAATAACAAAAATGCAAGAGAAACTACCAGTAACATGAAAGATCTTTCGAACATTGTAAGGAAAGAAAAAGAAACAAAATGAAAACTTATAACTGAATGAAATTTCACAAAATATCAGCAAACAAAAAGCTATAATTAACGTATTTGTTATTTTGTGAATACAATGGAAAACTTATAAGAAACTTTTTACCCATAAGCATCGTGAATGACTGACATAAAAATATGGAAGGGGTAGATGACAATATTTCTGAAGCCAACAAGTCTACATGAAGTAGACTCTGAAAAAAAGTTCCCATACGAAAATTTACAGACAGCTGAACTGGCTGCTACTGCCTGAGTAGCTGGACCACCACCTATAATTGTCTTCATGGTGTCTATTTTTATGAATGAAGAACAAAAACTATTATGTATTTCAAAATAGGCCAGTCATCAATATTTAATGGAAACCATCACATTCCTACCAGCAGTGATTAGGTATCATACATCCTCAATGTTTGTCTAAAAGCAGATAACCGTTATGAATATAAATGAATTTTAGGAAACTAAATTTGCACACTGAATCAATAAAGTAAGACAACGTTGAGTTACAGGAATTACATATGTACTCCAAAAAGGTTCTACTCACTTTACCATAAGACTTGATTAAATATTATCACTCACAGTAAGCAATTACTGTTCATATTCATGAAACAATCACATGGTTATTTGTTCACAAGTTATAATGAACATTTAATAAACTTAATACAACAGATTTCTAAAAATATGAATAGAGACATCTGAATGAAATATAAAGAAAAAGTCACAGAATGCAGAAAACAGGTCCGATTTAAGCTGTATGAAGACTAACTAAACGACTTAGACTGACTGAAATGATGTGAGCTTTGGGCTTATGAAGACTTGTGCCAGTATATAATGCAAATTTTGTTAATTAATATTGGTTTTAATTTCCTTAGGTTAAATATCTCTTTCATTCTCAGTTACAGAAACATTATTGCACTTTGTTTATATAATCAATTAAAGTGATGGCAATTCTCCAAAGAGATGTGAAAGATTATTCAAAAGTGAGAGGCTGGCCAGTATTTACCCCAGATCAGTACCACTGATAGTCATATAAAAAAGACGAAAATAAATGTACAACACAAGCTGTCTGAAGTTACTTCCTTCATCAGTTGAGAAGGAATGGGGTACTCACAACCTAGGTCTTGAGATAAGGATAGCATGAAGGGTGATATGTGAAAGTCAGAGGTACTGCATGATAAGTACTGAGCCATACCAGGAGGAAACCAAAGAGACTAGATCAAGAAGTGGAAGGGGGGATGTTAGGAATGGTGTCCCTCTTTCCATCCCCAAAACCACCCACTGCAACAACACCCCCTTATAGCAAACAAACCAAACCTGGCTTCCTTAGTGAATCTTCCAATCCAGCACATGCTCCACTGAGAACCTACCACAATCATCAGCACAAGTGAGCACCACTTAACATCAACACCAAACCCATTTCAGTCCTTAACCTCTCATCCAAGTCCCCCTCTATGCCAGAGATATCTTTCCAATCGAAAGGCTTAATCTTCAGTCCCACACCAGTCAAAGATCTCCTCTCATTCACCAGAAACCTACACTGGAAATACCACTTCACCACCCAGACACAATCCTCCACACAACAGTGCCTGTGAAGAACCTTGCCTCGAACTACCTTCCCAAAGGGATTTCCAGCTCTTCCCTAAAACCATACCTTGCAACAATCCCAGGATTTCCTCATGTCCAGAAATACCTTCCAGTCCTTCCTGAATAACATATCAGCAACTTCCAAGGTCAGTCCATTTGTATGGCGTGCCATGTGAGAGGTGAAACCAGACCCCTCCATTATCATTCACCCAGTGCACAAGGGCTTCATAACTATAGTATTTGACTGAGAGGAGTATCTGGCAGAGGGTCTGCATCAACCCTCAGATACCTTTTCCTACAAACCTGTTTGCAATGAACCCATTTCCAACATTCAGGCTGAGCTACAGAAAATCCTAAACCCTAGGCCCCTCAAAAGGTCTCACTGTTGCTTTCATTGAACTTCATTCTCCACCTGAACAACATACCCTGAGCTTCTACCTACTACTAAAACCCATAAAGAGAATCATCCTGGCCATCCCATTGCAGCACACTTCAAAGGCCCAGCAGAATACATCTCAGTTCTGGTGGACCAACACCTCCGACTTATAACCTGCAACCTTCCATCCTACATCAAGGACACAAACAACTACATGGAATGCCTCAAATCTACTCCCATGCCCTTCCCACCTAAATAAAAGCTTCCTTGTTTCCATTTCTGCCCTAGAAAACAACCTTTCCCAACATCCACCCAAAAACCTCACTACTTATACTCATCCATAATTACTTCACCTTAGATGATTAGACCCACAAACAAATCAGGGAGACAGCTATGAAAACCATGATGGTACCTTCCTATACAAACCATTTCATGGGCTGCTTGGAAGAGGCATGCCTTAAGATGCAGCACGTTGCACCTCATGGTATAGATTAATCAATGGCATATTTGTGGTCTGAACTCATGTTGACAAAAAAAAAAAAAAAAAAAAAAAAAAAAAAAAAAAAAAAAAAAAAAAAAAAAAAAAAAAAAAAAAACACCTCACCAGGTCCTTTTCCAGAACCCAAGCCACCTTTCTAGATGTTGACCTACACCTTATTGAGTTCCATATCCATACTTCGATACATACTAAAATCAATAATAAAAACAGTACCTCCACTTTCATAGCTGCTGATCATTCCACATCAAATGATTCCTTTCCTACAGCCTAGGCATCCATAGCAGATGTATCTGCTCCAATGATGAATCTCTTGCCACCTTTACCAACAACCTGTCCATTGTTTTCCTCTCCCACAGCTATCCTTCAGGTCTTGTTTGCAAACAGATCTCCCAAGCAGTCCATTCCCTCTTCCCCTTCAAGTAACAACATTTCTAATCCCAGATTACACTTATTCACCCAGTACCATCCCAGCCTGACATGCCTTAACAAATTGCTCTGTCAGGGCTATGATTGTGCTGTCACTTTGTATTTTTCTTTCAGTATTTCAACAGCACAAATAATACCTTTGTCTGTTCATTTCAGGATATAATATATAATTCAGGTCCGGCTAGTCCATACCTTGTATTGAAAGAAAATAGTTGTTATAATAAGACTAGTATCCAAAGTTGCTTGAGATGGTTACCAGGACACCTGGAAATTTTGTCCATATCTACATTTGAAAGATAACTATTCTTTCCAATAGCATTAAACTTTATTCTTTCTTCGTTAAGAACTACATCAGTTTTACATTTCTGATTCTCATATGGACTGAACGAAATCCTAATTAAGAACAACAATTGCTTTAAATCATAAAAGCAACAGACAGTCATCTTCAAATAACCTTAATATTCTCTCTTCCTTGGCAGTGTGCAGTTCTTCTACTTCTTGGCAGTGAGCACAAATTCATCAGCCAAAACCTGTGGAAATAAATTCTGTCTGGCAGTATTTGCTCACACAGTGCCAAACCCCTTATAACATAAACTATTTGAATATCTTGGGTCGAGCTAGAAACCAGTAGTGTACAATGTTGCACTACATGATTTACTCAAGTCCTCCCTGAAATGAGACCATCTCTCCAAAGTATCCTCTCGACACCACCCAGAGTAGCGTTTTACCATCCTTCCAACCTTTACAGAATCTTAAATTAAAATCACAATTTTGTGTATGTTCCACAAATTTATTTTAATTAATTAACAGGTTTTCAGCTTACAAAGCCATAATCTTCAACATCCTTGACAAACCTTACAACATTCCAAAACTACATTCCCTACCTGATAGTTACTATCTCTGTAACTTGTCCCATGTATCCTCTTACAGCCACCTCTCCAGCTGCACCAAAGGAGAAATCCACACCATTCAAGGCAGGGTCACATGTGACAGAACACAAGTCATTTACCAACTGACATGTTCATTGAACAGGCTTTTATTCTGGTATCATCAGCAACAAATTGGCTGAACTCATGAATGGTCATAGGCAAGTTGTTCACCTGGAAGGCAATCAATGTTCTGTGGCAGAGCATACCCTCCAACATGACTCCAGGACCTTGGCACTTGTTACACAATGTGCACCATCTGGATATACCCACCTTGCACCAGTCCCTCAGACCTGCAGAGATATGTAGATGATACCTTTGTTGTATGCCACATAGGTCTGCCACACTGTCTTCATTTTTGGAACATCTTAACTCACTCCATCAAAACATCCATTTCCTCGTGGGAGCGAAGGAAAATGGAAAGCTCTTGTTTCTTGACTCAATGGTTCGTAGAAATGGAGATGGCTACTTGGCTGTGGTGTGTTTCATAAACCTACACACACTGATCTGTATCTGCAATTATGAGCTGTATCATCACCCATCTCATCACACTGGTTACTTCAGACACTCATGCATAGGGCAAGAGCAGTCTCAGATGCAGACAGTTTATCAGCAGAGCTTAGCCGTTTTCGCTCTGAGTTTGCCCAGAACAGATACTCCAGAAGCAGATTCACTCTTCATTTCAACCACCTCACTCCAAATCTCAATAGCAAGTACAATAAGCAGAGAACCCCACAATAATGAGAATACAGTCTTGGTTCAGGACATTGTAGGAAATGTCAGGAGATCAATATTCTGCCTTCCACCTACTGGGACTCCACAATTAAAGAAGCTGTTGAAATACATATTGCCATCAATATAATTAAAACAGACATGGGTCTCCAACTTAGTAAAGCAAGGGAACCAACCCTGGCTGTTCTGAGGCGTCATCAGCCACAGGTAATCGAAGCCAATACATGTAAAACATGCTTTCATTTCTCCCATGATGCTTCACACAGAGTCATTTGCCAATGGCTCCTCTTGCCCTCACTGTACCTGTGCTGACCACCAACAGCTCGCTCCTCTGGTAGATGCTCTGAAGTACTGGCACCTGCATCTTGGTAACAAGCCTGGATATACTAGGCATATCTGAAAAGTAAGTACAGTTTTGGGGAAAAATATAGTACATATATATCTTTTTTAAGTTATTGTCACACAAAATTTGTTAAACTGCTTTTCCACCATTGTTAAGGCACTTGTCGTAGCGGTCAATCAACGTATCTAATCCTACCTCGTAGAACGATGCTGCCAGTGATGAGAACCATTGAATTTCTCTTTGTCGTCACTTTAGAAATGTTTCCCTACAAGCACCTGCTTTAGGTGTAAGGATGGTGCCAGATCAGGGCTGTGTTGTGGGTGGTTGAACTGATCCCACCCAACAGCGTATAAGATGGTTATATTTGATTAATGACGGAAATTCTGCACAGAGATGATAAATTATTTCTCAAAAGAGATAGATTGGCTGGCCAGTACTTAACTTTTTGCTGTACCACTCATAGTCACACACACACACACACACACACACACACACACACACACACACACAAAGGATGAAAATAAAACAAGATTTTGGAACGGGGTTTCTTCTTTAGGTAAGAGAGAAGGGAAGAAACAAGGGATGGGAAAGGAAGGGGAAGGTAATTCATGAACTAGGCCATGAGGATAGTGTTTGAGAATTGTACAATCACCATCCTCATGACCTAGGTTGTGAATTACCTTCCCCTTCCTTTCCCATTCCTTGTTTCTTCCCTTCCCTCTTACCTGAAGAAGGAACCCTGTTGCAAAAGCTTGTTTCATTTTCATCTGTCTTTCTTTCTGTGTGTGACTATCAGCAATACAGCAAAAAGGTAAGTACTGGCCAGCCAATCTCTCTCTTTTGAAAAATAATAAGATGGTTACCTGGCCTATTACGGCAAAGGAGAGCGATCTGTTTAAATGTTAATAAGAGTACACCTTCTTTTGGTTGTTATGCCAAGATAACTGATAAAATATATTTATTTTTCTTGACTAGTTTCAATGATTTAAATCATCAGCTTCAGAATGGTTTACAAGGTCTTCGCTTAGGGGCACATGTCAAATAAAAAGTTCCATATTTAAATATAAAATGAATAAAAAAGCATGGTCAATATGTTAAAAAATGGATCATCATATTAGATTAAGAGGTAAAATGTGACTATTTCTGATGTCTGTCTTACATTTATATTAGAAATAGTCACATTTTACCTTTTAATCTAATTTGATGATCCATTTTGGTGATGTATTTTTTAACATGTTGACCATGCTTTTTTATTCATTTTATATCTTGACAAGGAACTTTTTATTTGACATGTGCCACTAAGTGAAAACCTTGTAAACCATTCTGAAGATGATGATTTAAATATTTTAAACTGGTAATGAAAAATAAAAATAGGGTGTTACAAAAAGTTACAGCCAAACTTTCAGGAAACATTCCTCACACACAAAGAAAGAAAATATGTTATGTGGACATGTGTCTGGAAACGCTTAATTTCCATGTTAGAGCTCATTTTAGTATTTCTCTTTAAATGTAAATTGAAATGATTTGTGCAGACAATTGTAAATTTTCACGCTCAACATGTGTGGACTGATGAGAATCTGCACGCAATTGTGCAATCAAGTCATCAACGCAGATTTTCTGTGAACGTTTTGGCAGGAATTGTTGGTGATGTCTTGATTGGGTCTCATGTTCTTCCACCTACGCTCACTGGAGCATGTTATCACGATTTCATACGGGATACTCAACCTGTGCTGCTAGAACATGTGCCTTTACAAGTACGACACAACATGTGGTTCATGCACAATGGAGCTCCTGCACAACTCAGTCGATGTGTTCATACACTTCTCAACAACAGATTCGGTGACCGATTGATTGGTAGAGGTGGACCAATTCCATGGCCTCAATGCTCTACTGACCTCAACCCTATTGACTTTCATTTATGGGGGCATTTGAAAACTCTTGTCTACGTAACCCCGGTACCAAATGTAGAGACTCTTCATGCTCATGTTGTGGACTGCTGTGATATAATATGCCATTCTCCAGGGCTGCATCAGCGCATCTGGGATTCCATGCGACGGAGGGTGGATGCATGTATTCTCACTAACGGAGGACATTTTGAACATTACCTGTAACAAAGTGTTTGAAGTCACGCTGGTACATTCTGTTGCTGTGTGTTTCCATTCCATGATTAATTTGATTTGAAGAGAAGTAATAAAATGAGCTCTAACAGGAAAATTAAGCATTTCCGGACACATGTTCACATAAAATATTTTCTTTCTTCGAGTGTGAGGAATGTTTCCTGAAAGTTTGGCCGTACCTTTTTGTAACATCCTATATAGTTTACCAGTGTTGGCGTAACAACATAAAGAAGATGTACTTTTAGTAACAGCTTAATGAGAGTTTGTGTGTCACCTGCAGTGTCTGGCCAAGCATTATGGTGAAGCAAAACAATTCATCTGCTAAGCTTCCCTCTTCTTTTGTTCTGTATGACACGTTAAATTTTTTTCAAAGTCTGACAGTATCTGGTTGCATTAACTGTTTCACATGTTACAAGAAATTCAACAAGCAGCAGTGGTTCTCATCATTGGTGGCAGCTTTCTATGAGGTAGGACTACATAAGTTGATTGACCGCTATGACAAGTGCCCCCAACAATGGTGTAAATTACATGGAAAAATAGTTCTATGATGTAGGACTAAATGAGTTGATTGACTGCAATGACAATTTCCTGAAAAATGGTGGAAACTATTTGGAAAAGTAACTCTTTCTTGTGACAATAAATTAAAAAAAAATGTTTACTATGCTTATTTTTCCAAAATGGTACTTACTTTCTGAATATGCCTTGTACATTGGCCAGAAGAGCAGCAATATTGTCAGTAGCACCTGTAAATGGTGATCAGCTGCCTTGATGAAATATTGTGTGGTTTTTACAGTGCAATCCGACATAACTCCTACGAACCATTCAATCATATATTACATTGGGAAAGCATGAAACAGCAAATGATAGGGGTATTGCTGATGTAGATCACTAAATAAAATCTGTGGCAAAAAAATAAAATTCCTATTCTTTACACACCTTGTATATTTACAAGGTTGTGACAAGTTTGAGAGTATCACTGAAAATGATAGGGGTATTGCTGATATAGATCACTAAATAAAATCTGCGGCAAAAAAATAAAATTCCTATTCCTTACACACCTTGTATATTTACAAGGTTGTGACAAGTTTGAGAGAATCACTGAAAATGATTCAGATTTTTGTCCTATTCCACATTCATGATAACGATTTACTTAGGACTTTGGATGGAACATGTAGTGATACCAGCTCCCTCGTCATTATGAACAAGAAGATACCGAAATTCATAGAAAACCCCTGATACCAGTGCCTTAGAGACAAATACAAACTGCTTAATCTTTAGTGTGGTGACAATTATCTGTAATGAACTGTTTAAAATGTAGTGTGAGTATACAGATTAATAAAGTGTTTATAGGGATCAGATTGAGTAATTTGGTGAAACTTTGATGGTTAGTGAATGAAAGAATGTGTTAAATTATGTCTTGCTTTCCAGAACATTCTAAACATAGCTACACTGAATTGACGAATATAGCAAAGAGACTGAGGCCTGAAATAACCGATTTATGTGTGTAAATGTCCTTTAAACAATTACCAATCCAAAAATCCGTGAAACAAATAAAAAATCCATGAATAAAGCAATGCAGAACGCTATGTGAACTATATGAAACTTTGTAATATTTTGTGAATAACAAAAGTATTGTCCATTTTGACACTTTGTACTAATTATTCCTTGTATATGGACACTATGGAAATGTTAGGAACACTGAAATCCACCTATGTAATTAAATAACCATCAATAATCATTTCAAATTGTTAATTGATGCATGTATTTGTAGTTGTGAGATTTAATGCAAAGAAACTGTTAAATTATATCTACGTGTTATCTCAGCTTTGTGTAATCTAATATTTGGTGTATGTAAAATCATTTCATGTTGTACTTGGTAACTGTAATTCTATTAACATCATTATTGTAAACAATATATTTGTAGTAACAATTGTTAAAAGATCTATATATAGCAGTGGCATAGGGCACTCAATGAGGTCAGCAGTTCAGTAGTTCAGATGTTATTGTGTTCTGATTGTAAAGTTGGTGCTTCCAAAATAATGCATTTGTTCTTAGAAGAAGATAGTAATGAGAGTGTTATGATCATTAAAGACTAAGAAAATGAATTGCTGGAGTTTGTTCTTTATTTGAACAAAAACACAGCAGGACACTAAATGCAGCGAAGAGATAAAAACTCTGAGTATAATAGATAAGTAAAACTTGATGTGCTACCTGAAACGTAAATCATTGCTCAGAAGTCATTGTTTGTTGAAAGACAGTGTAACGTCAAATAACATTAACAAATTTCTTTTTTTGTTCACGTGACTTTTTCTGAATCTTTGAAGATACCCTCTTGTTAGATTCATGATATGAAAATTACATCCAGTGTAAAGCTAGTTGCAACTATTTGTGGGAATAAATGAAACTACAACTAATATTTAACTCTCATATGTCCTTACAATCGTGGACTGAACTTGTATCTTACACCACACACAAACAAATATTTTATTGACCTGCTGTGTTGATTGAAAGGTAATAAGTAGCAGAAAATTTTAACTAGAATTAATTGTGGATTTGTAGCCACTTAGTAACTGAGTCACACTCGGCAACAACTAGCACATGTAAACTGAAATTAAACAATGGAAATTCCAGGAAGGATTCAACAATATTTTTAAGAAGGATACATTGCTTACTCACCACAGAGATGTCCAACGAGCTGCAGAGAGGCATACTTAATGGAATATAACATTAGAGGTTTGGCCATTAAGGCCTTTGTCGGTTAGAGAGACACAAACATACATACACACACTCACATGCACATGACTGTGCCCAATCTGAAATTATTTTCTTATAATCACAAAAAATATATGTTACTATTGTTTCCATACACACCTGTGTAAAGAGGTTGACAGTGACAGGAAAAATGACTCTCATGACCAGTGAGACGTTCACATGTCCCTCCGTGAAAGCAAGGCATACTAGCACAAGGATCATGCCTACATTCAGTTAGTCCAACTGTGTTAATCACATGTGGATCACGACCTTCATGAAGTCTGATACGATGCCTTCCAATTTGAAGAAGTCGCACACATCCTACTAGTCCAGATGATGTGCCGGCATTTTCAAACACTCTGAAACACACATATTAAGTAGAAAAAGGAAGATAACAAATGAGCACTGAAGAAATGTCTGTGATTAATAAAATAGCAATAGTGCAGTGGATAAAGAAGGAAAAAAATATCTTTTCTCCTTAGATCTGTTGAAAATATATTGGATGGTAATAATCAGTAGACTCGCAATAATCCAACATTTGAGAGTCCAACATGCTTGGTAGTCCGACACTGCCTCAGAGGTGGGCTTATACAGTATTGTTCCAGGCACAGACAGGTGCGTCCTCCCATCTGCCTCATGGCAGTATAAATGAAGCCTGTCTGTGAATTTCTAAGGGACCAAACTGCTGAGTTAATCAATCCCTGGACTTATACACTACTTAAACTAACTTATGCACATGCTTCACATATGTTATTGAAAGTGCTTCTTTCATGTTACTAATGAATTTGAATCTGCTACATGGGTTAATTCTTATGTTTTAATTTTTGTGTTGAAAAGTATTGTGTGATGGAGAGCACAAGTGGAAATGGTAAACAAAAGCATAAAACTTTACTCTTACTGATAAATGAAAAATTATTGAAAGATATAATCATTATTAAGACCATCAAAGGAGAAGAAAACTTAATTGTAATGGGGCACTGGAACTCAGTAGTAGGAAAGGGAAGAGAAGGAAAAGTAGTATGTGAATATGGATTGGGAAAAGAAATAAAAGAGTATGTCACCTGGTAGAATTTTGTGCAGAGCACAATTTAGTCACTACAAACACTTGGTTTAATTATCATGAAAGGAGGTTATATACCTGGAAGAAACCAGGAGATACTGGGAAGTATCAGATTGACTTTATAATGGTAAGGCAAAGGTTTAGAAACCAAATTTTAAACTGTAAGACATATCCAGGGGCAGATATAGACTCTGACCATAACTTATTGGTTATGAACTTCATATAAAAACTTAAGAGACTGCAAAAAGATAAAAAGTTAAGGAGATGGAAACTGGACAAACTGAAGGAAATGGAAGTGGTTGAAAATTGTAGAGGGAGCATTAGGCAAGGATTGTCTGAAACAGAGGAAAGGAATACAGTAGAAGAAGAATGGGTAGGTCTGAGACATAGAGTAGTGATGGCCGCAGAGGATCATATTGGCAGAATGATCTGGCCTAATAGAAACTCTTGGATAACACAGGAGATATTGATATTAATTAATGAAAGGAGAAATTATAAAAACGCCTTAAGTGAAGCAGGAAAAAGGGAGTATAGACGAATGAAAAATGAGACTGACAGGAAGTGCAGACTGGCTAAGCAGGAGTGGCTTGAGGAGGAATGCAAGACCATAGCAGAATGTATAACTAGGAGAAAGATAGATACCACCTACAGGAAAATGAGAGAGACATTTAGAGACAAGAAAAGCAGTGGTATGAATAACAAGAACTCAGATGGAGAACCAGTACTAAGCAAGGCAGGGAAACCTGAAAGATTGAAGGAATATATAGAAGGCATGTACAAAGGAAATAAACTTGAAGGCAGTATTCTAGAAGTGAAAGACAAAGTAGAGGAAGATGAGATGGATGGATGCTTAGGATTTAAAGTCCCGTCGACAGCTTGGCCTTTAGAGACGGAGCTAACGCTCGGAGTTTTTGGGTTAGGATGAGAAAGGAAATCGGCCATGCCCTTTGAAAGGAACCATCCCAGAATATGCCTGGAGTGATTTAGGGAAATCACGGAAAACCTAAATCTGAACGGCCGGAGGTGGATTTGAACCACCATCCTCCCGAATGCGAGTCCAGTGTGTTACCACTGCGCCACCTCGCTCAGTGAAGATGAGATAGGACATACTATACTGCGAGAAGAATTTGACAGAGCACTAAAGATTTGAGTAGAAACGAGGCTCCTGGAGTTGATAATGTTCCTACTGAACTGCTGTCATCGTTACGAGAGCCAGTCATGAAGAAATTGTTACACCTGGTATGTCAGATGTATGAGACAGGGAAAATATCCTCAGACTTCAAGAAGAACATAGTTATTCCAATTCCTAAGAAAGCAAGAGCAGACAAATGTGAAAATTACAGAACTATCAGTTTAACAAGTCATGGTTGCAAAATACTAACACAAATTATTTACAGACAATGGAAAAACTGGTGGAATCTGTCCTTGGAAAAGATCAATTTGGATTTAGAAGAAATGTAGGAACATGTGAAGCAATACTCAAATTAAGACTTTTCTTAGAAGACAGATTAAGGAAAGGGAAACCTATGTTTTTAGCATTTGTGGATCTGGAGAAATCCTTTGACAACGTTGACCTGAATACACTTTCTCAGATTCTGAAGGTAGAGTTATATTTAACTTGTACAAAACTAGACAGCAGTTATTAGAGTTGAACGTCATAAAAGGGTCGCAGTGGTTGGGTAGGGAGTAAGACGGTTTTAGCCTTTCCCCAGTATGGTTCAATCTGTACACTGAGTAAGCTGAGAAAGAATGCAAAGCTAAATTTGGAGTGGGAATTAAAGTCCAAGGAGAGGGAATAAAAACCTTGCAGTTTGCTGCTAACATACTAATTTTGTCAGAGGCAGCAAAAGACCTGGAATACAATGAAATGGAATTGACAGTGTCTTGAAATGAAGATATAAGGTGAACATTAGCAAGAGTAAAATGAAGGTAATGGAGTGTAGTGTCAGAAAGTCAGGTGATGCTGAAGGAATTAAATTAGGTAATGAGACATTAAAAGTATTAGATGAGCTTTGCTATTTAGGTAGCACAATAATGTCTGATGGCCGAAGTAAAGAAGATATAAAATGCAGAATGGCTATGGGAAAAAAAAGCATTTCTGAAGAAACAAAATTTGTTGCCATCCAATATTAGTTTAAATGTTAGGAAGTTCTTTCTGAAAGAATTTGTCTGGAGTGTAGTATTGTATGAGAGTGAAACGTGGACAATAAGGAGTTCACACAAAAAGATGATAGAAGCATTTGAAATGTGGTGCTACAAACGAATGATTTAGATTAGCTGGGTAGATCACATACCTAATGAGGAGGTACTCAACAGAATTGAAGTGAAAAGAAATTTCTAGCATATCTTAAGAGAAGGGATTGGTTGTTGGGACAGACTCTGAGACGTCAGGGAATCATTAGCTTAGCTTTAGAAGAAAGTGTGTGAAGTAAAAATTGTAGAGGGAGACCAAGGGATGAATACAGTAAGCAGATTCAAAAGGATGTAGGTTGCTGTAGGTATTCTCATATGAAGAGACTTTCACAGGCCTGGGTAGCATGGAGAACTGCATCATACCAGTTTGCAGACTGAAGACCACAACAAATAACCATAGTGAATCCCCAACTTCCATTTCTGAAGCTCTTGATATTGTGTGATCTACCATTTACAAAATAGTAAAAACAGGATTAAAATAGATCAATTAAAAAAACAGTAGATGACTCGAAGAGAAAAATCCCTTTGCGTGAGTGAATATTCTCAAAGTTGAGAATGCTTTATATATTTTGTTTAAACAACAAAGAAGCATACACGTACCTACTTTGAGAGATATTTGGAAACAAAAGTACAGATTCTTATGGGAAATGACCAACAAAGATGATTTTCATCACAAGAATCGTTGGTTTGAAGTGGAATGGCAAAAAACTCAATATATATTGTAACAATAGCTGATTATAGAAACATACAGAGATAATATCTACACAAAAAACTTACAGTTCATAGTCTTAGAAGTCTAAATTAAATATATATAAAAATGTGACTTTAGTAATTAGACTTTTTGATAGTCTGACACCTCCTTGGTCTCATAACTGTTGCATTATTGTGAGTCTACTGTAATGAGCATAACTCACAACTCACATGTATAATGAGAAATGACAGGCATATAAAAAAACACTCACACATACAACATTTAAGCTATCAGCCCTTAGCTTTCATCAGAAACAATAGCATTCACACAATCAAACAGGCACTCTTCAGAGGCACTTGCTTTATCTCCAGGTGCTGAAATCCGATTCGGTACCAGTGTAATAGCTTTATCATTTTACTCCGATTCAGAAAGTGCTGGCTGGAAATGATGGTTGTGTGTTTGAAGAATACATGCATTATTGTGTGAATCTCTTTTCCCTGATGAAGGCTAACGGCTGATAGCTCAAATTTTGCATGTGTGTCTTTTTATGTGTCTGTCACAGCTCGATGTATATTTTTGTGGTGAGTTGTAAAATATCCTCATTATATTGTTGAATTCCAACCTTGACTCTCCATTATTGGATGATAATAAAATATAAAAATACTTTTTCCTATTTATCTTCAAAAAATTTACTGTATCCTACATACTGACATGTTCTAGTGAAGAATAACTTGTCTAATATGCAAAAATATTGTAAAATTTTTGGGTTACAAGAATCAAAATAGAGTATGCAGGTATTCTACTCTTACCCTTTCATACAGTACTTATGGATTTATTACTAAACAATAATATGATTTCATCTATACTTGGAGCAGAATACCAAAGTGGTCGTGACTTATACATGGGAGAGAGTGATGTTTTCAGATCATTGTTACATATGTGCCTATTACCGTATTTGCACGAATATAGGCCGCAGGTG